>JAKSZU010000003.1:117292894-117892894 GCA_026018925.1 Tupaia tana
ACTGTATGTTTCTCACCATATTTCTCTCCCCTAACCAAACTAAACCAACCCAAATAAAATTTTTAAAAAATTTAAACACATCTTAATACAGTTTGCCTTGTTTATACTAAAAAATCAATAAATAATTGAATTTGAAATTAAATTAGTTAATGTGTTGGAAAGAAAGGAGTTAACACAATAGTTTTCTCCTGTAGGAGAGAGGTTATTTCAGGAAAAAGAGATGGCAGAAATCTTGTTCTAATCTACTTATAATAGCTGGCAAATACAATAATGATATTTATATTGAAAAAAAAAAGATGAAAAGATGCTTAACAGCATTAGCCATTAGATAAATGCAAATGAAAACCATAATGAGCTTACAACTCAAAAATAAAAAGACAAATAAACCGATGAAAACCTGAGCAGACATTTCTCCACAGAATATAGATACAGAAGGCTAATGAGGCACTTGAAAAGATACTGAATGTCATTAATCATTAGAGGAATGTAAATTAAAATCACAATGAAATACTACTTCACACCCACAAGGATGGTGCTCATGAGAAAAGGAGATAATGAGTGTCAGCACAGAAGTGGAGAAATTGGAAATTTCATACACTGCTGGTGGAATTGTGAAATGGTCTAGTCACTGTAGAAAACAACTTAGTATTTCTTCAAAAAGTTAAACACAGAGTTAATGTATGACTCAGCAAATCTACTCCTAAGTAAGAGAATGAGCACGCGTCCTTATAAAAAGCTCACACACAAGTTTTCACAGTTGCCTTATTCATAATAGACTAAGAATAGAAGTAACTCAAATGTCCATTTACTAATTAACAGATAAACACAATGTGGTATATCCACACAAGAGGATATTTAGGCAACAAAAGGAAGTGAAATACTAATACATCTACAACAACTTCAAAGACATTGTGCTGAGCAACATTACACAGCAACAAAGGCTGTGATACTGTATGCTTCCATTACAAGAATTAGTCAGAATAGGCAAATCCACAGAAACCAAGGAGATTGGCCAGAGACTAGGAGGAGCTAAGAATAAGGAGTGACTGATAATGAGGATGAGGTTTCTTTATGGAGTAATGAAAATATTCTAAAACTGATTATGGAATGGATGCACAATCTGTGAATTATACTAAAAAACATTAATTGTAAACTTTAAAGGGGATAAGTTGTATGGTATATGAATTCCACAAAGCTGTCTTTTTTTTTTTTAAGTATCATTATAGTACCGGTAATCAAATGAAAATCAAACAAAGCAGAAAAAATTAAAATTAAATTTAAAAAATTATTAAAGTCCTAATTTTTTTTCTTTTTTTTTTTTTTTTTTTTTTTTTAAGAGAGTTTTGCTATAGGGCACATCTGCTTGCCAGAGAGACAGAAAGTGAGAAATCACACCCATATGGGATGGCCATGCTTCAATCCCTTCTCCTCCATTTGCCTCTTGAGATTTTGAGCATGCACACATTCATGCCCAGCGTGAGTTTTAAGCTGCCAGGTCAGGACTTGAACCGCAGTTGACTACATGGGAGTCCAGCAACATAACCATTATGCCATCTGCTGGTCTCTAAAGGCCTAATTTTTAAAACAAATGTATTTCATAGAAACTCTAGATGCTGCATTTCATCCACAGCTATTTGACCACATATGACCTACCATTCATTCTCTAATACAGTTCAGAGGAGCTGTGTTCATGGTGTGGAAATCCCTCATAAATGCATTGTTATCATTGAAGAATTGTCAGCATGGCAGAGAAATAATGGAGTGGAAACAAATTATTACTTATTTTACAGGAAGCCCCACAAAGGACCACATTATGGCTACGAAGTGATCAAGTACTCCCAGGAGCAGTAAGACAGAGTCAGAGACCAAGCTGTGTGAATGCAAGTTACCAACCTCTCCTTCCACACCTGGAACTCCAGTGGAGCTCTGCTCTGCTAACAATACAAAACAATGTCTCCCTTCTCCTGAAATATGGGATAAGTGGGGTGCTACAGTCTCTTTTTAGGGATAGGGATTCATTACTCAGAATCCTTAATAAAAATACATTTGAGGAAAAAATGGGTAATTAATTGACTTACTTAAACAATATGCCCTAGAATCTCACTGTAACTTATTGGGAAGCAGATTTAAATTCATCTGTAGGCTTTCAGAAATCAAGTGATACTTTTATTTTACTAAATTATGGTTCTAGAAATTAATAAAAGTTTTACTTTTTCATGGTCACTAAAAAACTTTTATTTACTTTTTAAATTTATTTTATAGTTTCTTTTTTACTTTAATTGTTGTAGAAACTGCTTTAAATGTATTTAGCCCTTTTAATAAGTTAATTTTAACCCTTTTTAAGAAAAATTTATGATGCATTTTCTTTAAAACTAAAAGATATGCTGCTCATCAAAAAAGATAAGAAAGATACTCTAAAACTGAAAACATACAGTTATAGTCGGAGGACAAAGTATTAAATAAAAATATTAACAATCTTCCAATAACTTACCTATCACATTCATTCATGACTTTCTCCACTCTCACCATTTTAATATTATTTTCTTATACTCTCTCATTCCCCATGATTCATGTATTCAAAAACCCAAACATTGATGGAAAAACTAATAAAATCTGAATAAAATATGATGTTTAGTTAGTAGTATTGTACCAGTTAAAATGCCTTAGTTTTGATCACAGTGATATGGTTTTGTAAAAATTAACTCTAAAGAAAACTTGGTAGAAGAGTATAGGAATTATCTGTAGTTGTTTTACAACTTCTCTCTAAGTATAAAACTACTTGAAAACTTAAAAGTTGAAATGTAAAACCTGGATTATTTCTTTAAAAAATAAAATTTGATAATTTAAAAAATTATTTAGTGGGTTTTTTTTAAATCACCCAATCTAGAGAAGTGGGGAACATGACTATTTATAAATGGTTTTTAAATTTTCCTGGGACCAACAGATGGTGTAATAGTTATGTCGCTGGACTCCCATGTAGTTGACCAGGGTTCGAGTCCTTGACTAGGTAGCTTAAACTCACACCAGGTATGAGCACATGCATACCAAAATCCTGAGAGGAGAATGGAGAAGAGGGGATTGTGGCATGGCCATCCCTACTGGGGGGGAGGGGGGGCCCTCACTTTCTGTCTCTCTGGCAAGCACACGCACCCATTAGCAAAAATCTCCCTCAAAAAAAAAAAAAATTATTTATGTAACAATCTCCTAAATTACAAAATTAAGAATTTAAAATGTATTATTTCTCAGACACAATTCAAGACAGATGAACATTTTCATTCATTTCTCTACATCTATTTTTTTCACTATTTTCAGAATTTACCAAATTAAACAGACCATAAAAACTTAGGAGAAAGAAGGAAGAAAAAAAAGAAGAGAACGGAGAAGAGGATGGAGGAAATAATACATTTTTCTAAGTTATTATCTAAAATCTTGTCTTGTTAAAAAGTTCGTAAGACACTATAAATCAATTCTGGCATATGTCCAATAAAAAGGCATGAATTTGAAAAGCTGCCAAGTTATTTTTCTCTTAAGTTACATTACTCAATATAATTTCTTCATCAGACAACAAAAATGTTAAAAAAGTTTCTGTTTTTAAAGTAGTTGGCTTCATCTCCAGAAATGAAAAAAATATATATATATATCCTTAAATGTATCTGTATCTTTATGTCACATTTTTATTTCATACTGAGTCATTCATTATACTAATGTAATCTACAAAAAATTTTGTTTTTATCCTAAGGCACATGAATTTTTTAATGAACCATTTTCTGAAATATGAATTATTTCACCACTTACTAACTGCATAACCTTTGGAAAGTTCTTGGTCTTTCTTAGATTTTTCTCAATTTTTCTCAATTGTCAAATGTGGGTAATGGTAACATCTACTTCACCTTTTGGTATGAGAATTAAGAAACAAAAGGTGTGGGGACCAGCACATGGCATAATGGTTATGTCTCCCATGTGGTCAACCGTGGTTCAAGTATAGGACCTCATGGCTTAAAACACACCACACATGTATGTGTGTGCATGCCCAAAATCCTGAGAGGAGAATGGAGGAGAAGAGATTGCAGTGTGGCCATCCCCCAGAGGGTGATTTCTTGTCTTGTGTCTCTTCTTCTCTGGTGAGCACATATACCCTATAGCAAAAATCTCTCTTAAAAAAAGAAAGGAAGGCTCAACTGGGCTGGAATAAGTTGTATATCATGTCTCTTTACAATCTAAATGATATATAGTGATTAAATGTATAAATAATTAAAAAGTCCAAAAATATTAAAACTATCTTATATAAAAAAAGGAAAGAAAAACTGATCAAGGCAGAAAATTCCCTGCCCAAGGTAATGTAGACAGGAGACTAATACGGGCTGTCTAACTGACTAAGCCGATGAGAAATCAGCGGGCCCAGCCACATTTGATAGAAGCAATGAGATGAGAACAGTTAGTGGGCCCAGCCAATGATCAACCAACATGACCTAGATTAAAAAATTATGAACCTTACAGAATGTAACTGCCAGGGCATTCTGAGCCACCCTTTCTCCATCCATTTAGGCCTGCTCCTACCTCTCAGGAGTGTACTTTCACTTTTATTTAGTAAACTACTTTTTCCTTTAAAAAAAATAAAAGAAAGGAAGGTGTATAAAAGCATTATAAGAATACAAAAATACTGCAAAAATGAGAGTTGTGGTAAAATATTTGCTGTGGTGCTGAGAAAATCATCAGAATGACTTGGAAATAATTCAGGGGAGGCAGAAAAGATGAGGATCAATCAAGGACAGAGAAGAGGAGATAAATTCAAGAGACACTTAGAAATTTGAATCCGTGGGATTTGATTAATGACTGGTTGAGAGAATGAAAACGATAAAATTTGGGAAAGCAATCAGCAGGAAATTAAGTTTCTTTAATATTAAGGTAATATTTTGGTTGTGAAAACCACCATTAGCATGACTGGCAAACCTATCTCGTAGGAAAAATATATTTAATAGAAGTGCAAACAGCAGTACAGAGAACAAAGAATAGTATGTTCAGATCAATCAGGGGCTTCAGTGCACACAGAATACAGTCGCCACAGTCACTGGCTTCACACTTCATGGGCACAGACTGCCACTACACAGCATCTGAACCTTCTGTTCCAAACACATGATCTACCCAAACCACTGATACTAAAAATATGCTTATAGCAAAATTCCTGTACAAAACTTCACAAAGTAACATTTCCCCTACATGAGGAAATTCCATTTAATGGCTGAGTCACTGAATGCAGAGCTGAAAATTCTACTTCTTTCACCATCTCGCCCTTAAGTAGGCATAATAAAATCTAACTCCTATGTAGGCATATCAGTGACTCCATGGAGTCTTCCAACCTAAGTCACATCATTGTAGAAGTTGAGAGGACTCTAGAATCCAATTGGTAACAATAGAGAAGCAGAAACGCTTTTTGTTTGTAGATCAGTGTCTGCTCTTTACTGGCAAACAGATCCTTAAGCAGGGAAGAGTGTTAGCATCACAAGGCACCAAATTCAGGGTATAATTATGGACAATACCAACAAGAGAAAGCCTTTAACTCTCACCTAGAGTCAGGAATAGGAAGATCATTTCTTGTCATCACATTCTGAAAGACTTGAACCTCCCAACCCATCCCTCGCCCACGTGACTCCACTTGAACCCTAAGAAAGCATAAGCCAGAAGGCAAAATCATGACAAACTGGAACCTCAGAAAGAAGAAGAGGATAAAATGACTGAGAAGATGAGGGAAAGAAGAGAGCAAAAAGTCTATGATCTTCACTCCAAGTAAACTCACCATGTCAGATAAGCAACTCCAGGGAAAAATGTAAACAAACTGATCTGTGTCATTCTCTGGATTCCTTGTGAATGCTTGATGACCTAATGTGACTAATATTACAACCTAATATTATTCATTTCTTTCAAATGATATAAAAAAAGCTTTCTGACCTTCTAAATATTACAGATACAACTTAGAGATGTTAGACTTAAAGAATATAACATCCTATAGTTTATCATTTTTTAAAAGAATTATTTTTTTTTAATTTGCCATAGGGCATGTATACTCATTGGAGACAGAGAGAGAGAGAGAGAGAGACAGAGAGAAGATAAGAAAGCAAGCCACCTGGTCTGGGACTCAAACCATAGTCAGCCATGTGGCACCCAGCACCCCAACCACCATGCCACCTGCTGGCCCCAACATCATGTAGTTTATCTTAAAACCAATATCAGGCCTGTTCTATAACCTAGTTGTTAAGGGAGCCCGTTTCCACATGGCTGACCATGGTTCAAATCGCCACCCTTGTGGCTGGAAAAAAAGATATTTTCCCTATTTTACAAATGGGGAAGCTGAAACTACAAAACTTGTCTAATTTTGCAATAAATGATAGAATGAACATTTAATCCCAGGTTTTGTGACTCCCAAAACCTTTCAATGACTATATTAAATAGATCATCAAGATAAGAACAAGAGTTGAACTTAAGAAGAAAACTGTGAGGGTCAAAATTCTCAGAATACATGACAGAGGAGAAAACAGGTCAGGATGACTGTATGGGTGAAGGTGGAAAATCAATACCACATAAAAAAAATCTAGAAGTGGGTGTTAGCATAAGGTTGTAGCACCATACACTAAATATATGGACACAACAGCAAAAGGCCTGGGACATTGTTCCTGGTCTAGAGTTAGCAGGAAATAAAATAGCTGAGAATGAGCATCCTTTGACTGAGAAAATTAAAAACAATAATCCCAATCTATGCTCTCTTCCTATATTGGTTTTCATGTATACTCAAATATCCTCTTGTCCTACAACACTGAAACAAACCATTTATATTTATTTCAGTTTTTCCTTCTGATTTAGGAAAAAAGAGCCTTTCTCTTTTTTAAAAAATTTCTTTGAAATGTTTCCAATCTGTTGACATTTCTGTGGCATTTTTGGTGCTTACAAACCAACTTAGTATTAACAGATCCAGGCATACCAGACCTATATATAGATGAACTATAATGGTATTTTTACTTTGCAATGAGAAACAAAAATGAACACTGCTCTAAATGATATTGACAATATCAACAGAATCAACACGAAGAAATAGCTTGTTTAAATTAAATGTTCAATAAAAATAACTATTCCAAATCTTGTTACATTTGCTATCCAGTTTAGAAAGATGGCAACAAATGTCATCTTTAACAAGGACTACTGAACATTAGAAATCTTCATTCCCAATCAGACATAAGTGATGAGGCTTCTTCAACCCAAAAGGAGGAATATGCCTGCATCCTCATTCCTCAATCAGTGTACCACCAACAAATAATTATTTAGATAAAAAATATTTATTTAAACATTTTCCTCAAATAATCTCCAATCTTATTTATTTATTCTGCTTTGACCAGTAATGATACACTTACAGGGGAAAGAGTAAGAGATTTTTTTAGCTCAAGGTCTTCCTCTTAGAAAAGCAAAGGAAAGTCACTAGATTAAACCAAGAATAAATATGAAAACCATAGAGTCAACAATTAAGAATGAAAGTCAAGATACCAATTCAAGGAACCAGCAGTTAGTGTAATGGCTATGTCGCTGGACTCCCACGTAGTCGACCGCGGTTCAAGTCCCGGACCCAGTGGCTTAAACTCACGCCGGGCGCATGTGTATGCTTGCCCAAGATCCCAAGAGGAGAATGGAGGAGAAGGGATTGCGGCGTGGCCATCCCCCCTGGGGGGTGATTTCTCGCTTTCTGTCTGTCTGTCTCTCTCTCTCTGTCTGGTGAGCGCACGCGCCCTATAGCAAAAACCTCTCCAAAAAAAAAAAAAAAAAAAAGAGATACCAATTCAATAAACCAAGAACTGGGTAAAAAATAGAGAAATTAATCTATGGTCAGTCTGGTTGCACTCCACTGACAGGGCTTTTCCTATGGTCTCTCCAGAATACAGTCAAGCTCAGGAACCACTGAGAGCCAAAACCAGTCTCATTCACAAGTACCTAAAAGAGAGGAGCCAGCAGGAATTTCATCTGTATCAGGTCCCACAAAGGCTCTTAACCCACAACTCACAAGCACAATGCAAAAGAAATTTTGAATATAAATGTATTTGACTTTTGAGTCATGAAGATCTCCTCTTCCTCTTCTTTCCCTCAGAAACAACCATGCAAAAGCAAGCCGCCAGGTCTAGGACTCGAACTACAGTATGCCATGTGAGAGTCCAGTGCCCTTAACCACCACACCACCTGTTGGCCCCAAACCCTGTCCATTCTATTTATCAAATGAATAGAGAGCATGTAATGGGAAAACTATGTATGAATTTCAAAAAGTTTTTGTACCAAAATAAAGTCATACTTTAATTGTAAAAAATATATATATATAATATACGATACCTTCAAGGCTCCTGAGAACTAGTGATTTCAGGGAAAAAAAAAGAGAAATGAAGATTTTCTACTGATAATTCAGCCTCCAGTCCACAAACTCCAGTGGTAGGAAATCCCTCAAGTCTTCTCTCTGTCTCTATCTCTATCTCTGTCTCTCTCTGTCTTCTCATTTTTTGTAATTTTCCTTTTTTAAAATATTTTAAGGTAAAGGATTTTCTAGGCATTCATCCCCTCCTTTACCTTTATCTTGCTAACAATCCCTTCTCCCCCTCCCACCCAGGAGAGGCAAGGGGCCTCTCTTCTGAAAGAAGAAGACACCTTCATGGCTCCTGAGAACTAGTGATTTTGTGTAGTGCACTTGTGTGCAGCGTGGTTTTCAATTTTTTGGTTTTTAAAACAATATATAATTTTTATAGTTTTTTCTTCCCTTCTTTTTTATTTCTGTTTCTTGATGGTGGTGGTGGTTTTCTTTCTCTGGTTCCTTTTCTTTTTCTTTTATCTCATCTCTCTGCTCTTCACTCTCCATTCACTGTGTTTCTATATGGATCTAAGGGAACTATAGCCAAACATCCAAGAACTATTAGGGTTAACATATTCCTCAATGTCTACTGAATATGCTGTGCAAAGAGATCAAAACGGAATGGCAAAGAGATTCCAGATCACCTCTCTCTGCACGCTCCTAAACACTCAAATTGAACTTCAAGTTTAGGAAGACACACACCATACATCAGGTGACGAAATCACCTCAGGGCCGCAAGAAATATGGGAAAGCAAGAAAATACCTCTCCTCCCACGGAAAAGAATAGTTCCTCTTCATCTACAGACAGTTCAATGGAAATCATAGAAATGTCTGATAAAGAATTTAGAACATTCATAATGACAAAGCTAACAGAGATGGAAGAGGAGACAATGAACTACAGAAGATAAAGAAGAAAGGAGATGATGAGTTCCAGGAGGTGAGGAAATTCTTGCAAGATCTAAAAGAGGAATTACACACTTTACAAAAGACTAAAAGGGACCTGTTAAAAATAGAGGCTATGGGACCAGCGGTTAGCATAATGGCCATGTTGCTGGACTCCCATGTAGTTGACCACAGTTCGCATCCCGGATCCAGTGGCTTAAAACTCACGCGGGGTGCGTATGCGTGCGTGCCCAAGATCCCGAGAGGAGAATGGAGGAGAAGGGATTTGGGCATGGCCATCCCCCGTGGGGGCTGATTTCTCACTTTCTGTCTCTCTGTCTCTGTCTCTCTCTATCTGTCTGGCAAGTGCACATACCCTATGGCAAAAAACTCTCAAAAAAAAAAAGATAAAGATGGAGGCTATAATACAGGAAGTCAAAATCTCCCTTGAAAGTATTAAAAGCAGACTAGATCATACAGAAAATAGAATCTCAGATGTAGAAGAGAAAATTGCTGGCCTAGAAAAGTCCACCATGAAGACTGAGAAAATTGCCCAAAAATTGAGAATAATATACCAGAAATACTAGATACCATCAAATGTCCAAACATCTGAATAATTGGCATTGCAGAGGGCGAAGAGACTCATAAGGGCATTGATAATCTATTCCATGAAATCCTGCAAGAAAATTTTCCAAACCTAGAGAGGCACTCAAAGATCCAGTCCCAAGAAATACAAAGTACGCCAAATAGAATCAACCCAAGAAGATCTTCTCCAAGACACATTATAGCCAGGTTGAATAAAACCATGGACAAAGGCAAGATACTAAGATTGACAAGAGAAAAACATCAAGTTAACTACAAAGGATATCCCATCAGGCTAATAGCAGACCTCTCATCGGAAACAATGCAAGCAAGCAAAGGATGGGAAAATGTATTCAAAGTGTTAAGAGAAAAGCAATTTCAGCCAAGAATACTGTACCCGGCAAGATTATCCTTCATGTGGGAAGAAAAGACAAGAATATTCTCAGCTAAACAAAACCTGAAGGAATTTACCAGCACCAGACCAGATCTCCAAGAAGTTCTCAAGGGAGTGCTGTATCAGGAAAATTAAATACAGACACACAGAAATAAGAGTTCAAAAACTAAGAAAATGACCAACTTAATAATAGGGACAAGTCTGGAGTTGAATATTATACTCCAGAATTCAATCAGGAAGATCGAACCACAACAGAAGATAGATTAAGTACATGAGACTGATCTGGTGAAATAGCATTTTATGACTTTTGACTAAATTACTGCTGGTTTTCATCTAGGCTTCGTTGTCTGGTTTTAAAGATTTTTGTCCTGTGATAGGTTCATGTACCTACTGTTTGAACAGAATCCTAACCTGTTTCTTGACTTTAAGTTTTAAGCAAAGTTCCTTAGCATTTCTTTGATTTATTAAAGTTAAAACTGCTTTTCTTGAAATTACCAGCTGAACTTGCTATTAAAAGTAGTTAGATTATTTAAGAAATTATGTGATCAATAAAATGGGGGGGGGAGGAATGGAAGACAACTGTAGACACCAGAGACACTGTGAGAAGAGGGTGGGAAAGGGCAGAGGGTCAGAAATAGGGGTTAAATATATATATATATATATATATATATATATATATATATATACACACACACACACACACACACATATATATGTATTTATGAAACTAGAAATGGAAAATTATTGCCAATAACATACATGATTAAGCAGTATATACATGATGCAGTATATTCTGGATGGAAAATCACATTTTGTATGCTGTGACGATGCTTAAGGAACGAATGTAAATTAATTAATTTTTATAAATGGTTCAGGAAAAAAAAACACAAAAACTATTTTTCTTGAAATTAAAAATAATGCATTAAAAATACCTATTTGATGACTGCAGTAAGCTATATAGCCCCACCTAGGTGCTACTTTATAGTATGCTCATTCTACTCACTGAGGTTTATGCCTAAAGTAAGACTTGTGTTCATGGAAATGTATATATCAGCTGTGCTTGCTATTGAAAATATTTAGATTAATTAAGATCTTTAGTGAATCAAAAAAATGTGGGTGAGGGGGGCATAGAAAGCAACCATGGATACCAGAGACTGTGGGAGGAGGGTGGGAGATGACAGAGGGTGAAAGATAGGGAATCAATGATAGGAGAAAATGCAAAACATACAGGAAACAAGAAATGGAAAATTATTTGTTGATGATAACATGTATGTTGATGTGCTTGAGTGAGCCACTATACAGTGTATTTTGTATGGAAAATCTCATTTTGCATGCTATAATGATGTATAGTAAATTAATTTAAATAAGTAAATTTAAATAAAAAAGAAAAATCAAAAAAATAAATAAATAAAATAATGAAAAAAAGGTGGTGGGGGGGGATAATGGAAGCCAAGAAAAAGATAATTTCAAAGATCAATGACCACTGTAAAATATGGCAGACCAAGACCAAAGTCCAGTCTCTCCTTAGACTGTGATGGTGAAAGAAAAACATCAGGGGAAATTAGATTACAAATATGAGAAGATATGCAAGCCCACAGATCATAAACAAACAATACAGGTGTTATTTTGAATTCTTTCACTGAGCCAAGCAAAAATAAATTACCTCTTACCTAAACCTCTCACTATTATTCTTTTCTATTACAATTTATCGGTGAGTTCAAATTAAAAACATATCCTTTTATTACTACTCTCTTTCAAAGTTTAAAGCAAATATTTTATTTTTAGCATATGAAAACTGAAGGGTCATTAACAAATGTGTTAAAAAGAAAATTTCTTCCTAAAAACAATTAACTAGTACATTTTTAAGGCATTTGAATTATAGAAAGAGAATCAATAACAGACATAAAATTAAGAACCACAAGAAGTTGCAAGACCTTTTACATATAAAGGAAGTTTTAGCAAGCATTAGATATTTCAGAATCAGATATAATCCTTCTAAAATGAAATGCTTTCTGTGAAAAAAAATAAATCTCACATAAAAAAAGGCATTTCCTTTCAAAAGAAATAAAAATTATTCATTAAAAAGGTGGAATTGGGTATGTGTGTGCCTGTATACACATCTGTACACGTGTGTGTGAAATACCTCACCATGAAAGTTTAGAAATTTTAGAGGAATTTGAGAATTTTTCCATTCCTATATAAAGTTCACAGATGACTATATCTCTTTGGGTTTCTTTCCATTTCGGAGCCAAATGTGAAAAAAAGCAAAAGTGTACCTCCATTGTGGCATAAATTTTATGGAATAACAGCTGAAATATCAAATGAGCATCAATTTCAATCTATACATCCAATTCTAGTTAAACTAATTAAATTAAACTGTGCCATAAATTCTGTCAACTGACAAATTAATTGTGTAAATGTGGAATTTATGGTTACTTTCTCTGTATTTACTTGCAATTTTATTGAACTAATCCAGAATCTACTTGTTTTATGACTTTTTTATATTTATTTTTTAAAGAATTATTTCATTTTATTTATTATTACTATTATTTTAATTTGAGCAGAGAGAGAGATGGCAAGAAAGCAAGCTGCCAGGTATGGGACTTGAACCACAGTTAGCCATTTGAGAGTCCAGCACTTTAACCACCATGCCACCTACCAGCCCCATCTTTTTTTTTTTTTTTCGGCCAGCGAGCACATGTGCTCAACAGAGAGAGACATAAAGACTGAGACAAAGGGAGAAAGCACTCCCCGATAGGGTGTGGTCACACTATAATCCCTTCTACTCTATTTCTCCATTCTATTGGGATTTAGGGTACATACACACACACACATATCTGGCATGTTTTTTAAGTTGCTGGGGCTAGGATTCAAACTATGGTCAGCCATGTGGGATTTAATTCCCTTACCTACTATAGAGCTGACCCCAAAAGCTATAGATAATTTAACACAGACAGGTAAGTGTATTTATGCATTTGGTCAACCAATATTTGAGCGACACTATCATTCAGGCATTGTTCTACATTCCAGAGATAAAGTGCTTGCTTCATGCTTACTTTTTTTTTTTTTTTTTTCTTTTTTTGGAGAGGTTTTTGCTATAGGGCGCGTGCGCTCGCCAGACAGACAGAGAGAGACAGAGAGACAGAAAGCAGGAAATCACCCCCCAGGGGGGATGGCCACGCCGCAATCCCTTCTCCTCCATTCTCCTCTTGGGATCTTGGGCACGCACGCACACGCGCCCAGCGTGAGTTTAAGCCACCGAGTCCGGGACTCGAACCGCGGTCGACTACGTGGGAGTCCAGCGACATAGCCATTACGCTAACTGCTGGTCCCCTTCATGCTTACTTTTTAGGGTTTTTTTTTTTTTAAAGAGTTTTTGTCATAGGGTGCACATGCTTGCCAGATAGAGACAGAAAGAGAGAAAGTGAGAAATCACCCCCCCAGGGGGAGTGGCCATGCCGCAATCCCTTCTCTTCCATTTTCCTCTCAGTACTTTTGGCATGCATGCATGCATAATTTTGAAGCCGCTGGATACGGGACTTGAACCACGATCTGCCGTGTAGGAGTCTGGTGCCTTAACCACTGCACCACCTGCTGGCCCCCATGCTTACTTTTTTTTTTTTTTTTTTGGAGAGGTTTTAGGTTTTTCAATATCAGGCACATGCACTCGCCAGACAGACAGAGAGAGACAGAGAGACAGCAAGTGAGAAATCACCCCCCACGGGAGATGGCCACGCCGCAATCCCTTCTCCTCCGTTCTCCTCTCAGGATCTTGGGCATGCACGCACACGCACCTGGCGTGAGTTTTAAGCCACCGGGTCCAGTACACAAACCGCGGTCGACTACATGGGAGTCCAGCGACATAGCCATTATGCTAACTGCTGGTCCCCCCCCCCGCCATGCTTACATTTTAAAGGTGGATATAGACAATAAATAAATAACAATAAAACATGGTTTCACACATGAAGATGAGTACAATGAAGAAAAATAAAGAGGATAACAGGTTGGAAAACAAGTGGAAATGTGGGAGTGGATGAACAACCTAAAAGTGATGTCATTCTTTTAGGACTGAATCTATCTAGTAGGACATTAATTTAAGCACTCCATTAGTTAGAGTTAATTCATTGGTTACTCCATAACCTACTCTTATTTATTTAGACACTCGATAGATATAATTTTCACAACAACTGCAAAAAAAAAGGTATGTTATCTCCATTTCACAGATAAAAAAATAAAATTTCACAGTAGCTCCTCTAAATAGCTTTTCTAAAACTACGTTGGTAATATATGCAGAGCCTACATTCAAACTCTAGCTCCAAAGTCCATGGTCTTTGCACCATATTACACATTGGTCCCATAAAAATCAAAATGATGGGCCTGCCCCATGGCCTGGTGGTTAAGGGAGCCAGACTCCACATGGCCCACAGTTCAGTTCAAATCCCATCCCTGGAAGCTTGAAACAGGTAGAGTGGAGGTTAAGGTGACTGGATCCCACATGGCTAACTTCACGGTTCAAGTTGCAGACCCAGCAACTTGAAAATTACACCCAGCACTTACATGTGAGTGCCCAAAATCCTGAGAGGAAAATGGAATAGAAAGGATCATGGCATAGCCATGCCCACTGGTAGGTGTTTTCTCACTTTTCCTCTCCCTCTCTGTCTATCTCTTTCTGGTGAGTGCACATGCCCTATAGCAAACTAAAAACAAAGAAAAGAAAAAAAACCTATGTGTGCCTGGGTGCCCAAAATCCTGAATGAGTGGAGAAATGGAAAAGAAGGAATTGAGCTGTCCCCATGCTCCAGTGGTGGGAGTTTTCTCCCGTTCCCTCTCTCCCACTCTCTGGTGAGCACACACATCCTCTGTCAAACAAACAAAAAATAATAATAATAATAATAATAATAAAAATGATTTCATTATTTCCAGACTTCAATCTTTTACTACAGTGTATGATTCATTAGTTTTAATAAAGTAAATCCTTAGTTTGTACCATATTTCTGAGAGGTGTTAAGAAATAAAAATAATGATGTTACTTATTCTAAAAATAAGGATTACTATTTACCACTTCTGTAGTAATTGTATTTGAAAATCCTTAGTAAAAATCACAGTGTTTCATAAAATATCTTACATTATTTGGAAGCTACTCCCAAATATTTGTCACAATAAAAGTACATTTTATCAATTTATAGTTTACATTAAAAACTTTTACCTTGAAATTTTTATATGACCTATAGACCTATAATTGTAGCAAACAAATCAAATGTTTTTTATTTCATTCAGATAATTCCAGCTTTCTGGTGGTGAACAGACACATTAAAGCAGAATTCTATCAATCTAAACCTATTTGCACTCATAAACGTATTTCTCAATCTCTTTGTTTTTCCAGTCATGCAAAGTGGTTCTATTAACCACCTTTCTTTAAAAGGCAAAGGCTACAAAAAGGAACTAAATATTGAGATGCTGCCCATATGATATAGCTCCTCTCTGCCCTTCCTCACTCAGAAAATGACCAAGGGGAAAAAAAGGATAGTTGACCAAATCCTAAGAATCCCTATCAAAGATCTCTATCAAGGAGACGCACAATGGGAAAATAAGTAAACACTAGAGAAAGGCAACAAAAATACTCCTACAGGAGGGTCTCAGGTGCAGAACAAAGACCAAGGGTGCTGCCAGGATTTGCCAAGTACCTTTACATGGGAGTGGGACTCTGCCATCAAGGGGGTGGAGTAGGCCTAACATGGGGAATTGGTGGGGGTCTCAGAAAGAGGGCTGAACCTTGAGCTCAGTTAAGTACCTCAGTTAGCCCTGCAAAGCATGGCCTTTACAACCCCTTCTTATCAACTGCACCCCAGTTTTACTCCTCACCCTGGGCAACTGGAAAATGGGGAAATAATTGCTGCAGTATAGAATTTAAATGTTAAGAAACTTGGGACCAGCAGATGGCATAATAGTTACGTTGTTGGACTCCCATGTAGTCGACCATGGTTTGAGTCCTGGACCCAGCAGAGAGGAGAATAGAGGAAAAGAGGAGCGATTTCTCACTTTCTCTCTCTCTACCTCTCTCAGTCTCTCCAGCAAGCACATAAGCCCTATAGAAAAAAATCTCTCTCAATAAAAAAAAAAAAGAAAAGAAAGGAAGGAAGGAAGGAAGGAAGGAAGGAAGGAAGGAAGGAAGGAAGGAAGAAATTTGACTAGAGCTAGGATTAAGGTTAGGATAAGTAAAAGTACTTAAGAGTACTTACTAAGTAAAAGTAGTTAGGTATAAGTATTAAACAATCATTAGGAATAAATTAAATAAGTAGTAAGTACAAGTTCTTAATCAACAACAATTGGGAAGTGAGGGAAGGGAAGACAGAGGGAAGAAATCTAAGAATGCTAATCATTTCTTATGGCAAGAAATCAATCCTAATGCTTAAATTGAGCATGTAGGCAGTTAAAGAAGCATGAAATGACTCCAGCACCTTAAGGGTTTTCTTAAGGGTTTTCATAATCTCCTCTCAATCTCAAAATAATCTTTTAGTAACAATTACATTTGTAAAGAAAGAAAAATTAGCTAAATTTGAACAATATCTTCCAATTCACTCCAACTAATTGTCCCCTCTGTTAAATTCAATTACATCTACCAGCTTTTTGCTTTAAATTATCAAAAATATTATGCCCTCATCCTTATAAAATTATTTCTGTTCACCATGCCTTCTGAATATACCCACATATAAGTATAAACAGATGTTTGGAATGATACATGCCAAAATATTGATACTAGGAACTTCTGAATGGCGAGATGAGGATAATATGTTGTTTTCTTCTCTACTGTTTTTTTGTATTACTTAACTTTTTATAATGAATATATATTGCTTATAACAATAATTACTTTTAAAAATAGGGACCAGCAGGTGGTGTGGTGGTGAAGGCGATAGATACTCTCACACAGCTGGCCACAGTTTGAGTCCTGGACCTGGTAGCTCACTTTCTCACTTTCTCCCTCTCTCTTTCTGTGTCTGTCTCTGGTCAAATTAAAATAAATTAATGAATAAATGAAATTAAATAAATAATTATTTTTAAAAAGTAAATGAAATTAAATAAATAATTATATTTAAAAAGTAAATTAAAATATAGTATAAATAAAACAGAAATTAACTTATTGCACTATTGATTCTGACTAATCAATGGTCAGCTATGTTTAATCTGTGTCATTTTAGGAAGGCTCATGAATTCAGTAAAAGTTGGCTATTTAATCTGGACTAGAGGCCAGCAGTACTGCTGCAGAGGTGGTGCAATACTCCATGATGCTGCACTAAGGGAGGAGGGCCCCAGGTTCATGTTCTGGGGATTCTTTCTGTATGTCAGGTACAGGGGGATGGTAGAGGCTGGGGTTGGGGGATGGACTTTGGGAGTGAGTGTATCTCCTTCAAATGAAATAAATTAAAAAAACCTTTAAAAATAAATAAATTTAATACAATAAAAATCCAGACTCTCTCACCTATTTTATTACTTTATTAATACTTATAACAAAGAAGATAAGGAAAGATATTATTCTGATATATCATAAAATAAGAAATGTATTTTATATTCCTAAGAAACTATAATGCCTATGCTGCTTAATGAACATGAACAACTTTAATGGACACTAGTGATATAAAAATAAACATGTATTTTAACCTATGACCAAATATAGGAGAATTTTTTGAGTGTGTGTGTATGTGTGTATCTGTTGGGAAGGTCTACATTCCTGGTTGTTTTATTTACACAGATATTTCAAATTTAAAATAGATCCACATTCTCAGACATTGCTGATAAAAGCATAAATTGGTTCAATCTTATGCAATTTCACTATCAAAAGTACAAATAAACTAATTATTTTATATATCAGTCTTCTAAGGATTTTTTCAACAGAATTAATTATACATGTGAAAAACTACACAGGTACTGAGGATATTCTGTGTAGTCTTGAAGTAATAATAAAATATTGGAAAGAAGCAAAATGCCCAGCAAGATAGTCTGCTTATATAAACTACAGTGCACCATAGATTTAGATACAATAAAAGTGAGTATAGTGAGATAGAATAACCTCATATGAAGTGAAACAAAATCCAAGGAAAAACATTCCGTTCAGATAACCCTAAAAGTGAACATTAACATTTTTAAAACATATCCTTGAAGAAAATCTTTATAACTTAAGATCAGAAAAAGATTTATTTAAGAGGACATAAAAGAAACTACCCATAAAAAAAATTTTGGTTGATTCAACTTAAATCTTAAACTTCTTATCAGAAGACACAATTATGGTGGTAAAATAGCAAGCCAAAGACTGGGATAAAATAACAATATTGCATATATCTGACAAATACTTGTATCAAGAATACAGAAAGAAGTCCTTTAAATTGCTAAGACTAATACTCTAATAAAAAACAATAAAAAGGACTTGAACATATAGTTCACATCAATATCCAAATGACCACTAGCATGTGAAAAAAATTATATTTTTTTTTATTTGCCAGAGATTAGGTTCTTACCAGAGAGAGACAGAGACATGGGATGAGAGGAGAAAGCACCCACCAACAGGGTGTGGTCACACCACAATCCCTTCACCATCCAGTTGAGATTTGAGGCATGCATGCACATGCCCAGCATGTTTTCAAGTCACTGGAGCTGGAACTCAAACCATGATTAGCCATATAGGATCTAACTCCTTTAACCACTAGTCTATGGAGCCCAAATGCTGTTTAGTTAGTTTGTTTTTTTCATTGCCAGAGGGTACATGCACTTGCCAGAAGACAAAGAGAGAGAGAAAGAAAAAGAGAGAACACCTCCTAATCGGGCATGGTCATGCTACATTCCCTTCTCTTCCATTTCTCCATCCTGTTGGAACTTTGGGCAACCACATACATTTGCCCAGCATGTTTTTTAAACAGCTGAGGCTGGGATTCAAACCGTGGTTGGCCATGTGAGATCCAGCTCACTTAACTACTCGACTACAAAGCCAGCTCTGAAAATCCTTACTCACCAAAGAAATGTAAATTCAATTCACAATGAGATACAACTACATAGCCACCATAATGTCTATCATTTTAAAAACTGGAATTGTCAAGAGTTGGTCAAGATAGTTAAAACTCTCACGCATTGCTATAAACGTGTAGATTTTGGGAAAACTGGCAGTCTACTAAAGCTAAGCATACATCTAACCTGTGACCCATCAGTTCCACTCCTAAGTGTATGCCAAGAGACATGAGGATATATGCCCAACAAAAGACATTCAAAAGTAGATATGTTGTGGTATACTCATATAATGTAATAATTTAGAGCAAAGGAAAAATACACCGCTATTATACACAAGAATTGAATAAGACACAAAAGCATTCCATTGAGCAAAAGAAGCCAGATATAAACTAGTTTAAGGTACTAAAGGTGTAAATAGTGGTGACCTCTGGGATGAGGTAGTATTGTTTGAGAAGAGGCATGAAGAAATTTTCTGGAGTGATGGAAATATGCTATCTCTTGAACTGGGTAGTGTTTATCCAGGTGCATATAAAAAATAACCACTAAACCTTTCAGACTTTTCACTTTAACTTGTGTAAATTATAACTCATTTTTAAACTCTTCTTTTACAAAAGGGGGATTTAAGAAATACTGAGAAAGTATACTACTGATTGTGTTTTTTTAAAGATGAAGGAGGACTATTTTTCTTGGTTTTAAATAAAATATCTCTGAAATGATGCATTAAAAAGATGGTAATACAATTGCCTCTAAGGACAAGAAGGTGAAAAGGAGATTTATATTATAGATTCTTAGGTATAGACTGAAAAGAAAAAAAATTTAAAAAGAGTCCCGGTTTGTGTCCTGATATTATATAGAGAGAGCTCTCTTGTAATTCTTAAAAGTGTCCTGATCTATATGATGAATTATATGGTCAAGCTACTCATGTACCTTGTGGACTTAGTAATATGTGAATGTATTATCGCTTCAAAAAATAAAATATAAACTAAATAGAGTGCCTTTTGACAGCCATGTAAAAGCATTTTCTCCTCATGTAACTATTTGTGTTTCTTTAGTTTTTAAAAGGGGAGATAAGTATCTAAGAATCAATGCTTACAAAGTTGATTTAGTCCATCCTGCACACTTGGGCTACATTAATCCCATGAAGCTGTACTTTTATTATGTCACTCCCCTCCTGAAAGCCTCCCTAACTCCACTGTGTGCCAACAACATCTCGACATCTTTACTTGACCCTGAAGACTTTCCAAAGCATGGCCTCAAGTAACCTTCCCACAGCTCTTAATCCTTCACTCAGTTCTGTAACTTGCCTATTGCTGTTCCCTAGGTGTGCCTGATTCCTTCCTGCTTCCCTGTCTTTGGTCACTCTGCGCTCTCCACTAGTAAAGTCTCAATCCATCTAAATCCTACCCCATCTTTTAAGATACCATGAAATTCAAGTTCCACTACTTCTTTGAAGTCCTACTCTAAGTAATATTTATACCATGGGACCTTAAAAAGTTTGTGGAAAATGGAATTAAAAGATAAAAGTATAGCGCCAGCAGGTGGTGTAAAGATGAAGGCAGTGGGGTCCCAGTTGGCCGACAGCACCGTTGAAGTCCCAGACCTGACAGCTTGAAAATCACCCTAGCCACATGTGTGTGCATGCCCAAAACATTGAGAGGAGAATGGAGAAGATACTGAGACATGGCCATACCTCCAGGGGTGCTTTCTTACTTTCTCTCTCTCACTTTGTCTCTGGCAAGAGTGCAAGCACCCTATATTTTAAATAAATAAATAAATAAAAATAAAAATAAAAACTTTACTTCTGAACATAAGCTCCATCAAATTCAAGACACTTTTTAAAGTACTAATAGCAGCCTAGAGAACTAAAATTCCTGGGAATTTAACCATGTCAATGAGGTATTTTTTTAAATTATTAAATAAAGAAAAACTGAGTGTACTTTGAAGATTTTTTTAAGATTATTAAACAAGGGGCCAGCAGGTGGTATGGTGGTTAAGGCACTGTACACCCACATGGCTGACAGCACTTTGAGTCCTAAACCTGGCGGCTTACTTTCTCATTTTCCCTCTTTTTTTTTTTTTTTCTCTCTCTCTCTGTGTCTCTCTCTAATCAAATTTAAAAATGATAATAAATGTTAAAATTAAATAAATAATTCTTTTAAAATATTATTAAACAAAAAGATGTCAGAAAGAACCAAATCAGGAGTGTAAGATGGATGCCTAGTGATTTCCCATAAAAACCTTCATGAAATGGCCTTTGTTTGATGAGAGGAATAAGCAGAAACATTTCCATAGTGGAAATGGACTCAGGTGAAGCTTTCCCAGGTATTTTTCTGCTAATGCTCCAACTAAGTTTCTCAAAACACTCTCATAATAAGCAGATACTATCATTCTTTGGCCTTACAGAAAGTCAACAAGCAAAATGCCTTGAGTATCCTAAAAACTTATTACCATGACCTCTGCTCTTGATCTGTAACCTTTTGTTCGACTGGGCCACTTCCACATCTTGGTAGCCACCGGCTTTGATTGTGCTTTATCTTGAGGATCATACTAGAAAAGCGATGTGTCTTCTGTTACAAATCTTTTTTTTAATTTAAATTTATTTATTGACATTCATTCACTGTGCATCATTACAACATACAAAATGAGGTTTTCCATCCAGAGTATACTGTATATTGGCTCTATCAAGCACGTCAACATACATGCTATTGTCAACAAATAATTTTCCATTTCTTGTTTCCTGTATGTTTTGCCTTTTTTTTTTCCCCCATCCTTGATTCCCTATCTCTTACCTTCTGCCATCTCCCACTCTCCTCCCACACTGTCTCTGGTATCTATGGTTGCTTTCTATACTTTGTTTCCCTCACATTTTATTGAGTCACTAAAGATCTTAATTAATCTAAATACTTTCATAGCAAGCACAGCTGATATATACATTTCCATGAACACAAGTCCAATTTTAGGTATAAGCCTCAGTGAGTAGAATGAATATTCTATAAAGTAGCACCTAGCTGGGACTATATATCTTATTGCAGTCATCGAATAGGTATTTTTAATGCATTTTTTTTTAATTTCAAGAAAAACAGTTTCAGGGTTTTGTTTTTTTTCTGAACATTTTTTAACTTAATTTACATTCATTCCCTAAGCATCGTCACAGCATACAAAATGTGATTTTCCATCCAGAATATACTGCATAGTGGCTTAATCATGCATGTTATTATAAAAAAAATTTTCCATTTCTAGTTTCTAGTATTTTTTTTACCCCTATTTCTGACCCTCTGCCCATTCCCACCCTCTTCTCACACTTATCTCTGGTGTCTACAGTTGTCTTCCAGTCCTTTCCCCCCTCACATTGTATTGATCACACAATTTCTTAAATAATCTAACTACTTTCAATAGCAAGTTCACTTGGTACTATTAAGAAAACCAGTTTTAACTTAAATCAAAGAAATGTAAGGAATTTTGCTTAAAACTTAAAGCCAGGAAACAGGTTAGGATTCTATTCAAATGGTAGGTACGTGAACCTATCCATATCTCAAGACAGGACACAAATCCTTACAACCAGATAACAAAGTCTACAAGAAAATCAGCAAGTTTTTAGTCAAAAGTCATAAAATCATACTTCACCAATTCAGTTTCATGTACTTTATCTTCTGTTGTTGTTCGATTTTTCCAATTAAATTCTGGGATATAATATTCAACTCCAGACTTGTCCCTATGATTAAGTTGGCCATTTTCTTAGTTTTTGAACTCTTATTTCTGTGTGTCTGTATTTATTTTTCCTGATACAGCACACCCTTGAGAACTTCTTGGAAATCTGGTCTGGTGCTGGTAAATTCTTTCAGGTTTTGTTTAGCTGAGAATGTTCTTGTCTTTTCTTCCCACATGAAGGATAATCTTGCCGGGTACAGTATTCTTGGCTGAAATTGCTTTTCTCTTAACACTTTGAATATATTTTCCCATTCATTCCTCGCTTGTATTGTTTCTGATGAGAGGTCTGCTGTTAGCCTGATGGGATATCCTTTGTAGGTAACTTGATGTTTTTCTCTTGCCAATCTTCGTATCTTGTCTTTGTGGTTTTGGTCAATCTGGCTATAATGTATGTGTCTTAGAGAAGATCTTCTTGGGTTGATTCTATTTGGGGTCCTTTGTATTTCTTGGGATTGGATCTTTGAGTGCTTCTCTAGGTTCACAAAGTTTTCTTGCAGGATTTCATGGAATAGATTATCAATGCCCTTATGAATCTCTTCACATTCTGGGACACCAGTTATCCAGATGTTTGATAGTATCTAGTACTTCTCGTATATTATTCTCATTTTTTTGCGCAATTTTCTCAGTCTTCGTAGTGGACTTTTCTAGGCCAGCAATTTTCTCGTCTACATCTGAGATTCTATTTTCTGTATGATCTAGTCTGCTTTCAATACTTTCAAGAGAGATTTTGACTTCCTATATTATGGCCTTCATCTCTAACAGTTCTGTTTGATTCTTTTCTAAAGTGTGTAATTCCTCTTTTAGATCTTGCAAGAATTTCCTCACCTTCTTGAACTCATCAGCTTCTTTCTCCTTTCTCATCTGCAGTTCATGGTCTCTCTTCTCTTCCATCTCTGTTAGCTTTGCCATTATAAACATTCTAAATTCTTTATCAGACATTTCCATGATTTCCATTGAACTGCTTGTGAATGAAGAGGAGTTATTCTTTTCCATTGGAGGAGAGATATTTTCTTGCTTTCCCATATTTCTTGTGGTCCTGCGGTGATTTCTAGTCATCTGATGGATGGTGTGTTTCTTCGTAATTCTTGAAGTTCAATCTGAACGTTCAGAAGCAAGTAGAAGGAGGTAATCTGGAATCTCTTTGCCGTTCTGTTGTGATGGCTTTGTGCAGCAGATTCAGTAGATATTGAAGAATATGTTAACCCTAATAGTATTTGGATGTTTAGCTACAGTGCCCTTAGATCCATCTAGAAACACAATAAATGGATATTGAGGAGCAGAGAGATGAGAAAAAAGAATACAAAAAGAGAGAGAGAGAGAAACAACAAAGAAACAGGAAAAAAAAGAGAAAAAATTAAAAAGTAAAAAAAAAATTATAATTATTGTTTTTCTTTTAAAAAAATAAGGCACAAAATAGAAAACCACGCAGCACACTAGTTTGCAGGAGCCATGAGGAATCTTCTCCTGAAGGCCTGCCTCTCATCTCTCCTGCCACTGCTGGAGGCTGAATTATCAGTAGGAAATCTTCATTTCTCTTGTACACTGAAATTACTAGTTCCCAGAAGCCATGAGGAATCCTGTTACAAATCTTTAAATAAATGCATCATGATGTTGATCCCACTTGTGTAAAATTTTCATTGAAAAGTTACGTTCTTCTCTACAACTGATTCGGGTGCAAGAGTTTTGGCAACCATCAAGCAGAGAGTTTGCTATTTTTTTTTTTTTTTTACATTCACTGTATATCATTACAGCATACAAAATGAAATTTCCCATCCAGAATACACTGAATATTGTTACAATCAAAGACATCTTTAACTTCACAGTCAGAATTGGGTAAGTGGAACTAATTGAGATAGCTATGGTGTTTGCTGTTTTTTCTGCTGTTAATCATTAGTCCTCTCTAATTAGGACATGAATAAGATTAATTTTTTTCTTTCCAATTAATGTGGCTGACTTGACACTGCCAGCATCATTTTCAACATTGTTTTGACCTTCTTAAAATGAGTTACCCATTTGTAAACTGCTTATTTCTTTGAGGGAAATAAGCTTTTCATAAAGCAGCAATGATTTCACCATTCTTGCACCCAAGGATCACTATAAATTTGCTATTTGTTGTTGTTTCAATTTTAGCATAATTCATGTTGCTATGACAAAGAATCTTTGTAAACTGTCTAATTCTTCTTAGTGCCTCAAATAGATCCTGTTCTAATGTGGTATAAAAAGTTATTAATAGTACAAGTTTATTTTGGTTCAAAAAAAACTTGAAATCCATGTATAGCTTTTTCATAATACAAATTCTCCAATGAAGACCAATTGTATTTTACTTCTTCAAATTATAATAAAAAACTTCTCTCCAACAGAGTTAGTACAAGCCATAAATAGATTTTGAAGGTTTCATTGAATTTTTTTAATCTTATATTTTATTTTTAAAATATAAGGTCTCTTCATGCTACAGTCAAGCTGCCACAGCTGAGACTACAGGTTCATGCCATCACACCTGGCTCTATGTTTTTCAGATAAGAACTTGCTTTATTGCCCAGGCCAGCTCACTTTCTTCCTGCTTCTGCCTTCTTGAGTCATTGGGATTACAGGGACATGCCCCCATGTTCAGTCCTTAAGTTGGACCAGGAATTGAACCCAAGCCTCCCATCCAGTCCCATTCTGCAGAGCCAGCATCTTACCAGTATGTACCTCTAGGGCTGGTTGTGTGTGTGTGTGTATGTATATATATATATATATATATATATACCTGTACTGGACTGTGTGATCTTGAATATAATAGAAAACTGCATAAAATTAAGTGGTACAGTGTGTAATGGACAATACAGAGAACTGTAAGATACAGGATCTCTAACTTTTTCCTCAAGGATAGAAATATATATATATATATATATATATATATATATATATATATGTGTATATATATATATACATATATATATGTATATATATGTGTGTGTGTGTGTGCGCGCGCACACACACACACACACACACACATATATACATTTTATGTTTGAAGCACATCTACTATACTAAGTACTTTTTACATTTGAAGCACATCTACTATACTAAGCACATCTACTATACTAAGTACTAGGATATAAAGAGGCTATCACTACCCTGTACGTTTTCACAGAAACTTCTAGTATCTCTATCATTATTATGCCACCATACCAACTTGCCCTCACCCATCTGTAGTCTCAGATGCTTGCAAAGAATTGACTTAACTATAAATATTATTTATATATATATGTATATACATATAAATTGTGTGTGTGCATGTGTATACACACACACACACACACACACACACACATATATATATATATATATATATATATATATATATATATACACATATATATATATATATATATATTTCTATCCTTGAGGAAAAAATTAGAGATCCTGTATCTTACAGTTCTCTATATTGTCCATTACATACTGTACCAGTTAATTTTATGCAGTTTTCTATTACATTCAAGATCACACAGTACAATGCAGATATTCATTTATTAATTTACTCAACATATATTTCCTGAGTTTTCCTAAGGTTCTGCTCTATGCGTGGAGACATAGAGACAACCAAAGCAATGAGCATGGTCTTTCTTATGAGGCTTATATTCTACCGGGGCCCATTTTAAGCAATAAGAAGACATTACATTCTAGGAGTGAACTAGATCCATACTCTTAGTTGAGTTTTATCTCACTAGACCAAGTGGTCTACTGACTACACTGTAACATGAGGAAGTTTCAAAAATCCCATGGAAAATACATGTTATAAAACAAAAGCTATGTGTGGATTTTAAACATTTTTTGTACCAAAATAAAATCATACTTTAATTCCTTTTTCTATGAACTTTTTGAAGTCCCCTTAAATATCAAGTACATTGTATAAGCAAGATGTGAACATAGTAATCTGCAGGCATCATGAAAAGGAAGAAGAACATGGGCTCTAGAAGCAAAGCAGACCTGGGTTCCAAGTGTGACTTTAGCAACTTGTATACCCGGTACTGAAGCCTCTAAACTTCAGTTACTAAATTTAGCAACATCTACCTAGAAGTATCAACCTGAGGATCAAATGAGATAATAATGTATAAGAACACCAAGCAAGGATCTAGCATAATGTAGGGACTTAAAATCATTCTTCTTTTTCTCCATAATCAAATATGAATCTTATCTAGCAACACCACAGCATACGTAAAAGGCTAGATTTCAGATTTAGTGGAGATCAACTATAACTAGTTTTGCCTTAAATCTCACCATAAAGGCTACTCTCATAAATTTTATCCTATTTTGTACATTTAGATCTGTTCCTTTTTTGAACAAAATGGCATTACTACTCTTTTGAGTTTTTCATTGCAATACTAGTCTACATCTTTGTTTTTTTGTTTTTTTTTTTTTTTTTTGGTTTTTTTGGAGAGGTTTTTGCTATAGGGCGCGTGCGCTCGCCAGACAGACAGAGACAGACGGAGAGATAAAAAGCGAGAAATCACCCCCCAGAGGGAATGGCCACTCCGCAATCCCTTCTCCTCCATTCTCCTCTCGGGATCTTGGGCACGCACGCACACGCGCCCGGCGTGAGTTTAAGCCACCAGGTCCGGGACTCGAACCACAGTTGACTACGTGGGAGTCCAGCGACATAGCCATTACGCTAACTGCTGGTCCCACTAGTCTATATCTTTGGACCATCACTCAGATATACATGAGAGCATCACCAAGAAATATTTACATATAATAATGAATCTCTCTTCTCTTCTCATGTTAAAATTAAATAAATAATTCTTTTAAAATATTATTAAACAAAAAGATGTCAGAAAGAACCAAATCAGGAGTATAAGATGGATGCCTAATGATTTCCCATAAAAACCTTCATGAAATGGCCTTTGTTTGATGAGAGGAATAAGCAGAAACATTTTCATAGTGGAAATGGACTCAGGTGAAGCTTTCCCAGGTATTTTTCTGCTAATGCTCCAACTAAGTTTCTCAAAACACTCTCATAATAAGCAGATACTATCATTCTTTGGCCTTACAGAAAGTCAACAAGCAAAATGCCTTGAGTATCCTAAAAACTTATTACCATGACCTCTGCTCTTGATCTGTAACCTTTTGTTCGACTGGGCCACTTCCACATCTTGGTAGCCACCGGCTTTGATTGTGCTTTATCTTGAGGATCATACTAGAAAAGCGATGTGTCTTCTGTTACAAATTTTTTTTAATTTAAATTTATTTATTGACATTCATTCACTGTACATCATTACAACATACAAAATGAGATTTTCCATCCAATAAGTTCAGCCACCACGCCCTTCCTCTCCAAACTCATTTTGTTTCCTTCTCAGCTAGTTCATAATAATCCAACACTGCCTTCTTTTACCTCCTTAAATCTACCAGACTCTCTAGCATCTACGCATCATACAGTGATATTCATTGCCCTCTGGTCACCTGGTTAATGGCTAATCAGGTTCCCCCGAGTATCTGGTCCTCAAAGAAGCCTTCTCTGACAGACGACTGTCTTAGCACAGGGCACATCACCTGTGTAGAGTGATGTGCTAAGCTTCTTAATGACAGGTAAGCCTGGGTCCCAGTCAGGCATCTGACAGCATGGAGTTGTACAGATACATAGCTGTGCAGTTAGACAAAAGTCCATATATTAATAATACCCTACGTTCTTCTGCATAGCTCTTTTCTTTTGTATATAATGAACATCTTCTCTTAATGCTTGTTTTCCCCATTTGACAGCATCAAGAGGACAAACACTGTCTGCATAATCCCCAATGCCTACCATGGTTCCTAGCACACAGTCGGGAACACATGTAACAACTCTTCACTGCGTCACTGAAAGATATCATGCGTCCATGCTTAGTGATACTGCCTATGGGAGTTATGTTTACTTAATTTAATACATTTAAAGTACATAAATCAATGTTTGGTACAGAATAAGTGTTCAATAAATACTATTATTTGCTCACCTAGAACAAAAATTATCCAAATAGGATAACATGAGACAAAGGCTGTTATTGAGAGAAAAATTAAAAGACTGGTGACCAGCAGTTGGCATAATGGCTATGTCGCTGAACTCCCATGTAGTTGACCGCGGTTCGAGTCCCGGACCCGGTGGCTTAGACTCACGCTGGGTGCATGTGCGTGCGTGCGTGCGTGCATACCCAAGATCCCCAGAGGAGAATGGAGGAAAAGGGATTATGGTGTGGCCATCCCCCCTGGGGGTGATTTCTCGCTATCTGTCTCTCTGTCTCTTTCTGGTGAGCACATGCACCCTATAGCAAAAACCTCTAAAACAAAACAAAACAAAAGACTGAGTACATCCTGTGTGGATAAACCTGTTAGAATATAGTGCAATATGCTAAAAGAACTACAATAACCCTCATCTCAGCAGTTTTTAACTTAATCCATTTTAGCATTTGCACATACAAATTTAAAAGTCTCAGATCTTTTCACATATTTCCAACTGAGTTCAGTGTTCTCAAATAAAAGCACTCACAATACTGCCTTCATCATGTGATTCTATGAGATAAAGCGAAGAGAGGTATGTCCACACTCCATTCTCTTAAAGAGTGAAAAGAAAACTGGTGTCCTTAAACTTTTTTAATGTTTGTTTGTTTGTTTATTATTACTTTTATTAAGTTTGCTATAGGGCACATGTGCTCACCAGAGAGAGACAGAGAAAAAGAGAAAGTGTGAAAGCAAGTCACCAGGTCTGGGACTCAAACCATCGTTGGCCATGTGGAAGTCCAGCACCTTCACCACACCACCACATTATGCCATCTGCTGGTCCTGACCCTTATATTTCAAGACATTAAAACCTCAAAGGCTGGGACCAGCAAATTGTGAAATGGTTGTATCATTGGACTCCCATGTGGTCAACTGTGATTCGAGTCCTAGACCAGTGGCTTTAATTCACACCAGGCACGTGTGTGTGTGCCCAAAATCCTGAGAGGAGAATGGAGGAGAAGTGATTGTGGCATTGCCATCCCCCTTGGCGGCGGGGAGGTGATTTCTCACTCCCTCTCTGTCTCTCTGCTGAGCACAAGTTCTGTATAGCAAAAAGCTCTCTTAAAAAATAAAAAATAAATCAAAGCCTCCTGTGAAATTAATAAAAAGAGATAGACTCCAAAAGAACAGACTGAGGCCATTCTACCTTGGTTTATCCCAACACAGCCACAGTATTTCTTGAAGAATTAATTGAATAAAGTGATTCAGGACAGGAATGTCTATAAGAACAAGTTCTTTAGCTTATCAATTGTTTGTTTTGAAATGGATGCCTTTTAATATTTTTATATTTTACTAGACTTGATTTTTAAATTTAGTTAATGTCATTCATATTGTTTTCCTCAAGAATCTATTCTTTGATACAACCAACCATATTTTTGCCATCTTATATAGGTTCAGGAACTTCCCAACCTAACATCAATGGAGAAATTCTTCTATAAAAGCAAACAAGTCTTTCACTATCAGAATCTCATGTACAGGACAAATCAAACACAAGTACACCTGAGGCTCTAAGTAACACATATTTAAATATATAACTATTTATATTCCAGAAGGTTAAAGAAACCATTTACTGTGGATACATGTCAAATGAAGGCACATCGGTAGAAATGAACACTTGTAGTCTAGTCTAGTCAATCATCCTATTTTCTAGAAGAAATATTCCTAGATCACACAAAGATGCCTATATTAAGCTTCAATAATATAATAAATATGAAAAATATGTTCACCACATGATTTATTGCTTCTTGCTAAAAAGATTTCTCTTTTTCATGAAGCCATACTGATGTTCAGTCTTCAATATATTTGTAATGAAGACTTCTTTTTACTTTTATAAGTCATTTCCTTCCTCTGGTTTCTTTCTAAAATTGATTCAAGTTTAGGATCAGTACTATAGCTTAGTGGTTTGGGGACCCAGATCCCTCATGGCCAAATGTGATTCAAATCTCAGCCCAGCAGCCTCAAAATCATGCAGGGCACAAGTTCACACATGCCCAGAATCCTGATGGGATGGAGAAATGGAGGACAACGGATTGCAGTGTGACTGTGTCTGTGTTCTCTCCCTCTCTTTTTCTGTCTCTTCATTTCTCTCTGGTGAACACATGCACTTTCTGGCAATTATTTAAAAAAAAAATTAATTCAAGTTTAATCCTATGGGTTAATGAAGAAGAAAACCCCTTTAGGATATGTAAGAGAAAAAGTTATGACTATATTAAAGAAGGATACCTACCTCAGGCCCTGTGATGTGCATCAGACCAGAAACTGCAGAGGCAACAGCATCATAACCAGCTCTCTGAGACATTGGACCTGTCTGACCATACCCTGAAACAGCAAGAACAGACACATTCAGCACCACTCAGAGTATGCAAAAACCACTGTACAATGGTGTATTAAAACCGCTGGCCTCTAGAAATCTTTTAGCTTTTGTTTATATTAGATCTATACTACCCCTTAAAGGAAGCAATAAGAATTAATTATGAGTTTCTACCCCAGAAATAATTTCTACCCCAGAAAGTAAAAAACTGCCAACTTGAGGGCCAGATTTCATGAAGGGGGTAGGGTGGTTGGTTTTGGCCTACAGAGTGTTTTTAAATTGTTTTATTTAGTTCCCAACATAAAAATCCGGAGATAACACATAAGATGGAAATTTCTTGCTTTTCTTGAAAAATTAGAATATAAATTCAAAACTAGGCTCACATTCTCATCAGTAATGGGCAGAGTTGAGTAAAACTTTCCCCTTTATTCGGGCATGAATTGCTATTTCCCACAGTCCCTACCACTCCTTACTGTTATACGTTAGCTGTACTGACTCATCCTTTTACCTCCCAGATTTGAATAAACACATGCTACCCTTAATCCATATACAATAAAATACAAAGTAAAGCCAAGCAATGTCTCCCTGAGTTCTATTTACATATTTTCTCAATGCAAAAAATATATAGGTCTGACCCCATACCCTAGTTTTTAACAGGGCTGGATCCCAATGAGCAACCACAGTTCTAATCTTGGCCCTGGCAGCATGGGAAACACGCCAGGTACATGTGCATGTATGCTCAAAATCCTGACAGGATGGAGGTGAAAGGACTACAGTGTGACCATTCCCCATGGGGGGAGGTATGCTTTCTCCCTTTCTCTCTCTTTCTTTCTCTCCCCCTCCCTCTCTCTATTTCTCTGTCTAATAAATCTGTCTCTCAATCTCATGAATCAACTGGAGAATAACCAAATAAGGGCCTTCCAGCTATTTGTTGGCATTCCCTGCATACTTTGCTTTATATCAGGAAAAGGTTGCCTAGGGGCCTTGCTCTCCAGTCAACTGGAATGTTCTCCTTCCAAATGCGTCAGTTCCTCACACCTTCCATGTGTCCACTTGAACAGCCTGAAAGATGGACTTTCTGTGGTTGACTAAAGTTTGACTAGTGTGATTGGCCGTAATTTAGCAACCAACTCAGACAGACAGCCTAACATGTATGATTTTGGCTTATCCATAGGAATCCAAGTGTGAGAGTACAGTGGCCATTTCAAGCCAAAATAGTTTAGTTTAACACTGCTGTGCTACTGTCCAACCCCATAGGTCCATTTTTCCATGAACTATTTGACGTCCCCACATGTGTATGTGTGTACATACATACACATGCTCATATACATACACAAATGGAGGAGTCCGACCCAGTAGGGCCCCAGGATCTGTGTTGAGCTTTTGACCTTTACCTCTTAGGTCGGACCAGCACGTTGGCAAGGCCACTGCTGTGTACCGCCCCCCCCCCCCCAACCTAGGAATAAGACTTAGGTCGAATCAGCATGTCAGCAGGGCTGCTTGCTATTTGCTCCAGAAAACTGTGGTAGCCTTACTGGGAAGCGACCCCCCTCTGGCTCCCCAATATACTACTATAAAAGAATTACATAGCTCTCTTATACATCCTGAGTATATGATAAAATTTTCCAGGAAGTCCCCCGACTGCTCCCCTTTGCTCTGACCACCTACTGTTAATTACAATGCTTTACTCCGGACAGTCACAATAGAGGGGGTGATGAAGTCACATCTAGGCAGAAATATACTTGACCTTTGGAAGGCCCTTCAAGATACATTTAACATAAACTTAAAGATAATCTTTTCTTTACATAAAATAGGATTAGGCCGAAACTGGCCCAGGACACCCCCGCCCTCACCAAGTGAAATAAATATATTAGGATTCCTTAAATTAAGTTTCAGATCCCCATACAATTATATAAGTTCCATTCTTTATTAAGATCCATAAGAACTAATATCTATACTTGAGATTTTCTTTTCTCAGCACCATTCCCCGTAATCACAAGATGGCTGCCGCGCCGCATCAGCTGATAATTATCTCTGCTTGCTGGAGCCACTTTCCCGAAACTGCATTCCATGAAGACCACCTACATCTAATGAACAATTGTGGAACTGCACTAGACCCACCCTTAATCCAACCCTAAATAGAATCTATGTTCTCTATTGTTAAAACTTTATGAGCTGATAATTGAAACATGTAGCCCCTCTCCCGTTTACTTGCATGTATCATATTTTCAATAAAAACGCATGATGATTCCTAGCAGTTGTCACTCCTCAGAGAGCAATCTCTGGGGGTGTCCGGCTAAGGACGTGCATGAAAAGGCACCGAGGCCTTAGTCTTCTTCTTTTCCAGTGTCGCCTCCAACGAGTCAACCCATCCCCGCCGAGGCTGGACCCCGGCACACAAACACACTTGGGCTCCCTATGCAGCCTACCATCCAACTGTAACCAATCCAATTATTTCTCTACCTCATTCCTTCACTTTCATTTTGGTACATTGCTTTCCCTTTCCAGGAGTTGAAGTGCCAAGTTGACCGTGAGGCTATCTAGAGTTGCTTAGAAGTTGGTCCAACAAACTGCCTGATTCAAATTGTGTTAAATTAGATTAATAAAACTCCACTAAATTAAATCATCTGTTTTCTTCACCTAACATCATAAAACATGGCATGCGAAGCTGACCCACATGAGAACACTCTTGGTTCACATTTCAAACCTCCAGAGTGCACCAGACATGCATGTGCTCATGCTCCAAGGCTGACTGACGCTGGGTGTGGACCATGGCATCAAGGCCCTTTTGGAGACACTCCTTTCTCTGTATCTCTCCCTCTCTCTCTTTCTTTCTCTGTCTCTCTCACCTGTTTATGAAATAAATGTATACTTTTTAAATAGTTTACTTTGGCACAAAAAAATTTGAAATCCATGCAATAGTTTTTCATAATATATATTTTCCATGACCTTATAGAAGACTCATTTACATATTCTGTAATAAGAGTCAAAAATTATTCCACTTTCACCTTACGCTCACCTTGACTATTCGCATACTGACCACCAGCACTATTATTAAATGGTTATGATAATTTTAAAAGTTTTAAAGCAGGGAACTGACATTATCAAAACAGTGGTTTTACAAAGATAACTCTTTTGGCAATGTGCAGAATGGAATATTTTAATGATAATTTAGTAAAAAGCATGAGATTCAGATATTTTTTAAATTTATTATTTAGCTTTACATTTCCAAGAAAATCTCTGAACAAAATCTGAATTAAAGAAAATTTTAAGCACATCAGTTCTATTTTATATTTAGGTAGAGGGTAAGAAAAATTAAAGAGGTTATGGAGAATCAGAGACCACACACACACCCACAAACACACACATCCTCCCCATCTGCCACCTCTCTCTCTTTCTCTCTCTCTCTCTCTCTCTCTCTCTCTCTCACACACACACACACACACACACACACACACAAACACACACACACTTATTCACATTCATTTTAAGGAGCAACCTCGCCACCTTGTGGCATTTGTGAACATTGACTACAGAGCCAAACGGATTTCTAGTAAACATGTGGCCAGGAGGAAGCTGAAGAGAAAAGATTTTTTATATCCTGATATTTACCCTGAATATCATATGATCTGGCCTCACCACCCCTGGATTTGCTCATTTTTCTTCTTAATTTTGTCTAACTTTATATCCTTCTGTCCTTAACTACAAGCTCTAAGAAAGCTAGAGTTAACATCGGCATTCTTGATTTTTTTGTTTGTTTTTTTAATTTACATTTAATCACATATCTTTACAGTGTACAACATTTCTTTTTCCAGCACAAATACCATGCACGTCAGTCAAGGAAAAGATATTACTATATACATTATCATCAGCAAATAGCTTCTCATTTTCTGTTAATCAAACATACTTTTACTTTTTTTTTTCCTTCTCCCTCTCCTCCCTCCCTTCTCTACTAAACTTTTTTTTTCACATTTTATTGATTCACAAAAGATCTTAAACTAAAAATATGGATAAAGCTGCTAACCAGCAGTTAGCGTAATGGCTATGTCGCTGGACTCCCACGTAGTAGACCACGGTTCGTGTCCCAGACCCGGTGGCTTAAAACTCACGCCGGGCACGTGTGCGTGCGTGCCCAAGATCCCGAGAGGAGAATGGAGGAGAAGGGATTGCGGCGTGGCCATCCCCCCTGGGGGGTGATTTCTTGCTTTCTATCTCTCTGTCTCTCTCTGTCTGTCTGGCGAGTGCACGCGCCCTATAGCGAAAAACCTCTCCAAAAAAAAAAAATATATATATATGGATAAAGCTAAAATCTAGTGACAAATGCACTGTAATTCTCTTCTGAAACATTTTTTGTCTCTCCCCCCTTTTACTAAAGAGAGGTATAAACTAAATTACTTGAAAAAAAATAGGTTAGTCTCAGTTTGGTCTGTTATTTGCTCAAAGCCCCAAAAGAGTTCAATATCTGATGCAAGGCAACAGATACTAGTGTATTATTGAATTTATGCAAATAACCATTCTGCCTCAAAAATAAAAATTCTTAACAGATATTTTCCAATTGCAAAGGGGTCAGGAATGGAAAAATGTTTACGTTTCAATTCAAAAAAAATTAACAAATTCCTGAATCTATCAACAACTCACAAGAGAACCCAAATCCTTAAATCTGGAAGACAATGCATAGAAGAAAATCAGTAATGTTTTAGAGAAAAGTCATAGTATTCTATTTCACCAGTTCGGTTTCATGTAATCTCTCTTTTGTTAAATTTGCAGGGTTACTGTGTTTTGATCTTTCCATTTAAATCCTGTAAGTTAACATTCAACATTATTATTGATATTTCCAAATTTGTCCCTTATCATTAAGTTGGCCTTTTTCTTGGGCATTTTTTGCTCTCTTATTTCTGTCTGTCTTTAGTTTTCCTGGTACAGCACTTCCTTCAGAACTTCTCAAAGAGTGGGTCTGGTGTTGATAAATTCTTTCAGGTTTTGTTTATCTGAGAATGTCTTTATCTATTCTTCCCACATGAAGGATCTTGCCGGGTATAGTATTCTTGGTCGAAATTTATTTTCACTTAACACCTTGAATATATTTTCCCATTCTTGCTTGCATTGTTTCCAATGAGAGGTCCAATGTTAGTCTGAGGGGATAACCTCTAGAAGTAACTTTCCGTTTCTCTCTTGCCAATTTTAGTATCTTGTCTCTGTGGTTTTGGGCAATCTGGCTACGATGTGCCTTGGAGAAGATCTTCTTGGGTTGATTCTGTGTGGGGGTCCTTTATATTTCTTGGGTCTGGATATTTGAATGCCTCTCTAGACTTGAAAAGTTTCCTTCCAGGATTTCATGGAATAGATTATCAGTGCCCTTATTAGTTTCTTCACCTTCTGGGATACCGATTATCTAGATGTTTGAGCATCTAATGGTATCTAGTATTACTTGCATATTATTCTCATGGGGGGGGGGTATTTTTTTATTTTCTCAGTCTTCATGGTGAATTTTTCTAGGTCAGAGGTTCTGTCTTCTACATCTGAGATTCAGTCTTCTGCATGATCTAATCTGCTTTTAATACTTTCAAGGAAGGTTTTGATTTCCTGAATTATAGCCTCTTCTCTAACAGTTCCGTTTGATTCTTTTTATGGTATGTATTTCCTCTTTCAGATCGTACAAGAACTTCCTCACCTCCTGGAACTTGTTATCTCTTTTCTCCTGTTTCTTCAGGAGTTCGTTGTCTTCTCTCGTATCTGTTAGCTTTGTAACTGAATATTTTGAGAGGTTTTTGCTATAGGGCACGTGCGCTCACCAGACAGACAGAGACAGAGAGACAGAAAGCGAGAAATCACCCCCAGGGGGGATGGCTACGCCACAATCCTTCTCCTCTCGGGACCTTGGACACGCACACACATGCGCCCGGAGTGAGTTTAAGCCACCAGGTCCACGACTCGAACCGCGGTCAGCTATGTGGGAGTTCAGCGACATAGCCATTACGCTAACTGCTGGTCCCTAACTATGAATATTTTTAATTCTTTACTTGATATTTCTATGAGTTCCACTGTACTGTCTTTGAATGATGAAAGGCTGTTCTTTTCCCTTGAGGGAGAGACATTTTCTTTTCTTTTCTTTTTTAATTTTATTTATTCATTCATTTATTTTAATTTGACACAGAGGGAGAGAAAGTGAGAAAGTGAGAAATCAAGCCGCCAGGTCCAGGACTCGAACCATGGTCAGCCATGTGGGAGCGTCCAGTGCCTTAACCACCACACCACCTGCTGGTCCCAATATTTTCTTTGTTTCCCATATTTCTTGTGCCTCTGTGGTAGTTTCTGGTCATCTGATGTTTCTTCATACTTTCTCAAAGTTTATTCTGCGTGTTAGAGGTGTGTGGGAGGAGATGACCTGCAATATCTCTGCAGATCCCTTTCCCTGATTCTCACCAGGCAACTAGCACTTTTGTTGATGGAACTGAATATTACAAAGGCTTCCCATTTTCTGAAGGACAGGTGCACTTGCTGAGCTGTGGGGTTTCAACTAAAAGTTCAGAGGTGTGTGGCAAGAGATGAGCTGTGCTCTCTGCATCCTGTCTTCCTCCCTGCTGCTCACTTTGCAGTCTCTCTTCTCTGATTTTAGTTATTTGTTGGTATATTCATGTTTGGCTAATTTGTTGGAGATTTCTGCCACTGTAAGCTCACATGCTTCCCTTTACTGTAAGATACTTCTATGACTGTTTCTCCTCTACTACTGTGTTTTGCAACATAGTAGCCACAGAAAGAGATTTGAATTCAGATTTATGAAGATGAGTTTCTTACTTTCTGTAGCAGTTCAGTGGAGGTTGAGGTTTTCTATGACCCTCGCTTCACTAGGCATTGGGCTGAAAGACAAGGTTTAGAGCAGAGGCTTTGGCAGTTAAAGTAACACAGCTGATCCCACCTCAGATGCACATGGATTCCCTCTAGGTGTTGGGCTGGAAGATGAGGTTTGGGGCAGAGGCTTTGGCAGTTAAAGGAACAGGGCTGGGCCCACCTCAGATGCACATGGATTCCCTCTAGGTGTTGGGCTGGAAGATGAGGTTTGGGACAGAGGCTTTGGCAGTTAAAGGAACAGGGCTGGGCCCACCTCAGATGCACATGGATTCTCACCTCACTAGGTGTTGGGCTGGAAGACTGGTATTCTTGATTTGTAACATGTTTGACAACTCACAGGGTTAAACACACAGTCTCAGTGACCACCTTTCTGGAATTCACAGGTCCCACAAACTAGTGGAAAGCTATGTATTCTCCCCAGAAGAAATTAACATATGCTCACACTGTTAGAATGCCATTCGTGAAGGCTAGATTAGAAGCCAGGCTAAGGCCCCGCAGTTGGTAGTCACTACTTGTTATCAGTTCCAGGTCTGGAGCACTTCTCTCATCTCATTAGGAACATCTTTAGGCAACTGAAGGTCTGGGGTTCAACTATTGTTCTTATTTGATCCCCTTTCTTCTCATTTTCAGGGTTCTCTCTTTGAATCTCATCCATTTCATGGCTCCAAACAAGATACTGGCAACTCCCATATTAGGATAATAATGACTATATTACCAAGTTATTGTATCAAGCATTCCATTAGATTTTTGTCAATTAGATCATTTAGTTCACATGACAACCATGAGTTGGGCACTATTATCCCTTTTTGCAACTATAATACTTAGGCATTAGAAAGGCTAATTCAACTGCCAAGGTCACACAGATAGAAAGTAACAGAGCTAGTATTTGAACTCAGACCTAGGTCCTTAAGTATAAAGATGATTGTGTGGGTTTGTGTATGTAAGGACATTTGCACCAAAAAGTTCAAGGTACTCTAAAATAATGATCCCCTAAACAGAAGTTTCATCCCGCTTCAGTCACATTTACATGCCACCAATCCAGGCTGTTCCTTCTACATTCACTATTTAATCAATGAAACATCATCGACATATTTGCTCAGTCCAGAAGTCTGAGTCATCCTGAACTCTTCCTTTCACTTCCTGTCCATATCCAATTGATTTCTAGTATTTGACCTGCCAAATAACCCCCAAGTTCATTTAAGCTTTTATGTCTGGTCATAGTCTACATATTACCCCTGTCCCCGACCTTTTTTGGTTCTTCATATGACTACCAAGGTCTTCAAATATGTCATTCTAATCAAGTCATTTCCCTATTAAAATTCCTACTAAATTGCCTGTAGTATAATAATAATAATTACAGTCCTTCAGTGTGACATATTGAATCCTTTGTGACCTAGCCCCTATCCACTCCACATATCTTATCTTCTGCCATTCCTCTAAAATAACTCATACTTATAATAGCTGTTCTCCAAATATGCAAGGCTCTGTAATTCCTCTGGGCCCCTGCACATGCCATTTTACTTGTAACTCCCATCTTCACTGTCTGTCTGGTAAATATAGTATTCTAGCTATAGACCTAGTCAAAAAAGGCTATTAAGAACAACAAAGAAAAAGGTTTTTAAGAGAACTAGACCCTATCTGGTAATTAATTTAAAAACAAAACAGGAATGCTGGCTCCATGGCCTAGTGGTTAAAGCAGCCAAATCCCACATGTCTAATCTTGTGGTTCAAATCCTGGCCCCTGTGGCTTGAACACCACACTGGGCACTTTTTCATCCATAACCCACATCCTAACACGGTGGAGAAATGGAGAAGGGATAGCAGTATGACACTGTTCCACTGGGGGTTACTTTCTTCCTCTCTCTCTCTCTTTCCTTCTGTCTCTGTCTCCATCTCTGTCTCTTTCTCTCTCTCCAGTGCACATGCTCTCTAGCAATTTTTTTTTAAAAAGGAATATGTTTAAATCATTATGACAGCTATTAGCTAGATAGGTAATACTAATATTCCAGAAGCTGTTGAAACTCTAAAAGTAGAACATTTTCTTGAAAGAAGATTAGAAGACAATAGAATGTAGGGAACCAGCAGTTAGCGTAATGGCTATGTCGCTGGACTCCCACGTAGTCGACCGCGGTTCGCGTCCCGGACCCGGTGGCTTAAAACTCACGCCGGGTGCGTGTGCGTGCGTGCCCAAGATCCCGAGAGGAGAATGGAGGAGAAGGGATTGCGGCGTGACCATCCCCCCTGGGGGGTGATTTCTTGCTTTCTGTCTCTATGTCTCTGTCTGTCTGGCAAGCGCACGTGCCCTATAGCAAAAATCTCTCCAAAAAAAAAAAAAAAAAAGAAGATAATAGAATGTTTCACAATAAAAAATGTAGTTCTTCAAAACGCATATAAATACCCAAACTTTGTTTCTTTCTCGGCTCATTTTCTGGTGTGTAGGATATTTCTAAATTAAAATAAAAGATTATAAACTCATGGTGCATTTTATTTAAAGATTTTTTTTATCTATCCATTGAAAAGGCCTACAACCAAAGACTAATCAAGTAGCAATGATATTTTCTAATAGCTAGTCAACTGTCTCTAAATATCACTGCTCACTAAAAGAAACTAAGAGTCCTCGGAGAATGGCAATTCCAGGGTGGAGCAAGAAATGTACAAAATGCTTTTGGATCATATTACTATACCAGAAATCAAGGAAGCTACCAAACACTGTTGGTCAAGTCAAAAACATGCAAAAGCCAACTTGAAAAGGCCCCTGCTGTCCAAAGATGAGAATGTGAGATCAATATGAACAATAACTGCAATGGATTAACACATTGAATATGTTAAATTCTCTAAGTTCACAATAAAATGTATTTTAAAACTTCAGTTACCATTGGAAGATATTAGGGGGAAATTATTACAACCATTGATGAAAAGAATTTGCATCTATCCTGCCTTTACTTGATAAACTGTGTACCTCAGAGTAATCAAATAGTTGATGAGAAAAAGATTCCTTTCATGGAAATTTTCTATCTAGTAGATGAAGAAGAAATGGGAGAAGAGAACAGTATTTTTAAATTCCTAATGAATTCATAGATCTAGGCAGTTCATCACTGAGGTTGCTAACATCACAAAGAGAACAATATCCAACTCTGAAGTGCCTCCTGATGGAACTGCACACCAGCTCCGATGAAGTATTCTTGACCAAAAAAATATCAAACAGAAATCTGAACAAGCTTATAGATCTGTCCATTTATACAGTACAGAAAAAAAATTAAACACCACTATAAAATATCATTAGAAAAGTTTGAACAACTTGAAAGGACAAATGAATGGGCTAAAACAAATCAATTGCAAGAAAAAAAAAGAGACTAAGAAGGAACTATAGGAAATGATATACAGTCTGAGATTTGCTTTTAAATAATCAGGAGTGATGAACAGGCAGAGTAGATGACATTGTAGACCAAAAGACACTGTCCATGAACTGATCACTATTGAGCTAGATAATGTATATCTGAAGACCATTATACTACTATATCAACTTTTATGTAGCTTTCAGATTTTCAATAATAAAATGTTTTAAAATAATAATAAATTTTTAAATGACATGTAAGTTTCATTTTGTGTGTCTAAAAGTACACCAAGGAATATTATAGCTGAATTGGTCTAGGGCAAAAAATCTTGATTTACAGATGAAAAAAATGAAACCCAGAGCAGTTAAGTGACTTATTCGAAGTCACAAGGTCAACTTGGAAAGGCCCCCACTGTCCAAAGATGAGAATGTGAGCACCAATATGAACAATAACTGCAATGGATTAACACATTGAATATGTTAAATTCTCTAAGTTCACAATAAAATGTATTTTAAAACTTCAGTTACCATTGGAAGATATTAAGGGAAAATTATTACAATCGCTGATGAAAAGAATTTGCATCTATCCTGCCTTTACTTGATAAACTGTGTACCTCAGAGTAATCAAACTTAAAACCAATACTCAGTTTTTCCATTTCCCAATATGGTTCTCCTTCATTTAAACAGGAAAATTTGTATTCTATTCTGAAGATTTTCCTTAGATAGTTTCTACTATATAGGATTCATTCAGAAACAAATTCAAGAGCCTCTTCTCTAGTAAGTGGTTTTGGTTTTTTCTGTTGTTGTTTTTTGTGCTTTAGTCTGTGGACATTTACCTTATCAAATGTCTTTTCTCCACTGTGAGAACTACGAGACATGGTTAGCAAACAGGTCAGTTTCACAGTCTATGGCTTTTCACTCAACTTTTCTACTAGCACTGTGAAAAACCTTCCTATTACTTTGAAAGATTTCCCACAATCACACTATCAACTTAATAGGATTTATCTTTCTGTCATATGTATATATAACAATTTAGAGTCTCACAGTCATACCTTCTTTTGGTGTTTGTTTGTTTTTTCTCTTTCCAGAGAAAGGATACAGATAAAGCACTTCTAACCTGGAAGGTAAGTCCTTTCTTTGAGCAAGATTACAAAACTAACCTTAGCAGGTTCAAATGAGATTTGAGTAAATTACAATACAGCCAGAACCCACCTGCAAACCTGTTAGCCAATCCAAAATAACCCTTTACCCAAGGACTCCTTAAGGTCAATTAACAGAGGTGAATGAGGGTTATAATAATATGTAATATATATAACAATCAGAGCACTTGAATGTTGGTACTTCACACATTATCTCATTTAAGTCTTATGAGAACTAGACAAGGTAAATTCATTGTCCTACTTTTTTCAGTCTGAAAACAGCCACTGTTTATTAACTGACAAAATTATAAAAATAATAATGGTAGATAACTTAGTTCATCCTTCTAATAAGTCTGTAGATATGGTCTTCCCTGTTACTAGCACCTCTACCTTCTACAAAATGGGTGGTCATTTTCTTCATTCCACCTCACAGAGAAGGGCCACAGAAGTTATTTGCTTCTTTGAAGCATTTTCCAACAGTACAGATTTCATGAATCATATCCCCCCCCCCCAGGAAGATGATGCCAAATTCACCAAGAGATCAAGCCATTATGAGTTATCTGTCAAGCAATTAACTTCTTGTTGATTTTGCCAAAACTGCATTTGCAAATTAGTTCATTTACCGACTTCAGGTTTGGATACCCTCATGCAATATATGGTTTCCACAATTTTCAGCCTGTTCATTGAAGCCCTATCGAGTTTAACAAAGGTATCATTGAAGGGACCATCAATTAGTGTAATGGCTGTGTCGTTGAACTCCCACGTAGTCGACCGCGGTTCGAGTCCCGGACTCAGTGGCTTAAACTCACACCGGGTGCGTGTGCGTGTGTGCCGAAGATCCCGAGAGGAGAATGGAGAAGAGAGGGGATTGCGGTGTGGCCATCCCCCCTGGGGGGGGGGGGGTGATTTCTCGCTTGCTATCTCTCTGTCTCTCTCTGTCTTTCTGGCGAGTGCACGCGCCCTATAGCAAAACCTCCCCCCCCCCCAAAAAAAAAAAAAAAAAAAAAAAACGGTATCATTGAAGATCTGGGAAAGATGACGAAGCTCCAACTCCTTTCGGACCACTGGGCTCACACCACCGATCCCTCTGACCCCATGACGAATGCTAACTTGGGTTCTGCAGGGACAGGAAAGGTGCAGCTCTTCTTGACATTCTGGCCATGCAGAATCTCCGTTCTGTACGTCAGCCTACATTCCTTATGAGAGTGCTTAGTTTTTTCATGAATAAGCTTCTTCTTTGCCTTTCAAAGTATTTTCTGAGCAATACTTCTTCCTCAGGCACTTGATCTTCAGCTCCCCGAAATTCCCTGGCTTTTTCTTAAGGGTTTCTGGCACAGAAGGAACCATTTTCTTGATGGCTTCTGCTATCGTAGGAACCTTTTTCTTGGTTTCTGTCACAGCAGGAACCTTCATTTTCTCCTCTTCAATGCCCTCCATGGTTTCAGCCAAAAAATAACTCATTGTCCTATTTTAATTACTATTGAGAAAAATGAGGTTTTAAGAGACTAAGTGCCTTACCCAAGGTCACAGAGCTACTTACTGTGATTCTACAAGTAATATTTAACCGTTGGCACTCATTACTACACATAGCATTTTATAAACTATTTCCATGAGTATTATCAATTCATACATTACTCAAAGACCAAAAACATGAGTAATTACATATAGTAGTAATAAGCATATGCACCTTATTAGGAAAGGTAAATAAATTTGTAAGTTTAGCAGTATTCTGTGATGCAGTAAAAGCATACTGAGAAACAAATATATACATATATATAATGTTTATACTGATACCTCTCTTTATCACAAAATTACCACTTTGTACTACCACATTTAATTTGCTAATGCTAATATGTAAAAGCAGGTTTTGTTTGAAAATTGTTTCATATGCATGTTTTATTTTCTCCCACTAGACTGCATAATACTAGGCAGACAATAGAAGTTTAATAACACTTGTCACTTGATGGTGAATATTTTATATGTTATTCTATTCCATGCATGCCTATAATATTCCTCACACAAACTATAAAAGTGAATGTTTTTACAGGATTGACAGGAGTTTGGGGTAACTGTATGTCAATCTTACCTATAATACAAACTGTATTCTTTTTTTTCAACTTCAATTATTTATTTACTTATTTCAGTTTGATCAGAGAGGGACAGAGTGAAAGAGAGAGAGATAGAAAAAGCAAGCCGCTAGGTCCAGAACTTGAACTGTGGTTGGCCATGTGGGAATCCAGCGCCCTTAACCACCATGACACCTGTCAGCCCCAAAGAATTATTTATTTAATTCCATTTGTTATTATTATTTTTTAATTTTACCAGACAGAGACAGAGAAAGGGAAAGCAAGAAAGCAAGCTGCCAGATTCAGGATTCAAACAGTGGTCAACCATGTAGGAATCCAGCACCTTTATCCACCACCCCACCTGCCGGCCCCCAAACTGTATTATTTATGGGAGAAAATAAAATGTCTTCAAAACTATCTCATCTAAGTAAAATCCACAATTGCAAAGGCTCTGATGATCATCCCAATACATTCTGCTAAAAGTGACTTCAAATACGTTCACAATCACAAACAAACACACACATACCTGCATTATTCCAAATCTTGGAAGACTTATTCAAATAGAGGAAGAAAAAACTGCTATAAACTACAGTGATCTAATAAAAATAAATGGCAGAATTTCTCCTAAAACTAAGAATTCAAATATAGTTTCATGGACTCTGTTCTAAAGAAACTACATCAGCAATTAGACATCCCAAGGATCAGCATTTTCTACTAGATGAATGCAGCTCAGATTCTGACAGATATTCCATAAAATCATTAGAGAATAAAGAGAATTGTCGTTATTACATATTTTTCATTTTCAGGGGCAAAATCAAATTTTAAATGACAGAAACATAAAAACATGCTCTTTGAGTAGAAAAGAAAATAAAAACCCAGCCAGACTCTCACATAAAATCAATTCCCTATAGCTGGATTCCCACACTCCAAATAGTAGCACTACGTCAGCCTGTGAATGAACATTTTAGGCAAAGAACACAAAAATGTCCAGTACAGACCTCTTTACAAACCGAGACTAAACATCATTTCAAATAACATTCAGATTAATGAGTAACTCGGATGGGTAACAAATTAACAAGAACCACCTTTAGCCTTGTTCCATTGCCAAGAGGAAAATGCTCAATTAGGTAGAGGCTACATCTTTATTTAATAAAGATAAATTAAATAAAAGTAACCCAACTAAGGAAGATATCAAATAAAACCCAATAACCTTTGAACTGCCTAGAGTTGGGAGCAATTAAATTCTTTTCAGAAGTACATGCTTTAGGGTGAGCGATGCTTCCTAAATAAGCAAATACACACATGATATCAAGTCTCAGAACAGACAAGTAACATAAAATCAGGAGAAATAGCACGTAATGGCACATATAACATGTACTGGCTCTGATGAAAATAATCATTTCCTTATCAGAGACAGACAGAGAGAGGAAGTACCCCCACAATGGGGCATGTTCATGACACAATCCTTTTGCTCCGTTTCTCCATTTCAAGATTTGGGGCACACACACACACTCACCCAGCATGTTTTTAAGCCGCCAGGGCCAGGATTTAAACTGCAGTCAGTCAGGTCAGGATCTGGCTCTCACAGTACAACATTTAACCACTGCACTATGGGTTGGCCCCAAACTAAAAATAATCATTCATAGAATAACTGCAAAGAGTTTTAAGAAGTTTGCAGTGAAAAGCCCAAGGAGAAATCAATCTTGTTTTTTAAGTACCAATCTCCACTCGATGGAGCCAGGGCTCCTAGAAGAAATGATGAGGGAATTCCAGGATTGGGGCAGGAAAATAAAAAAGCACACAAGATGGACCTGAGACATTAGGAAAGTATTGACAGAATGATGAAGACAGAGCAAAGGCAAACAGGACCCACTTTGAACATTCCACTGGTCAAATCTTTGAGTACTTTGAGCATTAACTAAATAATAACAAAGATTACAAATGTTTTAATAAAATATGAATACAAGAGTCCACACAAACAAGTAAGAGAAAAGGGAAACCTCTTCCTGGTAGTAGAAAACCAACTAGTTAATGTAAAAGATGAAATTAGAAAAAAATCACTTTTTACCAATATCACACTACTACTAAATTCATGTAAGAATCATCCATGTTTGATAAAACTGGTAGATCAAAGTTTGAGAAGTAACAAAACAGTTACACAGTGTCACAGGATATCTTTGAACTATAAGGGGTAAAAGAATATCCCAAACAGTGGTCAAAGATAACTTTATAGAGGAGCAGCCTGGCAGAGGCTGTCTTAACCCAGTGACCGAAGTTGCGCGGCTAAAAACAGGACTAACTCCTGATTCAGCACAGAGAACTCAGCACTGCTTTCTGGGCTGTAACTGCCAAAAGGACTTTGTTTTAATCTATCCATGAGGGAACATCAAACAAATCCAAACTGAGGGGCATTTAACCAGGTAATTGACCTGCACTCTTCAAAACTGTCAATACCCTGAATGAAAAAGAAAATTCCAAGAACTGTAAATACCTAGACTGAAGGAGACTGAAGAAATATGACAATGGAATTCAGTGCAGATTTTCTATTTTCTTTTGCTATAAAGGAAGTTATTGGGACAACTGACAAAATATTGACACCAATAAGGTCTCCAAATTATATTATTTCTCTGTTAATTTCTTAACTTTTGTAACTGTACTGTGGTTACATAACAGAATTCCTGGGCAAGCAGGTGACATGGAGGTTGAAGCAGCTGGATCCCACATGGCCATTTGCACAGTTTTACTCCCAAACCTGGGTGGCTTGAAAATCACAGTGAGCATGTGTGTGCATGTGCACCCAACATCCTGAGAGGAGAATAGAAGGAATTGTGGCATGGATACCCCCCTGGAGGGGTGCTGTCTCACTTTCCCTCTCTCTCCTTCTCTGATGAGAGCACATGCCCTATAGACAAAACTAAAATAATAAAATAAAATATAGAAAACATAATAGAATTCCTTTTTTTATGAAATGCAAATGAAATATTTAGGGATAAAAAGACATCACATGACTGTACCTTACTCTTGTATGATTCATTGGAAAATCTAGATGAATTAAGCAGACAGAAAATAGATACACAGATTCTCTGAGAAGATTCCTCATGGAAACTGGGAACTAGATATTTCAGGGCACAGGAGAAATGAAGATTTTCTACTCATAATTCAGCCTCCAGCAAGCAAAGCTAGTGTGGCAGGAGAGTTGAGCCATTCTCTGAGAAGATTCCTCATGGAAACTGGGAACTAGATATTTCAGGGCACAGGAGAAATGAAGATTTTCTACTCATAATTCAGCCTCCAGCAAGCAAAGCTAGTGTGGCAGGAGAGTTGAGCCATTCTCTGAGAAGATTCCTCATGGAAACTGGGAACTAGATATTTCAGGGCACAGGAGAAATGAAGATTTTCTACTCATAATTCAGCCTCCAGCAAGCAAAGCTAGTGTGGCAGGAGAGTTGAGCCATTCTCTGAGAAGATTCCTCATGGAAACTGGGAACTAGATATTTCAGGGCACAGGAGAAATGAAGATTTTCTACTCATAATTCAGCCTCCAGCAAGCAAAGCTAGTGTGCGATCACAACAGAACGGCAATCAGATTCTAGAACACCTCTGTCTGCTTGCTCCTGAACATTGAGGCTTAACTTCAAGAATTTGAAAGAAACACGCCATTCATCAGATGACAAGAAATCACCATCGGATCACGAGAAATATGGGAAAACGAGAAAATACCTCTCCTCCAATGGAAAACAGTAACTCTCCTTCATCCACAAGCAGTTCGGTGAAAGTCATGGAAATGTCTGATAAGGAATTTAGAACATTCGTAATGTCGAAGCTAACAGAGATGGAAGAAAAGAGAGATAATGAACTGCTAAAGAGAAAGGAGAAAGAAGTTGCCGAGTTCCAGGAGATGAGGAAATTCTTGCAAGATCTAAAAGAGGAATTACACACTTTACAAAAGACTCAAACGGAACTGCTAGAGATCAAGTCTATAATACAAGAAGTCAAAATCTCCCTTGAAAGTATTAAAAGCAGACTAGATCATTCAGAAAATAGAATCTCAGATGTAGAAGAGAAAATGGCTGGCTTAGAAAAGTCCGCCACGAAGACTGAGAAAATGGCTCAAAAATTTGAGAATGATATGCGAGAAGTACTGGATACCATCAAACGTCCAAATATCCGGATAATTGGCATTCCAGAAGGTGAAGAGACCCATAAGGGCATTGATAATCTATTCCATGAAATCCTGCAAGAAAACTTTCCAAATCTAGAGAGGCATTCGAAGATCCAGTCCCAGGAAATACAAAGGACCCCAAATAGAATCAACCCAAGGAGATCTTCTCCAAGACACATTATAGCCAGGTTGACCAAAACCGCAGACAAAGACAAGATACTAAGATTGGCAAGAGAGAAACATCAAGTTACCTACAAAGGACATCCCATCAGGCTAACAGCAGATCTCTCATCGGAAACAATGCGAGCGAGGAGAGAATGGGAAAATATATTCAAAGTGTTACGAGAGAAGCAATTTCAGCCAAGAATACTGTACCCGGCAAGATTATCTTTCAGGTGGGAAGAAAAGACAAGAACATTCTCAGATAAACAAAACCTGAAAGAATTTACCAGCACCAGACCAGATCTCCAAGAAGTTCTCAAGGGTGTGCTGTATCAAGAAAATTAAACACAGACACACGGAAATAAGAGTCAAAAAACTATGAAAGTGGCCAACTTAATCAGAGGGACAAGTCTGGAGTTGAATACTATGTCCCAGAATTTAATCATGAAAATTGAACCAGAACAGAAGATAAAAGTACATGGAACTGATAGGTTCATGCACCTTCCATTTGAACAGAATCCTAACTTGTTTCCTGGCTTTAAGCAAAGTTCCTTGGCATTTCTTTGAGTTAAGTTAAAACTGGTTTTCTTAGTAGTAATGAGTGAACTCACCATTGAAAGTAGTTAGATTATGTAGGAAATTGTGTGATCAATGCAACGTGGGTGGGAAGGGAATGAAGGACAATTGTAGACACCGGAGGTGGTGTGAGAGGAGGGTGGGAAGGGACAGAGGGTCAGAAAGAGGGGTGGAAGTAATTCTAGGAACTAGTAATGGAAAATTTTTTTGTAATGTGCATGATTGTATCACTATGCAGTGTGTACTGGATGGGAGATTGCATTTTGTATGCTGTGATGAAGCTTAGGGAAGGAATGTAAATTGAGTTACAAAAACAAAAGTTTCAGAAAAAAAAATATATATCTATTCAATGACTGCAGTAGGATATGTAGCCACAACTAGGTACTAATTTATAGGATGCGTAAAGTAAGACTTGTGTTCATGGAAATGTGGGTATCACCTGTGTTTGCTATGAGGGTATTTGGATTGATTAGGGTCTTTGGCGTTACAATAAAATGTGAGGAGAAAACAGTATAGAAAGCAAACATAGTTACCAGAGACTGTGGGAGGAGAGTGGGAGATGGCAGAGGGTAAGAGATAGAGAATCTAGGATGGGGGGAAAAAAGCAAAACATACAGAAGATAAGAAATGGAAGATCATTTGCTGACAATAACATGTTTGTTGATGTGCTTGATTGAGACAATATATAGTGTAATTTGGATGGAAAATCTCATTTTGTATGCTGTAATGATGTTCAGAGAATGAATGCAAATAAATAAATTGAAAAAAAAAAAAAGAAAATAGATACGCAGATATATAGAAGATAGATACATACATGCATCTTACATATTGGGTCACCAAAAAAGTCAGGATGCATTTTTGCATAGAAAAATACGTCATGACTTTTCTGACGACACAATACATAGAAGCAGAAAGAAAAACAAAAGTACTCATATATACAAATACATAGGAAAATCAACTACTCTGTAAGTGATGAGTTCCAACATGCACCTTTAAAGCATTTAACTTGTCCCTATGTTTTAGGAAGAAGGAGGAAAAAGAAGAAGGGAAAGAAAAACAAGAAGAGGAAGAAGAGGCAACAGCCAAGGAAGAAAACCTAACATTTCCTGAACACTTTTTATATGCCTAGCACTTCACATACCTTATCTCATTTAATTCTTCCCATAACCCTAAAATTTGCAGATGGAAAAAACTGCAGTTGGGAAAGCTTATGTAAACTTGCACACGTTGCGTAGGTAAGTGACAGAGACAGCATTTTGACCAGTGTAAGGGGAATAATGACCCTCCTCTCCTGGCCCTATCAGAATCTGAGCGTTCTACCTATAACTGCGTTGTGCTTCTGGGAAAGATATTTGAGAAAAGGCCCAACAACCTTAAAAAGCTACATTACACTATTCTGTCCAACAACATTCCTGGACTTTTTCCTGGGGCTTTAATGAGAGTAAGATACATGACTAAGCCTGTGAAGAGGTCAGGACAAGATACTTAGAGCTACTCACAAATCCAGAACCTCTCCTGCTCTATCACTGGAGAACTCTCACCTTTAGGGTTTCTTCACACAGGCGAATCTCTCTCTTTTTCAGCTGGTCACTTAAAAGTCTCTCCTCAACCCCAGGTGTCATCAGTACACCACTAGCTTTATTCTGCTCTCTTGTATAGGATCTGAATCAAGTACATGATGTTTTTCTTTCTCACCCTGGTCCACAGGAAGTATTGGCAGGACAGCAGTGGCTTCCAAACCACAGCCCTCCAGACATCCTCGGCTCTCTGCTCTCTAAATAGCTCAGGCGTGAATCAAGCATTGATCTACTTATCCACTAAGCTCCAGGGAACAAAAGCTGAATCCTCCAGAAGTCTCATTTAAGGCTCTTTTGGTTTGAGATTATAAAGTCTGTTGTACTTTTTCTTTTGAAACTATGAACATTTTATCAAGATTTCATTAATTAAGAATTATAATGAATGGAACCAGCAGATGGAGTAATGGTTACGTTGCTGGACGCCCACTCGGCTGCCTGTGGTTCGAGTCTCAGACCCAGGGGCTTAAAACTCATGCTGGACACAAGTGCGTGTGTGCCCAAGATCCTAGGAGGAGAATGGAAGAGAAGGGATTGTGGCATGGCCAACCCCTCTGGGGGTGATTTCTCACTTTCTGTCACTTTGTCTCTCTGGTGAGCGCACACATCCAATAACAAAAATCTCTTAAAAAATAAAAAAGAATGATGATGAAATTGCACCCTCATATTAAGTAGTTATCTCTGGTGATAGCATTATAGACTCCTAGTTATTTTTATACTCATCTCTTTTCAAAGTTTTCCAAAATGACTATTGACTACTTTTATAATTAATAAAGAGGCAATTACAGCTTTTCAACTAAAAATAATGTAAATATCTGATTTATTCTGTAATTACATGTTTGATAATGATTACAAAATACATCCCCAATATAAATAAAATCAGAAATTGCCTCATTTTTATCATTAAATAGGTATCTTACATTTTTTAATTTCAAGAAAGTAAGTTTTAGCTTTAATAAATAAAAATCAAAAAATATGAAGAGAAATTTGCTTATGACTTAAAGCCAGGAAACAGGTTAGAATTCTGTTCAAATAGTAGGTATATAAACCTATCAACAGCTCAAGAAAAGACAAAAATCCTTAAATCTGGAAAACAAAGCATAGAAGAAAATCACTAATGCTTTAGTCAAAACATTAAATAAAATTCTATTTCAACAGTTCAGTGTCATGTAATTAATCTCTCTTCTGTTGTGGTCCAATCTTTCCAATTAAATTCTGGAAGATAATATTCAACTCTGAACTTGTCCCTACCATTAAGTTGGCCATTTTCTTGGCTGTTTTTTAAACTCTTATTTCTGTGTGTCTGTATTTAGTTTTCCTGGTATAGCACTCTGTTCAGAACTTGGAGAGCTGGTCTGGTGTTGGTAAATTCTTTCAGGTTTTGTTTATCTGAGAATATTTTTGTCTTTTCTCCCCATATGAAGGATAATCTGGCTGAGTATAGCATTCTTGACTGAAATTGATATTCACAACATTTTTAATATATTTTTCCATTCTTTCCTTGCTCAGATTGTTTCTGATGAAAGGTCTGCTGTCAGCCTGATGAGATATCTTTTGTAAGTAACTTGACATTTCTCTCTTGCCAATTTTAGTATCTAGTCTTTATCTGTGGTTTTGGTTAATCTGGCTGTAATGTGAATTGGAGATCTTCTCAGGTTCACTATATTTGGGGTTCTTTGTATTTCTTGGTTCTGGATTTTTGAATGCCTCTCTAGGTTTGGAAAGTTTCCTTCCAGTATTTCATGGAATAGATTATCAATGCCCTTATTAGTTTCTTCACCTTCTGGGATACCAATTATTCAGATGTTTGGATATTTAATGGTATCTAGCATTTCTCATATATTATTGTCATTTTGGGGGGCTATTTTTTCATGCCTTGTGGTGAATTTTTCTAGGTCAAAGATTCTGTCTTCTATATTTGATATTCCATCTCCTGCATGATCTAATCTGCTTTTAATACTTTCATGGGAGTTTTTGATCTCCTGTATTACAGCTTTCTTCTCTAAAAGTTCCATTTGATTCTTTTTTGTGGTATATACTTACTCTTTCAGATAGTGCAAGAACTTCCTTACCTCCTGAAACTCATTGACTCTTTTCTTCTGCATCTTCTGGTGTTCATTTTTTCTCTTCTCTTGCGTCTCTGTTAGCTTTGTCACTATGAATATTCTAAATTCTTTATCTGACATTTCCACAACTTCCATTGTACTGTCTGTAGATGAAGAAGAGTTACTCTTTTCTCTTGAGGGAGAGATTTTTTTTTGTTTTCTGATATTTCTTGTGCCTCTGCAGTGATTTCTACCCATCTTATGGGTTATACGTGTCTTCCTAATTTCTTGAAGTTCAATCTGAGCATTCAGAGGCGTGCAGGAGGAAGTGATTTGCAATCTCTCTGCAGTTGTTTTTTTCCCTTGTGCAGCAGATTCAGTGGGGACTGAGGATTATTCTGACCCTAATAGTATTCAAATGTTTGGCTACTGTTAACTTTGACCTGTCTAGACACTCAGTGTGTGGAGGCTGAGCAGCAAAGTGATGAAGGTAAAAGAAAAAGGGAAAGAAAATAAAACAAAGAAAAAAAAACAATTTAAAAAAATCAAGCAAAAAATGGAAACAGATGAAAGGAATTGTTCATAGCTCAAATGCAGGAGCCTTCTCAAAAAGCCTGTGCTTTTGCCTCTCCTAAATGGGAGGAAGGAAAGGTGAGAATTTGCAAGGTAAAGGAAGATCTGAGAGCCAAGAAAATACCTTAAAAATTAAATCAGAAAAATATTAAAGAGAGACAGAGAGAAGGATACAAAAGGTCCCCTGCCACTCTAGATTGGGACCTGGAAGGTGAAGTCTCAGTAGAAAATCTTCAGTTGTCTTAGTCCCTGAAAGGAATTGTTCACAGCTCAAATGCAGAAGGCTTCTCAAAAGGACTATGCTTTTGCCTTTCCACTCTTAGGGGTCTGGAGGGTGAGTTCTCAGCAGAAAATCTCTAGTTGCCTTCCAGAGATTGCCTTTTGTTTATGTTTTTGTTTTTTGCTACGTGCATAACAGATACCAAGATGGGATCTAATCATACTCATTATTTGGCATCTCCACTGATGGTGAAGATGCTGATTCCAAGAGACTAAACCAAACAAAAAAAGGTCCTGTCAGTGTATCTACAATATAGAAAAAGCACTTTCTATTCAATAATCTTACCTTCCTCATAGTTTGAACTAAACTAATAACAAGATGAATTTTATTTGTTTTCATCATTGCTAACAATGGTGAAGAAAAAATCAAAACATTTTGGATTGGTGGAGTCAGCTCAAGTTTAATTTTTTTAGTGGCAAATCCAAAAATAGATCATTTAAAATTCATCATGCTAGAATAAGAAAGTAAGATGAGGTTGGCATTATTTCCTCAAAAATGGATATTTTAATGTATTGGCAGAATTGTACCAAAAATAGAAAAATTCCCACACAATACAAGAAGCTATCTCAAAAAGAGCAATTTCCATTGCAATCCTAAATTAAATGGGCTTAATGATGTAATTAGATATTTTCAGATTTTGTCATCTCCCCATGCAATTTAGATTAAGTGGTGCTTCCTGCATTTTCACTCTGGGACTATCACTTGGCCTGATGGTCTGATGGCCAGAAAATCCTTGGTAACTGATTTATCACAAAGTCACGAACTAATACCAACTTTCATCCTGACACAGTCAAATTTGAAAGCCAGGTTTATGTTTTTAATTAATCCTAACCTTACACCAGATGCAAATAAATATCTGGAACACTCCAGGAATATCATTACAGCCAGATGGAGTATCAGAGAATGTATCAAAAATAGTGCTTCTGGGAACCAGCAGTTAGCGTAATGGCTATGTCGCTGGACTCCCACGTAGTCGACCGTGGTTTGCGTCCCGGACCCGGTGGCTTAAAACTCACACCGGGCGCGTGTGCGTGCGTGCCCAAGATCCCGAGAGGAGAATGGAGGAGAAGGGATTGCGGCATGACCATCCCCCCTGGGGGGTGATTTCTTGCTTTCTGTCTCTATGTTTCTCTCTGTCTGAATGGCGAGTGCATGCGCCCTATAGTGAAAACCTCTCCAAAAAAAAAAAAAATAGTGCTTCTAACTTCTGAGTGAACACAACAGCACACAATCATGCCAGTATACATCCTCTCAATATTCCATCGAAATACCAATGGAGAAATATGACAAAGATTGGGAACAACAGCTGGCGTAATGGCTATGTCTCTGGACTCCCATGTAGTCGACCACGGTTCGAGTCCCAGACCCAGTGGCTTAAAACTCATGCCGGGCACGTGTGCGTGCGTGGCCAAGATCCCGAGAGGAGAATGGAGCAGAAGGAATTGCGGTGTGGCAATCCCTTCTGGGGCGGGGGGATGATTTCTCGCTTTTTGTCTCTCTGTCTGTCTCTCTGTCTTTCTGGCGAGCGTACACACCCTATAGCAAAAATCTCTTCCCCCCCCCAAAAAAAAAGAAAAGAAAAGAAAAAAGAAACATGACAAAGATCAAAAATGGCTTGGTGGGAGGTGGAGGGATGGATTTAAAGGGAAGACAACATCACATACCATGTTTAATGGAGAATTACCATAAAAAGCATCACTGATACAAAGCACTAAGAAGCACATTCTTGAATAATGAATCATATGTGTCCTACTCTGAGTAAGACTAATACAGAACACCTTCAAATGAGTTGGAAAACAGCTTTTCCCCCCACATGTTTCTGTTATAGGAAAACTAGCCAGCCATTAGAGAAGACTTCATTATCTTCATCATGTCCTAATTAATTAATTGACACTTTTTATAAAAAGGCAAACAGAAGACTTAGAATTCCCAGAGGGAAAAAATGGATTAAAGAGTTTGGGGGTTTTCGGGTTTTGTTTGTTTTGTTTTTCAGAGAGTGCATGCATTCACCAGGGAGAGACACAAGAAGAGGGAAACAAGAAAATATCCCCCATGGGACATGGTCGCACCACAATTCCTTCTCCTGTTTCTCCCTCCTTTGGGGATTTTGGGAAACACATGTGTCTAAAGTGTTTTTCAAGCCTCTAGTGTTTGTCAAGTTGCTGGGTCTGGGACTTGAACCACATTGTCGGCCATGTGGGATTTAGCCACCTTAATTACCAGGCCATTGGCTGACTCAAAAGAGTTTTTTGCTTTTTGGGTTTTTTATAAGGTTCCTTCTAATTTCTTCTTTAAGGTATTATCTGCACCAGTTTTTTTCAGCCCTTTGCTGATGAAGAGTTTCTTATTTTTTTAGGTTTGTTTTATTGTGTCTGTTTAATGTTCACTTTAAATATCCAAACAGCATAGTCATCATGACTACCACCATCATTGCCTCATATTGCCTACCATATGGTGGAGAGAGGCCCATTCAAGGACAATCTCCACGTACACACTCTGATCATGCCTCCCAGTGAGACCAGTCACCTGACCTTTATAAATAAGATAACTGATCATGATGGCATCCAATTACTACTTTTTTGTTTGTTTGTTTGCTTGTTTTTCTCATTTGAAAAACTAGGATTCAGGCTAATTCCATTCTTTAATGGAAATGGTACTACCATAAAATAGTACATGTGCAAATTTTTTCAAGGAGCAAACTAAATGACATTCAGACATCCAGATACGAAAATTACAAAGGACACTAAATAGATTCAACATAAGAAGATCCTCTCCAAAGCACATAACATTCAAATTGCTAAAAATCAAAGACAAAGACAACATTCTAAAAATGACAACAGAGAAACAGTAAGCTACTTACAAAAGTTATCCAATTAGGCATCAGACCTCTCAACTGAACAATGCAGGCTATGAAAGGATGAGAAGACATAAGCAAAATACTAAAACAAAAACAATTCTAACTAAAAATACTATACCAGCAAGATTATTCTTCAAAGGGAGAAAGAAATTAAATCATTCTGAGACAAACAAAGACTGAAAGACTTTACCAACACTAGGCCAGCTCTTCAAAAGTACTAAAGGGAGTACTATACCAGGAAAACTAAAGAGAAACAAATAGAAATAAGAGAACATAAAACAACCAAGAAAATGGCTAACAAGTGGCAGGGGTAAGTCTGAAAAATCAATAACAACATTGAAGTTCATGGACTAATTTCTCCAACTAAGAGACACAGATTGGCTGAAAAGATCAAAAGAACAGGAACCCTCTATCTGCTGCTTGTAAGTAAAGCATGTCACTGATAAAGACATATAAATACTGAAAGTAAAGGGCTGGAAAAAGATATTCCATGCAAACAGAAACCCAAAAAAAGGCTGAAATCATGATACTCATTTCAGACAAAATAGACTTCAAGACAAAAATTATAAGATGAGACAAAGAAGGACACTATATATTACTAAAAGGGCTAATTTATCAAAAAGATATAATACTTACAAATATCTATGTACTCAACACTGGAGCACGTGAAAGGTAGACTGCTAGATCTAAAAAGAGAGAGAGACTGCAACATAATAATTGTTGAAGATCCCAATATCCCACTGTCTTCTCTGGACAGATCATCTAGACAGAAAAGTAAATAAAGAGATACAGGATCTAAACAATACCATAAATCAAATGGACAGGCATCTATAGAACATTTCATCCAACAACTGCAAAATACACATTTTTCTCACCCCTACATAGGCTATATTCAAAGATCAATCACATGATAGGGGACAAAACAAGCCTTTACAAATTCAAATGTACAGAAACTATATCACTAGCATCTTTTCCAATGACAGTGGAATTAAACTTGAAATCAACTGCAGAAAGAACCCTCAAAAATACACAAACAGATGGAAACTAAACAACCTACTCCTGAATGACTTCATAACCACTGAAGTTATTAAGACTGAAATGGAAAGCTTCATTGAAATCAACAATGATGAGTACACAAATTTCCATAACCTATGAAACAGCAAAAGCAGTCATAAGAGGGAACTTCATAACAATTAATCATGACAAGTAAAAACAGACAGGTGGCAAATATACAACCTAACAACATATCTCAGGGAACTGGGAAAACAAATACCAGGAGAAAAGAAATAATAAAGATTAGAGCACAAATAAATAAGAGAATATATACAGAAAATAAGTGAAACCAAAAGCTGATTCTTTGAGAAGATAAACAAAATTGATACACTGTTAGCTAGGCTAATCAAGAATACAGAAAGGAATCAGATAAATAAAATCAGCAATGAAATATAGAATATTACAACATACATAACAGAAATACAAAAGGTCATGAGAAAATAGTATGTAAGACTATCTTCTGACAAACAAGAAAACCTAGATGAGATAGACAAACTCCTGGACACATATAATTTACTCAGTTTGAACCAGATAGAAATAGTAAGCCTGAATAGACCCAAAACAAGCTTGAATCAGTAATAAATAGCCTCCCAGCACAGAAGAGCCCAGGTCCTGATGGCTTCACTTCTGCACTGTACTTTTAAAGAAGAGCAAACTCCAATTCTACTCAAACTATTTCGAAAGATCCAAAAGGAAGAAACCCTCCCAAATTTATTCTATGAAGCTCCCATCCCCCTAATCTCTAGAACAGACAAGAACATAACCAAAAAAGAAATCTACAGACCAATATCCTTGATAAACACAAAGGCAAAAATTCTCAACAACATACTAGCAAATCACATCCAACAACACATTAAAAAGATTACACACCATCAGGGCTAGCAGGTGGCAGGGTGGTTAAGGTGCTGGACTCCCACATGGCTGGCTGAGACTTGAATCCTGGACCTGGCAGCCTGTTTTCTTGCTTTCTCACTTTCTCTCTCGCTCTCGCTCTCTCGCTCTCACTCTCTCTCTCTCTCTCTCTCTCTCTTTCTCATCAAATTAAAATAATAATAATAATAATAATAATAATAAATAAAATTAAATAAATAATTACTGGAAAAAAATTAAAATATTATACACCATGACTAGGTGGGCTTTATTCCAGGGATGCAAGAATTGTTCGACATACACAAAACAACAAATATAATACATCACATTAACAGAAGAAAAGATAAAAACTATATGACCATATCAATCAAATAGAAATACAACATCCTTTCATAACTAAAACTCTCAGCAAAGTCGCCACAGAAGAGGCATTTCTCAACACAATAAAAACCATATATGACAAACCTATCGCTAATATCGTACTCAAAACTGGAACAAGACAAGGCTGTCCACTTTCTCTCTCCTTTTAAACATAATACTGAAAGTCCTAGCCAATGTAATTGGACAAGAGAGTAAAACAAAGACATTCAAATAGGTTAAGAAGCGAATGTACCCCTATTTGCAGATGACATGATATTATACAGAGTAAAATCCAAAATAATCCATAAAAAAAAAACTCCTGGAAGTGATAAATGAATACAGTAAAGTGATATAATACAAAGTCAACATACAAAATTCTATAGCATTTTTATACACCAACAGCAAACAGACAGGGGTAGAATTGAAGAAAGCAATCCTTTTTATTGGTTATTAGAAAACATATGATGCATTTTTGCACAGAAAAACAGAAAAAATACGTCACGACATTTCCTATAATCCAAATACAATAGCTACATGCAACATGCACACACATACACATACACACACACACACACACACACACACACAAATAAGATATCTAGGAATAAACCTAACCAAAGAAGTGAAAGACATCTACAAGGAAAACTATGAAAAAATTAAAAAAAGAAATTGAAAATGATAACAAAATTGGAAAATATCCAATGTTCCTGGATTGGAAGAATTAATATAATCAAAAAGTCAATTCTACCCAAATTAATTCATGAATTTGATTCCAATCAAATTACCAAAGGTATTCTGCACAGAAATAGAAAAAAATCATAAAATTGGGACCAGCGGTTAGTGTAATGGCTATGTCGCTGAACTCCCATGTAGCCGACCACGGTTCAATTCCCGGACCTGGTGGCTTAAACTCACACCGGGCACGTATGCGTGCGTGCCCAAGATCCCAAGAGGAGAATGAAGGAGAAGGGATTGCGGTATGGCCTTCTCCCCTTGGGGGTGATTTCTCGCATTCTATCTCTCTGTCTCTCTCTGTCTTTCTGGCAAAGCGCACACGCCCTATAGCAAAAGCCTCTCCCCCAAAAAAAAGAAAAGAAAAAAATCATAAAATTATTCTGGAATCATAAAAGCCCTGTATTGCCAAAGCAATACTGTACAAAAAGAAAAAAATAGGAGGCATCCCACCTCTTGACCTCAAAATATATTACAAAAATGTGATAATCAAAACAGCATTGGAACCAGCAGTTGGCATAATGACTATGTCACTGGACTCCCATGTAGTCGACCACAGTTCGAGTCCCGGACCCAGTGGCTTAAACTCATGCAGGCATGTATGCGTGCATGCCCAAGATCCCAAGAGGAGGCTGGAGAAGAAGGGATTACAGTGTGGCCATCCCTCTAGGGGGTGATTTCTCACTTTCTGTCTCTCTGTTTCTCTGTCTTTCTGGCAAGTGCACATACCCTATAGCAAAAACCTCTCAAAAAAAAAAATTCTGCACATCAAAAGAAACAAAAATTATTCAGCCACAAAAAACAACAAAACCCTGGCTTTTGACAAAATGTGGAAGAATATGGAAGATTTACTACTGAGTGAAGCAAGCCAGATTATGAAAGAGAGATACTGTATGTCCCCACTTAATATATACCGAGTGTCTGCACTCTATAACTGAAACTGATTGACCTAAGGTTGTACAAACACAAGAGATGGGGGTTAGTGCCAGAAGTGGAGTGTGTGGAGAAGCAGGACCTAAGGAAGGACATTTGGAGGAGGGATACGGAGACAGAGCATTGACGGGATGGGGAGGTATGGTGTTATTGGTGGAAGATATTCTGATCAACTGGACTGGGGAGAAATGTTCACATATTGAAATGTTCACTTTGTAAGCTAAATAATATGATTGAATGTATATAAAAAATTAAAATAAAAAAGTTGAAAAAAGAAACAAAAATTAGAGTGAAGAGACAACTCTAAGAATGGGAGAATACATTCGCAAATTATGCCTCAGATAAGAGACTGATAAACAGAATATATAGGAGACTCAGGCAGCATACCCACAAAACAAGTAAACAATCCAATTTTAAAATGGGCAAACAAGCTGCACAGGTAACTCTCCAAGAAAAACATATGAATGGTCAAAAAGCATATGAAAAAAAAAAGGTCAACATCTCTTATCAAGGGATATATAAATAAAAAACACAATTAGATACCACTTAACCACTTTACCCCAGTCAAAATGACTAAGACTTAAAAAATAATGATAAGTGTTGGTAAGGCTGCAGTGAAAAAGGAACCCTCCTATACTGTTGGTGGGTCTGCAAATTAGTACAGCCACTGTGGAGAACAATATGGAGGTTTAGTACAATCCTACAAATATTGGGTTGTCAGAAAACTCGTGACATATTTTTTCTGTTTTCCTATGCAAAAATGTGTCATAACTTTTCCAGAAACCCGGTAGAACCCACCATATGACCAATAATTCCACTCTTGGGTATCTACCCAAAGAATAGGAAAACGCCCTATTGGAAAAACACTAGCACATCCATATCCATTGCACCATTATTCACAATTACTAAGGCATGGAAAAAACTCAAATGTCCAGAATAAATTACTGGATTTTTAAAAGTGAGGCACATATACACTATAGCATACTACTCAGCCATAAAAAAAAAAAAAAAAAATGAGACCCTTGCATTTGATACAAAGCAAGCCAGACTATGAAAGACAAGCACTGTTTGTCCCCATTTGATATTTTAGTAGGACTCAGTGGGGGAAATGCACTGTCCTAGAAAAATTTGGGACCAAAAAATTCTCATTTCTCAGACTGAAAATGTTAAAATTCTTATAATGTAGTCAGTTTTTATTCTGAAGCAAAACAAGCTATTCTCATAGAACTCTCATTATTATAAGTATTGGGTTGTCAGAAAAGTCATGACCCGTTTTTGCATAGAAGAATGTAGAAAAAATATTTCATGACTTTTCTGACAACCCAATATTTATCCTAGACAATATTCTCTTCAGAAAGTATTAACTGGGATCAGCAGTTAGCATAATGACTATGTCGCTGGACTCCCATATAGTCGACCGTGGTTCTAGTCCCAAACCAGGTGGCACCGGACGCGTGTGTGTGCGTGCTGAAGATCCTGAGAGGAGAATGGAGGAGAAGGGATTGAGGTGTGGCCATCCTCCCTTGGTGGGGGGGCTTGTTTCTTGCTTTCTGTCTTTCTGTCTCTGTCCTTCTGGTGAGCGCACGTGCCCTATAGCAAAAACCTCTCAAAAAAAAAAAAAAGAAAGAAAGAAAGTATTAATCTAAATTCCCATCTCTCAACCCTTTGAGTATTTGCTAAACAATCTCTGAAATAATAAATTACTTAGGGAACCAGCAGTTAGCGTAATGGCTATGTCGCTGGACTCCCACGTAGTCGACCGCGGTTCGCGTCTCGGACCCGGTGGCTTACAACTCACGCCGGGCGCGTGTGCGTGCGTGCCCAAGATCCCGAGAGGAGAATGGAGGAAAAGGGATTGCGGCATGACCATCCCCCCTGGGGGGTGATTTCTCGCTTTCTGTCTCTATGTCTCTCTCTGTCTGTCTGGCAAGCGCACGCGCCCTATAGCGAAAAACCTCTCCCCAAAAAAAAATAAAATAAAATAAAATAAAATAAAAAAATAATAATAAATTACTTAAACCTGTAATAATAAAACAGATCAGATAACAATAAGAACCTAGAGATATAAAACTAGTGTACAAAATAGATTTTAACTAAAATACATGGGATATTAGTCAATATCTAGTATTAAGGGAATGACAACTAAATGCCCTATCCTGTTCTAATCCCATTACATTAAAAAGAAATAAAAGAAAAAATCCTTGAAATAACAGGCCTTTAATTTATACACAGAAGAATCAGCTTATTGTTAAACAAAGGAGTGTTTTACATATCTAACACCTACTTATCAAATAGGTGTTATTTTTGTAGACCACTATTCAAAACACATTAAGACAGCATTTTCTTGTGGTTGTGACACTATAATCTGAAATGCTTCTATAAAATGCCTTGCAATTTAGACTAATCATCCCCTTTTTAATCTTTTCTTAAATTGTGGTGAAATACCTATAACAGTCTGCCACTTTAACCATTTTTAAGGGTACAGTGCAATGGCATTAAGCATAATCACACCATTGTGTAACCATTACCACCATCCATCTCTAGAATTTTTTCATTTTACAAAACTGCACACACACACACACACACACACACACACACACACACTGCATTTTGCTTGTCCATTCGTTCATTGCTTCACACTTGGGTTGCTTCCACATGTTAGCTATTGCCAAAATGCCCTTAGAGCTCTTGATTTTAGTTCTTTGGCATACATACCCACAAGTGGAATTGCTGGATCATATGGAAATTCTAACCTCCATGCTGCTTTCCACAGTGGTTCCATCATCTTACATTCCCACCACAGTGCACAAGGGTTCCAATTTCTCTGCTTCTTTGCCAGCACTTGTCATTTTCTTTTTTTCTTTTTTCTTTTTTCTTTTTTTTTTTTTTTTTTTTTGATAGTAGCTATCCTAATGGATATGAGGTGGTAGTTCACTGTAGTTTTAATTTGCATCCCCGTAATGAATAATGATATAGGACCTCTTTTCCTCTGCTTATTTGAATATTTAAGAAGTGGCTGTTCAAGTCCTTTGCCAATTTTTCAGTGAGGTTTTTTGTTAAGCCAGTCTTTTTTATAACCAGATATGATGAGTCTTTAAAAAGTTCTTGGAGGGCCAGCAAATGGTGTGGAGATTAAGGCAGTCGGATACCACATGGCCGACTGCACAGTTCAAGTCTGGACCCAGAGGCTTGAAGATCATGCTGGGCACATGTGTGTGTGTGTCCAAAATCCTGAGAGTAGAATGAAGGAGAAGGGATTGCAGCAAGGCTACCCTCTCTGAAGAGTGCTCTCTTATTTTCCCTCTCTCTTTCTCTCTCTCAATCTTTCTCCAGTGAGCACACTTGCCCTACAGCGAAAAAAAAAAAAAAAAAAAAAAAAAAAAAAGTTCATGCAAAATGTGTACAAAGAAAAAACAATGCATGGATGTCAATGTTTTTTACACCAAAATAAACTCATACTTTCCCCATTTTCTACAAATTTTTTGAAATCTCCTCGTATATTTGCCAATTCTTTCCATTTTAATATTTTTCACTTGATAAGCTTCTGTGGATTTTATACTCTTTGTGAATCAATTTCACTGGTTCCACATATGGTATTCTATTAATGTCCCCAGATCTTTCAGGGTTCTTGACTATTTCTTACTTTACATTCTTTTGACCTTTGTGATTAAATATACTATGGTTCATATAAAAGATTGAGAGTGGTAGTATTATACTAACACTGCTTCAAAAGCCATCCAAAGAATGGGAAAAATAATTAGCATTCATGGAAGCTCATCTAACACTTTATTTTTTTGATCCTTTTAAGTATAAGATTTCCTCTTATCAAGCATTGCTTCTTTAGATTTATGGATTTATTTTCCAGGTCTATTACCATAGGAGAAGCAATTCAGTTTTGATGACAAGGATTTGGATGGTGGCTAAGTTTGCATGTTTTTCTGGCACAATCTATAAAACATTCCATTTGTGAAGATTTTGAATTAACTACTGCTGTGACATTAACTAACATCATCATCTTTTTCCCATTTACAGGACCCTGGTCCCAAGATGTAATTTCAATTGAGGCCAGCAGGTGGTGTGGTAGTTAAGGCACTAGACTCCCACATGGCCTACTGCAATTTGAGTCCTAGATCCGATGGTTTGAAAAATCACACCAGGCACATGTGTGTGCATGCCCAAAACCCCAAGAAGAGAATGGAGGAGAAGGGATTACAGTGTGGCCATCTCCCTGGGGGGTGATTTCTCACTTTCCCCCTCTCTGTCTCTCTCCAGCAAACATATAGCCTATGGCAAAAAGCTTTAAAAATTTTTTTAAATACATTCAGAACAGGAACTAGCAGGTGGCATGGTGGTTAAGGGTGCTGGACTCCCACATGGCCAACCACAGTTCAAGTCCCAGGTCTGGCAGCTTACTTTCTCACTTTCTCTCTCTCTCTCTCTCTCTCTCTCTCTCTCTCTCTCTCTCTCTCTCTGTCCCTCTCTGGTCAAATATAAATAAATAAATATAAAGAAAGAAAAAAGTTAAGTAAAATAATTCTTAAACATTGAGAAGAGTTATATCCAGTTATCAGAAGTTAGAGACCAGAGGTGAAACAACTAATTCTAGTGTGTAGATACCTATACTAGATTTATACATGTTTTTTTTGTTTGTTTTGAGAGGTTTTTGCTATAGGGCGTGTGCACTCACCAGAAAGACAGAGAGAGACAGAGAGACAGAAAGCGAGAAATCACCCCCCCAAGGGGGGATGGCCACGCCACAATCTTTTCTCCTCCATTCTCCTCTTGGGATCTTGGGCACACACGCACACACGCCCAGCGTGAGTTTAAGCCACCGGGTCCAAGACTCAAACCATGGTCTACTACATGGAAGTCCAGTGATATAGCCATTATACCAAATGCTGGTCCCAAGATTTATACATGTTTCTAAACAATGCCATCTTTGCTTCTTGAATTTTAAAGCATGTAGGAAAACAGTTCAGCCTCCTATTCAAGTCTTAGATTTTTCTTTTTCCAATCAATAATATAAGAAAAAGAAAAGTAGAGCCAGCAGATGGCATGGTGGTGAAAGAGCTGGGCTTCACATGTCCAACCATGGTTAAAGTCCCGGACCTGGCAGCTTGCTTTCTCACATTCTCTCTCTCTCTAGCAAATTTAAAAAAGAATAATAATAAATAAAATTAAATAAATGGATATTTTACCATAAATAAAGAAAAGAAAAAGAAAGTCAAGTACATCACACATAGCTTTATGTATAAAATTGTTTCATGAGATGGTGCTCACAAGCATATCTATAACTACAGCCAGCAGAGTTCTTTTAAGAAGAGGAATTTTGTCTTTTTTAATATAATGGGGAATCATTGTGTCCATGTTCCAGTCCAGTAGATCTACTTAATCCCACAGTTTTGCATAGTGTTCCCAAGGAAAACTATCATAATGTTTCTTATGCCCAGTAACAACTCAGTTTCATCTTTAAAACAGTATTTGCTTTTAATACTTTCAAGGGAGATTTTGACTTCTTGTATTATAGCCTTCATCTCTAACAGCTCCATCTGATTCTTTTGTAAAGTGTGAAACTCCTCTTTTAGATCTTGCATGAATTTCCTCACCTCCTAGAACTCTTCAACTCCTTTCTCCTTCGCCTTCAGCAGTTCCTTGTTCTCTTCGCTCTCTGTTAGCTTTGCCATTATGAATGATCTGAATTGTTTATCAGACATTTCCATGAATTCCCTTGAACCGTGTGTGGATGAAGAGGAGCTATCCGTTTCAATTGGAGGAGAGGCATTTTCCTGCTTCTCCATATTTCTTGTGGTCCTGCAGCAATTTCTAGTCATCTGGTGGATGGTCGGTTTCTTCCCAAACTTTTGAAGTTTAATATGAGGGTTGGGAAGTGTGCAGAAAAGGAAGCAGAGAGAGGGAAACAATACCAACAACAACAAAAAAAAAAAAAAAAAACAGACAAGAAACAGAGAAAAAGAAGAGAAAAGCTTAGGAATAAATCTAAAAAAGAAAAATTAATATTAAAAAAATTTCAATAAAAATCAAAAATTAGAAAACCGCGCGGCGCGCTGCGCGCCGCGCGAAATGTCTAGATTTCAGGAGCCATGGAGCAGACTGTCTCTTGAAGAAGGGCTGTTCTGGGAGGAGCAGAGGGTATTATTAACAAAACAAAGGCCTAGGAGGGAGGGGCCCAAATCCCTAGAAAATGGAGAAGAGATTTCAGAGCGGCCATCCTCACTTGTGAAGGGGAGGGAGGATGGTTTTTTTCTCATTTTCTCTCTGTCTGTCCCTTGTGAGTATATGTACCCTATAGCAAAACTTGAAAGAAAATTACTTGTATTCTTTGATTAGAAGAATTTTATTCATTCATTAACAAAATACTTATTATGTATTATAAACATTTGGCATTTGCAAATTGATAAATTTAATTTAATGATCATTACAGTAAAGTTTTTTATACACACACAAAAAAAAAAAAACAGTATTTGCCACTGGGAAAAGATATTTATTTTGAAATTATGTATATGGAAAAAATTAACCTTTTCACTTTATCCAATATAGGCCTGGCTTCTAGAAAATATTTTTAAAGAATTATTTATTGGGACCAGCAGTTAGCGTAATAGCTATGTTGCTGGACTCGTAGTTGACTGCAGTTTGCGTCCCGGACCCTGTGGCTTAAAATTCACGCCGGGCACGTGTGCATGCATGCCCAAGATCCTGAGAGGAGAATGGAGGAGAAGGGATTGCGGCGTGGCCATCCCACCTGAGGGGTGATTTCTCGCTTTCTGTCTCTCTGTCTCTCTCTGTCTGGCGAGCGCACGTGCCCTATAACAAAAACCTCTCCCAAAAAAAAAAAAAAAAAAAGAAAGAAATTTGGAGAGAGAATGAGCATGTGTGTGCGTGTACACATGTATGTATTGTGTGTTTGCATGTGCCTGTGTGCATGCATGTGTGTGTGCTCTGACTGGAAAACAAAGCACACATTTGCATAGAGTACTTGATAAAAGTTTACTATCAGAGGTAACTTAAAAAACAGGACTTTGGGGATCAGGGGCAGCTGCGGACTTTATTTCCCAGCGCACATGTTGGAGAAAGAGAAAAGTTATAATTTGGACAAGAGTTAGAAGTTGTCATGTTAGATTAGACTGGACTTTTTAATACTTTAAACAAAATAACTAGAGAAAAGTGTATAGAATGTACCTGGATTTCATGAACAACAAGAAAAATTAGCCAGCAGTGCAGATTTGCAGAGGTGGGGGTGGGAGCAAAGATGGTGTCTGCTTGTAACACATCTGTTACGTGTGTATGTGTAAAAAACCTTTAAAGATAAAAAGGTTATGCCATTGGGGAACAAAGTGAAGGCATACAGTCACTTTCTGGAATCAGTCCATATCTACAGACAAAATATAATGTCAGTCTTTAGCTTTAGGGGCTATGTTTTGAAACCTTGTACTCATATGCTAAGTTATTCTTCCCCTGAAACTGTGTCATTATTTGTTTAAATGAGTTTAGTATGAAATGATAATTATGTCAAATCACACTTTTACTAGGGATTATTGACTATGAAGTTAGACAGATGGCCACAACATTCTAAAATTCTAGAGGAAAATAATTCCTGACAGAAGAGAGTGCAACAGAAACAATTTAGACAAGTTTTTTTTTTATCATTTTGATCTTGAGGGCCCCTTTTAATGCAAACACTGGTATAGCTATATTAATTCAACCTAAACATGATGTTTAGTGCTATGTGAAAGTCACCAGGTAAACTAACCCAGACTACTGTTTTTAGAAGGAAGAAAATAACTCTCCTTTCATTTGATTTAAATCCGACTTTTCTTTCCTTCCTTTCTTTTTTCTTCCTTTCTAATTCCTTTCTTCTTTCTTTCTTTGTTCACTCCTCTTTCTCTCCTTATTTCTTTCTTTCCTACCTTTCTAGTCTTTTTTTTTTTGTTTTCTCCTCTTCAAAATTTCTATGTATTTACCTTGCAGGCAGACCTCTAATTATTGTCTTTTAAAGATGTGGTTATGTGGAAAATGAGCAGAAAATAATAAGCACGTACACAGAAACACACACATATATAGACTAACTCATTTCATAAGACTCCTACTCAAGGCTGGCCCCAGGGCCTAATGGTTAAGGGAGCCAAATCCCACATGGCTGGCCACATTCCAAATCCTGGCCCAGTGGCTTGAAGAATATTCCAAGTGAGGGTGTGTTCAGGCCCCCAATCCTGATAGGATGGAGAAAAAGAGAAGATATTGCAGCATGGCCACACCCTATTAGAAGAGATCCCCCTTCCCATATCTCTCTGTTTCTTTGGCAATTAAAAAAAAAAAAAGAAAAGAAAAAAGAATCCCACTGCAGCAATGTATTGTTTTGTATTCTCACTGCCCTGCTGTGAATGTAAGATACAGTTGCTAGATGATATGCCATATCGGTTTGGGTTCACCATTCTCTGCTATTGACTCTGAAGCACAATGGAGCCTTTAATAATCTAAAGAAAATTTTTCTTTATTCTGAAGCATGAACCTCATTGTCATTGTAATATCCGATATTTATAACAAGTGATTTAACCAGGAATTGAGTCCCACCACTTTTAAAGATTTTTTTTTTTGAAAGTTTTTCGCTATAGGGCGCGTGCGCTCGCCAGACAGACAGAGAGAGACATAGAGACAGAAAGCGAGAAATCACCCCCCAGGGGGGATGGCCACGCTGCAATCCCTTCTCCTCCATTCTCCTCTCGGGATCTTGGGCACCCACGCACATGCACCCGGCGTGAGTTTTAAGCCACCGGGTCCGGGACGCGAACCACGGTCGACTACGTGGGAGTCCAGCGACATAGCCATTACGCTAACTGCTGGTACCCCACTTTTAAAGATTTTTATCCTCTACTATTCAACCCCTTCCAACACGCCATTGCCCCTGCACATCTCGCAGTGTCTTCTCAAGTATCCAGCTCTCAGTTTTGGGCTTGTTTTTGTTTTACTTCATTAATGCTAGAGAACACATGCACAGGCACAAAAAAAAAAAAAAAAAAAGAAAGAAAGAAAGAAAGAGAGAGAGAGAGAGAGAGAGAGAGAGAGAGAGAGAGAAAGGAAGGAAGGAAGGAAGAAAGGAAGGAAGGAAAGAAGGAAGGAAACAAACAAACAGACTTGGCAGTGTCTCATAGCAGCACAGTCCACTTCTCCAAGCCCTCCAGTTTGTCAGGATCCTCAGCACATGTGTATCTGCCCGATTTGTTTAAGGTGAGCTGGAGCTAGTGATCCCAGCCTGTGGTCAGTCACATGCTTCCAGCACCGCAATTCAGTATGCTACCACCTGAGCCACCTAGGCTAGACGTGCGCTCGTTCTTTTCTATTCTAGACACATTGGCTTTCTCTTAGACCCTTAAAGGTATCTAGATCTTTCCTACCTCAGGACATTTGCACATGGCATTCTCTCTGCCTGAATCTCTCCTCTCCTTGCTCTTTATATGCCTAGCTTCTTCTTATCCTTTAGGTCTGTTAAATGTCACCTTCTGTCTTAATTTATTTTTGCCTTACTAACAGAAATACCTGAAGTTGGGTGATTTATTAAAAAAAAAAAAAAAATAGGGTTTATTGACTCACAATTCTGACGGCTGCAAAGTCCAGAGCTGTAGGTCTGGAATCACACTGACATACAATATGACCAATGGAAGTTCCTCTAGCTCTGTCTCCCATACCAACCAGTTCCTGTGAGACTAAGCCCTTCTCATGAGAGTTATAACTCACTGGGTCGCAGGAGACATAATTAATCTATTCACAAGAATGTGAGTATGCTGCCTCTGTGCTGCAGTCACTGTCCACTAGGCTTCACCACCCCCTAATGTCAAATTCCAAAACATAAAACTTTGAGGGGGGACAAGCAATTACCCAAATCATAACACCTCCCCAAAAAGGTTTTCCCTCATCATCTCATTTATAATATGCATCCCCTCCTCTCATAGCAGTACAATTTGTTAGTACATGACATATAACTTTTTTAGAGAAATATTTTTCTATAGGACATATGTGCTCACCAGAAAGACAGAAAGTGAGAGATCACTCCGCAGGGGGGATGGCCACACCGCAATCCCTTCTGCTCCATCCTCTTCTCGGGATTTTGGGCATGCACGCAATGCACCCAGTTGAGTCTCAAGCCTCAAAGTCCTGGACTCAGCCATGTGGGAGTCCAGCAACGTAACCATTACGCCATCTGCTGGTCCCATGTCATATAATATTTTTTTAATTTGTTGCGGGATGTTTCTGACCTGAGGCTGTAAGCCCCTGAAATGAAGGAACACAGTCTGCATTTGTTTTCCCTGAACATTGTATCTAGCCAGGAACAAGCAAGAGCTCAAGAAAATATTTCGGGTGAGGTGACAAGAGAAGGGAGAAAATACAGAAGAGAATTATATGGGCACTTCTGAATCTCCTGTTGTTATTTCAGTCATAAAATACAAAATAACAAATATTCATATAGCAGTCAGCTGACCTTGCAAATATAATTGTAATGAAGTCCTGTATGTATCTCTTCTCTATCCCACAACTCTTCTTCCTCACTCCCCAGAGGTAATCACTCTCTAGAATTTAGTATTTTTCATTATAATATGTGTCTTTATATCTTAACTATATATTTTTTATTTATATATATATAAAACATTCAATATTACTTTAACTCTATGTAAATGGCATCATTCTATATATCATCTTTTATAATTTGTTTCTTCATTTTCATTTCCAAACATTCAGAAATATTTCAGTTTCTTTCTTTTTCTTTTCTTTCTTTTGTATTTTTTAATGAAAGCAAGAGCGGGGAAGGAGGAAAAAGAGATTCTTAATAGGATCTCAACAAGTCACAATTTTCTTCTCCAGCCTATCAGTTAGCAAGGGCAACAGGTGCTTGCTACCATACCTAGCCTGTTTAGTTTGCTCCAGAAACTGAACTCAGGCCTCCCACATGGCCTCAGTTTCTGAGCAGCAGCATTTTAGCAACACATACCATCATAGCAGAGCCAAAACTATCGGTTTCTACAGATATATGTGAGAAGTAAAACCGTAGGTCATAGGGTAGATTCATGCACAACTTCATAAGAGCTTGGCAAATGGCTTACCAACAAAAATAGACCAACTTACAGTCTTATCAGAAATATTAAAGCATCTTCTTGCTTCACTCATACTTGGTATTATCAGTTTTTTAAATGTGCATCAATCTCATGGGCATGAAATGAAATATTTTTGTTTTAATTTATGTTTGTCTAAAGGTCACTGAGTCTGAGTAACTCATTTTCTGGCCACTTGAGTTTCCTTTTTTGGAGCTTGTTCAGTTTTCTGTTGGATTGTTTCTCTTTTTTCTATTTGAGCTGAAAAGATTTTCATGTATTTTGGATATTATTTTTGTCAGTTATCTTCTAAGAGTCTGTATTATCCTTTTGCCTTTTTATGATAACTTTGATATATAAATGTTTTCATTTTAATCAGTACTCAAGTTTATCATTCTTTTCCTCTGTCATTTATACTTTTTGTGTGTTGTCTATGAAATTCTTTCCTACTCTGAGGTCAAAAAGATACTGTCTTATATTATTTTCTAAAAAGTTTTAAAGTTTTAAATTTTATAAGTTAAATTTTATCTTTCTTCATAAGGATAAACATTATTTATTCTACCATCATTTTCTATTATTTAATGATCATATGAGTCCTAAAGAAAATCAAATTTCCACATATTTACCAGTTCATTTCTGAGCTATCTAATCTTTTACACTGACCTATTTCTATATCTTTGTCTTTTTTTATTTTAAAAGATATTTGCTCTAGGACATGTGTGCTTGCAAAAGACAGAAACAGACAGAAAATGAGAAATCACCCTTGGGGAGATGGCCACATTGCAATCCCTTCTCTTCCATTCTCCTCTCAGGATTTTGGGCACGCATGCGCACACACCCGACATTAGTTTCAAGCTGCTGGGTCTGGACTCGAATCACAATGGACTACATGGGAGTCCAGTGCCTTAACCACTATGCAATTCGCTAGCCCCTTAATTTTTATTTTTATATAATAAATCTTTATACTTAACAGAGCAAATCTGCCTATCATATTATTCCTTTAAATTGTCTTAACTATTGTCTCTTTGTTCTAACATGCTGCTCCTTTGTTTCATAAATAGAGCTCTCAAGTCTATTTATTTTGTAGAATTAAGAATGGGTCAAATTCTCTAGAATATGCTCTCTGAATTAAGTCCTGACGTCCCCCACGAGGCCTTATCCTCAAGTGGAATCCTACGCTCTGTTCACACAAGAACAGAGAGTAAGAAAATGCCATGTGGCATTTTGTGAATGCCATTCACAAAATCCAAAAAGCACTTTCTAAACACTTTTCCTTAAAAAAAAAAAAATCAAGAAATTCTATTCAAGTTCATACAGCATGCTCTCCCACTATCAAACTTAGTATAGTGAATAATATAATGCAATGTGTATCCTTCCAGAAAGAAAAGGTAATGACATTAAAAAGAAGGAAAAAAAGGAATATTTTTAAATGTGGTGGATAGAGTCTCGTTTATTTAAACAAACATTTCATTTTATCTTATGTGTCGTTATTATTATTATTATTACTTTTAATTTGACCAGAGAGAGGGAAAGGGAAAGTGAGAAAGCAAGCCACCTGGTCAAAGACTTGAACTGCAATCAGCCATGTGGGAATCCGGTGCCTCAACCACCATGCCACCTGCCAGCCCCGGTGGAGAGATTTTTATTGGCAATTTCTATAATTGATAAATGCTCAGAAGACACAAATTTTAAAAAGTATAACAGAATTAAAACAATATAGGAAGTGCCAATATACTTCTAAATGTATAGAGAAAGAGAAAATGGTCATTTAAAACATTTAAATATGAACCTTCAGAGAATCTCTCTACCCAGTGGTATACAGGAAACATTGCAGTTTTCTCAAAAAGCAATTCTAGTGCACGATAGCTTTTCAAACACTGCCCCCTAATGTGCATACTCAGCTTCCTCTGAAATGATAACAGGACCACGCTAATAAAAATCATCTTTCCTCTCTTGTGATCAGTTTAGCATTTTTGTCCTTCAGACCAGATTTCATAGACTCAGGCAATTTCAACCACACAACTTTCAGAGTGCATTAAAGTAAATCTCCCAGCCATTCTAAGATTTCTCTCATTAGTGATAAAACCAACATGTGAGTGAGAACAGACTACTGAGGCTTGGACAGCTCTGACGAGATGGTAATACCACTGGGAAACATCAGGAAAGTTGAGGATCCCAATCATAACATGTGTAACTTTAGACAGATATAATCAGTCTCATTGAAAAATAAAAAGCAAACACTGATTACCAAGAATATCAAACTTCTGAAAAGAGATGAACCTTGCTATATATACACACAGATTCATGACTCATAAATAACTTCTCTTCCAAAATAAATCTGTTGAAATTAAGACTCTCTGAGTAGTAACTATGTTCATGACTTCCATCATGCAAATTGGATTAACAACAAATAAAAGAGAATGCCAAAATATATTATTCTCAAGTAGAGCTATTCAGTGTCCCATAGTCACAAATTAAAGTCATCACTTTACAATAACATTATATGTCTTAGTATGGAAAGCATAGAAGCACTTAATATTAAGTTAAGAAGCAGGAGTTTTAAAACCATCTCTTAAAGAGCTGTTTGACTGTAGATCCCTTAGCTATTCTAGATCTGTTTTCTTATCAGGAAATAAAGGAAAATGGACTGTACGGATATTATTCTAATGACTGTCAGGTGAGGATAAAAGGGATTACATAATAAGTACTTTCTCAAACTACACATGCCTCTGCCCAAAATTCCTCATTCCTCCATCTCTATTGCTGAAAAGCATATGATATATCCATTCTCCCCATACTTGAATTACATAATCTATATCTAAGGTTCTTTGTCACATCAACATGGTAGTACAAGTGTATATGTGCCCAAAAATCCCAAGAGGAGAACAGAGGAGAAGGGATTGCAGTGTGGCAAATCCCCTGGGAGGTTCTCTCTCTCTCTCTTTCTCTCTCTCTCTCTCTCTCTCTCTCTCTCTCTTTTCTCTCTCTCTCCCCCTGCCTTTGACAAGGACAAAAATTAAAAACTCTTAAAATTTATTTATTTCTTCCATGTGAAAGAAAGAGAAGGGAGAGAGACAGGGGGAGAGAGAGAGAGAGAGACAAGCACCTCCGACAGGGTTTTCACAGCCTGATATACCCCCAGACTCAGCTGGCCTACATGATGGGCATGCACACATGGAACCAACATACTCAGCTTTCCAGGGTGGTCCAGTTGTGGTACCACTGTGGTACCACATGACCCATAAAAACTCTTTAGTCAAGCTCTTACTAATGATTAATTGACTTGAGGAATTGCTTTTGATCCCCTACAATGTGCTGTACACTATGGGTGAAACTGGGAATTCAACAAAAACTCGGAAGAGAACTGGGGAGACAGAGAAGTAAAAAACGCAAGCCCATGGCCTCGTGGTTATAAGGCAACTGAACCTGACATGACTGGCTAAGCAGTTTGAGTTCTAGATCCTTGGAAAACATACCCAGCAATGCATGTACATGTCCGAACTCCTGAAAAGGAGGAGAAATAGAGGAAAATGAATAGTGGCATGATCATAAATAAAATAGAGAGACAAATACAAAGCATGATATAGAAAACCCAACCAAATCCTCAGGATCAAGAAAATCTGCACAGAAGTAGTGACATCCATGCCGAGATGCGAAGGATCAAGATACAGAGATAACAATCAGGCATGGTAAGAGAAGAGTGTTCTAAGCAAAGGGAATATTATGTGCAAAGGCTCTGAAGTGAGAGCACAGTGAATTTAGGAAATGCAAGTAATTCCAATCCATATAAGCATTATGCATTTCTGCTTACACTGTTATTTAAATGAAAATGAATATTCTTTATTTTTTAAGTTCATTTACTTCTTCCATGAAAACCAGAGAGAGAGAGAGATAAGCACACTCAACACGGTCTTCATGCTGTAATTCACCCTCAGCCAAGACGACAGGTATACATGTGTAACTGAGTTTTGTAGAATGTGGCCCCAGGCCAGAAACCAGGAACCTACCCATGTGGGTCCAGTTGTGCTACTGCTTTATCCCAATATGGCCTTAAAAATAAAATTTTGTACTTGGATTTAAGGAGGTTCTCCTCCAGCATCACTGGACATTCCCTCAGTCTATTTCGCCATGTCCTTATCAGTTTCCAGTCATCAGGCTCAGCCCCTCAGGCTCTCCATTCTCCCACAACACTCACTAACAATCTCACCCAGGCTTCATACTGGCTTGTGACTATCAAATTTATATCTCTCCTGAACTCATAACTTTTCAATCTAATCCCTTACTCCATATCTCCACTTGACTATCTAACAAGCATCCTAAGTAAGACATGTCCAAAACCTGACTCTTGCCATTTGCCCCACCAAAACTTCTATCCAGTCTTGCTCATTTCAGTAAATAGTAACTCCATTATTCTAATATCTCAGGCCAAAACCTTAGTCACCCTTAACTCCACTTCTTCTCTGATACTCACATCTAATCCATCTGAAACCTCAAAAATATACCCGAATCCTATCACTCTTGAACTGCCTACATCACAAGCGTAACTCAAGTCCATCATCTCCAGCCCTGCGTATTTCAACAGCTTCATGATAATGCCTCTGCTTCCATCTCTGTCCTCCACAGAACATTGCCAACACAGTGGCTAAAGGGATCACTTTTTAAATCATATCATCTTCTACTTGAAACCTTCCATTAGCTTAAGGTCTTACTCGGAGTAAAAACTCGGAGTAAATTCCTTAATAGTAAGCACAGGCCTTTTATCACCTCACTAAGCTTAAAGCTTTCCTTGCCAGTATTGATGTGGTTCTCTCCTTTGATTTCACTAAGGTTTCTGATCAAATGTCACCTTAGGGAGGAAGCCTCTCTCCCTCCCCAGGATAAAATTCTACCTTCTTTCCCAACCCTCTTTGCTCTGCTTTACTCTTCTCGTTACTTCTTATCACCGCTAGACTCTACAAAAAAAAATTAAGAAGTATTTACTTATTTGTTACTTCTCTCCCTAACCTTGAAAGTAAATCTCCTAGAGATCATACGTGTATATTATACTCATGCATCTCAGGACCTGCAAACACTGCTTGGCATATTGTAGACCTGTGGTAAATATTTAGTGAATAGAGGAGTAAAAATTTAACATATTATTAATTTTTCTGACCAAACTATATCTTTCTATTTTAAGAGCCACTTTTCTATATTGCATCCCTAACTGATAATAGTTCACTATATATTGGCCCAGCCTCATGGCATAGTCTGTAGCAAACTGGACTGCAGTACTGGAAACATCGTGGACAACCAGAGGTTCAATCTCTAGGTCAGTCTGAAAACATGACAGATTATTCACCCATGTTCAAAACCTTGACAAGCTGAAGGGCTGGGGTAGGAGGATTATGTCATGATGGGGCTTTCTCAAGAGTATTCCGCTCTTTCCTCTCCCTTTCTCTCTTTCTCTCTCATGTACATGCACTCTCTGTCATAAATAAAATCAGCTTTTAAAAAATAGTTAAATACTTGGGACCAGCACATGGCATAATGTTTACATCACTGGACACCCACATGGCTGAACACGTTTCAAGTCTCAGACACAGAGGTTCAAAACTCATGCCAGGCACATGTGTATTCATGCCAAAAATCTCAAGAAGAGAATGGATTGCACTATGGCCATCCCCCCTTGGGGTGATTTCTCACTTTCTGTCTCTGTCTTTCTCTGTCTCTCTGGTGAGCACATGTGCCCTATAGCAAAAAATCTCTCTCAAATCAAACAGTTAAACACATAAAATAACTAAGTAACATTAAAACCTTTTTTTTCTCTGCAGTCTAAAGACATACACAGACACATCCACACGTATATGAGATTCACTGGCAAGAGTTAAACAACTGGAAGACTGTAGCACTCATTTCCTTCCCTTAGCTTAGCACTTCTGAAATACTGAGGGGTATGTCAAATTCCTGTGTTATCAAAAAACCAATTAATTGCTCGTTTGTGCCCACTCATGCACTGCTCTCATCCACACCACAGCCACTACCTTGTGCTCCACCTCTCTGGCTAACCCCCCAACTCAGCCCACCCCACTGAGGCATCAGGACCAGAGAGGACGAGACAAGTCAGGAGAACATGGCCATGGACTGAGGGTAGACCTGCCTGCCATCACCTCTGCAACTCACAGGTACCTGAGCTATGTCTACTGCCTGTGAGCAGCCCCCACAGAGAGAGGAATCAGATGGAACCATGGGGGGACAAGAGGAAGTCTGCAGGAGCTTCTAGCTTGTAGGGTTTCTACTTGCAAAAATAGACAGAAACCAACTGCCTGAAGCCAGTGAGGCCATGGAGGATTTACTCCAACCCCTCTTCTTGAGGAGAAAAACTAGAAAAACTCTCATCTACAACTCCAAATCCCAAACTCCCACCATGGATTCCAGCACTCCCATCCACAGAACAAGGAAACAGACACAGATCTAACACACATCATAGAAAAACACAAAACCAAACAGCTTCAGGGGGGGAAAAAAAGAACCACAAAAAAAAAAAAATTAGACCTTCCACTCCATCCACACCTCAAGTTGACAAGAGAGCTACACCATCCTACAAGGCAACAAGCAGATGGAGCTCTATTTACAATTAAGTTTCCACAGCCCAGAGCATGTGCACTCACCAGAGAGAGACAGGAAGAGAGAGAGAAAGTGAGATGATTTCTCCTAGTGGGATGATTTCTCACTTTCCCTCTCACTGTCTCTGTTTCTCTCAGTTGAGCACACTTGCCATATGGCAAAAACTTCTAAAAAAATAAAAATAAAGACCATCCTCACCCCAACAGAGACTGAGGGATTTGGGCACTACCCCCATGTGACAGGCAAAGCAGGCCTACACTCTCCTACCTATCAGACTCAAGTTCAGGGGAATAGCTTTCTGCTCCAACTGGCATCACCTACAACACAGTTCTTTTCTAGACTTCATGAACTGTGACTTGTATAGGATATGCTCTAATCTGGTAGACAGGGCTGGTCATGGGCCCCTCCTCAATCACTTTGCCAGGTCACACATGGAACCTAAGGCTGTTCTCTACTCCCCCAACACTTCGTAAATTACTCCAAAAACTAGGAAAGAAGTGGTAATTTCATCAGATGCCTAAAAATCAACACAGAGACAGAAGAAATACAAGAAAACAAGGAAATACTTCTCCCTCTAAAAAAACAATAACTCTCACCAACAATGAATAAAACATGAGAAATCACAAAAATGTCAGAAAAAGAATTCAGAATATTGGGGCCAGCAGGTGGCATGGTGGTTAAGAGCGCTGGACTCCCACATGGCCAACTACGGTTTGAGTCCCAGAACTAGAGGCTTGCTTTCTTACTTTCCCTGTCTCTCTCTCTCTCTTACTCTGTCCCTCTCTGGTCAAATTAAAATAAATAAAGTTAAATAAAAGAGTTATTTTTTTAAAAAATTCAGAATATTAATCAATAACAAAATCCAATGGTTTTAAAGAGAAAATGAACAATCAGTTCCAGGAGATAAGAAAATCATTCCATAATATAAAATAGGAATTCCATGAAGAGAGAGATACCCTAAAAAAGAATCAAACAGAACTATGGAAATGAAGAATACAATACAGAAAATAAAAATTCCTGAAAAAGTATTAACAGCAGATTAGACCATGCAGGAGAAAATCTCTGACCTTGAAGACAAAACCTCTGATTTAGTCTTTGATGCCAAAAAGAAATTAAAATTTATTATAGGGCATATGCACTCACCATAGAGAGACAGGAAGAGAGAGAGAAAGTGAGAAAGCCGGCCACCAGGTCCAGGATTTGAACCATGATGGGCCATGTGGGAGTTCAGTGTGTTAGCCACCACCTGCTAGCCGCTCCTCAAAATATTTCTAAAGATCCAAAAGGAAGGATGCCTTCCAAACACATTCTATGAAGCCTCCAAAAAAAATCAGACAAGGACATAACAAAAAAGATAACTACAAACCAATATCCCTGATGAATACAGATGCTAATATCCTCACAGATAGTAGAAAATAAAATCCAACAGCACATTTAAGAGATTATGTATCATCACCAGGTAGGCTTTACTTAGTAAAGTAAGTATAGTTCAAAATACACACAAAATAAATGCAATACATCACATTAAGATTAAAAAGTATGATCATATAAATTGCATTATCAAATTTATCATTTGTCAAGTGATAAAAATACAATCAGCCCATGATTAAGCTTTTCAGCAAATAGGTATAGAAGGTACATTTCTCAACACAATAAAATCCATACATGACAAGCCCATAGTTAACACCATACCAAATGAGAAAAACCAGGAAGTTTTCCCACTAATTAGAAGTGTATTATATTTCCTGGATCTGGATACCTGTATGTTTCTTTAGATTTGGAAAGTATTCAGATAGCATTTCATGAAAGATATTTCTTATGCCTTTGTCCATCTCTTGCCTTCTGGAAAACCAATTATGTGGCTATTTGGCTGTTTAATAGTCTAGAATTTCTCTTATGTTGTCCTCGTCTTTTTGGGTTAGGGTTAATTTTTTTTTTTCATTCTTTTTGGCAGATAATGGACTGATCAATAACCAGAATATATAGGGAAATCAAGCAGTTCACTCACAAAAAAATGAATAATCCAATTTTAAAAATGGGCAAATGAGCTAGATATTTCACTAAGCAAGACTTACAAATGGCCAAAAATCATATTTAAAAAAGTTCAACATCTCTTACCATAAGAGAAATGCAGATCAAAACCACAATGAAATACCACTTAACCCCAGTCAGACTAGCTATAATTAAAAGAAAAAAAAAAAAAAAAAAAAAAAGACAAGTGCTGGTGAGGCTGTGGTGAAAAGAGAACTTTCCTACACTGTTGGTGGGAAAGTTAATCAGTACATCAGTACAACTGCTGCTCAAAAACCTACAAATAGAACTTCCATATGACCCAGCAATCCTACTCCTTGGTATATGCTCAAAGGATACAAAAACATTCAATTGGAAAGATACGTGCACATCCATCACTATAGCATTATTCACAATTGCTAAGACATGGAATCAATTAAATGTCCAACAACTGATCACTGAAATTTTAAAAATGGCACATATAAAGTACAGCATAATACTCAGCCATAAAGAATAATGGGACCCTGTCGTTTGATACAAAGTGGATGAATACAGACGATTTAATGCTAAGTGAAACAAGCCAGACTATGAAAGACAAACATTGTATATTCCCACTGAACATATAATAAATGTCTGCACTCTGTGGCAGAAATTGAAAGATCCAATGACAAGCATAGATACCAGGGACTATAGAGGAGAGAAGTAAATTGCAAGAGGCAGGAGAGAGAGGCTCAGGGAAAGAACATTTTTTTTTTTTTTTATTTTTTTAATTTCTTTTCATTTCATTTTCTTCCATACATTCAATCGCATCATTATTTGTCTCACAAAATGGATATTTCAACAGGTGAACATTTCTCCCTAGTACTGTTGATAAAACTACAAAATATCTTCAACAGATAATACCACACCTCTTTGTGCCATTAATGCTTTGCCTCCCTGTCTCTCCCCCAAATATCCTTCCTCAGACCCTCCTCTTTCACACGCACTATATCTGGTATTTACATCTATATACTGTGTTTCTATATCCTTCAGTCAATTAGTTTCAGTCATAGAGTGCAGACACTCGGTATATATTAAGTGGGGACATACAATGCCTCTCCTTCATAGCATGGCTTGCTTCACTCAGCAGTAAGTCTTCCATATTCATCCACTTCCTGTCAAAAGCCAGGATTTTTTTTTTATGGCTGAATAGTATTTCATTGAGTATATGTGCCACAGTTTTTCTATCCATTCATCAGTTCATGGGCATTTCGGTTGTTTCCATGTCAGGGAAAGAACATTTACCAAATACAAGAATGTACAGTTGGGTTGTTTCCATGTCAGGGAAAGAACATTTAACAAATACAAGAATATATAGTTCTCTGTTGAAAAATATATATATGGTAATATCTTTAATTTGATTACCACACACTGCATATATGCTTTGAAAAACAATATGATATTCTACAATGATGTACAATGATTGGGGGCCAGTGGGTGGCATCGTGGTTAGGGCACTGGACTCCCACATGGCTGTCCACAGTTCAAGTCCCAGACCTGAAGGCTTGCTTTCTCATTCTCTCTCTCTCTCTCTTTCTCTCTCTCTCTTTCTGATGAGGGCATGGTCCTCGTAGCAAATTTTTTAAAAATAAAATCTATAAATAAAATTAAATAAATAATTCTTTTTTAAAAAAAATGTACAATGATTAAACGTAAATAAGAAATAATAAATTTTAAAGAGGTTTTTGCCTTAGAGTACATGCATTTGCCAGAGATACAGAGACAGTGAGAAAGAAAGTAAGAAATCACCCCACAGAGGGAATGGTCACACAATCCCTCCTCCTCCATTCTCCTCAAGATATCCTAGGCATACACGAGCGTGCACACACGTGCGTGCGTACACACACACACACACACACACACCCAGTGTGATTTTCTTTTTTTTTTTTCTGTTTTTGGAGAGGTTTTTGCTTTAGGGCGCGTGCGCTCGCCAGACAGACAGAGAGAGACAGAGAGACAGAAAGCAGGAAATCACCCCCCAGGAGGGATGGCCACACCGCAATCCCTTCTCCTCCATTCTCCTCTCAGGATCTTGGGCACGCAAGCACACCCGCCCGGCATGAGTTTAAGTCACCGGGTCCGGGACTTGAACCGCGGTCGACTACGTGGGAGTCCAGCGACATAGCCATTACGCTAACTGCTGGTCCTGCCCAGTGTGATTTTCAAGCCATTGTGTCCAGGAATCAAACTGGGAGTCCAGTAATGTAACTGCTATACCATCTGCTGGCCTCAAAATCATAAAATTAAAAAAAAATAAAGCCAATTAATATCTCGCCTCTAATTCACCTATGTATGAGTTAACAACAGCACTATTAAATTATAAAATTTATTAAACAAGTTATTTTAAGAATATTACCAAGAGATATTACATATTTAAAATATCAATATAAAAAATGAATAAATTAAAGACAAATAAATCAAAGTAGAAATATAACTAACCAATAATTTTATAAAAACGTTCATTTAGATTGGCATTCCTTAGTAGTCAATGTTCAGCAACCTAAATAGTTAGGGAGAGGAAACCTAAATTACTTCAAGAAAACCAATGCCAACAAGAAGTTTCTTATAAAAACAAGAAAACACAGAAATTTTTAAAAATCTACTCACTAAAGAGAGAGTAGGGTTGAAATACCTGTAATGGAACAATAGATGATGTGAGGAGCAATCTTGTCTATATCTTCATATCCCAGGCCCAGTGCAGACAGTTTGCCAGGGACATAATTTTCCACAAATACATCACAAACAGCTGCAAGCTGAAGGAAGAGGTGAAGATAAGTTAGACTTCTTAATGGACTTCCAAACTTCCAACAAACCCCAACATGATAGAATTTTAATTTTAGTATTCACAATTGATCCTCATTTTTGCAATAATGCAGAAAAATCATAGGACAGAGGAAGTATAATTAGATAAACATTAAAGACCTGCTCAACTACTTGAAGTATTACTGTTGATAAAATAATGGTTATTAATTTTTGTAAATATCTAGTATTAAATGATTTTTCTTCTATTAAATGTAGAAATATCTAGACTACATGGTCTGTCCAAATATATTCTCAAGTTCTTGTGTGGTAAAATTATAAGTACATAAACTACAGGAAAATGTCTTTTAAAACCTTCACAAAAAAATAAATACAATGTCTTTACTATAATCCATCCCTATTATGTAATATTCCTCACTATAACATACACTTAATACATGTAAATATGGGGGGCAGCAGGTGGCATGGTGGTTAAGGTGTTGGACTACCACATGGCTTACCACAGTTCAGAATCCCAGACCTGGAATCTTGCTTTCTCGCTCGCTCGCTCGCGCTCTCTCTCTGTCTCCCCCTCTTTCTCTGATAAGTGTATATGCCTTATAGCAAGTTTTAAAAATAATAATAATAAATAAAATTGAATAAATAATTCTGTTTTAAAGATTTATTTGTTTGTTATTATTATTTATTTTTTAATTTTAACAGAAAAAGAGAGAAAGAAAGGGAAAGTGAGAAAGCAAACCACCAAGTCAAGGAATCGAACCACAGCTGGCCATGAGGGAGTCCAGTGCCCTAACTACCACACCACCTGTGGGCCCCAAATAATTATTTTTTAAGAATACATGTAAATATGATTCTGAAATGCTTTCACGCTTACAGATGCTTTGTTTCCAAAGAGTTTCAAATGTACTTAATGAGCCATTGTGTTTTTTTTTTTTTTCCTTTCAAACTATTATAGTAAACCAGTAATTGTCAGAAACAAGATCCAGATTTTGATTTCCAGGCCACTGGTATAGGAATTAGAGAACAATAGACCATTATAAACTTTATTCTTAATTTTCTTCAATATTTTAAATGTAACTACATATCTTCTAAAGACTTTTTCAAAGCCAAAAATTATAGGTCAACCAGAGAAATTCATTATAGTAATTCTTAAACATATCCAGGTGCCTAATAACTTCAATAAATGATTGTGACTGACATGTTGACATAGATTTATACATATTCACACACATACAAACTAATAAGAGAATAAGGTCCTAAATCAGAAGTTGCAAATTCTTTTCTATAAAGTATGAAATAGTGAATAGTTTAGGTTTTATAGGCACATACATATTCAGTCACATATTCTTTATTTGTCTTTAACAATGAGCTAAAAATACAAAATCTAAAATGTATTTTTAGTCCATTGACCATATAAAAACATGCCTGACATGGCCCCCATAGTTTGCCAACCTCTGCTCTAGATGGAAAAAGCTGAATTCATGTAAACTTTAAATGTAAACACGTAAATAAAGTGGTTTTCTGTTATCATTTCACTAAATTTGGTGTGTTTATGTAAAACTCCCTGACTTAATAATAAGGGAGAGTGGAGTTCATCTAAGGAGGTGCCTCAAGGAAACAAGCCGTCGTCCTCCAGAGCCCTTGAAAGGGGCACCAGAGGCCCAGGTGATCATTTCTCAGGAGAGACATGATAAACATATTAAGATTTAGGACAGAAATAGAAAGGTTTAGAGTCTCAAGTCATACAGGCCTCCTTTCCAAATTTCAGATGCCAAATGAACAACGGGGCTATTTTTCATGTAAGCAATTCCATTCAGCATGCTCCAGGGATAGCCCCAATAGGGATGCATTTATTAAGGGACTGTGAAAAGTTTACAGAAAATAATATGAAAGCATGAGTTTATTTTGAAGCAAACAATTTTGAAACCCATGCATAGTTTCTTTATAATACACATTTTCCATGAACTTTTTGAATATCCCACATATTTGTAATTAATAATTCCTACCAAGTATTGCTTGGGCATTTAGTGGACAAGTTTCAATGCTAAGTAAAATTCAAACCTCAGGAACCAGGCAGTGGCATAGTGGTGACATGATGGACCCACATGGGAAAGGTTCAGGGTTTGCTTCCTGGGACCTCCGTGAGCATACTGGGTGCACCCTCTCACGGCCAGGAGCCCAGTCAGGGGAAACTGGGGGTAGATCATGGCATGAAGACTCTGTTGGAGGTGCCTGCCTCTCCCTATTTCTCTGTCTACCTCATGGATTAAATAAACTACTTTTAAAAATATAAACCAGTATCCCTTAATTTATTCTAATTTTTCTGAGCTTCTATTACTTACAAAGCACTTCTGCAGAAACTAAACAAAAGAAATTATGTCTAATATATCTAGGCTTCTACACTGTCTTCTCTCTGTTGCATCTATTCTTCATAGTGTCTAATACAGCACCTTATGCATACAGCATTTAATAAATTACTTTTAATTTTAAAAATCTTCTGGAGCCACCTCAAAAAAGTGAAACAGCCACAGCAATGCTATTCCTAGGTATATACCCAAAAGAATTGAAAACAGGGACATAGATACTTGTATGTGAATGTCCATACTAGCATCACCCACAACAGCCAAAAGACGCAACATCACAAGTGTCCATCAACGGATGAATGTATTCATCAATAAAGCAGAATATTATTAACCTATAAACAGGAATGAGGTTCTAATACATGACAGATTTTTACTGACAAAGATGCTCAGTGGATGACATAATGGTTATGTCACTGGACTCCCATGTAGTCAACTGCAGTTCGAGTCCCAGACCCAGCAACTTAAAACTCACACTAGGCACATGTACATGAGTGCCCAAGATTCTGAGAGGAGAATGGAGAAAAAGGGATTGCAGTGTGGCCATTCCCCCTAGAGGGTGATTTCTCACTTCTGTCTCTCTGTCTCTGTCTCTGTCTCTACAGCGAGTGCATGTACTCCATAGCAAAAATTATCCTAAAAAAAAATAGATGCTCAGTGTTTTTTTATGATTAGCCAAGAAGTTAGTCTGTATGCATTATGATATTTATTATTAAAATATTTCTGGAAATGGGGTATGGTAGAAATTAGTATTTTTTTCCATTTTATGAACATCTACTATAAGTAAAAATGTACTAGGCACTCTTTAAATTCTAATTCTTTATTTTTCTCTTTTTTTTTTTAATTGTTTCATTTTTTCCAGAGGGTGCAAACACTCATTGGACAGATAAAGTAAGCAAGCATCCTTCACGGGAAATGGTCAAACCACAGTCCCTTCTCCATTTCTCCCTCCTTTAGGGCTTTTGGGAACATACACACAGGTGTCCAGCATGTTTCTCAAGTTGCTGGGTCCAGGACTCAAACCATGCAGTCAGTCATGTGCAATCCAGCCTTCAAAAATGCCTGCCATAGGCTGGCACATGATTCTTAGTGAGTCTGTCATCCAACATACTCTTTCTCCCTTTCTATTTCAGGACATTGACACCTTTCAAGATCATGTATGTTCCTCATAGCTTTCAATAAGTCATTCATAAAAATTCTTTTCTTTTTAAAAATTATTTATTTATTTAATTCCATTTGTTGTTATTATTTTTTAATTTGACTGACAGACAGAGAAAGAGAAAGGGAAAGCAAGAAAGAAAGCCGCCTGGTCCAGGACTCTAACCACAGTCGACCATGTGGAAATCAAGTGCCTTTAACCATCACGCCACCTGCTGGCCTCATTCATAAAAATTCTAAACAGAACAGTCTTATAGAAATCAGAACCACAGAAAAACTCCTGTGAATGAACAGATTTATTAATATATAAATTATAACTCCAGCTGCTCCAGCGTCATCATTTTCCACACTGTCTGTAAGCACCATACCAATCACCTGCTTCAGGGGAGACCACATTTAGTGCATTTCCTTAACACAAGGCTCTACTAGGAAATAAAGTGAGGGGAAAACAACTTGTTCCTACTTACACTGTTCACAATTATACATCTCTTCCTTATGTGAGTGCTCACAAATCACTTCATAGTCTATTCTAGAACCTTGCCCAGAAAAAAAAGCAAGCACAATTTTATGTGAGTTTAAAAAACTCTCCATCATTTCGTTTTTGAAAGAGAAACGAATCTTTCTTCCAGTCACAGAGGAAATGAGATCTCAAAGCAATTTGAACAGATAGTGCCTAATTCTGAGTTCATCACTATGTAACTGAGGAATAGATTGGGTCAGGAAGATAGGAAATAGAGGGTAAAGAGATGATGATAATTAAACCATATTTGTGAGGAAAATAATCATAAAATTACTTTAAAACAATATGTAAAGAATGTCCTTGGGACCAGCAGATGGCATAATGGTTACATCGCTTGACTCCCACGTAGTTGCCTGTATGTAGTTCGAGTCCCGGACCCAGTGGCTTGAAACTCATACTGGGTGCATGATGTGCATGTCCAAAATCCTGAGAGGAGATGGAGGAGAAGGGATTGCAGCATGGACATCCCCCCAGGGGATGATTTCTCGCTTTCTGTCTCTCTCTGTCTCCCTGGCAAGCATATGTGCCTTATCAGAAAAATATCTCTCAAAAAAAAAAAAAAAAAAAAAAAAAAAAGAATATCCTAATTCCTAGGAGATATAGTCTGAAGGATTTAAGGGCAGTTCCATAGAACTGAAAGGAGAAGTAAGAAATGGCTATCTTCCACTTATTTTCAAATGGTTAAAACATACTCATCACATGTACACAAGCAAATAATAAGCAAATATAGCAAAATGCTAAAACTGTTTTATCTGGGCATAAGATAAATGGGAGTTCATTAATTATTCAATCAACTTTACTACACAGTTTAATTTTTCATAATACAATGTTGGAGGAAAATAAAACCTATGGCATTGCTCTGCTATCAGACACACCCATAAAGGGGATATCCTGACTGTTAATTAGCACAGACAATGACTCGGAATATAGGATGGCACATGTTCAGAGTGACCGAATCACATGGCCACATCGGGCGTCACATAGGTTTTCCTTTCACCCCACCTGTTCTGGTTAACCTAGTAGACAAAGGAGTCATACGTTCTGGAGCTCTCACATATCTCGCTGACTGCCTTGTAGAATACTTTGGAAATATTTCTATAAACTAGATTTATGACATTAGTAAACATGGCCACCAAGGTCTGCATCCAGAGGTTATTTTACTACTCTTGCAGTCAAACAAAAAAATCCAAGCCAGGATAATATAAAAACAAAGAAAATAATTTTTTTCCACAGACAGTAAGATAGTAATTTATGAATAACTAGCTAAATGCAAAAGACTTAATAATTCCCCCCAGACAATTAAGTTTAATCGGAGTAAAACGCACTTTATCATTATCAGACTTGAAAAGAAATCAAGCCCACAATAAAAGGGGTGTTTTTGGTTTTGCTTTTCTGTTTTTATTTTTGTTTTGCTAGGTGAAAGTGCTCACCAGAGACAGAAAGAGAGAGAGAGGAGAAAGTACATCCCATGGTGAATGGTCACACCCAATCCTTCTCCACCATCTCTCCCTCCTTTCAAGATTTTGGGCACAAACACACACATACCAGGTATATTTCTCAAGCCACCAGGTCCAGGATTCCAACCACACGTGAGTCATGTGAAGGGATTGTGGCTGCCTTAACAACCAGATCATGGACCTGGCCTAAAATTTTAATTTTAAATTGTTACAATCTGGCATAGGATACTAGCAGAATCTAAGGAGAGGGGAAGAAAGCACCACCAATTCATTTATTTGGTGAGAGTTACACAGGCGGGCCTAAAATATCCATGTGTACACTGATGTCTCAGAAGCATCAGTTCTGAACTCCACCCAACACTGGCCCTCTACGGAGCCCTAATGAAAGTAAAGTGTTTGTTAAAATCTGAAATCTTGACTCAGCATAAAATATCAGCATGTTATGACCTGGAAGTAAAGCAAAAGAACTGAGAACACTGAGGATGGAACTGAGAAACACAGAACAGAAAGAGAAGCACTGAGGAAAAAACAATCTTCTGGATTAAAAATAGCAATAACTACTGGGGAGGAAAAAAGAATCTGATAAAGGGCCTGACAAAGAAGACTGCGTGAGTTAGGTCCAAAGTGAGAGTAGGAACTACAGGAACACAGCACAGACTGACAATAATGGAGAACAATTTAGAGAAATCAAACTGAGTTTCAACTGGAAGGAAAAAAAACAAATCAACCTAGTTATGCTACAGAAAATACTTGAGAAAGCAGGATGATAAGAATAGGTCAATTTTTCAAGCATTGGGTTTAAAATACATCTAGTAAACAAAAATTCTAAATTTGTTGGATTGATCCAGTAGAACCAAGAAGACTGTCACTGATTCTGGTCTTCATAATTAAAAGAATTTCTCTTTCAATCACCAAGATAGATAAAGCAGCAATGTAGAAATGAAGCTAAAGTTGATGCTTTGGTAAATAAACAAAATCTGAGACTAAGCTTGCTAATCAAATTAGACTGCAAACCTTAACGAGGATGGCATTATCTCACATAACTCTAACTTCAGGTGCATCAGGAAATAGTCATAGCTAATACCCAGAGTGCTAGCAATGTGACAGGCACTTTTCTAGACATTTTACACATATAACTCAAGTTTAGCAACAACCCTAGAAGGTAGATACTATTATTATCCTGTTTACCAGTGAGAAAGTCAAAGTACAAAGAAATTAAGAAATTTGCCTGTGGCCATACAGTATATAAAGGAGATAAGATTAAAGTATCACAAGAAAGGGGACCAGTAGACGACATAATGGTTGTGTTGTGGGACTCCCACGTAGTTGATCATGGTTTGAGTCCCAGACCCAGCGGCTTAAAACTCATGCCAGGCACATGTGCATGTGTGCTCAAAATACCAACAAGAGAATAGAAAAGAAGGGATTGTGGCATGACCATCCCCCCAGGGGGTGATTTCCTGCTTTCTGTGTCTCCGGAGAGCACAGGTGCCCTATAGCAAAAATCTCTCTAAAAACAAACAAACAAATATCACAAGAAGGTATATACCCTTAACCATTACTCCATCTTGCCCCCACAAAGAAAGATGTGAGATCAAGACTGGACATACCGGTCATCTGAACAAATGTTAGAAAAAGCTTGGGCTCCCCCAGCAATGTGACCTGGGGATCAGATGTCATCTTTTCCCTTACTAGTAATAGAACTTTAGACAAATTAAATTTATCAAAGCTTATGTGAGCAAAGACTTGTTCATAAATCAGGTGGCACTCAGAGAGGTTCAAAGTTCTGACTAGCAACGTGGGCAGACCATATTCATGGACAGAAAGAGGAAGTGGCAATACTGGTTACAGCCTGGCGTTCGCCTTATGTGGGCATGATCTGATCCGCTGACAGCCTGTGACTGAAGCTCAGTTGCTGTGATTGGCTGACACACTGCCATCTTTTGCAAGAATATATAATTTAGGATGCAGTTTGTTTACATACTAAGTTAGACTACAGTTCACTACATACAGAGGCCAAATTTAATTTAATTTAATACTAGCTATGTAATATTTGGAGCATCACTTACACCCCATGAGAACCAATTCCCCCCTGAAAAGATTCTAATATTTCGTCTACTTTTTAAAGATTTATTTATTTATTTATTCATTGATTTATTTTAATTTAAACAGAGAGAGAGAGAGAGAGAGAGAGAGAGAGAGAGAGAGAGAGAAAGTGAGAAAGCAAGCCACCAGGTTTGGGACTTGAACCATGGTCAGCCATGTGGGAATGTCCAGCACCTTAGCCACCACACCACCTGCTGGTCTCTATTTCGTCTATTTTTTTTTTAAATCTATTTTTTTAACATTTTATTTATTCATTTATTTTCATTTGACCAGATAAAGACAGACACACAGAGAGAAGGAAAGGGAGAGAGCAAGCCACCAGGTCCAGGAATCAAACAGTGGTCGGCCATGTGGGAGTGTCCAGTGCCCTAACCACCACGTCACCTGCTGGCCCCCTAGTTCATCTATTAATAGAAGGAAAACTCTGAAGATTAGAAGAAATAATGTAAATAAAGTGCCTAATCCCAGGATCTGAGGCAAAGAAGGCACTCAGTCAATAGTAATTAGTGCTATAATTATGTACAATATTATATACATATATATATATTTTACACAAGCCTAAATATATAATATATACAAAAATTATAGAGTACATTATACTTACCATAAAAGTATAAAAGGCAAGCTTAAATTTTAAATGGCATTTGTAGCAAAATATACAATAGAGTGTCAATGAAATAAAGTTTTAAAAGACTTTTATCCTGATGTTCAAATCTCTGATTACAACCTAGGTTATAAGATGGCTTCCATAAAGCATACTGTACCTCTTTGATGATTTTCACCCCTTTTGGATCCTTGATATTAACAGCTATACTCTAGAAAATAAAACATACATACATATATCTCTCTATATATATGTAAGTACTATTGCAAAGGTTTTTCTTATCACTGACAGTTCAACAAGATTCATATTGTACATTCTCCTATTAAAGAACATTTCTTCACAGAGAAATATTTAAATCATTTTCACTGATTTTATTTGCAATTAGGCTATGTTAAGAAGACAGCAAGGACTACAGTAAATGTTTTCCAATAATAACACCAAGTGTTAAGTGATTCACATTCTCTCGCTCACTCGCTCTTTTTTTTTTTTTTTTCCAAGAGGGCACACTCGCCAAGAAGAGTTTTAAGTTACTTAATAGAGAAGAAAAATGAAGAAAAATCCCGATGGTTTCTATTTATTGACTGGTGAATGAATAAAATTTCACCTTATTTGAAATATTAATTTCATTTATAAAAGTAGAAAGAAAGCAAATAGGCCACAATGGTATCAATATTTTGTTATTAGTGAGAGAATTACACAAAGAAAGCAAAAACAGCAAATATGACATACTTTTTTATTTCGGTTAACACTGAGAAAATATGTACTTTCTGTCCCCACAAATGGTGGCCCCCAGGTTCGTGTATCATCACCAGCTCCTGAAAATGATAATATGAGTTATTAATATTTTCTACATTTTTAAAAATTTTGCCAGAGGGTACACGTGCTTGCCACGAAGAGAGAGGGGAAAAGCACACCACAGTGGGTTGTGATCACACCACAGCACCCTCTCCACTTGTCCACCATGTCAGGATTTGGGGCATGCATACACACATGCTCAGCATGTTTCTTTTTCTTTCTTTTTTTTTTTTTTTTTTTTGAGAGGTTTTTGCTATAGGTGTGTGCACTCGCCAGAAAGAGAGACAGAGAGACAGAAAGTGAGAAATCACCCCACAGGGGGGATGGCCATGCTGCAATCCCTTCTCCTCCATTCTCATCTCGGGATCTTGGGCACACATGCACACGCACCCAGTATGAGTTTAAGCAGCCGGGTCCAGGACTTGAACTGCGATCAACCACATGGGAGTCCAACAACCTAGCCATTACGCCAACTGCTGGTCCCAGTGCTCAGTATGTTTCTAAGTCACTAGGTCTGGGACTCAAACTGCAGTCAGCAATGTGGGATCCAGCTCACTCAACCAGTTGGCTATGAAGCTGGCCCTTAATCTTTAACTTTGAAACATCAGAGTCATTTCAAACCAACAGGCAAATGGACCATACACATTCACAGGAGCCTAAACAAGATCATCTCAGCCTATCAGAATCAGCAACCTAGGGGCTGGCAGGTGGCATGGTGGTTAAGGGCGCTGGACTCCCACATGGTCAAACACAGTTTGAGTCCCAGACCTGATGGCTTGCTTTCTCACTTTCTCCCTCTCTTTCTCTCTGGTCAAATTAAAATAAATAAATAATGTTAAATAAAATAATTATGTTTTAAAGAAGAATCAGCAGCCTACTGGGGCTACAGTTGTTTATTATTGTACAACTGCCCAGGTCCTTATCTGTTCATGTTAATTTTTTTCTTTTTTTTTTTTTTGAGAGGTTTTTTTTTTTACTATAGGGTGTGTGTGCTCACCAGACAGACAGAGACAGAGAGACAGAAAGCGAGAAATCACCACCCCAGGGGGGATGGCCACGCCGCAATCCCTTCTCCTCCATTCTCCTCTCGGAATCTTGGGCACGCACACACACGCGCCCGGCGTGAGTTTAAGCCACCGGGTCCAGGACTCAAACCATGGTCAACTATGTGGAGTCCAGCGACATAGCCATTACACCAACTGCTGGCCCCTGTTCATGTTAATTATTAAAGTCTACTCTTGAAAGTCAAAATCCAGAAGGAAATATCCTACTTCAAGTCTCTGAATTTAAAAAATAGAAAATTTTGGAGTGAAAAATTATTTTCAGTTTTTGACAAGTAACTCAGTCAGCTTTTTCAGCGTTTCTTGGCATTGAATGTACAAAGAAAATGTTAACAGTGAAAGAATTTTGCTACCTACAAGTTTTTATTCATATATTCACTCATTCATTCCATGAACAAGGGAGACATTGATAAAAAATAAAGAGACATACAGAGAGATAGCAGTCCCCTCAGGGTCCTGACACTGCAGCTCAACCCCAGCTTCTGCCAGCCCCAGGTCATGAACAGCACACGCGGTGCTCAGGAAGGTCCCTGGACACAAACCTGGAACCCTCCTGTGTGGGTCTGCAACTGCAGAGCATCATGTTGTTACCCTTGCAACATTGTCTAAATATAATGCAAATTTAAATAACACCAAAACATAATTTATATCAGAGTAATGATGTGAGGGGCCAGCCTGTGGCTTGGTGGTTAAGGTGGCTCAATCTCACTGATTGTATGGTTTGAGTCCCCGACCAGGCAGCTTGTAAAACACACCACATGTATGTGGGTATATGCCCAAAATCCCAAGAGGAGGGAAAATGGAGGGAAAGGGTTTGTAGCATGACAATTCCCCATGGGGAGTGCTTTTGCACAGACACAATTTTTCCTCTGACAAAAACTGAAAAAAAAAAAAAAAAAAAAAAAGAATGACATGAGTTTTTATGACCAAGCAGCACATACGGAGATAGGTATTGAAGAGTGCTTTAAATATTGGGGCCAGCAGGTGGCATGATAGTTAAGGCACTGGACTCCCACATTGCCAACCACAGATTCGATTCCCAGCCCCTGGCACATGTACATGTGTGCCCAAAGTCTATAGAGGAGAATGGAGGAGAAGAAATTGCAATGTGGCCAAGTGATCTCACACTTTCCCTCTTTCTTACTCTCTCTCTCTCTCTCTCCAGTGAGGCTCACACAAACCTAACAAAAACAAGTATAAACTATTTCAGTATCAATGTATCAGTCAAGGTTCTCCAAAGAAACAGAACCAACAAAATATTTGTAAAAGAAGGGATTTATTCTTGAGAGAGAATGGAGGAGAAGGGATTGTGGCATGGCCATGGCAGGGGGCAGGGGGCGGGGGGGGGGGGGGGTGGGGGTGGGGTGGTGATTTCTCACTTTCTGTCTCTCTGTTTCTCTTTGTCTCTCTGGCAAGCACACGCACCCAATAGCAAAAATCTCTCTCTTAAAAAAAAAAAGAAAAAAAGGGATTTATTACAAGAGTTATCTCACACACTTACAAAGCTATGTCCCACAATAGGCTGTCTGCAAGCTAGAAAAACAGTTGAAAGACTGAAGCAGGGAAGCTGGTACAGTTCAGGCTGAAGCCTGAAGGGGGCACTCAGAAAGCTGCAGGTCCAAGTGAACTCAGAGAGCCACTAGTATGAATCCAGAGTCCAGAGGTTAAAAAACTTGGGGCATGTCTGATTAGAGAGACAAACAGGCCAGCAGTCAGTAGAATGTGTAGAAGTGGAACACAGCACTCACTGGAAGGGTTGAAAGAAAGGGACAGGAGGAAGAAACAAAACCCTGCTTCCTCTGTCCCTGTACTCCCAGATGACTGGGTGATGCCGGCCCACATTGAAGGTGGGTCTTCCTCTCTCATCCCAATGACACAACCGCCAATCTTGTCTGTCAACACTCTCACAGATACACTTAGAAATAACGTTTCACCAGCCTTTCAACAGCTTAATCCAGTCCAGCTGACACCCAAAGTTAACCTTCACAAGTAACAACAATTCCGAAAAGGCAAAATAAGTTACAGAATACCAAATGCCAATAATTTTTCTTTCTTTTGTTTTAAAGTTCACATTTTTTTCTTCCATGAGTAAGAGAGAGGGAGAGATGCATCCCCAAAAGGGTTTTCCTGCTACACTCCAACCTCATTCTTAACTTGCCTGGATCACAGGCACACGCATCCCAGCATGCTCCGGGAGGTCCCAGGACACAATTGCAGGACCTTTCTCATGTGGGCCCAGCTGCCTTAGCACTGCACCACCACCTGGCCCAATAATTTAAAATAATATTTTAGAGTAAAATTTTAGTCTTCTAGGTCTTGCTTCAAAGTAAAAGTCGAAAACCAACAAGAACAACAACAACAAAAAAAAAACAGGATATTTTATTGTGACCATATACTCAAGTAATTCTGAAATGCATGTTTGATTCAAAGACAACATTACCAAATTACAGAAAAATGTTTTCTATGCACAAAAAGCAACTGGTCGAGGACATAGATAGAACATAGAAAATGAATTAATAATTAAATGGCACAAAATAGTATTACTTAAATTAAGATTTTTTTTTCTTTTTGAGAGGTTTCTGCTATAGGGCATGTGTGCTTGCTGGAGAGACAGAAAGAGACAGAGAGACTGAAAGCAAGAAATCTCCCCCCAGGGGGATGGCCACGCTACAATCCCTTCTCTATTCTTCTTGGGATTTGGGGCACATACACACACTTGCCTGGTGTGTTGCAAGCCACTAGTTCTGGGACTCAAACTGCAGTCGACCATGTGGGAGTCCAGAGACACAACCATTACTCCATCTTTAAGTTAAGATTTTAACAATATTAAATGTAACCAAATATTGATATAAGAAACTAATCACTAAAAAGGTAATTATAATTAAAATATTCATTACTGGGACCAACAGATGGTATAGTGGTTATGTCACTGGTCTCCCACGTGGCCAATTGCATTTTGAGTCTCAGACCTGGAGCTTTGAAATTCACACCAGGTGCATGAGTGTGTGTATGTGTGTGTGTGTGTGTTTGTGTGGGGGTTTTGTGTGTGTGTGTGTGTGCCCCAAATCCCAAGAGAACAGAGCTGAAGGACTGCACCATGGCCACCCCCCCCCAGGGGGTGATTTTTCACTTTCTGTCTCTCTGCCTCTCTCTCTCTTCGGCAAGTGCATGCACCCTATAGTAAAAATATCTCTTAAAAAAAAAAATTCATTACTAGCATCTCCCAAAAAATAATCTGTGAATGCAGGTAAAGTTTTAAACTCTAGTCATTATAATCATTAGCCATTAATCTTTTTGGAGAGGTTTTTGCTATAGGGTGCGTGCGCTCTCCAGAAAGACAGAGAGACAGAGAAAGAGAAAGCGGAAAAATCACCCCCCAGGGGGGATGGCCACGCCGCAATCCCTTCTCCTCCATTCTCCTCTCGGGATCTTGGGCACGCACGCACACGCGCCCGGCGTGAGTTTTAAGCCACCGGGTCCAGGACGTGAACGCTAACTGCTGGTCCCCCTCATTAATCGTTACTCACTAAAATTGATTAAGAAAACTAAGTGCTATTTTGTTGGAGAAAAAGGAGGCAAAAAATAAACTCATTTATTTTAAAAAATGAAAAACAATACATAGGACAGAGGAGAAAAGAAACAGCAGTTCTAACTGGATACAAATCACTAATGACAAAAAGCAATAAATGCTAAGTACAAAAAGGAATGGCATACTCAAAACATCAAGGGGAAAATGAACTGTAAGAATCTGAAAAGGTCCAATAGAAATGAGGTGGAGTTTGGGACCAGCAGATAGCATAATGGTTACGTCGCTGGACTCCCATGTTGTCAACTGAAGTTCAAGTCTCAGACCCAGCAGCTTAAACTCCTGCCAGGCATGGGTGCGTGCATGTTCAAGAACCCAAATGAGAATGGAGGAGAAGGGACTGCAGTGTGGTCATCCCCCACAGGGGCTGATTTCTTGTTTTCCATCTCTCTCTGTCTCTTCAGAGAGTGCCCACACCCTATACCAAAAATCTCTCTCTGAAAAAAAAAAAAAAAAAAAAAAAAAAAAAGAGTCACAGTTTATTTAACAAGAAATGTGGCTGTGGGACCAGCAGATGATGCAATAGTTACGTCACGGATTCCCACATGGCCCACTGTGGTTCAAGTCCCAGATCTGGTGGCTTCAAACTCAGGCCAGGCACATGTGCGTACATGCCCCAAATCTCCCTATCCTCAAATCTCTGCCTAATGGGGACAATTACAGAATTTCAGTGGCATCATTTACTGCCTTTCTCAGCCCACATTCCTCATTCAGGTCCCCTCTCTGATCCTACTGAAATATAAATTACTTCCACTGACCGGCTAAGTCTACAAACTGAAGAAAAAAGTATATTTAATTTTAATGTGCTTTGGGGCTGGCAGGTGGTATGGTGATTAAGGCACTGGACTCCCCACATGGCCAACTGTGGTTCAAGTCCTGGACCTGGTGGCTTGCTTTCTCACATTCCTTCTGTGTCTCTGTCTGTAGTTCTGTGTTCAAATTAAATAATAATAATAATAATAATAATAATAATAAATTAAATTAAATAATTCTTAAAAGAAAAAAGATTCTTTCTTAAATTTTATTGTGCTTTAATTACACAATAAGGACAATCTAAGTCCTAAGTCATAAAACTACAGCCAATGTTGAATCAAAGAACTGGAGAAGTGGACATAAAAATACACTAGTTCTCCACAAAAACTTGAGAATGCTACCAGGTTGCTTTTAAGGGAAGTTCTACTTGTAACAGGGGCCTACTTGAGCCATATTCACTCCATCTTGTTAACTCAAAAATTGTTTTTCTCTCAGCCTGATACTCTTTGTTTGGGACTTTTCACAGGAACTCCAAAGAAGCAAATGATCAACCTGGAGCTTGAAATCGAGGGACATTCTACTCCAGACACAAGCTGAAACTCCCGTCTAAAAGATGAATAATTTTATTATACCCTTAACTAAAACTGAAACTCCTGTCTCAAAAACAAATCACTTGATTGTGCCCCCACCCCAGCTAAAAATTAACATGTCCATTTCCTTTGGGGTATGATTTTGTGCTTTCCCTCTCTGTCTCTCACTGGTGAGCACCATGCCCTATGGAGGTGGGGCAACTTAAAAAAATATTGAACTTGACCTATGCTTGTTTATAGATACCTGCTTGGCCCATAGCATATCTTTTACCCTATAAAAGCACCTGTAAGCTGACTGACCAGTCACAGATACTCTTATATGTCTTCCCATACACTGTAATAAATTCTCCTTTCCCCACTCATCCACATTTTGCCTTTCTGCATTTTGTTGAGCAGTGAAGGGTAGGACCCATTTTAGGTTTCTAGACCAGGGCATAGGCTCCTTGTCCAATGATGTACTAAGTAACTTTTTCTTATACCCACGTTGAATAACTATACCCAAAATTCCAAACCATTTAATATATGGTCAACATAACCATTTAATAATAGTGAACATTAAAATGTCAGCCCAGCCTTGGTATGCACACTGGTTGAAACTACTCCTCACAGGCTGAGGCCACATGGGAGGCCTGGATTCAATTTCAGTCTACTCTGAAAACCTCAGGCAAGATCCCACATTTGTACTCCCTGCCACTTGAGAGGCTAAGGAAGAATTGTGAGCTTGAAGCTAGCCTAGGCAACATAGTGAGATGCTGTTTAAAAAAGATTTGGACATTATGGGACATACCTATAGTTCCAACTACTCAGGAAGCTGAGGCAGGAGGATCCCGACATAGTAAGACCCTGTCCCCTATAAAAAAATGTACTAATTGGGAAGATTAAGAAAAAAAGTCAGAGTAAGCAGTTAAAAAAGGAACAATAAACATTTGCTAGGAACAAAGCTTTATGATAAGTGTATGGTGATGGACTTAATAAAGGTTTAGACAAAGAAAGAACTAAATATACAAAGGGGAAATAGGTCTAGGTAAATAGGGGATAAGATTTTTTAACTTAATATAAACATTAGCCTAGAAGCCACCTGAAATAGCAAGAGAAATTAGATTGAATTCTCTATCTATAAATGGAAAACACAGGAACCAATGTTTGCAAACAGGAATGTTGTGATATTGAAATCAAATGGCAATGTGAAAATTAGATGCTCTGAAGAAGCTGGGATGGAAAGATGTTCATCCAGAAAGCCAACTAGGATGTAAACATTCTTTAGCATGTACCCATCAATAACCAAAAGCATGAACGTCACTGACTAGATAAACGAAGCAGTATCTCTGGGGAGCAAGACTCCCAGACACTTCTAGCACTGGAGAGTGATAATCACAGGCTCAGAATATGATACAATAAGATATAACACAATATGCAATATTCTACATGCTGATCAGAGAATCTTTTGCTCACTGCTTTGGCCTCCTAAAAAGATCTATACTGAGACCAGCAAATGGTGAAATGGTTGTGTTACTGAATTTCCCCACAGTCGACCACAGTTTGAGTCCGGACCCGGCAACTTATAATTCAGGCCAAGCACATGTGCATGCATGCCCAAAATCCCAAGAGAACTGAGAAGGTATTGCAACATGGCCATCCCTCCTAGGGGGTGATTTTTCACTTTCTGCCTCTCTGTTTCTCTCTGACTCTCTGAGAGAGACACACACACCCTATAGCAAAAATCTCTCTACAAAAAAAAAAAATCTTTGTTAAGGAATCAAATATTCCACATTGGTTATTTTACTTTATAGGGCTTATCGCATATGATAAACTACCAAATTGAAATAATTATATATAAGTCTCTTTTGAATCTTACAAACATGCCCATACTTTTCAGTACTAGACTGTTATCAGTAATTTGGCCATTCTCAATATCCCAGACCCATAAGGATCAGATCCTGAAGCATAAGCATTATTCATTTCTTTTAAAAACAAGCTCTCTATAGAATGATATAGAGGACATAAAAAACATGGACGATGCCCTGGAAGTACTTGCTGGAGAAAAAGGGCACACAACAATGACTCTTTTCTAAGCAACTTTATCAATACCAGCATCGACTAAACATCAAAATATTAAAAAGGTATTAAATAAAAGTGAGGTTATAGACACTGAATGGTACTTGGTGGACAACAGAGGAATAAACACAAGAAAGATGTCATGTGAAAAACATACAGACACACGAACCAGCAGTTAGCATAATGGCTATGTTGCTGAATTCCCATGTAGTCAACCGCACTTTGAGTCCAGACCCGATGGCTTAAACTCACGCCGGGCACGTGTGCATGCATGCCCAAGATCCCGAAAGGAGAATGGAGGAGAAGGGATTGCGGCATGGCCATCCCCCCGGGGGGTGATTTCTCTCTTTATCACTCTCTGTCTCTCTCCGTCTTTCTGGAAAGCGCACGCACCCTATAGCAAAAACTTCTAAAAAAAAAAAAAGAAAGAAAAAGAAAGAAAAAGAAAAATACAGACACAGAAGTGATCTAACTTTAAGAGTTTTGCCCAAAACCTTTAATAGTATAAAATGTGAAATTGTTTCTCATACTAGAAATAAAAAAGAATGACTGGGGTATTGGGGTTCCTTCCTGAAGGACTTTTGTTATGTTTTGTTTTGTTTTCCTTTCCCCTTCTATAACCTATTTCTTCTCTTTTATCCTCCCCTTGTCTCTGCCTTCCAAAGGGAGGTCCAACAGTGAGGGAATGGGGCTAGACCCACTCTAATCTCAGTCTCAACAGAAAGGCTTATAGGGAGCTAAGAAAGGCCAGGATCAGACCTGAATGCTGAATATGCCTTAGTAGCTATGTGACCTTGAACAAATTGTCTTACCTCTCTGTACCTCAATTTTCTCACTTATAAACTAGAAATAATAACATCAGTCCACTGGGTTTCTGTAAGGATGACATAAACTAAAACAGGAAATGCACTTGGAACTACGCCGGCACTGTGATCACTATTACATGTGGCATCCCAGAAGATTTCAGATGTGTGTGAGGAACTGGCTAGACACCAGCCTTGGCATAGACTAAGAATAAAAAGAAATCATTAGTATAGGTTCAGAAAAATAAGGAATGAATGAGAGAAAATAATCATTTCATTTCAATCCTCTCCTTATTCTACTTACAAGTACACTAAACATGGATATGCAAAGAATTACTAGCTTGTTTCTATGGTTTGTTTGCTTGTTTGTTTGATTGTTTTAGAGATAGATTTTTGCTATAGTGCTCATACGCTCACCAGAAAGACAGAGAGAGAGAAAGCAAGAAATCACCCCCTGGGAGGATGGCCACATCACAATCTCTTCTCTTCCTTTCTCCTCCTGGGATTTTGGGCACACATGCACATATGCCCAGAGTGAGTTTCAATCCTCTGGGTCCAGCACTCAACCATGGTTGGCCATGTGGGAGTCCAGCACCTTAAACACTGCACCACCTCCTAGCCCCATTGTTTCTATGTTTTAAAGGAAACAGTAGCTTACCTGGTCTTTCCACTTTTATAACTTCTGCTCCAAGATCTCCTAAATTCATAGTAGCAAAAGGTCCTGCCAGTACTCTAAACATTAACAATGATAAATTAATTACCACTTTAAATTTTTTATGTTAATTATTTTCTTCATAGTCCATCAACACAAATAAGCTCACTTAATGCTAGCAGGAATTCAAATTGCTAAAGTGTACTTTAGCCATAAATATTAGAGCTTAAAGGAGTATATCCCATCTGGTCCAGTAATTTTATTTCTAGTGTTTAAGGGAAAAAAATCAAAATTGAGGCAAAGACATCATTGACTACATAAATGAAGCATTATCTCTGTAAAGTAGGACTTACCAGGCACAAGGAAGCCTAACTTATGATAGTGAAAGGCTGGGGATAATTAATAAATTGTATGTCATCTATATAATAAAATACCATCTTATTTTTTGTTGAATTTTGAATGATGTTGGAAAATATTCAAAATAAATAATATATTTAAAATGTAGATATAATTGATTTCAATATGGTTCCACTTTTTGCTTTGAAAAATTATTTATAAATAAATAGATTGAGAAAATACAAAAATGTTATCATAAATACTAAAACTAAAGGAATTTTTTTCTTTTTTCTTTAAAATTTCAACATAAGCATATAAATATCTTCTTATAATCCAAAGAATAAATATACGTTTCTGAGAGACAGAAGAAAATCACCAAAACATAAATAAACCAATACAAACCTTGTTAGATCCAGAATTTTTACACCTTCCAATGGCTTCATATTGTCAGTATCTGGCAAAACACAGAAAATAATGAAGAGTAGTGATTACTAATTTTCAGAGGGAAGATTGCAGGGTTTTGTTCGTTTATTTAGTTTTAGTTTTTTGCTATAGGGTACAATCACTTACTGGAGACAGAGACAAGGAAAGAGAGGGGAAATGAGAAATCTCCCCTTCCCAGGGTGGCATGACCATTCTGCAGCCACTTCTCCATCCTCCTCTCAGGATTTGGAGCACACATGCACATGTACCTGGTGTGTTTTTCAAGCTACCAGGTCTAGGACTTGAACCACAGTCAGCCATGTGGGATCCAGCTGCTTTAATCTACATACCACTGGCTGGCCCTGTATAATTCATAATATTCTGTTTTAAGTGATCTCTATTACTATTAAAAATAATATTTTTCCTTCACAGCGATCCTGCTTTATATGTAACACAGAAACCTTGCCCAACTTAAAGACAATCGGTAAGAAGTAAAACCTCAAATACCAGATTACTCCCAATTAATAAAGTCCACAGGTACACTGAAGATATCCATCTAATGAAAATTCAAAAGTGAACTAAATAGTGACATCCTAACATGAGATACTGAAAATAACAACAAAGATCTCTTACAAATTGGTTCTTTTGAGAAAGGGAGGAAACAATGAATTTCAAAACCACATTAAGCAATTTACAATCATTTATGTATATCCCTTTTTCTCTTCTTCCATCCAGTGTGTTTTCAAGCTGACTCAGGGGGAAACCTGCAGTCAGCCATGTGGCTTCCAGCACTGCCGTTTAGTGTTCTATTGAAGGTACATGGGCATGAACTTACAATTTAAGCCCATATGAGAAAAAATGAGGAACTACTGATTCAAAGTGGTTTTTTAAGACTTTATTTTTCAGAGCAGTTTTAGGTTTACAGCAAAAGTGAGCCAAATTTATAGTGATTTCCCATAATAATCCATCCCCACACATGTATAACATCCCATAATCAATGCTCCTACACTGACATACCATTATCACCTAAAATCCATAATTTACATTAGGGTTCACTCTTGTTATTGTATATTCCATGAGTTTTAACAAACATATAATGACATGTATTGAGCACTGTATTCATACAGAACAGTTTCACAGCCCTAAAAATCCTCTACGCCTATAGATGTATCCCTCCTGTCCCTTTAACCCCTGGCAACCACAGACCTAAAGTTGTCTCCACAGTTTTTTCTTTTCCAGGTCATATAGTTGGAATGATATAGTATGTACTCTTTTAAAATTGGCTTCTTTCTCTTAGTAATATTAAATTAAGTTTCTTCCATATCTTCTATATTTTTGGAGAGGTTTTATGCTATAGGGCGATGCACTCGCCAGACAGACAGAGAGAGACAGAGAGACCGAAAGCAAGAAATCACTCCCCAGGGGGGATGGCCACGCTGCAATCCCTTCTCCTCCATTCTCCTCTCGGGATCCTGGGCATGCACGCACATGCGCCCGGTGTGAGTTTTAAGACACTGGGTCCGGGACGCAAACCGCAGTTGACTACGTGGGAGTCCGGCGACATAGCCATTACGCTAACTGCTGGTCACCCTCTTCCATATCTTCTCATAGTTCAATAGCTAGCTCATTTGTTTATAGAACTGAATAATATTCCATTGTTTAGGTGTACCACACTTTATTTATCCATCCACCTATTGAAGAATATTGTGGTTGCTTCCAAGTTTTGGTCTTTGTATAGAGCTGCTAAAAACATGCTTTTGTGCAGACATAAGTTTTCAAGTCATCTCAGTAAATACCTAGGAACATGATTGCTGGGCAGTACGATAAGAGTGTCTTTAGTTTTGTAAGAAACTGCCAAACTGTCTTCCAAAGTGGCTGTGTCATTTTCATTCTCTTCAGCAACAATTTAGAGTTGAACACATTTTTTAAAAATTCTCACTGCAGCTCCATCATCAGTGGATTAAAATGAGGATTACACAGCCAACAGGTGCCATGGTGGTTAGAGCACTGGATTCCCACAGGCTGACCAGAGTTTGAGTCTCAGACCTGGAAGCTTGCTTTCTCACCATCTCTCTCTCCAATGACAACAGCAAGTTTAAAAATAATAACAACAAATCATGTAAAATGATTATTTTTTTAAAATAAGGGTTACAGAATTTACACATTTTTTAAAACACCACTATAGGGGACTTCAAAAGGTTCATGAAAAATGGAATTAGCAGGCAAGTTTAATTTTGTGCAGAAATTAATAAACTCATGCATAGCCTTTTTTTTGGAGAGGTTTTTGCTATAGGACGCGTGTGCTCACCAGACAGACAGAGACAAACAGAGAGACAGAAAGCAAGAAATCACCCCCCAGGGGAGATGGCCACGCCACAATCCTTTCTCCTCTGTTCTCCTCTGGGGATCTTGGGCATGCACGCACACGCGCCCAGCATGAGGTTTAAGCCACCAGGTCCGGGACGTGAACCATGGTCGACTACATGGGAGCCCAGCGACATAGCCATTACACTAACTGTTGGTTCCCCGTGCATAGCCTTTTCATAATACATATTTTTCATGAACTTTCTGAAGACTCAACCTCACCCAGTAAGTGTATATATAATGTTTTTAAAAATTACCAAGCAGTAGGGACCAGCAGCTAGTGTAATGGCTATGTCGCTGGACTCACATGTGGTTGACCGTAGTTCGAGTCCCAGGCCCAATGGCTTAACTCATGCCAGGCACGAGTGCTTGAGTGCCCTAGATCACAAGAGGAGATTTGAGGAGAAGGGACTGCAGCATGGCCATACGCCCTGGAGGGTTATTTCTCGCTTTCTGTCTCTCTGTATCTCTGGCAAGTGTACATACCTTATAGCAAAAACTTCTCAAATAAAAAAGAAAAAAAAATCTACCAAGAGAGTTTCTAAAGTGTTTGTACAGTACTACACAAGAGTTCCAGATGTTTCACAATCTTGCAACATAGGAATTGTTGATCTTTTTAATATTAGCCATTCTAATGAATGTATAATGGTTTTTCACTGTGGTTTTAATTTGCATTTCACTGATTACTGATGATGTTGACCATCTTTTCATGTAATAGTTGGCCACTTAATGAAGGAATAACTTATTTTTAAAGAATTATTTTATTTATCTATTTATTTTAATTTTTTGAACAAAGAGGAACAGAGCGAGGGGGAGAGAGAGAGAGGGAAAGTGAGAAACCAAACTACCAGGCCTGGGACTCAAACAACGGTTGGCCATGTGGGAGTCAGCGTCCTTAACCACCATGCCATCTGCTGGCCCCAGCAATAATTTTTAAACTGAGTTTATTTACCAAGCAATAGAATTTTACTTTTACTATTTGAGCAGACATTCAGGATTCCTAGAGCCTAATCAAATGGAAATCAATGAAGGAGTTTGAAGACTGCCTGGATTCACTTCCCTGCTATACTATGTAGTTACTACATGAGCAACACTGAGTAAGGTAATGCACCTCTCTGAGCTTCCCTTTCCTCATCTGAAGCACCAATCTCATAGAGTTTTCAAGGATTAAATTAAATGTATGTAAGATGTTTAGTACATTTTCTGGCATATAGTAATGTTTCCTAAAAATCTGCAATTGTTATTATTATCCTATACGTATTATATACTCACACCACTTATTAAAGCAAATAAAATCTGGATTTCAAAACAAGGAAAGGAAAAACACATTATTATTCTGGACAACAGAAAAAATAGTTCTCAATACAGTGTACTTAAATGGGACAGTTAGAGTTGCATTTTGTCTTGTTGTGAGAGAAGTGATAGGCTGGATGGAGTAGGGGGTGATTACAAGAGGAAAATAGTTGGAAAAGGCATCGATTGTAATGTAATTTGTTGAAATATATTGAGCAGCTTGTATATCTCTCTGTCTTATTTGGCCTCTAGTATGGAAAGCTATTATAATGACACAGCTGGGCAACCATGCAAAGAAGTATAATTATAATGAAGCTGCCATCAATTCTATGCTTGCCAGAGCTGCTTATTAGGACTCCCCTGGTACTTGGCTCTAGGGTTTCCACAACACAAATAAACTTGAGCAGAATCAGAGTGGGGATAACTGACAGATGCCCACACAAGTTGCTCATCTCCGTGACAGTACTCATTGCATTTCTCCCCATCCATTCTAGTCAACTACCTAGACACACATGCAAAATAGTCAAGTCATAAAACAAACTGACCAAATACCAAATAGAAAATATGATATACATCAAAAGGGTTTTTAATTTGATATTATAAGAGAACTAGAAGGATTTATGAGTGAGAAAGCAGAAGATAGTCAAGTCCTCAGATCACGCTCTTTTCATCTGTTGACACTTTATACAGAATAGCATAATGCTTTTTTTCTAGCACTCAATAGAAGTCATGAAAGAAGCTCCACTTCTAATAACTTAGTCTGGCAGGTAATTTCAGGAGAGTAGGCAACCTAAAGCACTTCAGTGAAATTTTAATCTTGGGGTCACCAGACAATAATGTTTTTCATTTTCTAGGTTTGTAGGAAATAAGAGACAAGATTTATGGAAAAGGAGACTAAATGATCTTCATGGACTTAGGAAATTCCAATTCTATTCCTCACTGAAACCCATGAATGTATACATTGACAGTAATTAAAGTTTCATTATTCTCTTGTCATTATCTACTTTATTCCTCTCTAACACAATCACTCTTAAAAGAACCATGTCAAGAGCCAGTCCATAGCTTGGTGGTTGAGAGAGCCAGATTTCACATGGCTGACCATGCAATGTAAATCACACACCTGGCGGCTTGAAAATGTGCTGTGTGTCTACGCAGGTGTGTCCAAAGTCCTGACAGGATGGAGAAATGGGAGAGAAGGGATTGTGGTGTGTCCACACCCCTTGAGGGGATGCCTTATTTCTCTCCTTCTCTCTATGTCTGTTTCTCTCAAGTGAATATACACATCCTCTGGCAAATTAAAAAAAAAAATCTGATGATAATTTTTAATCAGTTTTCTTTACCTGAAATCTCTGTGGGATAAGAACATAAACCTTCAGCAGTAACTGTTTAGGTTTATGTATAATAAGAACTAAAGTAGGAATTCACCATTCAGTTTAATTATTTTTAATATATGAAGAAATTTATTATTAAAGTAAATGACAGTGACACAAAGCAAACAAACAAAAAAAGAAATTCTCAACTTTTGCAATTAATTTTCATGTTTTCTCCCTAAGTAAAAATTCAGAACAGAAAAACAAAAATGTATATAAATAAAATTAACAAAATTCAAGTCAGTCATTTCTTCTTCTTTTTTTAAAGAGAGATCTTTGCTATAGGGCACATGCATTTGCCAGAGATACAGAGAGAGAGAAAGTGAGAAATCCCCCTCCAAGGGGGGATAGTTAAAACACAATCCCTTCTCCTCCACTCTCCCACTAGGATTTTGGGCATACATACACATGTGCCCCGTGTGATTTTCAAGCCACCAGGCCTGAGATTCAAACCATGGATGGCTAGGTGGGATTCCAGCACCATAACCACTCACCACCAGCTGGCCCCAAGTCAGTCATTTCTTAATAATTCAAAACTAATAATTACTAGTGGTTTGGTGTAAATGCTTTTAGAGATAGATAAATGATAGATACATAGTTGACTGATAGATGACAGACAGACAAACTGAACAGCTGACCTACTGACTGACTTACCAACCATTTTTGTTCAAAAAATCCAATCATGCGCTACACATATTATGATCTGCTCTTATCCATTAATATTTCGGGAGCTACCACTCAGGATTTTAGATCCAAGATGCTATACTTGACTAACCCTCAGAGTAAACAGAGCTGAAGGCATTTCCACCAAGAATGCCAGCCTATTCGATTCTCATCACACACACACATACACACACACAAAGGACAAGTCAATCAGACACTAGCTATTTAGTTCTTGAAATCATCTTACAAACACATAAAGGCAGTGTGCAAGTAATACTAAAGTTATGAGGCCATTTATGATGTAATGACACTGTTTAGGAACAACCACAAAATAATAGTTAAATGGGTAAGTTATAATTCAACCTCTGTTGATACTTCACTTCTTACCAACCACCCTTTTCCTGAAAAACTTTGCTATTATGGTGGGATTTGCAATCAAGAAAGTTTGGAACTGTTGGATGCTACTATTTTAATAAAAACATGAGAATTCAACAAGAAATATGGTGCAAAAATGCTAACAAATGAGCTTCTTAGTCATGATTAAAGCATGCCACAACCAAAATATAAATCAGTGCTAATCCAAAATTCCTATACTCTTCTATGTTTATTTCCAGCTTCTCTTGTGGTCAATCTGAAGTCAAAGGACTGGTCTGACCAATGAAACAAAGGCATAAGTGATAAAAGCCAACTCCAGGTCTAACCTTTAAAAATATCCTGTGAGAGGCTGGCAGGTAGTGTGGTGGTTAAGGGTGCTGAACTCCCACATGGCTGACCACGGTTCAAGTTCCGGACCTGGCAATTTGCTTTCTCACCTTCTTTCTTTCCTTCTTTCTCTCTCTCTCTCTCTCTCTCTCTCTCTCTCCCCCCTCCCTCCCTCGCTCTCACTCTCACTCTCGCATTCTCTCTCTCTCTCTCTGGTCAAATTAAAATAAAGTTAAATAAAATAATTCTTTTTAAAAATCCTGTGAAATCCATTAGCCTTCTATTCACCTTGGAAGCTAAAAATACTTAACCAAGTTCACAGAAAATAGAATTACAGTATGAGTTTATTTTGGTGCAAATACTTTTTTTTTGGGGGGGAGAGGTTTTTGCCATAGGGCATGTGTACTCGCCAGACAGAGAGAGACAGACAGAGAGACAAAAAGCGAGAAATCACCCCCTGGGGGGATGGCCACGCCACAATCCCTTCTACTCCATTCTCCTCTCGGGATCTTGGGTGCACACGCACACACGCCTGGCTTGAGTTTTAAGCCACTGGGTCTGGGACTCGAACCGCGGTCAACTACATGGGAGTCCAGAGACATAGCCATTACACTAACTGCTGGTCCCCAAATACTTTTTTTTTGAGAGATTTTTCCTACAGGGTATGTGGGCTTGCTAGAGAGACAGAGAGACAAAGAGACAGAAAGCGAGAAATCACCCCCCAGTAGGGGGGATGGCTATGCCATAATCCCTTCTCCTCCACTCTCCTCTAGGAATTTTGGGGCATGCACGGACACATGCCTGGCATGAGTTTGAAGCCACTGGGTCCAGGACTCAAACCATGGTAGACTATGTAGGAGTCCAGCAACATAACCATTACACCATCTGCTGGTCCTGGTGCAAATAAATTTTGAAATTCATGCATAGTTTTATTTTTTTTTCATAATAGGCATTTCCAGTAACTTTTTGAAGTGCTCACATACATTTTAATTATGGAAAATAGGAACAAGAAAGAAGACAAAGCCCAAATCATTCTAAAGCCCAGGAGATGTAAATGATCTTCAGGGGGCCAGTCTAGCCTGCAAAGTAAATTCATAGTAAGTTTACAGCATCAAAGCCAAGAACGAGGAAGTCCATTCCAGGGTAAACTATTTCACTGTCCCTTTAGGATCACTCTTCAAACAGCGTATGTGAAGCCCTTCCTAAGGGATACTTGAATTGTTCTTAAAAGAAATTGGGACCAACCTGTGGCATGGTGGTTAAAGAATCTGGATCTCACGTGGCTGACTGTGCAGTCAAGTGTCAGACCCAGCAGCATAAAAAACACACTGGGCATTGTGTATGTGCCCAAAATCCCAAGGAGAGGGGAAAATAGAGATTGGGGCATGACCACCCTCATGAGGGGCGCTTGCTCACTTTCCCTATTTCTCTTTATCTCTGGCAAGTGTACATGTAAATTTAAGAAATTAAAGAAAAAAATCAATTCCCAGGTCTTCCACTTCCATATGTATTCCTTCCTACAACTCATAGCCCAAATAAGCCTAAATAAGCCTTCCTTCACAATAAGCCTCTCCAACTGGGCAAATGAAAGAAATATTCCTCACACATCCCAGATTTTACTCTCATCTTAGTTTACATTATAAAATGCATTCAAGTGATGAAAACTTAAATATCAACTTAAGGGACCAGGTGGTCTCGGTGAGAAACAACTGGACCCACATGAGAAAGGTCTTGAGTTCACATGGGACCCCCTGAGCATGCTGGGTGCATGCATGCACCTGCCTATGATCCAGGTCTACTGACACTGGAGTAGATTGTGGTATGAAGACACTCTTGTGGGTACCTGTCTGTGTCTGTCTCTCTCTGAAAGAAAGAAAAAGAAAGAAAGAAAGGAAGAAAGAAAGAAAGAAAGAAAGAAAGAAAGAAAGAAAGAAAGAAAGAAAGAGGGAGGGAGGGAGGGAGGGAGGGAGGGAGGGAGGGAGGGAGGAAGGAAGAAAGAAAGATTTTAAATATGTATATCAAGAATTGTTTTTCAAAAGTCATTTAAGAGATAGAGCACTACTGTAGATTGGTATATGGAAGGGTGTAAAACCGTACCAGTTTATAGACTTTACAAATCAATTTATAGTTAAAGAATACACAAGTCAACAAGCCAGAGGAAAGAACTTATCCCATGCTCTTTAATGGGCCATCCTTAAGTCAGCTGCTCAGGTCCGAAGTGGTTGAACCAGAAACTGGTGGAGGAAAATATTATGAATTACTAAATATCAATGTAAGCATGTTCATAAACCCATGAGGCCCCCTTGAACTTCTCAATGTTGGTAATGTGGTTCTCCTATGGAAAACTGACCAAAGAACAGATTTCTATGCAAATTAGAAAAAGGCATTTTCTCCAGGAAAAAATTAACAAAGTAGTGTCCACTTACTAGATGAGCTCATGCTAAGATTGGTGAAACACCATAAATATTTGAGGGAAATCATAATTATCCTGTCAAAGAAAATGTGTTTGTGGGGGTAGGATGGTGGGGTATTGGAGTGTTAGGCTATGAATGAGAGGAGCCTCTTTGACACAGAAAATACATTGAGCCCTTTTTAGAGAACATTGCAGATATAGCAGTAGGAGATATTCAAGGGAAGGTAGTAGGCAGCTTGTAAAGTATGTAGGGGTGGATATGTATGTGAGGGAGAATACATTTTAGGATTTGGTTTAACTGCTTCCAATGGGTAACTGAAGAACAGAAGAAACACCTCAAGAAAAAATTTTAACTCTGTGTAAAGGCCTATGTAATCCTTGTAGAGACCTCTCAACAAGAGGTAAAGATAAACTTATTGTAGGTCTTTAAAGTATTGGGGATAGAGAAAGAAAACTTGAGGAGCTTATTTCCAAGGATGAAGGCAGGCCTTACAGTACCTAACCATGTTTACAAACTCTTTAAAATGCTTTTTTCTTCTCTTTATTTTTAAGAATTACTTGATTTTACTTATTTATTTTTATTATTGTTATTTTAATCTGACTAGAAAGAGACAGAGAGAAAGGGAAAGTGCAAAACCAGGACTTAAACCATAGTCAGCCATGTAGGAGTCCAGCACCTTAACTACCACACCACCCGCTGGCCCCGTCTTTAAAACTTTTAATACTTACTATCAAATTGTCTACCAGAAAGGTTTTATACAATATAGGTTGGCACCAACAATGTATGAATACAGTGTTCTCCACTATCTTCCATAATCCTGAATATAATCTGGTTTTGTGGTTTTTCAGTTTACTTTTTCATTGCACATTTGACTAAAAATTTGCATGTCACTGTCATTATAATTTGTATCTAAAGACTTCTGAAGTTGGACATTGTTTTCAAAGAAACTTTTCTCATATCTACTTTTTTTTTTTAAGAATAATTTATTTATGGTACCAGCAGATGGCATAATGGTTAAATTACTGTACTCCCACATAGTCAACCATGGTTGAGTCCCAGACCCAGCAGCTTAAAACATGCTGGGCATGTGTGCTTTCTGTCTCTCTGGAAAGTCCATGTGCCTTATAGCAAAAATCTCTCTCTAAAACAAAAATTTTAAAAATAAAAATAAAAAATAATGTCTTTCATGGTTTCTGTCCTTGATATTGTTTCAGGGTTTCCCAAAAGCACCCATACTTTCAGTGATTTTCTAGAATGATTCACAGGACTCAGGATCTGGTAACATTCACAGCAAAGGTTTATTTCAGCAAAATGATCAATGACAAGATCATCAAGGAGAAAAGACAAGAGGTGGATTGGAAAAATCCATTCAGAGGTTTCTTATATTCTCTCTCCCTCCCACGCATAACCACACTAACCATGCTTCTTTCTTCAGCAACAACAATCTGCAATGCTTCTACACATCTATTAGAGGATTCTTTAAAAAAAAAAAAAAAAAGAATTACTTTATTTAACTTTATTTATTTATTCTTAAATTGACCAGAGAGGAACAGAGCAAGAGAGAGAGAAAGAAAGGGAGAAAGCAAGCCTGCCAGGTCTGGGACTCAAACCACGGTCGACCATGTGGGAGTCCAGTGCTCTTAAACACCACGCCACCTCTCAAGCCCTCTATTAAGAGAATTCTATTAGGGATGTCTACTAGAAACTCAGAACCCAAGGTTTGGGGGCTACTCATATAGGCACTGCTTACCATGTACCAAAATTCCTGACACCCAGGAGAAAAACAGATATTCACCTAAAATCATAATGTTGTTCAAACCATCTAGACACAGCGAACAACCTTTATTAGTTAGGAAGCAATTCAAGTGCCAAGTTCCTAGATGCCAAACAAAGGATAGACTTATAAGATGGTCTGCTAAAGATAACAGCCTGAGGTCTACTACATTAACTCTTTTCTGCACAGGTATCATCTTTTTCCAGTACCAGATTACATTATCACCATTGATAGTTATTTTCCCATTTAAAAAGCATTTGTTTTTCTATTTAAAGATTTAAGGGACCATGGGACAAGCAGATTGCATAATGGTTATATCGCTAGACTCCCACAGGTTCAAGTCCCGGACCTGGGGGCTTTAAACTCGCTGGGTGCATGTGTGTGCATGCCTAAAGATCTTAAGAGGACAGTGGAGGAAAAGGGATTGCAGTGTGGCTATCCTACTGAGGGAGGGTGATATCTCACTTTCTGTCTCTCTGTCTCTCTGGAAAGCGCACATACCCTATAGCAAAAATCTCTCTGGAAAAAAAAAAAAGATTTAAGGGACCAGCAGATGGTATGATGGCTATTTTACTGGACCCCCATGTAGTCAACTGTGGTTCGAGTCCCAGAACCAGTGGCTTAAAACTCATGCCAGGAGCATGTGTGTACCCAAAATCCCAAGAGGTGAATGAAGAAGGGATTGTCGCGTGGTCATCCCCTTGGGGGATGATTTCTTGCTTTCTGTCTCTCTCCGGCAAGCGCACACACCATATAGCAGAAAACTCTCAAAAAGAAAAAATATATATTTAAACTATCTGAGTTTCACTTTTCCAACTTAAACATTATGTAGTTATATCTTAGAAAAGAAAAAAAATTTTTCTTTTTGAATTTACTATAGGGTGCATGTGCTCACCAGGAAGAGAAAGAGAAAGCACTTTCTAGGGGGATGGCCACACAGCACTCCCTTCTCCCTTCTCCTCTTGGGATTTTGGGCACACAAGTACACATGCCCAGCGTGTTTTTCAAGTCAGCAGGTCTGATTCATACTCTGCAGTCGGCCATGTGGAATTCAGCTGCCCCAATCACTGGCTGACCCCAGAAATCAATATTTTTACTTGCTTTATATTTTCCTGAACATTTAAAATTTTCCATGAGAACTGAAATTCAGGGACCAGCAAATGTATGATGGCTATGTCGCTGGACTCCTATGTAATCAACTATGGTTCAAGTCCAAGACCCAGTGGCTTAAACTCACACCAGGCATGTGTGCGTATGTGCCCAAGATCCCCAGAGGAGAATGCAGAAGGGATTGCAGCATGGCTATCCCTTCGGGGGATGATTTCTTGCTTTCTGTCTCTCTGTCTCTCTCTCTCTTTCTGGCAAGCATACACACCCCATAGCAAAAACCTCTCCAAAAAAAAAAAAAAAAAGTGAAATTAAAAGATGCAAATATAATTAGATAAATACAAAGATGCAAATTCTAGTGACATTGAAGCTTTATTTACTCGTTTTAAAACAAACTTTTAGTCTTTGCATCTAGAAATCAATATTCATACTCTCCTCCTCTCTTCATATACAAGTATTCTGTCAGCAATTTTATTACTTTTTAAATTTTTTGTTTATTTCTTCCATGAGCAAGAGAGACTGCAACCCCAGGATCTTGATCCACTCCCAAATTCAGCCACAAGTGTGTCCAGCACACTCAGAGAGGACTCTGGACACAAACCTGGAACCCTCACGTGGGTTGGCCACACAGAGCAGTATGTTTTTCCATTTTACCACCATTCAGTCCCAAGTTTTATTAATTTCAATGAAAAATTTTTATGAGTTAATGCATAATACCTATGTTATACCTAGGCGAAAATACTGATCTACAAAGAAGTAAATATATATATAAAACACCTGTACTTGACTACCATGCATACTTAGAAATGAGATCAAATTTTAATGAAGCAGGGCCAGCAGATGATGTAGCGGTTACGTTCCTAGACTCTCATATGGCCAACCGTGGTTCGAATTCCAGACCCAGAAGTTTGAAACTCACATCAGGCATGTGTGCATGTGCGCTCAAGATCCTGGGAGGAGAATAGAGGAAAAGGGATGCAGCGTGGCCATCCCTTCCTGGGGAGCAATTTTTTACTTTCCCTCTCATTCTGTCTCTCTTGTATGCGCACAAGAATGTATGCACCCTAAGACAAAAACCTATATTAAAAAGAAGCTTATTGGACCAGCAGGTGGCATGGTGGTCAAGGCACTGGACACTCCCACATGACTGAGCATGGTTCGAGTCCCAGGCCTGGTGGTTTGCTTTCTCACTTTCTCTCTCTCTCTTTGTCTCTGTCTCTGTCTCTCTCTCTGGTCAAATTAAAATAAATGAATAAATAAAATAAATAATTCTTTTTAAAAAAGAAGTTTAAAAAATTTTAATGAAACAAGGGAATTAGTTTCTCAGAGACTCTTGAAAATCAGCTATTTCTTTTTGAGAGTTTTTTGCTATAGGGCACATGTGCTTGCCTGCCAGAAAGACAGAGACAGAAAGTGAGAAATCACCCCCCAGAGGGGATGACCACGTCACAATCCCTCCTCCTCCATTCTTCTCTAAGGATCTTGGGCACGCACACACACGCGCCCTGTGTGAGTTTAAGCCACCAGGTCCAGGACTCGAACTGCAGTTGGCTACATGGGAGTTCAATGATGTAGCCATTATGTCATCTGCTGGTCCCAAAAACCAGCTGTTTCTAATTCTTGCATTTTAGATGAGAACATTAGTTAAGTGACAGTTAAGTGAATTACAATACTCTTATCTGTGGGAGATTTGTTCTAAAACACCCAGGATACATCTCAAACTGTAAATAGTATCAAATTCTAAATATACTATATTTTTTCCTATATATACATACCTATGACAAAGTTTAATTTATTAACTAGGCATAGTAAGAGATTAATGACAATAACTAGTAATAAAACATAACAATTATACTGTAACAGAAGTTATGTGAGTATGGTCCTTCCTTTTCTCAAAAACATTTTTTTGTTTGTTTGTTTTCGCTAAAGAGCACATGCAAAAAACAGAGACAGAGAGAGGGAGAGGACAAGAAAGCATCCTCCACTGGGTGTTGTTACACCACAATCCCTTATCCTCCTCTCTCTTTCAGACCTTTGGGCATGTATCCCCACACACCTGGTGTGCTTCCCAAGTCGCCAGGTCTGGGACTCAAACTGCATAGCTGGGTATGTAGGATAACCTATCAATGAATGAGTAAGTTAACCACATCCTAGAGATGCATTTTCTTTTCCATTACTAGCAGTCTTTAACATGAAACAGCTAACAGCAGGCACCTTTATCAAGTAAACAGGTATTTTGAAGTTTCAGGAAATATTAAGGTAAAGCTTTCACTCTATACATACAGTCATTTCTGTGCATAGAAATTAAGTATATCTAAGAACAATTTTATACCAAAAATATGTAATATTTTTTAATCTTTATAGTTATTCATTTGTAACCTGAAAGTAAAGACAAGTTTTCTGGAGCAGAGATCAGAGTTGTTATTATCTACATCAAGACATGCACCATTTTCCCATACCTGATACCCTGCTGGTGACACAATGAGAACTAGCGGATTAGGTCTGTGTGTTTCAGGGGTTGAACCAAAGGAGAGGAATCCCAAAATTTTGAATCTGGAGTTTATACAGGATAACCGCCATCCTCCCCTGAAAAGGGGAAAGAAAACTAATCTACCTAAAGTAAGCAAATTGTCTTTGGAAAGAAAAAGGGGAGGTTCCTGAGTTCTTACCCTTTGGAATGTAAACAAACATCTCCCAGGAGAAGATAAGCTAAGCTTGACAGTGTTTAAGTCTTGGGACAGTCTCCAAAACTCTGAGTTTTACATCCCTTTGAAATATAAACATACCTCCTGGGAGTTCTCTAGTTATCTATTTAGTCATCTTTTAACTTCCAAGGCTTGTCCTTTAACCCAGGTTCTAGTTTTCTCTGCTTAGAAAGCCTTGACTATGCAGAAGCATAAAAAAATATTTATTTCTTGATAATACTATACAGAGTCAAATTAACCAAAGTATTTATATACGCAGCACTGGCTAACAGCCAGTCTAAAATACTGGCTTTCAAACCTTTTCTGAGAGCTCTGGGGATTCCTCAGAAGTCTCATTGGTGGTAGTGGGAAGAGGAGAACTTATACTACAGATACAGAATGAGCAGGGTTCTGGGACTCCATTTCCTACTTCACGTGCAGCCCTTTTGCTCTTAAGCAAAGAGACTGGCCAGTCCCTGCCACGGTAGTTAAGGTGGCTGGATCCTACATGCCTGACTGTGGTTCAAGTCCTGGACAAGGTGACTTGAGAAACACACAGGGCGGCAGGTCATATGTATCTGTGTGCTCAAAATCCTGAAAGGAAGAAGTGGAGAAGAAATTTTGGGCATGACCATTTCTCAGGGGGTGCTTTCTTACCCAGTCACCCACCCCACCCCCATTTTATTTTCTGCACTCACCCACCCACCCCCTTTCCACCTCACCCCTCTCCACCCAGCTCCCATGTTATGAACGCACACTCCATGGCAAAAATTTAAAACAAAAACAAAAAAGGGGGGACTTCAAATAGTTTATGGAAAATGCATTATTATGAAAAAAACTATGCATGAATTTTTTGCACCAAAATTTGGAATGTAAATAAATGTCTCCAGAGGGAAGATAAGCTTGACATGGGGTTTTTCTGGCACCAAAACGAGTTCATATTTTTTTCTATTCATATAGTATTTATTGTTCGATTTACTCTTTTCTTCTACCTAGTACATAATTTTACTTTAAGTTCTCTTTTTCATACATTTTTTTTACTTTTATTTACATGTAATCATTGTACATCTTTATGGATTGCAACATGGTTTTTCCCAACATGCATGCAGTACATGTCAATCAAGTCAAAGATATTACCATACACATCATCAACAGATAATTTTCCATTCTTGTATTTGTTAAATGTTTTTTTTCCAACCCCCTTCCTTCTCCACCCACTGTCCACCCTCTCCTATGCAGTCGCTGGTATCTATTCTTGCCCTCCCTGCTAGAATACTTTCAGTCTCAGTTTCCGCCATAGAATGCAGACATTTAGTATATAATCAGCAGGTACATAGAATGTCTGTCCTTCACAGTCTGGCTTGCTTCACCTAGCATTAAATCTTCTATATTCATCCGCTTTGTATCAAACGAGAGGGTTATATTGTTTTTTAATGGCTGGATAGTATTCCATGGTACATATGTGCCACATTCTTTCAATCCAGTCATCAGTCCTTGGACATTTGAATTAGTTGCATGTCTTAGGAATTGTGCATAATGGTACAATAAACATGGATGTGAAAGTGTTTTTCCAACTGAGTGTTTTCTATCTTTTGGGTACATACCAAGGATTGGTATTATTTAATAGTATGGTAGTACTATTTACAGCTTTTGAGGAACCTCCATATTGTTCTCCACCATGGCTGTACTAATTTACATTTCCACCAACAGTGTTAGGAGGGTTCCCTTTACATCACAGCCTGGCCAGCATTTGTAGTTCATCTTTTCAATCTTTAGTCATTTGGACTGGGGTTAAATGGTATCTCATTGTGCTTTGATTTGCATTTTCCTTATGATAAGAGATGTTGCGGGACCAGCAGGTGGCGTGGTGGTTAAGGTGCTGGACACTCCCACATGGCTGACCACAGTTCAAGTCCTGGATCTGTGGCTTGCTTTCTCACTTTCTCTCTCTCTCTCTGGCAGCTTGCATCCTCACTTTCCCTTTCACTCTGTCTCTCTCTGTTCAAATAAAAAAATAATAACAAATGGAATTAAATAAATATTTAAAAAAAGAGAGAGATGTTGCACATTTTCCATACACTTTTTGTCATCCATTATGTCTTCCTTGGAAAATTGTCCTTTCAGCTCATTTACTCATTTTTTAACAGGAATTTTTTTGGAGGAATAAATGGCTTGATTCTCATATATTCTGCTTATCAGTCCCTTATCTGAACCATAGTTTTCAAATATTTTCTCCCATTTTGAGAGTTGTCTCTTCACTCTAATTTATTGTTTCCTTTGCTGTGTAGAAGCTTTTTAGACTGATGTAATCCCACTTGTCTATTTTTTGCCTACTCCAATGTCTTCAAGAGTTTCCTCTGTGCTTTCCACCAGTAGTTTCATATTTTGAAGGTTTACATTTAGATCTTTGTCGATTTAATTTTTTGTTAATGGTAAGAGATAGTAGTCCAGTTTCATTTTTCTGCAGGTGGTTATCCAATTCTTCCAGCACCATTTGCTGAAGAGGCTTTCTTTTCCCCCACTGGATTATCTTGTGTCCTTTATCAAAAATCAGTTGGCTATATGTTTTAGGGTTTATTTCTGGGTTCTCTATTCTGTTCCACTGTTCTATGTACAGGTTTTTACACCAGTACTATGCTGTTTTGATTATCACAGCTTTGTAATATATTTGGAATTAAGAAAATGAGATGTCTCCTACTTTATGTCTGGTATTGCTTTGGCCATATGGAGGTCTCATATTTTAATCCCATCTTTACACAAATGTTTTAAAGTCCCCTGGTTTACTGGGCTTACGGTGTAATCTTAAGACTGCCAGAACAAAACAAACAAAACCCCCTGACTTTAGGCCCAGCTTAGGTGGCAGAAGCCACACGACCAACTTCTGGTTAGCATCCCCAACCCAGCTGACTTGGGCACACATGTCCAAGATCCTGAGGAGGTAGAGAACTGGAAAACAGTGATCGTGGTATGATGAGATACTATGGAAATTGCTCCTCTCTTGCACACACGTATCATTATTAAAAGTAAAATTTTTTAAAACTTTAAAATCCACTGAAAAAGGAAACAGCAAAAAATCTTGGGTAATCTAAATAAGTTAAGAACCATAACCTTATAGAAACAGTCAAGGTTCCATTTACATACAGACTTAAATTTCCTTGGCTCAGTACCCTTACTAGCATTAATGCAGAACTTTTAAAACAAATACCACTCTAAAGTTAACCATTTATTTTTGGGGTGGCCTAGGTAGCTCATAGGTGCTCAAAAAGTTCCTTAGTGTTCTATCATTGATTTCCTCTCTATACAACACACATTGAAGACAATGCCTGACCACTGATGGCATCTTTCTTGAAAGCACTGCCTCATCCAATGTGGATACAGTCTTCTAATGCTTATCCTCCTAAACAGTGCTGCCATTCTTTTTTTCTAAGAACCACATCTATGTTGCTCACAAAAAGAGACCTTTCCCTCCACAGGATTCAAACCGAATTTATAGGATAGCTACCATATATTGACATACATCTTCCCAGTTCTTTATTTTCTTACCTCCAAGTAACCCAACATAAAACTACCTCCTTTCCTCTCATATCTCTTTCCCTGATGTCAGCACTATACAAATAAATTCAATACTAATATGTTTGGGGAGCCCAGTCTCACAAGTTCATATAGCCAGACTGAAATTCCCAGGCACAAGTTCATATAGCCAGACTGAAATTCCCAGGCCAAAGCTATGTTAATAAATATTCAACATTTAAGCTATATCTACTAACCTCTAAAGCCAATATTTAAGGTTATATCACTAACCTGTAATCTAAGGTTATATCTACTAACCTCTAAGCTACACAGTAACACTTTTAAAATTTCAAACCTTATTCATTTTTTGAAAAATGGACTGATTATCAATTCCTCTTTCTTTTAGTCTCTTTTTTTAATTTTTAAATATTTGCCAGAACGTGCATGTCCTCACCCGGAGAGACAGAGAAGGCACCCCTCCTCCCAAGTGGGGCATAATCATACTTCAATCCCTTTTCCCCCATCTCTCCATCCCATCAAGTTTTGGGGCACTTACGCATGAGGTTGGCATATTTTTCAAGCCACTGGAGCAGGATTCAAAGCCTAATGTGCAGGGCTTAACTACTGCAATATGGGGCCAGCCCTATTCATTCATTATCTCTTAGGAAAAACTTAGAAATTGCCTAGAAGCCAGAGTTCTGGGTCTACCTATACTTGTTGTGTGACTTTACACAAGTCATTTAATTTTTCTTGATGGATTTTTAATCTGTAAAAAATAAGTGGTTTCATTTCAGAAATGATTCAAGTGGAATCCAGAGTTCCATATAATTAACAATTCACTGTCTCTGAATCTTCATATACACTTGTACCTTCAATATGACGAAAGTCACAGCGTCGTGTATAATTTACTTTCCAAAATTTTTCCACTGTATATTTTCTGCTCTTCTATTTCTGATTCAAGTTCATACATGTAGAAGATAATAAGCTATCACTACAGGAAACATCACTCTGGAAGTGTAAGCCAAGCAAAATGACAATTTATAAAAAAAATTACTCAGTACGCTGAGACACACTTCTGCATATCTTTCGCCAGTTATTTAAAAAAAAAAGAAATTTAGCAGGATCAGCAGCTGGCATAATGGCTATGTCGCTGGACTCCCATGTAGTTGACAGCAATTCGAATCCTGGACCCGGTGGCTTAAACTCACGCTGGGCACATGTACGTGTGTGCCCAAGATCCCGAGAGGAGAATGGAAGAGAAGGGATTGCAATGTGGCCATGGGGGGGGGGGAGGTGAGGGGGGTTCCTCGCTTTCTGTCTCTCTGTTTCTCTCTCTCTCTCTCTGGCGAGTGCACGCACTCTATAGCAAAAACCTCTCCAAAAATAAACAAAACTTAGCATGGTGGTTAAGGCTGCTGCATCCCACATGGCTGACTGTGCAGTTCAAGTTCTGGACCTAGTAGCTTGAAACACACACTGGGCACATACGTGTGCATGCCCAAAATTCTGAGAGGAGAAAGGATGCCCAGTCCTGCTGGGATGGTGATTTCTTACTTGTCTGTCTCTTTTGGCAAGCACACTATCACAAAAATAATAATAAAAATAATTTTGGTTCTCATGGCCCTCGCATTTCTACTCCCTTGCCCAAGATCCCAAAAGGAAAATGGAGAGGAAGGGATTGCAGTGTGGCCATCCCCCCGGGGGTGATTTCTCACTTTCCATCTCTTCGTCTCTTGTCTCTCCAGCAAGTACACATACTCATAGCAAAATCTCTCTCAAAACATAAATAAGTAAATATCTGAGTACCTAACTACCAGGGCAGTTAGCTAAACATCAAAGAGTGAATTTGGGACTAGGACAAAACTGTACCAAGGGACTTCAAAAAGTTCATGGAAGAACAGAATTAGTTTATTTTGGTGTTAAAAAATGAAATCGATGCATAGGCCTTTTCATAATACGTATTTTTCATTAATTTTTTTGGAAGAACCTCTCCTATAATAAAGTGGATAGGCTAGGGTCTTCAGGCCTTATTACATCACTAAAACGTGAACGCATTATCTTCCTTTGATAATCCTACAACTTATGTCTACAAGAGAAATGTGGTGAACCACACTCACTCAGGATAAACAAATGAACCAAAAAAAAAAAAAAAGTTTGTGTCTCCATTCATCAAGCAGAAGTCCTCACACATTTCACCTTGGCAAGTAAGCGAATGCGTCAGAGACTGAGGGGCAGCAGCTGCCGGAAGGCACACAGGCTGAGTGGAAAGTCAGTACACCTGGCCCAGGCTTCCCCCTAGGCTATGCCTTACTGAGTCCTAAAGCTCTTAAAGACTCTGTATTCTATAAATTTCTAGATTCGTGGCGGATTACAATTCCCAAATTCCGAGGCAGTAAAGAAACTTATATAAAGCTGTTGAAAATCATAAATTTTATCCCCTAAATAAAATTCTGGGACAGGTATCTATAATCTATACAAAGGCGTGATTTACTACACATGAAAGGCCATTCTTGAATTAACACACGTGTCTTTATCACTAAAAGTCTGTGAAACACCCAACACGTAAGAGTTTTGCCCACGTTGCTCTTTTTGGAAGTCGGTCTCTCGGCTTCCTAACCTCGGTGATCCGCTTCCATTTAACAAGAGTGGAAAGAGAGAGGGCAAAGTCCGGCGTGGGTAGCACAGCCTCCCCCCGGGTCACTCAACGCTGTAGTCTGAAGCCTCCTCCGCAGTGCGGCTGGTGGACATTTTCAAAGTTACTTAAACCTGGGGGGAGAGGGGTGAAGGGCAGAGCGGGACCCACCGCGCAGGTGCCGGCCCCGGGGTGGGCGTGGGACCGGGCAGGGCGACCCCCGGGCGGCCGGGAGCGAGCGAGGCGCGAGGACGTGAGAAAGGCCAAAGGGCGGGCTGCGGGGACCGCCGAGTTCGGGGAAGCGCCGCGCTCTCCTGGCGCCCCACGCAGACCGCGTCTCGGAGGGTACCTGACTGCGGGCGGCCTGTGCACAGCCCCCTCCCGCCGCCCCGGCCGGAGAGGAGGCCGCTTCTCCGCAGAGCCGCCACCCTCGCCAGCGTCGCCTGCATCGCGCGCCTCTCACAGCCTGTCCGGAGTGAGCCAAGAGCCCGACGCAGCACCGCACGCAGCCACCGGGGGCGCCCGCGGACCCGCGCCGCCTGCCAGGCGGAAGTGTAGCCAGTTGATTGGGTCGGGGACTACGAGGCTTTGAAGTTGTTCGGCTCTGCCTTTATCCCTTTTCTTCCTTCTTTCTTCCATAAATACACTCAGTCTCCCTCCTTACCCCACCCACGCGTTAACCCCACGCTGTAAGCCCTTTGTCCAGTCCCCGTTGCGGAACCTTTTTGGTACCGGAACCAATGTCCTCTGCGGTCGCGTCCGGAGGACTGTTTTGGTGGAGGACTACCAATACTCCTAGGAGGCCCGGCCGGAGCAGTTCCGGTGGAGGAAGGCAACGAAGGCAGCGTCGAGGTTTTCGGCTTCTGTTCCTGAGATGCACCGACCGAATTTTCGACCCCCGACTCCTCCTTACCCCGGCCCGGGTGTAGGAGGTTGGGGTAGCGGGAGCAGCTTCCGGGGTACCCCGGGCGGGGGCGGACCGCGGCCGCCCTCCCCTCGGGACGGGTACGGGAGTCCGCACCACACGCCGCCGTATGGGCCCAGGTCTAGGCCCTACGGGAGCAGTCAGTCTCCACGGCACGGCGGCTTTCCCGGGGGCCGGTTCGGGTCTCCGTCCCCTGGCGGCTACCATGGCTCCTACTCCAAGTCCCCCGCGGGGTCTCAGCAGCATTTCGGCTACTCCCCGGGGCAGCAGCAGACCCACCCCCAGGTAATAAAAATAGCCAGCGTTTGCCGAGCTCTTACTGTATGGCAGGCATGGTACTAATATTCCCTTGACGTGGATTATTTTGTTTAATCCTCCATAATGTGAGATATTGTTGTTAGCCCTGTTTTGCAGATGAGTAAACTGAGGCTTAGAGAAGTTTTTAAGATGACCCTAACAGTTGGCAGAGCTTTACGTTCTGTTCTAGAGCCCTCGTGTTTCAGCCAGTTTGCTGCCTGCCACTCACACAGATTTCCCTAATTCTCTATTTCCTCTCCTTTGCCAGGCGCCTTTTCTTTATGTATTCTGAACTGCTGGGCTGGGCGAGGGAGTGGGGGAGGGGCGGAGGGAGGGGAGGGAGAGTGAATGGACCCCCCAGTATAGAGTTTATCTGAGTTACAGACTGGTGCCATCTTCTGTAATTGTTGCCTTCCCCTTTTTTCGGTTTATCTTTTGTGCCAGGCTATCCTGGCTTCTGCTTCAGGTCTCTCAATGGGAAATTGGTGGTAGTGAAAGTTTCCCATTCTTATCAGTGAACGAATGAATATAAGCGATGGAATATTTCTGGTGTATCTAGGATTTCCGTGGCTCACCACTTGCATCTCTGGGGTTAAACTCATTTAACTGATTTTACAACTTCGTATATCCTTCATGTATTCACGATGAACCAGGAGCTAAAGGAAAAAGAAAATTTTCATGAGACAGAAAGGTCGAAGAAACTGAAAGACTTGGGGGGGGGGGGGGGTTATTTTTCTCTGGGGGAAAAATGGAAATTTCAAGGAAAATTGAATACAGTAATTTATTTCATCACTACTTGATCCCATCACCACTTGTACTTAATAACTCCTAAATATTAACACTAGAGACCTAAAAGCAAGGTGACAGTAGGCATGGAATTATTAATAAGTAAGTATTCTAAAATAGTTTAAATACTTTTTAAAAACAAAAACTGAAGAAAGCATGGACTCTGCAGTTGAACACACTTGGGTTCAAGTCACAGCTTTTAAATGGCAATGTGATCCCGCTAACTTTTAGCTAAAGGAAAAAGTACCAATTATCTCTCAATTTTAACCAATGATTTTTTTCCTAAAGGGTTCTCCAAGGACATCTACACCATTTGGATCAGGGCGTGGTAGAGAAAAAAGAATGTCTAATGAGTTGGAAAGTTATTTCAAGCCTTCAATGCTTGAAGACCCTTGGGCTGGCCTAGAACCAGTGTCTGTAGTGGACATAAGCCAACAGTACAGCAGTACTCAAACATTCACAGGCAAAAAAGGAAGATACTTTTGTTAACATTTATGAAATTCATCTGGAAGCGTCATGTGTCAGGAACATCTTGAATAAAACTTTTACATGTGTAATCAAGTCGAACTCAAAGATAATGACTTTGAATAATTAGTAGGATCTTGTTAGTAATTTTGTCATATTGAATATTGTTGGTATGAGAGAAGAAGGCAGGATAATTTGCAGTATTTAGTTCTCTGGAAGTGCCTATTACAATTTAGAAGATTTATGGCTCTTTAACATTCCTGGATATATAATGGACATTTGTCTTTGGATGTTTTTCAGTGTTTTAAAATAAAACATTTTATCTTTCTAGCTATTTTGTGGTTTTGTCCGAAGATACAGAATTTTTTAAAGGATGCTCATAATCACTTAGAATGCATAGGTAAATGTTTTGCAAACTATTTCTGAAAATGAAATAGATAAGTCCTGCTTTGAGCTGTAGAAAGGTCTATATTTGTTTCCAGAGGAAGATGATACAGCCACAGTGGTGTGTGCTTGTAAACTCTACAGGCTGGTGCATTAAGGGAGGTCCAGATTCAATTTCCAGTAGACTATTAAAAGCTGGTTACACTCTTAAAATAAAAAAAAATTTAAAAAATTGAAAATAATTGAGAATTCAATTTATTATAACTATTATTCTGCATACATAGTTTATCTAAATGCATTGAAACTGATTTGAAGTCATAGATGCCCACTTAATTCTAAATTTAAAAGGGAATATTTATACTCCTTTAACTGGAAAAGGCAAAAAACTATTCATGCATAGCTAGATCAAAATGTTCTTTTCAAAATTTCCTGATCTCAGCATTGAGTAGTCCTCCTGAGGCCAAGGAAGATGGCTACCAGCAATTTCAAATCATTTATATTGCAAAAAGAAACATTTCTGAACTCCCAAGTTCCAAAGAAGACAAGCTGGCCTTGTTTAGATCTTGTGTATTTATTCCTGAACCAATTAATTGTGATCATGGCAGTAAGACCTAATTAGTTTGAATCCTGGACCCACTTCTATGAGATGGGAGTCTTGATCTTTAGCCCCACTGGGCCTGCTGGAGTAGAGAAGTAGTTTTCCAAAGGGAAGCTAGTATGTATACCTACAGATGGAATATCCCACCAACTCTTTGAACAATCAGGCTTTATATGATGCAGTGCAGGCTCTTCAAGTATCTTGAGGTCACAAAACATGATGAAGGTACAGCTAGTTAAAATTTTATTTTTGCATTCCCAGAAGGAAACATCTAAAAACAAACTGGTTACACCACCAGTTAAAGCCATACCCAGGTGTATTTATTCATTAGGGCTTTCACAGAGCCAAAGGAGTAAATAATAATGGAAGGACTTGAATAAAAGCTCTGTGAGAGCCAGAATTTGGAGGTTCTATTTCTACTGATAATTAGCTACACAAGTTCACTTCTCTATGCCTCAATTTTTCTCATATGTAAAATGAGGAAATTAATAGTACCTGTGTCATAGATTGTGTTGCGTTTGAGGATTAAATGGGTTTATATCTGTGAAACTCAAGCCAGGGCCTGGCACATAGTAAGTACTCATGAAATGGTAGCTGTTACTTTCTGTCTCATTACCCCCTATATCCTTGTTTTTAGAGTAGTGCCTACAAAAATAGTAGGTACTTGATACATATTTGAGGAGTGAATATAGAAATTTTGATTATAGTTATACTATTGCCCTACCTACTCCCCTGTGCATTTTTAAAAAAAATTGTTATTTTTCCCCAATATTTTAAAGGAAAAGTCCATTCCCTGACAACTTTTCTTTTCAAATGTGTTGAGGTCATGATACATGATGAAAATAGAGAAAGAATACTTTTGTAAACACCTTTCTTGAACATAGGTGAATGTTATCTTTAGGAACTGGCCCTTGGAAATAATTATTAAACCATCTTTTGGAGGTCATTGGGTTATTGGGAAAGATAAATAAGTCAAAGAATTTTGTGCCAACATATTCCTATCAAATTTGGAATACATTTTAATTATAACTATTCTAATGGTTTATATATGTGCATTGTATTTTATTACTTTATAAAATAGAAAACAGGTAAATTTTTCTTTCTGAATTGTGTAACATCTACTTTAAGAGGTCTGAACCTTTGTGACTTTTTAAAAATTTGTCCTCAGCAAAAGTGTATACACTATTGGTAGTGTATTCAGTTGTTAAAGTTTTTGTAGCTTTGATAATTTGGTTTGTTCTATTAGCCTATTTTTGCTTAGCTGGGTGAAAGGACTTGGTCATTTATTAAAATATAAAGTTTTGGGGTTTTTTAGTGTTCCAGGAAACACCTTTACCTCCATATAAATGCTGAAAAATCTTTTAGAGATATTTACAATTGTATATTTCAAAACTTCAGATAATTTAAAGAATGGAGACGGTGGTGGTTCAGTAGTCGCAATGGTATGCCATGATGAACCCAAATGGAAAGACCTGGGATTTACATCCTGAGGTCTCCCTCTACACACTGGGCACATGCAAATTTTGCCTGTAATACAAACTGCTAGTCCTCTTCTGCCTTTTTATAATCATTGTCCCGTTTTACAAGAGCAATCTATAAACAGTTTATATTATCCAAAATTGACCCTAACAATATTTCAGGTCCCATATACTCTGGACAATCTTGCCACTATCCCATCCAGATATCAAGTAATGTCCCTTCCCTTTGAATCTGAGCAGATACTTCTGACTGCCCTAGTGAAGGGACTATAATAGAAGTTAATATATTGGGTTTTCAGGAGAGTCAAGGCACATTTTTGCATAGAAAAATATGTCATGACTTTTATCGACAATATTCTCATTATGAGTGAAGTATAGTGTTACTAATGAATTGTATTGGAGATGTTCAGAATTTAGGTGTCTTATCAAGGAGATACTAATGACAGTGTTTAGTGACCCTGCCTTTTTTGTCTTCTGCCTATTCAAAAAATATTTTCTCTTGTGAATTACATGAAAAGAAAGCAAAAAGCATGAACACATGAAGGAAAAGGCACCTTATTTTTCCGTTGAGCAAATGATAAGGCGTTTTGCCTCATTTGTCTAAAAATTAGAAAATTCATCCAAAAATTGGCATAATTTGGATGTATCTGCTGTGAAGCAAGCTTTCTGTTTGCAATAATGATAAAGACCCTGATAAATATATTTTTCTTTTAATCCCTTTCTCAATAGCATAATTTGTACAATTTCGAGAAGATAGTTAAAAGGTCCATGTCCACTGACATACTAACATTGTTATCTTCAAATTAAAGAACATATTTTAGGCACAGCTATAGTAGCACACATTGTTAAGATGCTGTGCTCTATAGGCTGGAACCACATGGAAGTTCCAGGTTCAGGTCCTGGTCCCACCTTTCCAACCTAAAGGTCAAGCACAATGATGAGGCCTGTAATCCCAGTCAATCAAGAGGCTGAGGCAGGAGGATTCTAACACATAAAGACCCTGTCCTTTTTTTCTTTCTTTTTTTTTTTTTTTTTTTGAGAGACATTTTTGCCATAAGGCATGTACACTTGCAAGAGAGACAGAAAGCAAGAAATCACCCTTGGGGGGGGATGGTCATACCACAGTCCCTTCTTCATTCTCCTCTTGGGATTTTGGGCACACATGTGCAGCCTGAGTTTTAAACCACCAGGTCTGGGACTTGAATCGCAGTAAACTATGAGGGAGTCTGAGTCCAGGACTCAAACCACGGGCAACTATGTGGGAGTCTAGCAGTGTAACCATTACACCATCTGCTGGTCCTGACCCTATCTTAAAAAAAAGTTAGAGGTAAGTTCATAATTTTAAATTTTCTATAACATTTTTCAGTTCATAAGAGAAACTTTGGCATATTTTTGGGTGTTATAAATCCATATGGATTTTTCTAGCTAGGCCTATATCTCCTACTATAGTCACTCAATCCATTTCTCCTTTCATTTTTGTTCCCACTGTGTATTTATGTTAAAGTAACAGAAATGGTTTTTTGTTTTGTTTTAGTTGTTTTGATAAGTACCTAGGGCACATGTGCCCTCCAGAGAGAGAAAGGGAAAATGACAAAGTACCCAGGATAGCCACGCCACAGTCCCTTCTTGATTTCTCCTTCCTGTATATGCACCTAGCATATTTTTCAAGCCAGGTCCAGGATTCAAACCATGCATTCAGCCATGTGGGATCCAGTTGCTTTAACCACTATGCCACCAACTGGCCCTATTGTGGTTTGTATAATAACTAAACCACTTAATAGTTATCAATATACCTTGTATAAACCCTGAAATTGTGCAGTATCTTCCACACAATTCATCTAAGACACTTAATGTGATTCACCATTATTTTATATACCACTTTGTAAAAACATTGCCAATTAAATAATCATATGTCATCAATTATAAAGACATCAATTTCAAAGACTTTAAAATGCATGTCTTAGTTTGATGAAATATCTTGTATAATACTCATAAAAGCAAAATACATACTTTCATGTAGACATGTGAGTTAATGTCACCAAAATGTAGTCAAGGACATAATGTATTTAACTAGAAAATCAGGTTTACTTCATTAGAGTTAATTCTTCCTTCTCATATATATTCTGTTTATTTATCAATAGTTTATTGTGAGAGGATACATGTGCTCTCTAGACAGGAGAAAGCTACCCTCCTGCCCCCGCAGTGAAGCATGGTCATACTGCAATCCTTTTTCCTTCATTTTTTAAATCAGAATTTTTGGGCACACATGCAGATACCCAGAATATTTTTCCAGGACTCAAGCCATGGTCAGCCCTGTGAGATCTGGTTCCCTGTACACAGTGTCTAATCACTGTGTTAACAGAGTAGGCCCAGTATATTTTTTACTTTATAAAAGAAGCAGATGGTGTAATGGTTGTCACTGGACTCCCACATAGTCGTCTGTGGTTTGAGCCCCAGACCCAGCATCTTAAAATTCACACCAGGCACATATGCATGCGTGACTAAGATTCTGAGAGAAGGGATTGTGGTGTAGCCATTCCCCCTTGTGGGTGATTTCTCACTTTCTCTCTGGGGAGCACATGCAACCTATAACAAAAATCTCTCTCAAAATAAAATAAAAACACAGTTTTTAATCATAAAATAAAACTCACCTGTATAATTTAAGAAATCTGGGCAGTTTCTAACTTCATGGTAGTTTTACTCAGTTTTGTCTACTTTTAATAAAGCTCCTTAAGCAAGATGACTCTTAAGTGAAAATATTATAGATATGCCTTGATAAAAACCTTTTGGTTACTGGGGCTGGCAAGTGGCGTGGTGGTTAAAGGCGCTGGACTCCCACATGGCCGACCACGGTTCAAGTCTCGGACCTGGTGGCTTGCTTTCTCACTTCCTCTCTCTCTCTCTCTCTCTCTCTCTCTCTCTCTCTCTCTCTCTCTTTGATCAAACTGAAAAATAATAATGGTATAATAATAAATAAAGTTAAATAAAATAATTCTTTAAAAAAAAAAAAAAAAAAACCTTTTGGTTACTTTCCCAAGTAATTGAGAAGGAATATGATTTGAACAACTTGTCCAATAGGGATGGTTTTCAGTTTTTTGCTTTCAACAAAATTGAAGAAAGCTAAAATGTCAGCTAAAAAAATCATTAAAAATAGTTAAATGATAGGTCAGTTTCTAATTTTTGGCACATACCTTGGAGGGAGTCCCAAGAATTGAATGGTATCACTATCGCAAAACTTTCTATCCCATTTTAGTTATATTTGTGAGTGACTTCTTAGTACTTGTATCCCACATGGCCAGCTGCACGGTTTGAATCCTGGCCCCAATGGCTTAAAAAACACTGGATGTGAGTATGTGTATGTGCAAAATCCAGACAGGATGGAGAAATGAAAGAGAAGAGATTGTGGCTTTACTACACCCAACTGGGGGTGAATTCTCCCTCTCTCTGTCTCTGGTGAGTGCATGTGTTCTCAGGCAAAAATTAAAAAAATTATTTTCATTGAAATATTTGAAATAATAAAATATATTTCTTGAGAATGTACAGAAGGATACTTTTCAAAATTACTTTAGAAAATACAGAAACAGTTTTTTTAAGTCTCAAACTAGTGGGAGGTGGGAAGGGTACAGAGTAAACTCTGAATCCTATAGAAGCCATGGAACAGAGAAAAGAGAGAAAAATGTAAATACCAGGGGCCAGCAAATGGCATAATGATTACGTCACTGACTCTCACATAGTCAACTGTGGTTCGAGTCCCAGACCCAGCAGCTTAAAACACACACCATGTGCATGTGTGCCTAAGATCCTAAGAGGAGAATGGAGAAGGGATTGCAGTGTGGCCATCACCCCTACAAGGTGATTTCTCGCTTTTTGTCTCTGTCTCTCCAGCAAGTGTACATGCCCTAGAACAAAAATCTCTCAAAAAAATTAAAAATGTAAATGACAGCAAAAAAGTTTCAGTAAACATAGTAAAATTTTCTTTTAGAGAGAGAGATGATCAGAATCTGTTTGCTGGTATGGGAAAAATAAATCTAAAATAGTTATAAAGTTATTCAAATGCACAATCATAGTGTGAATTTAGCACATCTATCAAAACCAGAAAACCAAAATGAATGTGTAAGGACTTGGTACATAAAATAGAGAATAAAGAACCAGCAGATGGCATAACTTTTTGCCTTTTTTTTTTTTTTTTTTTTTTTTTTTTTTTGAGAGAGAGGTTTTTTGCTATTGGGTGCGTGTGCTGGCCAGAAAGACAGAGATAAGACAAAAATGCAAGAAATCACCCCCAGGGGGAATGGCCATGCCGCAATCCCTTCTCTATTCTCCTCTCGGGATCCTGGGCATACACGCACATGCGCCTGGCATGAATTTTAAGCCACCAGGTCCGGAACTCGAACCATGGTCAACTACATGGGAGTCCAGCAATGTAGCCATTACACTATCTGCTGGTCCCATGTATGTGTTCTTTTCAAGTATACATAGTATATAGTAAATATTCCATTAATGTCTTAAATCACAGAATCTGCAAGTTTCAAAGAATGATTGATACACAGGTCATGTTTTCTGAGCAAAATATCAATAAACTTAAAGACAAAAAGCACTCCTGCATCAGAAACTTCTATAAGACTAAGTCAGTGAAAAGTAAGACAACCATAGAGAATGTCAACAAAAACAAAAACTGATCCTTTGCATAAAACGGATGGAAAGCGGGAACCAGCAGTAAGCGTAATGGCTATGTCGCTGGACTCCCACGTAGTCGACCACGGTTCGTGTCCCGGACCCGGTGGCTTAGAACTCACGCCGGGCACGTGTGTGTGCATGCCCAAGATCCCGAGAGGAGAATGGAGGAGAAGGGATTGCGGCGTGACCATCCCCCCTGGGGGGTGACTTCTCGCTTTCTGTCTCTCTGTCTCTGTCTCTGGCGAGCGCACGCACCCTGTAGTGAAAACCTCTCCAAAAAAAAAAAAGGATGGAAAGAGATATTAGTCTTCAATGTAACATCAAGAACTGTGCTTAAAACAATTACACTGAAAAAACAATTACAAAATCACCTAAAGAATAATAGATTTCTGAAGTAAATCAATATAGGGACCAGCAGTTAGCGTAATGGCTATGTCGCTGGACTCCCACGTAGTTGTCCTAGGTTTGCATCCCGTACCCGGTGGCTTAAAACTCACACCGGGCACGTGTGCGTGCGTGCCCAAGATCCCAAGAGGAGTGTGGAAGAGAAGGGATTGCGGCTTGGCCATCTCCCCTGGGGGGCGATTTCTGGCTTTCTATCTCTCTGTCTCTGTCTTTCTGGCGAGCGCACGTGCCCTATAGCTAAAACCTCTCCAAAAAAAAAGAAGTAAATCACTATATATCATCATTTGTTCTTAATGCATTGCCACAAGTACTGGATCATCTTCCAAAAGTTAATAAAGCAGTCCAGAAACACTCATCTATGTAGAGTTTTTTGACCACATTGAAAATTCAGCACTTTTTACTTTTTTTTTTTTTTTTTTTTGAGAGGTTTTTGCTCTAGGACACGCATGCTCACCAGAAAGACAGAGAGAGACAGAAAGTGAGAAATCACCACCCAGGGGAGATGGCCACGCCACAATCCCTTCTCCATTCTCCTCTGGAGATCTTGGGCGGGCATGCACACACGCCCGGCGTGAGTTTAAGCCACCAGGTTTAGTACTCCAACCGCAGTCGACTACATGGGAGTCCAGCGACATAGCCATTACTCTATCTGCTGGTCCCCAGCACTTTTTACTTTTCCTCTATAATGGCAAAAAATTAAAAAAATAAATAAATAAAAAATTAACAGGTATTTCATGAATTATCTGTGGACTCCAAAATGTTGTTTGTTTTTGCTATAGGGCATGTATACTCACCAGAGAGAGAGTAAATTAAAATTTCTCTCCCCTCCCCCAGGATGATGGCCATGCTGCAATCTCTTCTCTTGGGGTCTTGGGCATGCACATATATGCACCTGGTGTGAGTTTTAAGCTGCTGGGTTTGGGACTCAAACCACGGTTGACTGTGGGAGGCCAGCAGCTTAACTATTATGCCATCCCCTGGTCCCGGCACTTCAAAAATGATAGTGAAGGTGATCTTATAAGCAGAATCTCAGACTATAAATTTTCAGATGATAGTATCTTGGAAAACTTCTCAAACTCAAGAATCATGAGTGAACAATATACAAGAGGTCTTCAAAAGTTTATAGAAAATGTATTATGAAAAAACTGCATGATATTTCAAAACTTTTTTTGCTCATACTTTAATTCCATCAACTTTTTGAAGTCTTCTCATATTTTTAAGAACAAAAGAAAATGTGGTGTCATCCATTTAATACCTAAAGAAGGAAGCATCTCATCACATAATACTTTATGACAAGAAGATCTTTTAAGTATTTTCATCAGAATTTATAGGGTTTGTAAGACAAATACAGCAGGTATGTATTCAACGATTGGAAGGAAATGGATGATGTAGTAAAATATGAATTGAGTTGGCCATTTTAATTGGTGTTTATAAACGAAAAGTGGAAATGTTTTGCTCTTTTGAAGCTAAGAAGATTGCCATCCTTTGCAACCAAAACATGGTATTAAAATTTTACAATGTTGGGACAAGTAGGTGGTATAGTGGTTAAGATGCTAGACTTCCACATGGTCGACCGTGGCTCAAGTCCTGGACCCAGCAACTTAAAACTCATGCTGGGTGCATTTGCATGTGTGCACAAAAACCCAAGAGCAGAATAGAGGAAAAAGGATTGTAGTGTGGCCGTCTTCCCCATGGGGCAGTGTGATTTCTCGCTTTCTAACTCTGTCTGACTTTCCAGTGAGCACACGTACCCTATAGCAAAACTCTCTCTTAAAAAATAATTTATAACATATTGCATTGTATTTTAATGATGAGAGTGCACAAGGAACCTGAATAATAAACTACAACCTATTAGAAATACATTTAAAATCTGGAATCAATATTCATAATATGAGTACATTCTAGGTTTATGACAATTGAGCATCTAGTTATAATCAAAGGATGTAATACCTTCAAAAATAAGGAAAATATTGAATAAAAATGGTTTTTTTTATGTTCTTCCTAAAATTTCTAAGAAAATTGCTTCCAACTAATTTTACAACAAGAAAATATTTTTGTAAAAGAAGAGTCCATAGAGCCCAGATGATAATGACTATTTTTCCTGGTATACTGAGGGTTATGATGAATTGTAGTATGACATAGAAAGGCTTTGAAAGTCACACAAACTAGGTGAACAACTCTATACTGAAGTATTTGAAAACAGGTGAAATGAGGGTTTTTTGTATTGTGTGTTTTTTTAAAATTTGCTTTGAGCACATGTGTTCACTGGAAAGAGAAAAACAGAGGGAAAGTGAGCCAACACTTCTTAGAAAGGGTGGCCATGGTACAATCCCTTCTCCATTCTCCTCTCAGGATTTTGGCCATGTATGCACACTCACCTGGTATGTTTTTCAAGCTGCCAGGTCTGGGACTCACACCATGTATTTGGTGATGTGGGATCCAGACACCTTAACCACCACACCACTTGCTGACCTGAAATGAGGATTTTTTTGTTTTTGTTTTTTATTGTGTTTGCAAAGAAAAATCTATCAAAATTGGCTCAGAAAATGATAATAAACCAATGACCATTAAAGATAATAAGTTGATAATCTTAGATCTTCTCCCCACAAAAGACACTAGACTTAACATGTATTAACAGAATGCATAATTCCTATATTACACAAACTTTTAGAAAAAGAAAGTGAAGTAGCCAACAAATCTTATACCTGTGGTATTAATTTATCTCCAACTTTGATGTGGAAATTACAGATCATAATCCTAAATAATATATCACAATCCAGCAGTTAAACAAAATATAATGAATTAATAGAGTTTACTCAGAATTGCAAAGATGATTCCGCATTTGGATATTTATTGCTGTAACATAGCTTATATATTTTTTTAATTGCCAGAGGACACAGGCACTCCCCAGAAAGACAAAGAGGGAGAAAAGAAGTATACACGTTGTAAAGTGGGACAGGAAGAGATTGAGTTAACGAAAGTTGTAAAGAAAAAGATGAAACTCTTACTTGTAAATAATATGATTGCCTGAGAACTAAAAGAAAATTTTGAACTATTCTGGAACCAGTAATAATATGCAATTACAGCACTCACACACCAGTCAAAAATGCAATAAGTAAAAATGCCCCATTCTTCATACCAAGCTATAATAAATCTTGGTTGGGAGGGAAGGAAACAACAGAGAAAATTACGAAGCATTTTTGAAGGACTTTTTTTTTTTTTTTTTTTTTTTTTTTTTTTTTTTTTTTTTTTTTTTTTTTTTTTTGCTATAGGACACATGCACTCACCAGAAAGAGACAGAGAGACAGAAAGCAAGAAATCACTCCCCAGGGGGTGGCCATGCCACAACCCCTTCTCCGTTCTCCTCTCGGGATCTTGGGCACACACACACATGCGCCTGGTGTGAGTTTAAGCCACCAGGTCCAGGATTTGAACCACAGTTGACTACATGGGAATCCAGCGACAGCCATTATGCTAACTGCTGGTCCCATTGAAGGACATATTTTAAAACATAGCTAAATGAAGGGTAAAGATTCATGGATATAAATTAGTTATAAACTATTATAAATTCAATTTCAGTAAAAATATCAATTTTTGTGGATCTTGCAAAGTGGTTCCAGTATTTTATATGGAAGAGGAAGGTGCCAAGATTAGACATTAAAATGCTGAAAATTGGTCCACCTGGTGGTTATGGCGCTGGGCACTCCCACATGGCAGACCATGGTTCGAGTCCTAGACTTGGTGGCTTACTTTCTCACTTTCCCTCTCTTTCTGTCTCTGTATCTCTCTCCCTGGTCAAATTAAAATAAATAAGTGAATAAAGTTAAATAAATAATTTTTTAATGTTGAAAATGAAAAGTATAACAGACTTGCTCTATCAGATAAGGAAACTTGAAAAATAAATGACTCTGAATGGTGCATAAGTAAACAGATGAGTGAAATAAAACTAGAGATTTCAGAAACGTGTAAAAACTACTATACAACACTACAAGTCAGTGGGGAAAGAACAGACAATAAGTGGTAATGGGCCACATGTTTATGCATATGGAAAGAATAAAAGTGGTTTTTACCTCAGACTGTTTTAAAAATTCAAGTAGAGGGACCAGCAGATGGCATAATAGTTAATGTTGCTGGACGCCCACGTATTTTGAGTTCCAGACTCGGTGACTAAAAACTCACCCTGGGAGCTTATATATGCATGCGTGTGTGCATGCCAAAATCCTGAAAGAATAGAGGAGAAGGGATTGTGATGTGGCCAATCCTAGGGGGGGTGATTTCTCACTTTCTGTCTCTCTGCCTGTCTTTGTCTCTCTGGAGAATGCATGCACCTTATAGCAAAAATCTCTCTCAAAACAAACCAATTTGTGCATAAAAATGATGACTATTAGAGTTTGTAATAATGAACTGAATTACCTCACTAACTTTGTTATAATAACCAGCTCACTCATGACTTCCTTGTATTTACAACTAACTCAGCGTAACAAAATTGTTAATTTGACTGCTGAATTGAAGTATATAAAATCCTTTCTCCTTGAAGATTTTAATCTGCCAGAGGGTGCATGTGATCACCAGAGAAAGAGAAGAAGGTACCCCTACATGATCATACAGCAGTCTCTTCTCCATTTCTCCATATTGGGGGATTTGGGGTTTGCACACACACGTGCCTGGTGTGTTTCTCAAGTTGCTGGGTCCAGGACTTAAACTGCATGGTCAGTCATGTGGATGCAGCTCTCTTAACTACCAAACCACAAGCTAACCCTGGCATACGTTAATTTTTGCATATAAAACAAAGCACAATATGAATTACTTTCTTCTATAATATTTAACCTAGAGGAGCTCTTGAATCAGTGAACACAAACATTTAGGAATGTTCTTTGTAGTAATGATTGTAAGATAAAAAGATTAGCAATAATCTAAATGACTGTTAATGCAAGGATAAATACTAGGTTGTCTGGAAAGTCATGACACATTTTGGCATAGAAAAATAAGTCATGAGTTTCCCGATGACCAATTAAATTGTGTGTTTGTATAATTTAATAGAATTCAACAATCAAAAGATGAATTAGAGCCATGAGAGACAATATAATGATATTGTCTGTAATTTTGAGTCAATAAAAACTGTTTATATGGTATTCTTTACATAAAATATGAAAGTCTGCAAAACAATGTGCTATTTACAGACATGTAATAGTATAAGAACATGAATGAAAGTAACAAATACTATATCCATGGGAGTATAGGCTTCCAGTGAATTTGGATGAATTGGTGAGTGTATGTTTCAGTCCATTCAAATTTGGAAAATGTTAAGATTTGTTCAAAGTGGCTATGAGGTACCCACATACATTTTTACTTTCTTCTTTGAAATGTTTTATAAGAAAAAATTTGCCGAGATCTCCTAATTCATTCTATAATGCCAACATCACCCTAATGGCAAAATCAAAGACATTATAATAAAGGAAAACTACACTCCAATGATCTCTCTCATGAACATAGATGCAAAAGTCATCAACAAAATATTAGCAAATCCAACAATATATAAAATGAATTCTTGCAAACACCATGACCAAGTGACAATTTCCAGGTGTGCAAGGCTGATTCAACATTTAAAAATCAGTTAATATGAGTTGCATAAATAAGCTGAAGAAGAAAACATATGATCTTACCAACAGATGAAATGAAAGAATTGGCAAAAATCTAACACCTATTCATGACAACATTCAGCAAGCTAGGAAAGGGGAACTTCCTCAAATTAATAATGAACATCTACAAAAAGCCTGCAGCTAACATTATATTTAATGGTAAGAAACCAGATGCCTTCCCACTAAGATCAGAGCAAACCAAGGATATCTCTGTTCCTATTATACTAGAAATCTTAGCTAATGAAATAAGACAAGAGAAGGAAATAAAGTTGTATGCAGATTGAGAAGGAAGAAATAAAACTTCTAGATGTGATAGTACAGAAAAATCAAAACTGGGAACCAACAGTTAGCGTAATGGCTATGTCGCTGGACTCCCACGTAGTCGACCGCGGTTCAAGTCCTGGACCCGGTGGCTTAAAACTCACGCTGGGTGCATGTGCATGTGTGCCCAAGATCCCAAGAAGAGAATGGAGAAGGAATTGTGGCGTGACCATCCCCCCTGGGGGGTGATTCTCGCTTTCTGTCTGTGTCTCTCTCTCTCTGGCGAGCGCACGCGCCCTACAGTGAAAAAAAAAAACCTTTCCAAAAAAAAAAAAAAAAAGAAAACAAACAAAATGTCAAGAAAACTGGAATTAATAAGCAATTACAGCAGGATTACAAGATTCAAGGTTAATATGCGAAAGTCAATTACATACCAGCAATAAGCAATTGAAATTTAAAACCCAAACTATTTACATAAGAACTGAAAAAGGGGGGGGAGGGATGGAGAGAGAAAGAAATACTTGGGTAGAAACCTAGCAATATGAACAAGATTTGTATGAAGCAAACTATGCAACTGGTGAAAAACTTTTAAATCTCAATAGGAGTACTTCATGTACATGTATGAGAAAAAAGATTATCAAGGTATTCTTTTCTTCCCAACTTAATTTGTAGATTTGATGTAATCATAGGATTTTAGCAAATGATTTTGTGGATATTGACATTTTTTATTCTAAAGCTTAATTGTAAAGGCAAAAGACCCAGGAGAGCCTACACAATATTGGATGAGATGAGCAGAATTGGAGGACTGACGCTACCAGACTTCCAGATTGACGTACTGTAAAGTTACAGCAAATGAGACAGTATGAGCAAAAGAGTAGACAACTAGGTCAGTGGAATAGCAAAAAGAAACCAGAAATAGACTCACAAATACAGTCAGTTCTTTGATGAAGTACAAAGGCAATTTGGGATCAGTAGTTGGCATAATGACAATTTGATTAAGGATGATCTCTTCAGCAGTCCTGGAAGCATGGGACATATACATGCAAAACAAAAGTGAACCTAGACACAGACCTTCTATCTTTCACAAAAATTACCAAATGGATCATAGACCTAAAGTGTTTGCTTTGAACCAACCACTATTCCCTACGATAAGTGAATAGGTAAACTAAATGTGATAGATTCAAATAATGAGAGATTATTTAGCAATAAACAGAAATGAGCTACCAGACAAGAAAAGTCATGGAGGAATCTTTTTAAATTATTTTATTATTATTACAATTATTATTTTAATTTGACTAGAGAGAGACAGAAAGGGAAACTCAGAAAGCAAGCCTCCAGGTCCAGGACTTGAACCATTGTTCACCATGTGGGAGCCAAACACTTCAACCACCACACCACCTGCCATCCCCAAAAAGTCATGAAGGAATCTCAAATGCATTTTATTAAGAGAAAAAAGCCAATTTAAAAGGGATACATACTGTATGATTCCAATTATATGATATTCTAGAAATGGCACTATGGAGATAGTAAAACGATTAATGATTGTCAGGAAATTAGATAAATGGGGCAGAGGGAGGGATAAATAGGTGAAGCCCCAGAGTTTTTAGGGTAGTGAAGTTATTATACTGTAATGGGGCATACCTGTAATTGTATAAACCTATTGCCCAATCCCATGTAATGTATACCACAAAGAGTGAACCCTAATGTAACTTGTGACCTGTTAATAACATCAATAATGGCTCATCAGTTATAGTAAACATAATACACTAAGGCAAGATGTTAATAATAAGGGTAATCAGTGGATGAAGGAGAATGAGAGAGTATATGGAAACTTGATATACTTGGTGCTTATTTTTCTGTAAACCTAAACTCAAAGTTTTGGGTTTGTTTTTTTTTTTGTTTTTTTTTTTTGTTTTTTTTTTGAGAGGATTTTTTTTTTTTTTTTTTTTGCTATAGGGCACGTGCGCTTGCCAGACAGAGACAGACAGAAAACGAGAAATCGGCCCCCAGGAGGGATGGCCACGCCGCAATCCCTTCTCCTCCATTCTCCTCTCGGGATCTTTGGCACACACGCACATGCGCCCGCTGTGAGTTTAAGCCACCAGTTCCAGAACTCGAACTGCGGTCAACTACGTGGGAGTCCAGTGACAGCCATTATGCTAACTGCTGGTCCCCAGACAAAGTTTTTTAATTAAAAATTTTTACTCTGGTTTCAGTGTGGAAAACTGAGTAGAGAATTGACAAAGTAGATTTCTGAATCATTTAGTAAACAGGGTCAGAGATGATCATGTATTGTATTAAGATAGCAAGAGCTATCATGGCCCATGCAGAGATGCTGTGCTCCACAAAATGGGACTACCCAGAGGTCCCAGGTTCGATCCCAGCCAGACGTGGTAACTTGTGCCTGTGATCTCAGAAACTTGTAGCCTGAGGCATAAAAATCAAGAGCCCAAGATCAGCCTGGACAACACAGAGACTGAAAGAGCAAGGCATGGTAGTGTATGCCTGTATTCTCAGCTACTCGGGAGGTTATGTGGCAAGACTGAATACACACACGCATATAAAAGCTTTGGGCCATTTGGCGGCACAGGGATAATGCAGTGCTCTGCAATGCTGGACCCACATGGGAAGGTCCTGAGATTTTGTCCAGACATATCTATGTGCATGCCTGGTGTGGGTGTGCCCATGATCTAGGTTGGCTGAGGCTAGGGGAAGATTGCAGCCAGAGGATGCCTATCTCTCGGGCACACACAGAAGAAACAAAGTTAAAAATGCTTGAGACCAGCAGTTGGCATAATGGCTACGTCACTGGACTCACATGTAGTCGACTGCGGTTCACATCCCAGACCCCGTGGCTTAAAACTCACACCGGGCACGTGTGCATGCGTGCCCAAGATCCCAAGAGGAGAATGGAGGAGAAGGGATTGCGGCGTGGCCATACCCCCTGGGGGGTGATTTCTTGCTGTCTGTCTCTCTGTCTCTGTCTGGCGAGCGCACGCGCCCTATAGCAAAAACCTCTCAAAAAAAAAAAAAAAAAAAGGATCCCAAGAGGAGAATGGAGGAGAAGGGATTGCAGCGTGGCCATCACCCCTGGGGGGTGATTTCTCGCTTTCTGTCTCTGTCTGGCGAGCGCACGTGCCCTATAGCAAAAACCTCCCCCCCAAAGAAAAGAAATAAATAAATGCTTGAAAGTGTCAGCTGGTGGTGCAGTGGTTAAGGCAGCTGTATTCCACCTGGCTCATTGTGTGGTTTGAGTCACACTCAAGAGGCTTGAAAAAATGCCAGGCACATGTGTGCAGGCCCAGAAATCCAAGAGAAGAGATCACACCCTTTGGGAGGGCGCAATTTCTTACTTTCCCTCTCTCTGTCTCTCTCTCCAGTGTGTGCACATGCCCTATGGCATAAATAAATAAATGTTAGGTCTGTAATTTGGTTACTCAAAAACAAATACTACATATTACCTTCCCTTTCAGTCTCTCTTTTTTTTTTTAGGTTTTTGCCATCGAGTGAGTGCACTCACCAGAGGGAGAAACTGAGAAGAAAAGTGAAAAATTACCGCTTCTCCTCCTGGGATTTTGAGCACTCAGACACATGCACCTGGCATGATTTTCAAGCTGCCAGGTCCAGGACTGGGACCACGGTCAGCCATGTGGGAGTCCAGCCCCTTTACCACCATGCCACCTGCTGCCTCCCCCTTTTTGGGCTCTTAAAGTGCTATTAATCCTTTGAAAGGCGAAATGAAAATGTCTGATGCTTCCTGTAGACAAGTGAACTATATGTTACTGAAGCATCATCAGCACTCAGCCATCAAAAAAGGACAGCATGGCCAAGAAGAGGAACCACTTTGCTTGCCATCTTTTTCCTAGCTACTGGAGAAGCCGAGTAGCTAGTCACTTTGTAATTTATATTAACTTAAAACCCAGTGCAGGGACAGCAGGTGGTGTGTTAGCTGGATCCCACATGGCCAACTGTGGTTTGGGTCCCAGACTTGGCTTGAAAAATGACAGGTGCCTATGCATATATGCCCAAAATCCCATGAGGAGAAATGGGGAGAAGGGATTGCAGGCAGCCATCTTCCAGGGGAAGATGGTGCTTTCTTACTCCCTATTTCTTTCCAGTGAGTGCATGTGCCCACTGGCAGGTGAAGTACAAAATAAAAACCTGATGAAAAAGTGTAGCATGGCTTGATTTTTCCATTTTGAAAATCTGGACTTTCTGTTTACTCAAATCTTCTCAGTTTTAAACTAATTTTTCATGTTTAAGCATTATGAGTCAAACAAAACCACCCATAAACTGAATCCCAACCCTGGGTCACCAGTTTATGACTTTTATTCTGAGTGATCAGCAGAGAATTGTGCACACCATGTCCCTTAGTAGATTTTTTTTTAGATTGTTTGTTTTTTCTTTTTTGCTATAGGGCTCGTGTGCTCGCCAGAAAGACAGAGACAGAGAGACAGAAAGCAAGAAATCACCCCCCAGGGGGGTTGGCCACGCCGCAATCCCTTCTCCATTCTCTTCTCAGGATCTTGGGCACGCACGCACATGTGCCTGCCTGAATTGAAGCCACCGGGTCTGAGACTCGAACCACGGTTAATTAAATGGGAGTTCAGTGACATAGCCATTACACTAACTACTGGTCCCTCCCTTAGTAGATTTTTTAAAAAAAATAAATTTGTTGGGGGAACCAGCAGTTAGCGTAATGGCTATGTCGCTGGACTCCCACGTAGTCGACCACGGTACGCATCCCGGACCTGGTGGCTTAAAACTCACGCCGGACGCATGTGCGTGCGTGCCCAAGATCCCAAGAGGAGAATGGAGGAGAAGGGATTGCGGCGTGACCATCCCCCCTGGGGGGTGATTTCTCGCTTTCTGTCTCTATGTCTCTGTCTGTCTGGTGAGCGCACACGCCCTATAGCGAAAATCTCTCCAAAAATAAATAAATAAATACATACATACATACATACATACATATTTATTTGTTGGACCAGAAGTTTGTGAAGGAAAACAACAACAACCAAAAAAAAAAGTTGCTTTTTAAAAGTTGGGACCAGGATCTACTGAGTAACTTTCCTAAATATTCTCATATTAATATAAAGAAATTCTTGTTAGCTGACATTCTACACATTAGAACCAATTTTGTAGTGTATAGTAGAGTATTTTCAACAAAGTATATTGGGAATAAGTGATTGTGATTTTTTTTCCTGATTTAACATAACTCACAGAATATATGAGGAAACTATTTTATCATACTATTATGAATCCTGAATTTAAAACAATGACAGCTTTCATTTCAAACATCAGCACTATGTTGTAGCCATTTTTAATTGATAACTCTGGAAAATAAGTTGAACCAAAAATTCAAAATACTTAGGAAACAGTAAAAACAGTTTGTACATTGCTAGAGTTTTCTATTAAGAGCCATGTTTTCACATCTTTTAGAATTTCATGAAAAATTCTGTATACTTATGGGAATAGCCTTTTTCACTTTGAGACATACAGCATAAATTAAATACAAAACAAATTTTAGGGTACTAATCTTTGACTTGAATTGGTGAGATCAGCTAACTAACTGGTTAAGGCAAGAAAATACAAGCCTTCAACTGTTTTTGGCTTAATTATCAAACATTTTCCCCTTTATCATAGATATTTCCTATGACAGCTCTAGTTCTGCTTAATGTTTGCTTTTCTGATTACAGAAGTAATGAAGGCTCCTACTGAAAAATTCACACAATTCAGAAATGTGTAGAGCAGAATGTGAAGCTCTTGTCCCATCTTTCCAAAGATGTATGCAAACACTTTTTTTTAAGTTTTACTATAGGACACATGAGCTTGCCAGAGACAGGGTGGAGAAGTGAGAAATCACCCTCTAGAGGGGATGGTCACACCACAGTCCTTTTTCCTCCACTCTTGCAGGATTTGGGACACAAACATATATGTACAGTTGATTTTTTTTTTAGAGAGTTTTTTTTTTTTTTCTTTTTGCTATAGGGCATGTGTGCTTGCCAGAAAGACAGAGAGAGAGAGCGAGAGACAGAGAGTGATAAAGAGAAAAATCACCCCCAATGGGGGATAGCCATGCCACAATCTCTCCTTTATTCTCATCTCGGGATCTTGGCTACGCATACACATGTGCCCAGCGTGAGTTTTAAGGCACCGGGTCCGGGACTCAAACTGCGGTCAACTACAAGGGAGTCCAGTGACATAGCCATTATGCCATCTGCTGGCCCCACACCAGTTGATTTTTTTTATTATTTATTTTTATTTTGACTAGATAGAGACAGAGAAAGGGAGAGCAAGAAAGTAAGTTGCCAGTCCCGAGACTCGAATCACGGTCGGCTATGTGAGAATCCAGCACCCTTAACCACCACACCACCTGCCAGCCCCCACACCAGTTGATTTTTAAGCCACAGGATCCTGGATTGGAACCACACTGTTGGCTATTTGAGATCCAACCACCTTAACCTCCACACTACCTGCTGGCCCAATGCATGAGCACTTTTTAAAAAATAGTATTACACTAAATACACAGTTTTGTTTTACCTTTGTACAGTAGTGATTTTTCTACTAGACTGGACTCCAAGTTGTAAGGTTAAGAAAATCCAACACAAATTGCCCTGTCCAACAAACATTCTTTGAAAAGTTCAGGGACTGGCTGGATAGGGGAGGCTAAAGGATGCTCTCAGTTCTTGGTTTTGCTCTCTTCTGTTTTTCTATTCTTTGCTGTCTTATTTTCCAGCAGATTCTTGATGCATGATAACAGCAAGATTGATAGATTTTAGCAATCATGGAAAAAAGTTATTCTAGTTTCTCAATAATTTCTTAAGAGTCTTGAAATTGTACATCACTGGCTCTGGTTGAGGCCATGTCCACCTCTGAATGTGTAACTGTGCCAGAAGGATGTAATATTGCTCAGTGGGTTAAGCCTGGGTCACTTGCCATCCACAGAGGCAGAAGTGGAGCTGACAATAGCCCTGTGAACCACAAAGACTTAGAGTGGATATACATTGATAGTTTCCCAATAAGATGCAAAATGTTGCTGACAAAGGGAGAAATGAAGACTCAGTAAGAAAGGACATTCCAGGGACCAGCAGGTGGCATGGTGTTAAGGTGCTGGACTACACCTGACCAACAATAATTCAAGTCCCAAGTCTAGTGGCTTGAAAATCACACCAAGTGTGTGTGCCCATAATCCCTGGAAGCAAAGTGATTGTGGTGTGGCCATCCCCCTTAAGGGGTGATTTCTCACTTTTTCTCACTGTCTCTGTCTCTGGTGAGCACACTCACCCTATGACAAACACCTAAAAAAAAAAAAAAAGAGAGAGAGAGAAAGACACTCCAGCTCCTGGCAGCCCATTTGCCATATACATACTTGTTTCTATACATACACTGTTTTGTTTTGTTTTTTTTTACTTTTGTTTCATTTTTGCTTTACACTTTTACTGTTAGATTTACAAAAAAGTTGCAAAGAGTACAAGACTTTTCCTGGTGTTAATATCCTACGTAATCATAGTATATTTTTTAAAATGAAGATTACTAAATAAACTATTTAGATTTCATAAATTTTTATTCACTCAGATTACAGTTCAAAAGCTTTGGATAATTTATGTTTCTTTTTTCAGTTCTAGATATAATACAACTCTTCATGGCAAACTTGCCAAAGTACACACCTGCCTGATTCCACCACACTCAATATGCAGTGGTAAAAAGAAAATATGGTAACTACAACTGGTGAAAAAGAGAAAATTCTATTAGGGTAGGAGAAATCAAAACATACAGTGGCATCTGGTTGAAACCATATACCTACCTCAGTTGAAAAGAACGGCAAAGGGGACAGCAGGTGGCCTTGTGGTTGGGTCGCTGGACTACCGCATGACCAATCATGGTTTGAGTCCCAGACCTGGTAGCTTGCTTTCATACTCTCTCTGGTCAAATTGAAAAATAATAAATAAAATTAAATAATAATAATAAAGACCAGCAAAGACTCCTATCTTGGTAGTAGGATGATTTCTCTGCCCAGAGGGCATGTGCACTCGCCAGAGAGAGACAAAGAGAAAAGGGAGGGGGGCGAAAGCAGCTACACTGGAGCATAGTTGTGTTGTAATCACATCTCCTCCATTTCTCCCTCTTGCTGGGATTTTAGGCATGTGCACACACTCTGCTGACATGTTTTTCAAGCCACTGGATCTGAGGCTCGAATCATGCAGTCAGTTATTTGATATCTGGTTCCCTATCTACCAGGTCAAGGGCTGGCCCAATAGAGTGAATTTTTTCCATCAGCCAGTTGTGTTGCCTCTGGATCTCCCCTCTGAAAGTCCCTTTGTCATTGTTACATGGCCATATCTGCTTTTTGTTCAAGTGCAGTATTTATCACACTGATTGACTTTGTTCCATTTTATTTTCTTCCTTTCTCTATTTTATGTTACTATTTTTGGAGAGGTTTTTGCAATGGGGCGCGTGTGCTTGCCAGAAAGAGAAAGACAGAAAGGGAGAAACCAACCCCCAACCCCCCCGCCCCCACGGGGGGGAATGGCCATGCCGCCATCCCTTCTCTTCCATTTTCTTCTGGAGATCTTGGGCACGCATGCACAAGCACCCGGTGTGATTTTAAGCCACCAGGTCCAGGACTCGAACCACCATCAACTACATGGGAGTCCAGCGACATGGCCAGTACGCCAACTGCTGGTCCCATCTTATTCTCTTCCTTTACATACTGTTACAAGTCTGTTTCCAGTAACTAGTTTCCCTTTTGGTGCTTCCTTTTATATTTCTAACATGCATACATACAGATTTAGTTAGTATTTATTCATTAAATACAGAGTTCATGTGGTGTGCCAGGCAGTCTTGATGTTGGGAGTAGAGAAGAACAAAACAAAAAATGCTGGCTCTCATGGACCTTATATGGGGGGAAAATGATGATGCAGGAAAGAAAGATAAGGTGGCAAGAAACAGGGGTCTTCTAAGACAGTTATCCATAGTAACAGCAAAGAAGCTGATGAAATGAGGGAAGTTACAAGGTGAGGATGAGGTAGGAGCTGTAGAATTTCTCTTATTTCTGTGTCTGTGAGATAGAAAACCATCATCAGTTGACAATGAGGTTGGTAGAGCTTTCTGGACTGAACTGTGTCCCTCACAATTTATATTTCGAAGTCTCAACCCTTAGAACCTCAAAATGCAGCTGTAATTGGAGCTAAGTTCCCTCAAAAAGTAATGAGTTAAAAAAAAAAAAGTAATGAGTTCAAAATGTGGTAATTTAGGACCAGCAGTTGGTATAATGGCTATGCCACTGGACTCCTATGTATTTGACCACGGTTCGAGTCCCGAACCTGGTGGCTTGAACTCACTCCGGGTGCACATGCGTACATGCCCAAGATCCCAAGAGGAAAATGGAGGAGAAGGGATTGTGGCGTGACCATCCCTCCTGAGGGGTGATTTCTCACTTTCTGTCTCTCTGTCTTTTTTTGGTAAGCGCATGCACCCTATAGCAAAAACCTCTCAAAAAAAAGAAAAAAAAAAGATCACTGGCGAATTGGTAAAGAAACAGAAAAGCTAAGATTTGAAGAATCATTGACAAGGATGTGGAAATCAAGGTAGAAAAACAGTGAGTGACAGTGAGCCAGGAATTAAATCTTCAAAGAGTGGGTAGAAAAGGGTGGAAGCGGAATAACTCAGGTCATTAAATGGCTGCAACAGAGAGAAGAGGGTGATAAAGTCTGATGACATGAGAATCAACACTGGAGTTTTTAAGAGGAAACAAGGGGTCAGAAAGTGTAAATGAGGATTAAGAAGGACCCCAAGTCAACTGAGTGATTCAAATCCCCACCCAGTAGCTTGTAAAATCATGCTGGGCACATGTGCATGCCTGCCCAAAATTCTGAGGATAGAAAAAGGATTGTGGTGTGGCTATCTTCCCAGGGATTGATTTTTCTCTTTGAAGTCAGCAGGTGGTATAGTAGTTAAGGCACTGAACTCCCACATGGCCACCTCACTTTAAGTCCCAAACCTGGCAGCTTGTGCATGTCCAAAATCCCGAAATGAGAATGGAGAAAGAATTGCGACATAAACATCCCCCTCGAGGGCTGGTTTCTCATTTTTTGTCCCTGACCAGTGAAAGCATGTACCCTATAGTAAAAATCTCTCAGTAAATAAATAAACGAATGAATGCAGGAAGAAAGAAAAGAAAGGACCCCAGACTAGTGGCACAAGAAAAAGAAAACAGCCATGACTTGAGAAGGCTGCAGGGCAGCCACTCTCCTGCCAGGTTTCCATCAAAGCATGGCTAAGGGTACACTTAAAGAAAAGGCATCTGTGATTCTTTCAAACAAAATGATACCTTAACACATTTAATATGGTATTTCAAGATGACAATTATTTTCTCCTACACATTGTACAAACTATTTTGGCATCCACTGTGACTGGTGAGGAATTTGATGCTATTTTTTTAAGGCAGTATTTTTTTTAAGAATTATTTTATGTGACTTTATTTCTTTAAATTTAACCAGAGAGGGACAGAGCGCGAGGGAAAGTGAGAAAGCAAGCCGCCAGATCCAGGACTTGAACCACCACACCACCTGCCTGCCCCCATGTATATCTTTTTAAGACAGGGTCTTAGTCTGCAATGATCCTCCTGCCTCAACCTCACAAAAACCTAGGCCCACATGCACACACCAGCTCTTTCAAACACAGTTTCACTGTGTTGCCCAGGCTCAAGATCCTTCTGCCTCGGTCTCCCACATAGCTGGGACTACAGTTGTGTGCCCTATGCTGAGCTTTTAGGGGGGCCAAGAACCAAGATCCCAAGAGGAGAATGGAGGAATAGGAATTGCGGCATGGCCATCCCCTCCGCGGGGTGATTTCTCGCTTTCTATCTCTGTCTCTTTCTGGCGAGCACACGTGCCCAATAAGAAAAAATAAAAACTCTCCAAAAAAAAGAAAGGAAAAAACCTTCATGACTTTCCTGACAACTTAATAGTTAAAACTACTTCTTTCTAACAAAAATACAATTAGCTGATTCTTATCTCTTCCAATGAAGAACAGAGAAAAATCATGTGAAACTGGAGATAATACACTCCAGTAGTTACTAGGGGACTCAAGTTTTGGAATTAAAGTCTGAGTTTATTTTGGTGCAAAAATAACTTGAAATCTATACACAGTATTTCCGTAATAGACATTTTCTATGACTTTTTTGAAGATCCCTTATACCTGAAATAGTTCTCCTTTAATTTCTTCTTTCAGATGTTTATGATGGAACTAGACAGAAAATACGATTGTTATACTCTACAGAAAGCCTCAAGGATAAATACCATGATTTGTTGACTGAAACTGATAGTTTACAACTTAAAATTTATTTTATTACAAAAACATTTTATTAATTAAAATAAAAAAATAAGTATCAAGGAAGAAGCAAACTTTCCCTTTCATCATTCCCACCCAAATTGCTCTCTCCATAACAAAAGCAAACATTCATGAAGCCTTATGTACCATGCACAATTAACCCCTAACATAAAGCTTTGGGTTTTGTACCCATTTCACAAATTGAATAAAGTGAGTCTGAATACCTCATCGCAGTCTGTACAGATTAACAAACAGTACAGCCATTTTGGTTCTGGCTCATGTCTTTTTAACTACTATGCTCTATTATAACCCAAAGCCAGTTTGAGCTCTTTGCACTGTATAAAGACATGTTTCTTTAATCAAATGCAGTCACACTGTACTCTTATCCATAACAATATTTAACTACTTTCCTATGGCTATTTATTTACACCTTTATCTAACGAATAAGTACACACACACACACACACATACATATATAGTTCATTTCAGAATAAAAGATTTCCTGAATTGTTATTCCCTCCTCAGTTATTTTAAATTTTGCCATCAAGACCTATGAAATGTGTAGTTTTTCAAAATTTGCCTCCTTTTTTTCTTTATGGATAACCAGTTATCCCAGAAGTCTATTCTTCTTTTTAAAAGAGGGTCTCATTATGTTGTCCAGACTGACCTCAAATTTACAATCTCCTGCCTCAGCCTAAGAAGCTGGGATTACAGGTGTGTATGAATATGTCCAGCTCTCGTCCCAAGTCTTAATATCTGGTAGAACTCATCTGAAGTCATCAAAATTATCTACGTAGCTCCATATTCATCTATATAAATGTTTTTAGCAAGTTTGTTCAAATCTTATATTAATGCCAGTTGTTCTGTAGATCCTCTTGGGTGTTCTACAATCATATAGTCTCCCTTAAAATTTTTTTCCTTCCCCTCAAACCCTTCTCTTCCTTCCTTCCTCCCTCCTCCCCATTCTTTCTTCACTGTAACAAAGATTTGACACAAAATGCTGATTACCAAATAATAACTAACAATGGATATCCTTGTCCATTCCCTAAATTTCTTACACCAAGTATATCTGTGGAATTGTTCTGGAATTATAATAGTTATACAATAGCAAGAAAATATAATTTTAAAAATAAGCTTACAGGGGCCAGCAGATAGCATGGTGATTAAGGTGCTGGATCCCACGACGCTGACACTGCAGTTGTAGTCTGGATCCGCCAGCTTGGAAAACATGCAGAGCACGTGTACATGCATGCCCAAATCCCAAGAGGAGAATGGAAGAGAAAGGTTTGTAGCATGGCCATTTCTCCTGCGGAGTGATTTCTCACTTTCCCTCTCTTTAGTAACTGCATATGCCCTCTGGCAAAAACCTAAAAAAAGGGGGGGGGGGGGGTTACAACTGTGAATTTTACTACGAAATGAAGTAGAGGGTTAGAATAAAATAAAAGTGGGGCTGGTCCAATGGAGTAATGGTTAAGTGAGTTGGCACCTACGTGGCTGATCCTGTTACCTGAATTCCAGCTCCATCCCTTGGGGGGGGGGGGGGGAGGAAGGTGTATGCATTTGTATACCCCAAATCCCAACATGATGTAGAAATGGAGAAAGGACTGTGGCATGACCATGCCCCCATTGTGTGGTGCTTTCTCCCTCTCCCTCTGGCTGGCAAGTACATGTGCCCTCCAGCAAAGTAAGAAAAATTTAGAAAATAAAGACTAAAACAAAAGTTTGCAAATTTATTTCATTAAGAGCAGTCTGTACCAGCTCTTTTATTCCTGAACTCACTCATTCAAGGAATAGGTTTGAATGTGCCTTTGAAATACTTAGATGAACAGAAAAACTGTGTATACATTACAATCAACAGAAGTTTCCAAAATACAAATGAGCTTTTTTTTTTTTTTTTTTTTTTTTTTTTTTTTTTTTTTTTTTTTTAAAGATTAAAAACATAAAGCATTGGGGGGGGGGGGGGGGGGGGGGGAAAAGGCAAGCAAAATAACAGGGGCCGGCAGGTGGCATGGTGGTTAAGGCACTGGATCCCACATAGCTGAGTCTGCAGTACCATTCCTGGACCCAGTGGCTTAAAAAACACCAAGCCCGTGTGATGTGTGTCTAAAATTCTAAGAGGAAAATGGAGAAGGAATTGTGGCGTGACCATCTCCCATGTGTGGGTGTGTGATTTCTCACTTTCCCTCTTTCTCTCTTTCTCTCCAGCAAACACATGCACCCTATGGCAAAACTCTAAAAAAAAGTTTTTAATTAAAAAAAAAAAACTAACAGATGACCAAGTAATTGTGGTAATACTAATAAGCCTAGCACAATTCAAAATGTTAAAGAAGTTAAAGAAAACAAAGATTAAGTGGTACAAATCTTTATGTACTGAATAATACAGCACTGAATAAAGGGAAAAGGACAAGAAGATAGGGGAAAAAAAATACATGATAGTGTAAAATTTCCACACTCCTCACTCTGAGACATAAATAAGGATAGAGACTCTCACTAGTGTTTAATACTTTTCATTAAATGGGTATATGAAAAATTGTACTGAAGAACTTTTTTTGAGAGAGTTTATTTTATTTAAATTTGTCTATTTCAGTTTGACCAGAGAGGGACAGAGTGAGTGACAGAGTGAGTGAGTGAGTGAGAGAGAGAGAGAGAGAGAGAGAACAAGCCACCAGGTCTGGAACTCAAACTGTGGTCAGCCATGTCGGAGTCCAAGTGCCCTTAACCACCACGCCATCTGTTGGCCCCAGAGAGGTTTTTTTCTATAAGGTGCATATGCTCACCAGAGACAGAGAGACAGAAAGTAATAAAACACCCCCCAAAGAGGATGGCCACACTGCAAACCCATCTCCTCCATCTTGGGATTTTGGTATGCACGCACATGAATCAGCATGGGTTTCAAGCCACCAAGTATAGGACTCGAACTGTAGTTGGCCATGTCGGAGTCCAGTGATCTAACCACTGGGCCATCTGTTGGTCTCCCTGAAAAACATATTTTTGCTAGCACACAGGAAATATTTACAAAGTATGTTTCCCCAAAGCAGACCATATACAGTATTAGAACTATAAATTAACAAAAATCTGAACAGAAATATCAGATGTATTTAACTATCTAGAAATTTTAACACACTACTCTAAATAACTCTTGGATCAAACAAATTTGAAGCCACTAAGTATTCAGAAAACAATAATAAAAACACAACATTCTTAACCTGTAACATGGAGCTAAAGAAGTAATCAGAGACTAATAACATTATGATTTCCTTTCACAAGTGGAAGGGAAGGGGGGGGGGGGAATGGACTTTTCAACTGAAGCAGCAGATAAAACTAAGGGAAGCAGAAAAAGGAATCAAATTCAAAAGGCTGCAATAAATTATAAAATAAGATAAAATATTATTTCTTGATGAGAGAGAGAGAATGGAGGTAGACTGGTGTAAACTCAATCAAGAAGTCACCAAAAGTATGAAATAATAAATGGCATAAGTGATATTTAAAACATTGGGACTATATAATATTTTAAATTTAAGGTAAAATAAATGATGAAATACAGAAACAGGAAAAATTACCAAGATTTACTTAAATAGGACCTTGAACAGATGAAGAAAACGAGGATAAACTGAAAGAACTGCCTTTGACAAAAGAGCCACATGTATTTATCCAGTTATAAATAAAACAGCTCAACTTCAAGGAATCAGTTAACTCCCAGGATATATAAACTACTGTAAATAAGACAGTACTTTTCCTGTTTATTCTGCCAGGTTGTCATATCTTATCTAGCAAAACCAGACTAATCTCTTATGAATAATCAGACACAAAATCCTAAATACAGTCACTGAACAGAATACAGCAGTGTTTTTAATGGTTTAATGTTAAGATTCTATTAATATAATCGGCATCTGTTATTAATAGGTCAAGAGAAAATTCATATAACCATATTGGCATTTGGGAAAAAATTAGCATCTGACCCATGTTGATGAGGTTCATGAAAAGATTCTTCTTAAACATAATAAAGTTTTCTATTTCTAATCTATAGTTAAAAAATTATACATAAAGAGTAAACCACTAAAAACTAGACATTCATAAAATCAGAAACAAGAATGTCCTGTATCGTAATCAACTGAAAACTGCTAAAACTGGTAATAGGGGCCGGCAGTGGCACGGTGGGTAAGGTAGCTGGAACCGGACCCGGTGGGGCAACATGTGCGAAACGTGTAGGGCACACGTGTGGGCATGTCCCAAATTCCAAAAGGAGACTGACTGGAGAAGGGACTGTGGCATGCCCATCCCCTTGGGGGGAGGGAGGTGAATATCTCACTTTCTCTCTCTGCAAGTGCCCTATAGCAAAATTATAAGAGTTAAGTACTGTGGCCAGTTTTTAAGAAAATGCCAGTTTCCCTAAATGAACAGTGACTAGCTTAAAATATGATAAAACAACAATACATTTGGAACTTTTAATAAGAAATATGCAAAAAATAAATCTTATTTTGCTCTCAGTGCAAGCATCCCCTAAGTAAACTTAAGACATTTCATTTGCTCCCAATTAAAATCCTAACAGGATACTTGGCAAGAGTGATCTAAATGATTTTGAAAGCCATGTGAAAAAAGAAAAAGGTAGAACAGAAAACCCTGAGAAGGGAACAATTCATTTTAAGTTCAGTCCTACAAAAAATTGTGATGCGCATTGTTCTAGGAATTGAAAATACACACAGTGATTAACACACACATATAAATAATCCGATGTGCAGTTTATAAACACAAAGGTAGAAGAGAAACATCAGGGTAGAACATAACAGAAAGCTCAGGAATGCACCCAGGTTAAGACAGATGGCATTTTCAAATTAGGGATGGAATGAACTACTTAGTAAGTGCAATTGGTATAATATAGACATTTTGAAAAAGTATAAAATTAGATCCTTACTTCACAATGTCTAACAAAATAAATTCTAGAATAGTTTAGAATTAAAGTATCAATAGAAAGTCCAAAGAAAACTAGAATAAAATTTGTTTGGATATTTAAATAATCTTGGGGTAGAGGAAGTTTTTCTAATGACTAACCTTATGGAAAAGATGAACAGATCTGACAACATAAAAACTTTGAATTTTCCTATAAGCAAACACATCAGACAGTATTTTAAAGACATAGTTCAAAAAGGGCAAACTTCCTTAATATAAAGAGCACTTCAAAGTAACGGAGATAAACCTATTGTCACAACCGTTAATAATATAAGACCTAGCTAAAATGAAATACTATCACTAGTTATCAAATAAAGACAAAACAAGATGATTTATCAGCTGGCAAACTGACCAAGATCAAAAACATCATAATATCCCATAACTAAACAAACAGGGAAAGAAACAGTAATGTAAAACTGCTTGTTTGCCATAAGTTGGATCCCACAAACGTTTTAAGAGTGTAGTCTTGGGACCAGCAGGTGGCATGGTGGTTAAGGATGCTGGACTCCCACATGGCAGACCATGGTTCAAGTCCTGGACCTGGCGGCTTGCTTTCTCACTTTCCCTCTCTCATTCTGTCCCTCCTTGGTCAAATAAAAATAAACAAGTAAATAAATTAAAAAAAAAAAAAAAGTGTAGTCTCTATACCAGTAACTCTGAGGAGAAACAATGTATATTTGTACATATGTATGTTTGTATATATGTATTTATTTGGATTTTCATATTGTTATTTGTAACAGAAAAGTTAGAAATTTAGTGTCCAGCAATAGGCAATTAACAAATTACAGTTCTTCTATAAAGGAATAATTTACAATCATTAAAAAGAGGGTACACCATAATTGATAGACATAGATGTTTACAATACACTAGGTGGAAAAAAATAAAATTACAGAGGTATGGTCAGTATAATCCCATTGGTATAAGAAAAAGAAAGATGGGACCAGCAGATGGCATAGCAGTTGTCACCAGACTCCCATGTAGTCAACCGTGGTTCAAGTCCAGACCCAGCGACTTGACTCATGCTGGGCATGTGTGTGTGCATGCCCAAGATCCCAAGAGGAGAATGGCAAAGAAGGAATTGTGGCGTGGCCATTCTCCTGAGGGGTGATTTCTCACTTTCTGTCTGTCTGGCCAGTGCATGCACCCTAGAAAAAAAATCTCTCTTAAAAAAAATAAAAAGGAAGGAATGTATTCATATGCATCCATCAGAGGGAAAATATTAATGGTGGCTATTGCTAGATGTTTTCTGGACTTACAAATATGTATAAGTATAAAAAAGAAAAACACAAGGGCTCCAGATTTTAAGTGTCGTCAAAAAAATATGACACAGTGAAAGTGGTCATCTTTATCAGATATGGGTTATTTCTAAGAGTCTGTTCTGGATATAAAGAAAGAAGAAAAAAAGCGTAAAAAATGGCCTGGAATTTTTACTGCAGTTTACTTACAGACTATCAAATACAGTCTTAAAAAAAAAAAAAAAATGCGGGAACCAGCAGTTAGGGTAATGGCTATGTCACTGGACTCCCACGTAGTCGACCGCGGTTTGTGTCCTGGACCCGGTAGCTTAAAACTCACGCCAGGCGCATGTGCATGCGTGCCCAAGATCCCGAGAGGAGAATGAAGAAGGGATTGCGGCATGACCATCCCCCCTGGGGGGTGATTTCTCGCTTTCTGTCTCTATGTCTCTCTCTGTCTGGCGAGCTCATGCACCCTATAGTGAAAAAACCTCTCCAATAAAAAACAAAAAAACAAATGGATAATATTAACACAGTGTATTTACCAATTACAAGAATATACTAAAAGTGTTTGCAAGTAAGTACAAGACCTTTACAACAAATTAAGTTAATTAAGGGAAAAAATGTAAAGGCTGATTCGCCATTAACTACAGTGTCTCATTTGAATACAACTAGAACTAGAAATTATTTTTAATAGGACATCTGATATAATAGAAACTTAAAATCTTTAAAAAGACCCACAAAATTTGTTAGTCTACTTAATTCACAGGGCAAGTTCTTTCCATTATGATCAAACTTTTCTATTTCCCCCATCTTTATGTGAATCCCCAAATGGTTTAATATTAATATATTTTTAAAGAATTATTTAACTTTATTTATTTTAATTTAACCAGAAAGGGACAGAGCAAGAAAGAGAGAGAGAAAGGAAGAAAGCAAGCTGCCAGGTCCAGGCCTTGAACTATGGTCAGCCATGTGGGATTCCAGCGCCCTTAACTACCACGCCACCTGCTGGTACCAATAGTTTTTATTTTTAAGAAAACTAGCAACAATTTAAGAAATTACCTGGAGAAGCTTTTGGTAAATGGCAAAACATTATTCCTCTTATAAAACCACTTGTAAGTATAAAACCTTGGAAGAATTTAAAAGCAAAGTATTTCTGCAAGCCTGCTATTACCAATTCTCATACCAAAAGAAAATATGTTTTATTGAGATTCAGTATTATAACTGCTAAGATATTTAAATAACTATTATTTTTAAAAAACACAGGAAACTTTTTTTTAGAGAGACTACTAACGAAACTGACAGCTTCTTTAGGCTTCTAATTAGTTCTCCAGAATTTTGTTCCCACTTATTTTTCCATTTTTTTCTGAATTAAAACATTTTTTTGAAAGTAGACTGTCAAAGTCACTTGTGTTAAACTGTGTGTCTTGTATTCTAATTTAATTATTTTATTCTACATAACACTGGTCAGGTTGACAGTTTGCTTATTTACTGCAGAATTTAAATATGACTCAGAGAAACAAGCACTGGTATTCAAGTTATCAGAAAAAGATTCTGGCAATTCCTCTAAGCCTCATTTTTCTTAACAGAGTTAAGAGATCAGATAATTTTAAGTTATTGGAACACACTATTCAGACTTTCAAAATATTAAAATTAGTATCCCAGGGAGTCAGTAGATCTGAATTCCAAACTTGTATTTCAGCTTTACTTAAACAAAACAAAAAGTCCTAGGGTAAAAGAAGATATATCTATCTATCTATGTATTTAGATAGATAGATAAATCTCCAACACTGAATTAAGCTCATAGCAAACACAGCAAAACCTTAACTCTGAAATAGTTTTGGAAGCATTTAACCCATAGCTTTTTTTTCTCAAAAAGTACTGGTATTTCTTACTACTTGGCTTATTGCAAACTAGCTATATTCAACTTAAAATTTGTTTTCCTCATTGCATTTCCACTGTTCTTCTTTCCAGAACCTTATTTCTATTCAAATTTCAAATTTTAGACTCTCATATTTTCACTTCTTACATTTACTTAAATATAATTTACATACAGCTGAGTAGTAAAGACCACTAGCATCTCCAGGTATTTTTAAACTCTTGCTGTCAGCCTACAAGAAGAATGACCTAATGCCTTTTCATATTTATGATGTAGCCGAAGGACAAGAACAGTACCTGGCACACAGTAGGCATTGAATTTGCTAACAGAATAAAGCTCTGAATCACAGCCAACATATTACCCTAAATCACGTTCCACAACTATTTTAATTAATCTTTCAACATGAGTCATGGATGACTGTAACTCTTCAACAAATAATGGACTAAAGACTTGGGAAACTTACTTAGTTGCATTAAAGAAAAGCCTGCTGTGTAAGGAAAAATAAAAGGGAATTTCTCATAAGAAAAGATAAATATTTTCTTCTTTTGGTAGGTCAGTCTTTTCTATTTTCATCTTTTTATTTGTAATCTGACTTACCTCCTTCTTCCCAAAAAACTTAAGCAATATTTTATGTTCTTTAGATTTCACTCAAGAATACCCAGTAATTACTGTAGTCATTATAACCTACAGAATTAGTGATTTCCCAACCCTGCTGTCATTATTAATCTGAACTCACTGAATTAAGGTATTAAATGTTATGGAGGAATACATTAAAATATTTTACTATCATATTTCATCAATTAAAAGACACATTCTTTCATATAACATCTCTGAATCTTGGATGTATTTTATAGTCAACAGTGTCTTAGCATTGTGTAGGGGTTTACTGGCAACTTTTTCTTCTAAGTGGTACATAAAATATCGGCATGTCTCACAGCAATGCTGTCTTAAGATAATATTGGAAGATATAGTTCAAATTTTCAATTTCAAAGCAGTGATTTCCCTTGCCTCCCAGCCACTCTCCCAACATCAAAATGTAACTAAAGTGTTTAATTAGAAAAATTATCCAAACACAGTTCAATTTTATATAAAATATTTAATTTTTAAAACACAGGCTATTCATGTCACATAAATATCTTCAATTTTAGGTTAGCTGCTTATGGTCAGCAGAATTATCAAGTGTGACTATTAAGAATAACTTAGATACTGTCACTTATAGGAAAGTCTAAAACTCTAAGACTCACCATATTAAAATTTCAGATACTTGAATACTGCAGCTATTTTGCTAAATTTCAAAATATTTCTTCACTTCCTGCAATGTAGTTTTATAAGTTGTTAGTACTCAATATTCAAATAAAAGCAAAATAATTTTTTTCATTCATTTCTCAACAACAAAAAAAATTCCATCAAAAAATAAAATGGTCAACTGCTATCAACCCATTTTATAGTAGTAAAATGGTAAATAATCTTCATTAAAATATTCTTAATGTCACCAAAGTATAATACTTTCATACTGTTTTGAAATGAAGGTTCACAAGTCAGAAAGAGAGCAAAGTGTTAACTGGATTTAGAAATAGAGCAATTTCCATTTATAACAGTTATTCAAATTTAAGACTCCGATCAAACAATAGTTTACTAGAACAGTTCAAACAAAATGGTTAATTGGCACAACTCCAATTTCCATAGTCTATCTTTCCATTTACTATTAATGGAAACACTGGTTTTTTACCTTTGGATCTTTTCTAGAATTATTATAATTGTGTATGAGTGTGCACACAAACATGGTGAGACTTGAGACCAATACAGTTTAAATAACAGTTGCTCCATCATTCTTTGTTGCTTTTAATAAAAGAAAATGTTAAAATGAACTAAAGTTGCTTTGAGTCTGGCAGAAGTCATAACAAACTTCATAAAAGGTGAGGAAAAAGGAAGATAAGAGGTTCTCTTGCACTTTTGCTTTTTGGTTCAATCTAAGCAATGTTTCTAGTTAACAAGTGAACAGAATTGACTTTTTTCTTGAAATGACAAATGCGTAACTTAAAAACAAAGTGTTTGCCACCCTTTCCCCCATGAACTTTAATAGATTTATGCAAATTCTATTATTAACCCTTGCTTCTATGTTACTGTCTCCAATCATCCATGGCATATGGAAACAAAGACCATATGGCAGTCTGAAAGAAAATAGTACACTACAATTCTTATTCAGCTATTATTTTCAACCATTTAAAGGACTTTTCAGAACTTCTCAGAAGTAACAAAAGGTACTGACTGCAGTTTTATTCCCTTTCTTTGCTCTCACTCCCCTATCAAAGAGAAGGTGGTAGTAAGAGGTAACACAGCCCAAGAACAAAAAGAAAAGGAGAAAGTGTAATAGGCAAAGGGAATGACCTAAAAGAACTGAGCAGGCAGCCCCTGAAAACGTGAGAACTTCCTGCCTTTTCAATACAATGCATTGATTCCTTTTAAAAGACAAATGGGTGTAAAAGATAACTACTTTTTCAGACCTTAAGCTTACCTGTTAAGGCACTTACTTACCCTCCCCACCCCACCCATATTTTTCATATAAAACCCGCTATTTCACTTGAATGCATTTTGCTAGTCTATGATAATCTGCAAAACGAAACAAAAAATAACGTTGACCATTTTTTTTTTTTATAAAACTGTTGCATCAAGAGAAAGGTTGTGTTTTATTTTCTGAAATGAGCACAAAGTACACCTTTCACAATAACACTGAAAGCAGGTGCAAAGACTGACAGTGACCTTTGACTAAAGGTAGCTTTGTAAAAAGAAAAATACCAAATAAATCAGTGCCCTTTCTGATTGTTGTAAAACAAGTGGGGCGGGGAGGGGTTGTTTGTTACATAAAAGTTGGTCCAAACTTACAAAAAAAGCACAAATGTGCATAGTTCAGAAGATCTGCGAGAGGGCCATAAAAGACTTATGTCCCTAAGATTAGCATCCACTTAAAACTGCGAGAATACAAAATAAAACTGTTAACTAGAATTTGTGAAGATGTACAATCAATAGATCTAGTTTTTAGAACAGCATGAATTTAAGCAAAGGTGTTTTTTTTTGAAATTTTTTTAAACTATTGTATGCAAGATCCTTTTCCACATAAAAATAAAGCTGTTGTTGAATTAATATTATTCAAGTCTCTTGGATTGCTGCCTTAAATTGCAGCTAGAAAAGTCTTTCCAGATAAAAATGATGTGCCTGAGGAAAAACAGATACTCAGTATGGTAACCCTCTGCCTCGACCTCTGCCAGTTGGTGTACTAATGTGGCCCCTGTATCCTTGTGAATATCCAGGTCCTTGGGCAGGAGAAGTCCAGGTCTGGCCATGCATGAGGCTGGGGGCACCTGGGTTTTCCTGTAAGTTACCACCATAGTTATAGTTGTGCATCTTTGCCGGCAAAGGGTGAGTACTCTCTGGCCCTGCGGAAGGGTCACTGCTGTTTGCCAGGACTGCAATAGGACCATGGCTATATTCAAATCTATGGTCCTTGTCTCCACTAAACAACATGGGACCAGCATTGAGGTAAATGTCTCCATATCCAGCTACTGAACTGGAAAATGACTCGGAAAAGGCCGAAGGCTGAGGTGGACCACCAGAATGAGATGAAGCAGTACTGTAGTTATCCAAAGACTGAATATCTGAGTTTCCAACGAAGCTACGTCGTTCCAATGGTGGAGCAGAACTACTTCCTAGACCATCATTACTAACATAAGGAGCAGAGGAGAAAGAAGATGATCCAAAGTTGTCCTTGTAGTCAGAAGTGGGCACATAAGTGTCTCCTGCTTGATAATCAATACCACCTTCTCCTCTTTTGGGATCATCCTGGGGCTGATGCTGAGCAAGCAGCTGTAAGAGGGCTGCTTTTACTCCAGCATGAGGGTCAGTTAATGAAGAACTGGTGGTGGGTACATGCTGGTTTTCTGTCCGATAATCCAGATCTTCCTCAGTGACTGGTGGTGGTTCAGGAGGTTCAGGAGGTCGTTGATCAGGAGGCAGAATCCGAGGCCGGTCTGGCTCTGGTGTTAACTCCAATATCCTCATATCTTGGTGCTGAATGAGGTCATCTTGCCCTAAGTGAAACAAAGCAAAAAAGAGATTAAAAAATTACCATGGAAAAATTAAATATTAAAAATAGTTGGTGTTTCTTATGGGTGGCCCTAGGAATGATTAAAAGTGCCATCTGTGGCAAGACATTAAGTGAAAGGAAAGAGGATTACAAGTACTAAGCTTGCCTGCCACCATTTAAGTATATGGTAACAGAACATTTTATATTCTATTTGGTTTTTCAAAGACACTTCACATGGCCCAGCCATGACCATGTGTGCTGGCAGATACTCCTATTCAGCAGGCTGAGGCCACAGGAGAGTCCCAGGTTCATTCCTGGCTCATCCTAAAAATTGGGTGTGATAAGCATGCCTGTAATACCAGATATTTGGGAGGCTGATGCAGGAGGATCACAAGCACACAGCCAGCATGGACAACATAGAAAGGCCCTGTTTGAAAGATCCAGGCATACTGGCGCATGCCTGTAGTCATTATTATTGGGAGGTGAGGCAAGAGGGCTACAACATAGTGAGACCCTATCCTCTTTGGAGGGAGGGCAAGGGAACGGTACTCTCATATACCTATTTATTGCCTGAGGGAAAAGAGCTATTTACATAAAGTTTATGCTTTGGTCAAACATCTTTTTGAATTTGGAGTAAAAAATTATTTGGGGGGCTAGCCAATGATGTAGTGATTAAGGTGGCTGGATTCCACAGGGCCAGCTACACAGTTCAAGTCCTGGACCAGGCAGCTTGAAAAACATGCCAGGTACATGTGCGTGCACTATATGTGCAAAATCCCAAAAGGAGAGAGAGATCATGTTCTGACAAATTTTTTTTTTAATTTTTTATCCACTGGCTTACCTTAGAAAAATATACAGTATTCATGAGTTATATCACACATGGATAATTTGTTAAAGAATTCATTCCAACCTATAATCAGTGACCTGAGAATTTTCAGCACATCTAGCAACATCACTGAAAAATAAACATAACCGACAACAGCATGAAGACAGTGTGGACACAGCTATGTCAGTGTCTCGTACCCACTCGCTCACCTGATGCCGGAGTGCTGGGCTCTGGAGGCGGCCTGAGTTGTAATGACGCTTCATGTCCCGATCCATTTTCCCTCTCTTCTAGTAGCACATCTTTTTGCTTTGACTGCTGAGCCTTTATTAACTGAGTCAATAGAACTGCAAACGCACTCTGCACAGCCGCCTGGGCAGCATCAGTCTCCACTTTAGGCTGGACGGTCTGAGAAGAAGGCTGAATTCCTCCCAGTGGTTTTGAAGTCTCCTGCTGTGGTGTTGATGGATCTGTCTGTTTTTCACCTGTTGCCAAAATTCCAGCAGGAAGGTTTATTTTATTTAGCTGCTGTTGAGTCTCAGAGTTTACCTTAATGTCCAACACTTGGACAAAATCAGCCACATTAACACTTGTTTTAGACTGTAGTAGGTTTAGTAGAATTGCCAATTCACTGTGGTTTAACTGTTGTCCAGGGCCTGTTTTTACTAAAGACAAAATTTATATTAATTAGAACTGCCATAATTCATAAATCCTCCCACGCCCCCAAATGGCTCTGTATTATATTAAAATGTACACTGGAGAGTGCGTGTAAGAAATACGATGAAAAGGGAACCTTAGTCTACTTCAATATCATGTACATTTAAAATGTAACTGCATAAATCGTAACAAAAAAGAATTGAGGTTGATTAATGCCATCTTTTTATATTTTCTTTATATATTCTGAAAAACTTTTATTGTTTCTAAATGCCATTTTTAGATTAAATCAAAACAAGCTTTTAAAAGTTCTTTTCATGACCTGCCAGCATTAATAAGGAACCTCCATGTTTGTTATAACCCAGAGCCATTTTTCCTCATTTTCTCTTTTTGTTTCTTTAAAAACAAAGAGGTAGGGACCAGCAGATGGCCTAATAGCTATGTCCCGGGACTCCCATGTAGTCAACTGCGGTTTGAGTCCCAGACCCGGTGGCTTAAACTCACACCAGGCGCATGTGCGTGTGTGCCCAAGATCCCGAGAGGAGAATGGAGGAAAAGGGATTGCAGTGTGGCCATCTCCCCTGGCAGGTGATTTCTCGCTTTTTGTCTCTCTGTCTCTTTCTTTCTGGCAAGTGCACATGCTCTATAGCAAAAACATCTCCAAAAAATATAAAAACAAAGAGGTAGTCTCCATATGTGCTACGGGATGTATTCTTTAAGTAGAGACGACTCTTCTATAGGAGGAAAATTTTTCTTATTTCAAGACACTTAAACCGATAATGAAGAAAATGGAATAAAAGATCATCCTTATTAAAAAAAAAATTCTCACTTCTTCATAGTGATAGTAGTTTGGGGAAAAGAAAAAAGAAAACTCATCACTAATAGGGTTGTGAAATAAAAATTATAGTGATAATAACACAATGAACCCAAAAAGGGCAATTCATTTTTCACCTGCTAAGACAAAGAGTGAAATAACTACCTTCTATGCTTCCTGGTTTGCTAGTTCTATGAAGAGGAGCAGAAATAAAAATCTGATAGTCTTGTTAAATATAACAACTGTTGCTTGAGACAACTGATTACCCTCCACACTGGGTTATTGCCATCTCAACTTCTTTTTTATCAATAGGTAATATATAAAGTATATAATATAAAAATATACATTAAGAAAAGTCACTGGGATCAGTAGTTGGCATAATGGCTATATTCCTGGACTCCCAAGTAGTCCACCACGGTTTGAATCCCAGACCCAATGGCTTAAACTCACACCAGGTGCATGTGTGTGCATGCCCAAGATCCCAAGAGGAGAATGGAGAAGGGATTGTGAGGTGGCCATCCCCCCGGGGGGTGATTTCTCGCTTTTTGTCTCTCTGTCTCTGTCTGTCTTTCTGGTGAGCACACATGCCCTATAGCAAACCTCTCCAAAAAAAAAAAAAAAAGAAAGAAAGAAAGAAAGAAAGAAAAAAGTCACTATTGCTTGTCTTTGGCCTTTCTCCAAATTTTACATATTTCACATGAAGAAAATACCAACCTTGATACATCAATAGATAGCCATCACTGTGTAAAACAGATGCATTCTCCAAAACTATATATGTATCAAATATTTTTATGTATAAGTGTAATTCACTATTTCAAGAAAAACATACTTTATTTTACATATTTTTGCTATAGGGTATGTGTGTTTGCTAGAGAAACAATAAGTAAGAAATCACCCCCCCCCCCCCCCCCGCCCCGAGGGGACGGCCATGTTACAATTCTTTCTCCTCCATTCTCCTTTCAGGATTTTGGGCATACACATACATGTGCCCTGCATGAGTTTTAAGCTGCCAGGTCCAAGATTCAAACCACTGTTGACTACACTGGGGTCCAGCAATAAAACCTTTATGCCATCTGCTGGTCCCAACTGCTTTCAGTTTTTAAAACAGGAGTTCTTTCGGGAACCAGCAGTTAGCGTAATGGCTATGTCGCTGGACTCCCACGTAGTCGACCACGGTTCGCGTCCCAGACCCGGTGGCTTAAAACTCACGCCGGGCGTGTGTGCGTGCGTGCCCAAGATCCCGAGAGGAGAATGGAGGAGAAGGGATTACAGCGTGACCATCCCCCCTGGGGGGTGATTTCTCGCTTTCTGTCTCTATGTCTCTCACTGTCTGTCTGGTGAGCACACGCACCCTATAGCGAAAAAAAAAGAGTTCTTTCAATATGTAACTCTAATGGTCAATGATAAACTTGTAGATTACAAAGACAAGTATTAATGGTAATATTTCTCAAGCTTTCTTAGCTAATTTACTCTGTATTTATACTGAACCAATCTGATAAAAAAAAATCCTGATTGATCATTTACTCATCTCGTAAAGTGCTAGTCTATTTTTTCGTGTTTAATAAACCAACACCTAAACACACTTAAATTCACACAAATATATATTTATCTTTTATCAGTTTCTGTCTTCATAAGAAATATTCAAACCAAAGTTAAATGTTTCTGGATTCTTGATGAGACAAATGCGAAAATTATTAAATAGGACCAGCTGGTGGCATAGTGGTTAAGGTAAGCTGAACCCTACATGGACAACTGCATGCTTTAAGCCCTATACCTGTCAGCTTGAAAAACACATGAGTGCATGTGCATGTATACCCCAAATCCCAAGAGAATAATGGAGAAAAAGGAGGCATGGCTGCCCTCTCTGAGGCACTTTCTTACTCTCTCTCTGACTTCTCTCTGGCAAATACAACCTATAGCCAAAAAAAAAAAAGAAAAAGAGGGAACCAGCAGTTAGCGTAATGGCTATGTTGCTGGACTCCCACGTAGTCGACCGTGGTTCGCGTCCCGGACCCGGTGGCTTAAAACTCACGCCGGACACGTGTGCGTGTGTGCCCAAGATCCCGAGAGGAGAATGGAGGAGAAGGGATTGCAGCGTGAACATCCCCCCGGGGGGGTGATTTCTCACTTTCTGTCTCTCTGTCTCTCCTCTGTCTGTCTGGTGAGCGTACACGCCCTATAACGGAAAAAAAAAAAAAAAAAAAAAAAGGAAAAGAAAAAAAAAGTTAAATGAGTTTTTTTTCCTTTTTTTTAAGAGGTAACCAAGGATACTATAAACGATGTACAAGTGTTCCCTTTATGATTTTTGACTGCCTTTCCTATACCTTTCTTCCTACTCCTTAAGCATCAATAAACATAAAATGCTAGGCCTTACTGATATTAGTGCTAGCAAAAGCCCTCTCAACTCCTACACTAGAGAGAAGGAAATAAAAAAATTGATCAATTACCAATCATAGGCATTTTGATGCTTTTTTGTAAGTTATTTTACCTTGAACTTGATTCAAATTGTGGTATCAATAGTAATATAATTTCTGTACTAGCAAGAACAAATATAGAAATGTCAAGTTCAGTGAGTAAATTGTCTTTTAGCTACAAAATGTTTGAACACTAGAGCAGTATCATCAACTTAAACCACAAAGCAATGAAAACCAATCACAGAAGCATTACTGACCGGGTGCTACATTTGAGTTGCCCTGAGATTTCAGTTGTGACGATGGCAGCACACCCTGGGGTGTACTGGTTCTGCTGTCATCCAAGCCCAGAGACAAGTCCTTTCTGGGGGCTTTAATTGTGGAAACATCATCGGTCATTCCCATCTGCTTCTGTCTTCTTCGCTTTTTACTCCATAACTCATGACAATCTTGCCATAAAGGAAGACTGGAAAAAATAAGTATTAAATTGTGAATTTTTTCTTAATGAAAAAAAAAATTAAAAAAAGCCAAAGTTACTCTTTGGTACCAAAGCCACCCCACATCCCAGTCTCGCCTGAAGACTTCCTAAGAAGGCTTTAGAAAACTTCTCCAATAAAAATCATCCCTAATGCTCCATTTCTTTCAGGACTTCACCTTGATTACATACAGGCTATTATTCTTCTTTGGTGTCTGAATAATCAATAACTTATCATCCAAAACAGGAATAAAGAATATATATTCATAAAATAAGCTATTATCCTTGACATGACTGTTTAAAGATAATTCTTATTGCAGTACAGCTTACCTTGAATAGGACATAAGAAGGTAGAATAAATAATATGCCTTTCCAGAAATTACAGGATTTTTAAAAAGCAGTAAAAACTAATAAAACATTTGTGAAAAACTTTCTAGTAAAGTATTTTTACTTTTTAGTAACCTCTTTTATGTTTTTACAACCATAGCACTAATAGGCTGGCCCTATAGTGAGGCGGGTAAGTGCTGTGCACTGCAAGCTGGGCACCACATGGCCAACCACAGTGTGAATCCCAGCCTTAGCAGTCTGAAAAACACACCTGGCATAAATCATGACAGGAAGGAAGAATGAAGAAAAAAGGACCGCAGTGACCCATGGCCCTGTTGGGATGTGCTTTCTCTCTCTGTGTCTCATGAGCACACATGCCCTCTGGCAAAACAAAACAAAACACTAAACATCTCCAATAGGGCATGGTCACACTACTTTCTTTCTTCCATTCGTCCTTACTGTGAAGTTTTTGGGCACACATGCACATGTGCCAGGTGTGCTTCTCAAACTGATGGGGCCAGGACTTGAACTGCAGTTGCGCATGTAGGATTTGGCTGTCTTAGCCACTGAGCTACAGGGCCAGTCTGGGAAAGTTCTCTCTCTCTCTCATGAATGCACATGTCTTCTGGTAATGGGAAAAAAGAAAAACTGAAAAACACAAATGCTGTAGAATTAAAACTGATGCTGCAAATAAGTCTTCAAAATTGGTAATCTAGGCAAAGAGATGGGTTTCTCATTCATCAATACAGAGTTCTGAATAACCAGCAATTAACAAAACTACCCACAAATCTGAAAGAACTCTATATAATTTCATAAAACTGAAAATACTAGAGAATAAGTTTGCTTAAAGAAAGACACAAGTATTTGATTTACAAATGTTTTTTCTTACCCTAATACAAAAATTAGTAGAAACTGATACCTATTTTAAAGATAAGAAAACTGAGGCTTGGAAAGGTTAACAAACTTGCCCAGAAGATCTACAGATTCCCTTAAGCAACTTCACTTGGTGATACATACATACCGGCAATTTTCCACCTAGACATGTTTCCCTTTAGGGGATACATGGTGACTTTCCAAGAGGGTACATCTGGAATTGTTTTAAAGGGATTGCTATATGATCTCTTTTCTAAAATTGAGCTGTGAGAATGGCCTACACATTCAAGCTTTCCAGCTTCTCATCTCAAGGTACAAAATAAAAACATACTCAACAATATGGCTGAATCTTAGCAATTAGTATTAGTAGGTCATTTCCAAAAAAATTGCGAACAGCATGACACCCATTGATAAAATTAAAAACAACTAAAATTTTAACATGAAACTTTGTACGAGTACAGATAAATGGCCAACAAAAAGTATATACAAAGGCGGAGGTGGGGGGGCAATGATGGTTACCTTAAGTGGAGGAAGGCAAGAGATAGGTTTGTAGGGGAAGGAGTTATGATATGATTAAAGTAGGTTATTTTCAAGGTTCTAGTTTTTGTTTGGTAGGTTCATGGCTGCTTATTATTTAAAATAACTCATTGAATAACTTAAACAAAAGAGAGCCATGCATGGACCAATGATGAGTGACACAAGGATTATGATTAAACCAAGTCTATGCACCTGAGGTCCAAAAACAAAACAAAGGCATACCTCTCAGCCATCTTACTATGGTGCATTGCCTCAGCGTGTAAAAACCGCCTGGAGTAACAAACAAAGGGACAATTTGAAATATTGATATTGGGAAGCCTCAAGGCATCATAAACCCACCAAAGACTTTTCTCTGTGTATGTGGGTGAATGCATGCACGTATGTGTGTGAGACAGAGACGATGTGGGCCTCGGCCTCTGCTGGCATGTTGTGGTACTGCAGAGCAGCATCAAGGAAGTGCTTTCACCTCTTCCACCCTGACGGTCAAGGAAAGCACTGCTCCTGTGCAAAAGCCCCATAAGAGCAAAGCAAAGAAATCCACTATGTCTTCTGTACCCTCCCACGACGCAAAGGTAAAAGAATTTTTTATGAGTGATATCAACACTCATCTGCAGAAAAGATAAACACTACCCAACAAGTACCTGAAACAGTGCAAGTTAGTGAGGTTGCCTGTTACAGTTTACCAGCAATGTTTTCCCAACAATCCAACTTTTATGTATACTCTTGAAGGTCTAAATGACAGCTCAGACACTTGCTCAGTCTTATTGGGCAAATAACTTGACCTCTGTGCCTCAGTTTCCTTATCTTTAAAAATGGGGTTAATGTACTATTCACCTCATAGGGTTGAGGTAATACATATTCACAAACACCAATGCTTAGTGTTTCTTTCTTTTTTTCCTTTTTAGAGAGAGATTTTTTGCTATAGGGCATGTGTGGTCACCAGAGAGACAGAGAGAAAGTGAGAAATCACCCCAAACTGTGGATGGCCACATCGCAATCCCTTCTCCATTCTCCTCCTGGGATTAGTGCTTAGTGTTTTTCACACAGTGGCATAATATTTTTGTTTGATATTACTCATCATCATTCAGTAAGGTAGTTTGAAACTATTTTCCTGATATATCATGAAATATTTATTTCAATGACAAATGATGTTTCATCTTATAAATAAATTTATTTAATTCTTTTTACTTGCTATTAATTAAAAACAATTATAGGCTACCTGCTAGCCTTACTCACTTTTTAGCTATACAATATAAATTCTTTTTTTCTTAAATACATCAGTAAACTTTCAAAAAAAATCTAACACAATAAATAGAGTTTTGTTTTGTTTTGTGTTTTTTAAGAGAAATTTTTTTCATAGGGCATGTGTGCTTGTCAGAGACAAAGTGAGAAATCACTCCCCACAGGGGGGTGGCCACGCCATAATCCCTTCTCCTCCATTCTTCTCTTGGGAGTTTGGGCACACATGCACACTCACCTGGTGTGAGTTTCAAGGTGCCATGTCCGGGACTCAAACTACAGTCAGCCATGTGGGATTCCAGCGCCTTAACCACTATGCCACCTGCTGTCCCCAAATGGAGTTATTTTTTAATTGATACCCCACTCTCATTCAATTATCCCTAAAAAAATTCATTGAAAGGATTTGATACATACACCTATTTCCAAAGTAAAACCATGCCTTTCTTCATAGTCCCTACTTCATAAATAAATTACGTTATAATTTTAACTATTATAGCATATTAAAAATGAGATACTGTATTATGTTGTTTCCATAACTTTTATTTAAATACTAGATCAGTATCATTATAATCTCTACCTGACTGCTTTAGGAATGTATCTAACAAGGATGCATTTCAAAACTCATTACTGGTTTAGAAAATGTTCCTCAAATGTATATTAACACATTTATTTTTCATAGAAAAATGAAGTCAGGTATGTTCTGACAAAAATTATGGCACAGCCATGGTTACACAGCAGCAGAATTGTGCTCCACAATGCTGAAGTCATAGAAGACTGGAGTTTTGTTCCAGGGCCAACTGTACGTGCCAGGTAGACGCATGCATGCCTATGGTCCTGTATGGCTAGCTGGCTGACGGCTGCAGAGTGAATGGTGGTATGAGACCCTGCTGAGAGTGCTTTTCTCTCTTTCTCTCTTAGGAAATAATAAACTTCAAAAAAAAAATTTTTTCTTTGTATCTTCCCCCAAAGGTTCAGCATTCCAGAGCACTGCATTACGACTGCACCATCATATGACCCCTAAACCCATTTTTGATAAAAGACTTTAGCACATAATGTGGAAGAAGTTCAAAGAACTCAGTGATGTAACGAAAACAAAGTCCCTTCCATTCTCAAATACTTATTTACAAGTCCACTTATAAAATAAAAAATAAAAATTCAAACAATGTAAACTATGTCTCATTCTAAAATAAGTAATATTAATCAACAGGTATGCAAAGTATTGGGTTGCTGGAAAAGTCATGATGTATTTTTCTGTTTTACTATGCAATACATCATGACTTTCCCAACAACCCAATACTTGGGAAAAAAATCTTTAGTCCTTTTTCATTTGGTAGTATTTCCAACAAACCTTTCAAAGATTAAAATATGCACTACTAATACTTGCAATCATAATTTAGTCAAGAAGAAAAAAAGCTTACAGTCATAGGAAAACCCTTAACAATTCTCTCTCTCTATGTATATATATATGTAATATATATAATACATATATTTAAAATAAATATATTATACATATATTTTATATATATATATATAATTAATAAAACTTTTCAGTCATAAATGTATAATTTATTAGAATAAAATCCTGCAAGAATAATATAAATTCAAGATGAAAATGGAATGATGTCTAATTGCTGGATATTTTTTAAGTGACTACTTAGAAATGGTGAATATCAAATGGTCAAAATGCTATGATATTTAGATTTCACAAGAGTAAAGTAACCGCTCTACTTAAAAAAGTTAACATCTGTAATTCACTGAAAAGTACATTGTTTGCAGTAAGCTAAACCCTGGATTTAAAAAGTTTAGATGTCAACTGAAACTATATCAACACTTGGTATAGTTTTACCAGAATTCTTCCACATGAATCAATTAAACCAAGTGATTAAAATTAGCATTAACAATAACGTGACAAAATAACATTGTATCCCTCTTGATGTCATAGAGCATGAAGTATACATATCACCATCTAGGTAGTATTCTTGCCTTCAGAAATGTTTATCTAATTTTTACCACAAAAAAAACTAAATCCAGATTAAGAAATGTTTTTCCAAAAAGCTAGCTTAGACTCTTCAAAAATGTCAACGTCATTAAAGCCTTCCCCAAGGAGCAACTAAAGACTGGAAAATAAAAACTAAACACAATTTCTAAACTTTGATCAAATACTTTATCCAAAAAAATACCAGTCTTCCCCAAGTGGGAAAATTTGAACATGGACTGTAAATATTACAATGTTAAATTTCTTAAGCTTTATGATGGTACTGCAGGTATATAGAATAAAGTACTAGCTCATACACATATATGATGAAATATTTATAAGTGAAATATCACCTCCAAAACATAATATTCCACTAGTTTAGGAAAAGTAGTTCATATACAATGATAAAGCAAATATGTCCAAATGTTCACAATTGGTGAATGTAGGCAAAAAATTTAAAATACTCATTATACTATTCTATTTCAGGAGAACTGAAATATTTCCAGATGAAAAGTGTGAAACAGGGGCCAGGAGGTGGCATGGTGGTTAAGGCACTGCATTACCCATGGCTGATGGTGGTTCAAATCCTAGACCTGGCAGTTTGCTTTCTCACTTATTCTCTTTCTCTCTCTCTCTCTCTGAGCACATATGCCCTGTAGAAAATTTAAAAAAAAAAAAAAAAAAAAAAAAAAATGATGATGATGACAAATAAAATTAAAGGAACAATTCTTTAAAAAAAAAAAAGTATAAAATAATTATTTGAAGGAGTGTTAGAGTCAGTTTCAAGACAACTAATATATACTGACGAGCAAAGGGAACATGAAACCATTCATTCATAGTGAATGATTCAGGTCCTGCAGCTTGTCAGACCATAGACACTTTTTGCCTTTCAAAGCATCCCATAAAGTTCAATAAAAACTTAATGGGGCTTGGGGCCAGCAGGTAGCATTGGTGGTTAAGGGCGCTGGACTTCCACATGGTCTAACGCAGTTCAAGTTCTGGACCTGGCGGCTCTCTCTCTCTCTCTCTCGCTTGCTCTGTCCCTCTCTGATTGACTGGTTAGACAGAAGATAGACAAACAGACAGAAAGACAGATAGACAGACAGACAGATAGAAAGATGAATGATAGATAGATAATTCTTTAAAGAAAAATAAAGTAATGAGGCCAGCCACTGGTGTGGTGGTTAATGTGCCTGGATCACACATGGTTTAAGTCACAGACCTGGTAGCTTAAAAACCATACTGGGTACATGTATGCCCAAAATCCTAAGAGGAGAGTGGAAAAGAAGGGATTTCAGTGTGGCTATGCCCCCACTCCCACCAGCCGAGGGTGCTTTCTCACTTTCTCTCTCTCCCTCTAGTGCGAACATTGATACTCCAGCAAAAATTGGAAGAAATTAAAAAATTGGAAGAAATTAATGAAGCTGAATATGATAGCCTCAAAAAATAATAGTAAGTCAAATCACTGGGAGAGTGATAAATGGAAGAGTCAGGATTTGAACTCCAAAGCCCAGGTCTGTTCATTCAAAATATGCAACCTATTACATGAAAATATTTCTTGATTATAGGGAAGGTTTATGTCTAATGATATTCATCATTAAAAAAATCAATTGAGAAAACATGTACAAAGTTTCTAAATCCTGTGAGGAAAGAGAAACCATGACTATTTCCTTCCATTCTCTCTCTCCAAATCAACACTAAAGAAATTACAGGAGCTGTAAGAAAGTGAAGGTTCAAGAACCCAGCTGTTCTGATTCAAATTCTATACATTTTCCCCCCATCAGACAATAAGTTATTCCATAGAACTCTGACACTAATAAGCTTTTATCCAATTATAAGGATTTTCTGTATTTACTCTGCTATGGAACATTTTCAAAACTTTTGTTTTTTTTTATTAGACTAACTGGAATCTGAAAGCTGGCTCCACCCTTTACTAGACCTGTACTCTTGGGCAAGTTTCTTAAGCTCTGAGCCTGCTTCTTCCTCTGCAAAATATGACAATAATAATACCTACCTTGTAGGATTATAAAGATTAATGTGATATATGGAAAATGCTGAGCACTTGGGACCAGCAGTTGGCGTAATGGTTATGTCGCTGGACTCCCATGTATTCGACCACAATTCGAGTCCTGGACCTGGTGGCTTAAATTCATGTTGGGCGCGTGTGCATGCATGCCCAAGATCCTGGGAGGAGAAAGGATTGTGGCATGGGGGGTAGTGATTTCCCACTTTCTGTCTCTGTCTTTCTGGAGAGCGCATGCATCCTATAGCAAAAACCTCTCAAAAAAATAAACAAACAAACAACAAAAACGAAAATACTGAGCACAGCACTCAAAATTTTAGTTAAATCAGAACTAGCAGTGTTATAAGAACTAGAAGGAGTAGTCAAAAATATAACAACAGTAGTATTTTCTTAGAGTTGAAATGTGAATAAAATCTTGAGTTCAACTAACCTAAAATTAGATACAGAGGCTGCTTTTGCTAATCCTACAGTTAGCTCAACATTAAGCAATCACCTATATTCTATCAATAGATGTGCAAATGATGTATATTTTTGCTATTTTATCCATTTTGATTCATTCTGTTTCTTTTGACTAAACTAGACAAAGACTATTTCCTAATCATTACATAAAGATGTCAGATTCTGCTCTGTGTAATCTAATATGATAACAAGTCACTTACTCTGGTGGAGGCATTTTTGAGGGTTCCACATCCCGCAGGAACTCACACTGAAGAGCCTGTTCAGCAGTACAACGCTTACTAGGATCCAAGGCGAGCATGTAATCAAACAAGTCTAGTGCAGCTGCTGGGATACTAGCGTGAGAGAATTATACAAGTCATGTACGTTCTTTAAACACAAGGGAGTGTTCCTTTAGAAGCTCATGTTTAAAAAAAGTAATTTTAATTAAATTTTTAAAATAAAATCAATTAAAATTTCAGTCATTTTAAATACTATTATTTTAAAATATACTTGTATTACTTTATCACAATAAATCCCAAACTTTTCTTTAAAGAAATGTTTTATTTTTACATAACTTCCTATTTAAAAAACGACACTCCTCTATGGACAATTTGCTATTATAACATAAATTAAGAACTGAACAGACTAGTTTCCTACAATAAAGTAAAAACCTCAAGTAATTTGAAAGCTGTTTCAATAAAATTCAAGTCACTAATAGCGAATTCTTTCATGTAAATGTCAAATCAAACACAAAATCACTAGTCACTGATTCCATAATAATGGTGAAATGGAATTTGCATGTAACAAAGGGCAAGTAAAATTTAAATGATCTAGAAGGATTGTAGAAATCTATAACGGATCAACAGAAGAAAGCATGACATTGAGAATTCACAAGAAATAACCTTAAAAACTATTCAATATAATATGATACTTAAGCAGCCCCTTCTTACAAAACAAATTCTTCTCTCAACTTTCGACGGTACTGCTTCTTTGGTTTCATGGTGTTGAAATATGGTAGTTTGATTACATCAGGCCACACTGCAGGACATGGACTCCCACATATACGGCTAGACAACACACAAAAAGAAGTACATCACTGTAAACTGCATAGAAAAGGATGATACACACAACTGTTTTTTTAAAAAAAATCAACTCATTTTTAAATACACAAAAGTTGAAGCCTTGATACCATATTTAAGAACCTTCATCAAGGGTCCAGCAGATGGTGTGAAAGTTAAGGTGCTGGATTCCACACGGCTGGCAGCGCCATTGGAGTACCAGACTCAATGGCTTGAAAATCACACCAGGCCTGTGTGTGCATGCATGCCCAAAATCCAGACGGAAGAATGGAGGAGAAGGAACTGCAATATACCCATCCTCCCAGGGGAATGATTTCTCAATTTTCCTCTTTCTCTCTGTCTCTCTCTTGTGCGAGCACACCCCACCCTATGGCAAAAAAAAAAAAAATCTTAAAAAAAAAAAAAAGAATCTTCACTAAATATCTTAGTCATTCAATGTAATGAACTATTTTAAGAAATCGGTTTATTTTTATTGGATGCTTCTAACAATCCAAGAATTCCGGTTCTTAGAGAGGACCTTTATATTTGCAAAATGAAAGCTTAAAATATATGACACTCAAAATATGTGGTCTATGTCTTTTTTAAAAAATAATTATTTAATTTTACTTATTATTATTCTTCCATTTGACCAAAGAGAGACAGAGAGAGCGAGGGAGGGAGGGAGAGAAAGCAAGCCACCACTTCCAGAAAGCTTCAAAGAAATAACTGCTAAAACTATTAGTAACTAAACGTCTCAGCTGGCTACCTACAATTTTTGTATGTTGAATTTTGAACCCTTCATGTAACTATAACTGGAATTTGCATATAAGCAAAATCTGTGCCTGCCAGTCAGCCTGCTAACCCAATACCATTTCCTAAAGCTGTCTTAAAATATACCAAATGCATACACCAAATCCCAAATATCTGAGGCCTATTTTGGGAAGCTCCTATGATCTATTGATCAATCTACTCAGACGCTTTCTACTTTTTGAAAGGCCGATAGAACAAATCTTATCAAAACTTCTCTCTAATTACTCTTCTCAGAATTTTGGTACACATGAATCAGAATCAACACTGTAACACTCCAAAAGAGAATCTTGCTGGGAGTAAACTGCCACTGTGAATTAATGGATTAATTTAGGAATGACTGCTATCTTTGCAATGCTTTGTGTCTTTCCTAGAAATAATCAATTCTTCTGTTTCCCACTATTACGTGTACTTTTCCAGTGAGATCTTGTGTGTTCCCTTTCGTAGGTTCATATTTTGCTCCCCACTCGCCTCATATGTGTGTCCCATCTAACCACACCTGGAATTCCCAGGTTGGGGTGTAACCAAAGGCAGGCCTCCCACATGCCTTTTATCTCCCAAGCAGCAGCCCTATGTAAGCACCACCACAGCTGGGCTTATTTTTTTTTTTTTCAATGTTTTTTAAAAGCCATTATATATTCTAAGCAGTTAATCAGGAAAACTTGATTATATGAAGATTTCAAAATTCAACAAACAAAACTTTTAGGTAGCCAATTGAGACCTTTAGGTTCTAATAGTTTTAGCAGTTGTTTTTTTAAAGCTTTCCAGATTTATAATCATATCACTGTAATTGGAATTTGCCTGCATTTCTCTTTATCAATATGGAATATTATGTGACAATTCCTAAGCACTGTTAGAATAATAACAATGGTTCACAATATTGGTAATTTTGTTTTGTTTCTGATTTTAATGGTAGTACTTTCATTGTTTACCTCTGAAGAAAGATGACTTTGGGTTTAAGAAACATGCAGTGTGTAACAAAGCTATTTATAAATATACACATGAATCCACACACATTATCTGTTAAAGAAGCATTCAATTATTCCTTTCTAACACAAGTTTTAATTTTTGTGGCTTTTAAATTTAATAGCTTTTAGGTTTTTGCCAGAGTACATGCACTCACTGGAGAAACAATTCCTTCTCCTCCATTTTCCTCTTGGGATTTTGGGAATACTAGCACACCCAGTGTTATTTTCAAACTGTTGGGTCTAGGACTCAAACTGCGGTCGACCATGTGGGAATCCAGTGACTAAACCACCATGCCACCTGCTGGCCCCAAGTTTTTTTTATCATTTTTATTTTTAAAAATTCTATTAAAATCATCATCTGTACTTTCTGCCCTGGACTAATATAATGAATTTTATTAAGCAATTTCCTCACATATACCCATCATCATATTCAAATGGAGACTACCATCTGGATCTAATAAATGTACCATTACTTCAGTATAATGCTATGTTTTCTAATTGTTAACTTGGATGTTCTACATCTGTATTCATATGTGAGACTGGTATATAGCAACAGTTTTCAAAAAGTGAGGTACAAAGACTCTCTGGGTCTCTCCTAGATGATTTAGGTATCTGGCAAGTCAAAGTTATTACTAAGACACTATTCACCTTTTCCAAAACTGTGCTTACTTTCACTAATGGCACAAAACTAATGGTGGAAAAAATACCAACACCTTAGCATGATTCGAGTCAGTCCCAGTGACACCAAAATACAATATTAGTAAGTTCCCCTCACTATTGTACAATTTCAGGAGGAAAAAAAGCCAGCTTCACATGAGCATGCCCTTGTTCAAGTAGTAAAAATCATTAATGCGATTAAATTCTAATATCCAAGGAGCCAAATGGTGGCGCAGTGGGATAAAGTGGTATGCTCCGTGAGGCAAATCAGCATGGAAGGCTACCAGTTCAAGTGCAAAGACCTCTCTGAGTATGCCATGTGCCCATGGCCTAGGCTAGCTGAAGCTGGGAGTGAATCACAATATCAAGACCCTGTTGGAGATGCTGTATCTCTGTCTCTCTGACTCATGGAATAAATAAACTTTCAAAAAACAAAGCTTTCAGGGGCCAGCAGGTGGCATGATAGTTAAGGCACTGGACTCTCACATGGCCAACTGCAATTTGATTCCCAGACATGGAGGCTTGCTTTCTCGCTTTCCTTCTCTCTTTCCAGTGAGCGCACATGTCCTACAGCAAATTAAAGAGTAAGAAATCAGATTAAATAAATAATTCTTTTTTTTTTAAGAAAAGGAAGCTTCCTGCCTATACTTTTTAAAAAAGAAAAACCCCTAAAACACTTCTGCATTGAAAAATATATATGACAGTCATTTTGAGGAAAAGCATTTATGTATTATTTGAGTTGCAAATTAGTGTATCTGTTTTTTTCTGGGACTACCATTTTTACCTTCAAGAACACCACTATTGTCATTCATACTTGGGTATCTGCCAGACACTTTCTCAAATATGCACAAAGTCAGCTTGTCACTTTAAGAAAAACAACTAATGGTATTACAGACACTATAAAATTGAAATGTTCAAGAGAAAATCAGAATATTGGAAAATTTAAATCCAACACCAAGAGCTCGACAGCTTCACAATACTTAAAGGCTGTTCTGATAAGATTAGCGGTAAATTTAGATAACAGAAGGTTACATTGGGATGATCTGCTCAATTCAGTGAACCAATATTTTCCAAGACCAATGCATTATGTGACAACAATCATCATATAAAAGAAACATTTAAAGCACAAGACAGACCAATGGATTTCAACATAGTATGATGGAAAATATTCCCTCATATAATTTCAGACGTGCATTACAACTAATCAATATAAAAACATTAACTATCTGGCTTTGGTGCAATTTCAAAGAGTATGTACAATTATCTAAAAGACAACTGAGAACAGCACATCACAGATAAAGGGATCTAAGTGGCACTTCTACTAAACCAGATATTAAAGGATTTGTAAAAATGTATAACAATGTCCACAAATTCAATAGCTTTTTATTATGGAAAATAAAGATGTTTAAAATTTTTAAATGTTTTGGGACCAGCAGTTAGTGTAATGGCTATGTTGCTGGACTCCCCATAGTTGACCGCGGTTCGCGTCCTGGACCTGGTGGCTTAAAACTCACGCCAAGCGCAGGTGCGTGCGTGCCCAAGATCATGAGAGGAGAACGGAAGAGTGGGGATTGTGGCGTGGCCATCCCCCGTGGGGGGTGATTTCTCGCTTTCTATCTCTCTGTCTGTCTGTCTGGCAAGTGCATGCGCCCTATAGCAAAAAACCTCTAAAAAATTTTTTTTAAATGTTTTTAGTTTGCCCATTTATTTACTTGCGAGACAGGCAGACACACACACGCACGCGCACGCACATGGACTCCTCTACCCCACCCACTGACAGGGTCTTGTCACACCACAATCCTGTTTGCATCTAACCAGCATGGACAGATCTCAAACAGGCCGACAGGCACACTCACTATGTTCAGGTTGACATAGGATCTGAACCCCAGTTCTTCCCACATGGCTCCAGTACCATAAAGCAGAGCCCATCATATATGCCACTGCAGCTAGAGTATATGTTATTTTATTGTTTTAAAATGAATTAATAAATATTTTTTAATTTCTCAGTTTTTATTTCCAATATGGTACATGTCAATAGATAAAACCAATATAAGATAAGCTCTTGGGATCTTCAATAATTTTAAAAGTGTAAGAGTGTGAAGAAGTTCACAGACCAAAGATAATGAAAAGCACAACTCTAGAATTTTTTATGCTGTTTATGAAAGTATACATGCTTCATTTTTTAAAATATAGGAACTTTCCTTACTTAAAATATTCTTTCTTTAACTGCTAGAGAGCACATGCTCTCTCCAGACAGTGAAAATCCCACAATGGCATGTGGTCATGCTGCAATTCCTTGTCCTCCATTTCTCCTTCCAATCAGGATTTTGGACACATGCAGTGTCCATACATTTTTCAAGCCTCTGGGATCTGGATCGCAACGCATTGTGGTTAATGACTGTGCTATAGGGCAGTCTGGAAGTTTCCTTCTTTTACTATATTCTGGAATAACTGAAGTCTAGTCCTTTAAAGTTTAAAAAACTTCACCTGTGTGACCATCTAGGCTTGAGCTTTGGTGTATGGTGGGAGAGGGGTGAACAAAGAAGTAGGACTCTTTACATTCTACTTTTCTTCCATGATTCTAAGTATTTTTATTTCATAAGCAGCATACATTGTGTGACAGAAATGCTTTTCAGCTGGAGAAGGCTAGGAGTTAGAAGTATAACACTCATGCAGTATATGTCTATGGCCACAGAGAGCATTTTTTCCCTCATTCATCCTATTTTGTCCCCTACTATGTTTTCCATTATTTTCTTCTACCACTTCTTAACCCATGCTATTTTTATCACAAAAACCTTATCATCTAAAAATGTTTTCTGGAACAAACCAAATTATAAACAAAATAACTTGATTGCTGCAGTGTAAAGTTCTTTAACATAGATTCTGCTTCGTATTCCACTCAGTTTTACACATATTTATACAATAGTAACCTTAGATAACATCATTCCTGAGCCTTTAGATAAAGGAAATAATCTAAAGTTACCACAAATAAAGTGAGTGAAAGAGGTATATACTAAGATACGCACATTTATTTAATTCTTACAACCCTAAGCATGTCATTAGTTCCGTTTTACTTGTGAAGAAACAAACTTAGAGCATTACAAAACTTACCCTAAATCACAAGAATAGGGAGTAGCTGAGCTGGCATTAGAACCCAGGCCGGTAAGATTCCAAAGGCCAGAGCCCTTCTGGTATACTCTGCTGCCTCATTACACTGAGACTGTTGGGTTTTTTTTTTTTGTTTTGTTTTTTGTTTTTTTTTTGAGAGAGATTTTTACTATAGGGCAAACACACTCTGCTCGCCGGAGAGAGACAGATAGACAGGAAGCAAGAAATCACATCTTCTGAGGGATGGTCACATGGCAATCCCTTCTCCTCCATTCTCCTCTTATGATTTTGGGCATGCATGTACACATGCCCAGCATGAGTTTCAAACTGCCAAGCCGCCAGGTCCGGGACTTGAACCATGGTTGACCATGTGGGAGTCCAGCAACATAACCATTACATCATCTGCTGGTCCCAAGACTTGTCTCTTTTATCAGAAACTTCCTTTATGTTTAAAAAAAAAAAAACTGATATAGAATCAAAATTGAAGCATCTTTTAATAATAGTTGGTATCTTAACAAAGCAAAATAAAAACATGCTGAAATACATAAACCAGAAAGCAAAATTTTCCCCTCCATAGCCATCTTAATCCATGTTCAGATTAGCAGCTCCAGATTCTTTTTTTTTTTTTTTTTGAGAGGTTTTTGCTATAGGGCGCGTGCGCTCGCCAGACAGACAGAGAGAGATAGAGAGACAGAAAGCAGGAAATCACCCCCCAGGGGGGATGGCCACGCCGCAATCCCTTCTCCTCTCGGGATCTTGGGCACGCACGCACACGCGCCCGGCGTGAGTTTAAGTCAGCGGGTCTGTGACGCGAACCACGGTCGACTACGTGGGAGTCCAGCGACATAGCCATTACGCTAACTGCTGGTCACCAGCAGCTCCAGATTCTTGATGTGGCTTGGCTTGCATGAATGGAATTGAACTAAGCATAACCTTCTGTCAACCTGCACGTCTCATGTTGCTTTTAGATGTCAGTATCTCCAACTATCATTTCCTTTTAAAATAATTGTATAGTATGCTATTAAGCAGATGGCTGAGCTTTTTTGCTACACGATTCTCAAACTGACTTAATGTATTTATAACATAACCCAGTAGACTCAGCCTCACAGTCTTTACTACTTTACTGTTCTTTGCTTCATTGAGATCTCTACTCAAATGTTATCTGATGGATGAGTCCTTCTCTGACTCTCTGTATAGTACTACCTCCCACCATTTCTAATCCCTTTACACTGATCACCACCTGATGTATTTAATTGATTTGTTTTGTCCGTCTCCCACAACTAAATCTCCCACAACTAAAACGTAGGAAACAAGCTTTCCACTCCCTTCTATCCCCATTACCCATTCTATCTTCCGTACCCGTAATCAATAAGTACTGTTAAATGATTCTGTCTCATTTAAAATGTCTTTGTATCACTATTAAGGTCATTATCAACTTATTTCTGGACTTTCCATGTAATTCCATTGATTCATCAATATATTCTATACCTGATTAGTTTCAGTTACTATAATTTGATTTAAACATATGAAACACCAAATTGTCCTTTTAAGAATTTCTCTGGCTTATCCTTCCAAATAAGCATAAAATCAGCTGTCATGTTTTAAAAAAACTGTCTTCTGAAATTTTTACTAGGAATGTAGTTATTAATACCGGGTGAATTACTATTTTAAAAAAAATTAAGGTTTCCCAGTCAAAAACAAGATAGACCCTCCAATAGTTTTTCAAATGACCTTACATTTTTAAGTGGGGTATTATATTGAGTTGTAAATAGTTTCCAAAAAACTATGCTTTTAGTATATATGTATTATTACATAATATATATTAGCATATTGTGAGTATATATAATACATTATTAGTACCCTATATATATTAATATATAGTAAATATTAATATACTGTGTGTATGTGTGTATATGCACACAATATCATTTTTTACCATAAGTTTATTTTGAGGCATTTCAGCTATATTCCTGACACATTATATGAATGCATATATGCGTTACATACAAAATATGACAACACTGCCTTTACCTGTATGTATGTATGTATATATATGTGTGTGTGCATGTGTATGTGTATGTGTGTATATGTGTGTGTGTGTGTGTGTGTGTGTGTGTATACCCAAATAAAACCTTATTGGCTCACTTTTCTAACAATACTAGTTAACTGGTTAGTACTTCTAAAATACTCTTAAATAATGATGTTAGAAGACTCCTTTTCTCATCTTTTGTCTTTATTTCTAGCATTTCACCACTAAATATTATTGTCTGATAGTTTGCGATACTTTGTCATGTTAGAGAGATATTCTCTCTACTCAAAGTTTACATTTCTAACAAATACCTATTCAATACCTATCGAGATAAATCTATTATTTTGTTTCTATTAAAATGATGAATTATAATAACAGATTTTCTAAAACTGAAATACCTTTGTATTCTTGGGATGAACTCTATCTTACTCTGCAATTTAAAAAAAATTTTCAAGTATTTATTTTTAATTTGACCAGAGAGGGACAGAGTGAGAGAGAGAGGGAGAAAGTGAGAAAGCAAGCCACTAGGTCCAGAACTTGAAATGCAGTCAACCATATGGGAATCCAGCACCATTAGCACCATGCCACCTGCCCAGCCCCTGCAATTTACATTTTTAACTAAAAGCTGGATACTATTTGCCTTCTTGAGAATTTTTGCATTGATATCTTATAAAAGTTGTTCATGTTGTATTTATTAACTACTGGTATTTGTGTCATACAGATGCCTTAAGAAGTTCCAGTAAGTTTTATTTCCTATGTAATATACAGTAATGGTTAAAAGTTTAGATTCAAAGGTAACACTGTCTAGATTCAAATCTTAACTTTGTTATTTACTAGCAGAATGACCCTGGACAAATTCTTCGCTTTTCAAAGATTAAGTTTTCTTTACTATAAAAAGAAGACAGGGTTGTTAGGAAACATAACTGAGTTAATTTAATTCAAGGAAAACTTTTAGAACAGTTTTTGTATTGTATGTAAACTAAACAGATGTTAACTATCACTAATAGAAATCTTAGTACCCAATATAATCAGGACCAGTGATCAGTTGGTTAAATGAAAAAAAATGGACTAAAAGAAATCATTAAAAAGCAAACAAATGAAAAAACACGAAAACATAATTCAAACACTTTATTTAACTGAAAATTTATAAATGTACACTTATTCTCCAATATTCTGACATATAGCCAAGGCTTTCTCTTTGAACAGAATTCAATGAATAGAATTCTACATTAGCTTCTTGTACAAACTATACCCATAATATATCATCAAAAATGTTCAGTTTTGATAGCTTTAAGGTAAAAGTTAAAAACGCTTTCACAGCAATCCACATGCTAATAACTCTCTCAAGATTTTTGTGATTTTTCTAATTTACACATCTGCCTATTCCTAATTAGCAACATTTAAAAATTTCTGCTAAGTACTATATCTACCTATATTTAACTAAACTATATAATGACAATAATAAATAGCTGGCATTAAAAATCAGAAAGAAACAACCATCCTTTGGTTATCATACTCATACTCATCATCATACTCACCATCATACTCATCATACTCTTCAAACAGTGGGATGAACAACTACTAGAAAGTGGTAGCATACTAGCTACATGCATTCAACTTGCCATATTATTATTTATTTACAGAGATGAATTAATCTAATAAGTATTTTCAAAGGAAAGTTTAATCACAAAACTACTGCATTATTCTTATGTTCTGGCATAGTTTGTAAAACATTACAGTTACTAAAAAGATACCGAAAGGTTTATAAGAATTTATCTATGAAAAAGTCAGAGCCTAGTTCCACTGAGGAATGCTCTAATAGCATTCTTCCATTTGAGTTTTTTAGTTTGATGAATCAAAAGGTCTTGGAATTATTTTGATGTTTTATATCTGAAGTCAATTTCTTTCTTATAATCCTCATTTCATGTCATTTCTTTATACTATCTATTCATATTGAGTTAAAATAATAGATTTATTTATATTACACGGGTGTGAATAAACCCAGATGAGATCTTAACTTTATTCTTTTTTTAAAAGAATTTTTAAATTTAATTTAATTCATTCATTCATTCATTCATTTTAATTGGAACAAAGAGAAAGAGAGAAAGCCACCAGGTCTGGGACTTGAAACATCGTTGGCTATGTGAGAGTACCCAGCGCTTTAACCACCACACCACATGCTGGTCCCCTAGATTTATTGTTATGTTCTACATTTTTTGGGTACTTTTTTTGTAGGCTCATTGATTACTTTTATTATTTGAGTTTATTTTTGCTGTTTTTTTCCCTAGCTTATCAGCTGAATGCTAATTCATTTACTTTCATTTGTATATTTACTAGTATATTTACTAGTATATTTATGACTTTCTGGCTAAGAACAGGTTTAGCTCATGGATTTTTTTTTCCCATGTATCACTCTTTTTAAGTCTAGATGGTCTTAATCCCCTTTAATCCAATATTATTTTTCTTAGGTTTTAGCTATAGGGTATGTGTACTCATCAAAAAGAGACAGAAAGAGGGCAAGTGAGAAATCACTCCCGGGGCGGGGGGGGGGGCAGGGGGAGGGGATAGCCACACCACAGTTCCTTCTCCCCCATTCTTCTCTTGGAATTTTGGGGACAGAGACACACATAACTCTGACGGGATTTTCAAGCCACCAAGTTGGGACTCAAACTGTGGTTGGCCATGTGGGAATCCAGCACTTTAACTACCACGCCACCTGCTGGTTCCTCCAGTAATTATTTTTAAGATACATAAGATGTTTAGATGTTGAAAGACTTTATTGTTTCTACTTTTGTATTAATTTCTACTTTCATAATATTTTATTTAGATAATATAGTCTTTATTCTGTCTTTGTTAAATTTTGCCAGTGGGCACAGGCACTCACCAGACATAGGGAGTGAGAAAGAGAGGGAGACAGAGAGAGAAAACACACTTTATGGGGAACGTGCATGCCACAATCTCTTCTCTGTTTCTTCCTCCTGTCAAGATTTTTGGGCATTCACAGACATGTGCCTGTTTTGTCTTTCAAGACACAGGGTCCAGGATTATAATCATGTAGTTTGCCATGTGGGATCCAGTGCCTTAACCACTACTCTATTAGCTGGCCTTAGTGTGGATTATTTGAATGTTCTAAAGTTTACTGTCATTTTGTATTTCTACTAATTTATAATTAACTTTTGAAAATGTCCAATAACCAAGAAAAGTCTATTTCTAATTTCGGAAAATATCAGTTCCTCTCTATCCTTGTCTATTTGTATGTCACACAATAAAAAAGGTAAAACAAATGTTTTGTATATTTCTGTTGAACTCTTCCCCTTTCTCCCGTTCTTTATAATTTCATTAAAAGTTCTGTGTTTGGGGCCGGCAGGTGGTTAAGGGCACTGGACTCTCACATAGCTGACCATGGTTCAAGTCTCAGACCTGGCAGCTTGCTTTCTCATTTTCTCTCTTTCTCTCTCTCTCTGTCCCTCTCTGGTCAAATTAAAATAAATAAAGTTCAGTAAAATAATTCTTAAAAAAGAAAAAAAATGAAAGTTCTGTGCTTAACTACCTTAGCAATGCCTGGGACACAACTGGTTCTACAGTTCCATTTTGAGATGAGGAAATTAGTTACTTTGAAGTTGAAGCAGTGCTAGTTTCTGACTTGATTATTTCTGACTATAATCAAGTTATCCCCAGTGGAGAAGCAGGCTCTAACTGGAGCACTCAATTTTCCATGCTATCTCCCTTAGTAAAAAAAATAACCACCTTACCCCATTACCAAAAAGGGCAACATTCAATTTTTGGCGATTTGTTTCACGGGTTTTGGAATTCTGACCACACTGTAATTATCTCCCCCCAAAAAGGATAGTTAACTCTCAGAATCTTCTTTTATTTGATGAAAGTTTTCTGTTTCTAGGCAATACTTTTAAAATCTATAAAATGAAGTTTGAATTCCTGCTCCAGTTACTATACATAGCTTTATGTTAGCTTTGTTCGGTTGGGAAAGTAAAATTCTATAAATCTGTATTTCCTATCAACATCTTTCCTGAAACACAACATTCATACTTTTAAATTTTCATGGAAATCCTGAGAGCTGCAACTTTGTAATATTTTATATGAAATCAAGATTCCCTTTAACAAAACAATTTTAAATATCAGATGAAAACAAAAGTGACTAACATGTATTGGGTGCATATGCTAAACAGAGAGAGACAAAGAGAGAAGGAAAGTAAGAAATCATGCCCTGGGGGGATGGCCACACCACAATCCCTTCTCCTCCATTCATTCTCCTCTTGGGATTTGGGCACACACGCATAGCTCCTGGCACGATTTTCAAGCTGTCAAGTCCAGGACTCAAACTGCTGAGTCAGGTATGTGGGATTCAGCACCTTAACCACCAAGCCACCTGGTGGTCCCCAATACTTTTTTTAAAACAGTTTAGGCACTGGACACACTCACATGGCTGATCACAGTTTGAGTCCTGGACCCAGTAGCTTGCTTTCTCACCTTCCCGCTCTCTCTTTCTCTGGTCAAATTAAAATAAATGAATGAATAACTAAAATAAAATAAATAATTTTAAAAAAAAATAATAAAAAAATCACCTACCATTCATTTTCTCCAACCTATTTACTCTTCTTTCCTGGTCTTAACTTAATAGCTTTAAGTCCTGTGATTTAATTACACACACACACACACACACACACACACACACACACACATATATCAAAAGAAGGAGGAGGAGGAGGAGGAGGAGAGGAGGAAGGGAGAGAGGGAGGGAGGAGATCTAGGGACTTGGAGATCCTTAATTTTACTGGAATATATATCAATACACCTGTATTCTAGTTTTTCAATGTTAAATTTCCTTCCCCTCAACAAACATTGTAATTAGCAGCTTACCTTATTAATTCTAGTTGTGCAAGTTCCTGATTTGCTTGAAATATAGGTTTTTTAGTGAAGAGTTCACCAAGAATACATCTAAAGGAAAAAAAAAAATCCATCATTACCAAATCATCTGATTTTAATTCATTACCAAAAGTTCCAAGTAAGCTAATCCAATCAATAGACCTGTCTTACCCACAGCTCCACACATCAATAGCTGGTGTATACCGTTCTTCTCCTAGCAGTAGTTCAGGTGGACGGTACCATAAAGTGATGACCTTGTTAGTATATGGCCGACTAAAACAAAGAAAGCACTCTTTAGAGTTTGTGTTTGTTGGAATGGGAGAGATTTTCTTAAATATTATCTTGGCTTATCATAGTTATAATTCTAACTAAAATCACTTTCAACTAAATATACTCATATTAAGACATCAAATATGTGATCCTAAAATGCATCAGAGCAACCTGATTAACTGAAAACTTTTCTTAATATAGGAAAATAAAAAGTAGTTGGCTAGTGCTAATTCTAATTTGGTTGTTTGTATAGATTCAATTGTCAAGTACTGTTTTTCCTTTCCAGAAAACTTTTAAAGGGATTAGGTTAACTGATCTAAAGGAGGTTGACTGATTTTGACCAAATCTGGCAGAGTATAATACTAATAGATGACGACACTGTTCAAATTTTCATCTAATGAAAGTTTTCAAGTCAGTCTATCCTTGGTGATATTCTTTTATTTCAATTCACTCTGGTTTACTATCACAGCACAAATTCTCCAGCAAAGTGTTTTCGATCCCCAGAGAATGGTCACATGCTAACTGATTCCCATAAATGAAGAAGGTCCTAAAAAGTCAGAGGAGGTAGACTCATTTAGAGTGTATACTTCAGGTGATCACGTCTTTAGATCAATTCTAAACCATTCTTTCCAAATCACAAGGACTCAAAGTATCGTAAGAAGTTTCTCAGAAAGGTGGTGTTCTAAGCCCATTTACCTGAAGTTGGACTGGACCTGGACCAGTTTTAGAAAGAAGACAAAGAAATATACAATTTATAAAGGAATTCTCCCTTGCTATTTTTAAATCTGGAGTTCCAGACAGTACATGATTTATCTGACCTGCTCTGCTCACCACCTAGCCAAATTTTCCAAATAATTTAAGCATTAGTATTTTAAGCCATCTATCTGGGCATCACAGAATTACCATTATAAGTCTATACTAACAGTGTTCTTTTCTTTTTGGAGAGGTTTTTGCTATAGGGTGCGTGCGCTCGCCAGACAGAGACAGAGACAGAAAGCGAGAAATCACTCCCCCAGGGGGGATGGCCACACCGCAATCCCTTCTCCTCCATTCTCCTCTTGGGATCTTGGGCACTCACGTATACGCACCCGGTGTGAGTTTAAGCCACTGGGCCCGGGACTCAAACTGCGGTCAGCTACATGGGAGTCCAGCAACATAGCCATTACACTAACTGCTGGTCCCCTAACAGTGTTCTTACCCAGAGAAAATATTTAACTAACTTTGGTAATAATTATGAAAATCAAGAGAGTCTAAAGTGCATATTTTTAGTATCAAATTAGGATTTGATCATTCTAACATTATTAATATACTTTTCTTAGTGGTCTTTGTTTCTTGGTATCACTTATCTTCACATAAAGTTGGGAAGTCTTTTTAATTCTAGTTACTTTAATTAAGCTGGATTTAATAATTAAAAATATGGTTTACCTCTTATGCCTTAACTTCTTTTAAATTTGAAACTTCTTTCCAACTTTTCTTATTCAAATCCTAAATTTTCTTCATGACACAGTGAAAGACACACCTCCGTAAAGTTTACTCTCTAGTAAATTTATCTTCACATTCTGAAATTTTTTATCATACTTACCACTGTCTTGAACTCTCTATTTTATATTTTCTATCTTCCCAGAAAGTCAAAAGACCCCACACAATTCTTTATTATAAACCCCACACACAAAGACCAGAACAATGCTGGACTCAGGGAAGGCACCTTATGTCTATGGCTCTGCAACTTTAGGTGACATATTTAGCTGGGTGGGAGAACAAAGTTTGTGAAAAATATAATGACTACTTCCTAAAACATTTCAAGGGTTTCTAAGTACATGAAACCTTAATTATTATGTTACAAAAATATAGCTACGCAACTAATCTAAAGGAAATGTTTAAATTAATATAAATCTATCCGCATCTTTTTATTTAAAATACATTTTAAGATAGTTTATATTTTTAAATATATTTTAAAAGAAAAAATGTTCAATTACAGAGAAACCACACAAATTCATATAATTAAATTTTATTAAAAAGGGAATATTTAAATAAAAATTATTTTCCACACTATCAATTTCTAAGCAATATTCAGAACATAATGATCTTTAGAACTTAAAACTAGTTAAATTTTTACTGACTACCTTATAAAGCTCAGAAGTAAAAATATTTAATCCATTAAAAAAATTACTAAACACCGTACTAGATGAACTTTATTTCAAAGTGCACAGGAACAACATTTAACATATACCAATGAATGGCTTTTCCAAATATTTCCAAATGCTTAGTTTCTGTCTGAAAAAACATAAAAGCTAGGTAAAGAATGAAGGAAAAAAAAAAAAAACAAAAAAAAAACATTCACCTATAAAGTTTGGCCCAGAAATCTCAATTTTAAAACACTATATTAATATAGTCTCAAAACTGTGGAAATTTTTTTCCTTTAAGAAGTGAAAAAATATTCACATTAATACAGACTTTTTATAAAACAAACCACCACCCAGACAGTTTTCTTTATGTCCAATAAATTATCCATAAGCTAGAGAGCAAAGATTTTCTCTAGGGTCAGAGATAGATTCCAAAAAGTTGCGTATAAACAAGTCCAGGAACTCTGGATACTGAGGTGTCAAGGGAGATGAGAAATGGTTATGACCTTCCCTATTGTAGGGCCTAAGAAGCAGCAATGTATCCATACCAACCAAGCACTACCATTAGGGTGTATCCCAGAATAACATGTGGTTCAGCCTATTTAGTCTAGATATATGAGGGGCTCTTCAAAAGTTCACAGAAAATGTCTACTATTAAAAAAAGAAAGAAAGAAAATGAAAAAGAAACCCTATTTTCATTCCATTTTCCATGAAGTTTTTGAATTCCTCTTACATATAAAAGGCAAAGTAGACACTCAAAACAAGATCCTAGGTCTTTTAAAGTATTGAAGGTTCTGGATAATCTCAGTTAAATTTTACAATCAGAGTTGATTTTGTTAAAGATCATTCTATGAAATGATAAGAGTCACATAAAAGGAAAATACCAAACTAGCTCTAACATGCTTCTTTTCCCTAATCACACAAAAAAAGTCTGTGATTATTTCTTTTACGCTATAATTTAGTGTTTTTGAGACAAAATATCATAAGTTAGTGTTCTTGAGAGCTTTCAGTTAATTTATCTATGAAAGAAATCTGGGTCATTAAAAAATTTTTTTACTACATGGTGCTTGTACTCACTGGAAAAAGACAATGAAAAGTGAGAGAGAGAGAGAGAGAGAGAGAGAGAGCGCACACGCGCACGCGCGCGCGCGAGAGAGAGCGCAAAAGTACCCCCAAGCAAAGTGGCTACACTGTAAGCCTTCTCCTCCAGAATCCTCTTGAGACTTTGTACATGAACATAAATGTGCCCAGTGTGTTTCTGAAGCTTCTGAGTCCAGGACTCAATCTATGCAGTCAGCTATGAGGAATGCAGCCATCTTAACCACAATGCCACCAGACAGTCCTGCGTCCAATTATTAATACATACTCAGTTTTTAAGGCCCAAAATCCAGAAACTCTCTTTCCCTCACGTCTAGTATCAACAATTTCTATCAACTCTATACTCAAAATACATCCTAAGTCCAACCATTTTCCATGATTTCAACAGCTACATCTTAGTCCAAGCCACTCTTACTGGCTCACTGGTAGGTAGTACTGCAACAATATCTTACCTGATTTCCTTGCTTAGTTCCCTTTCTTTACTTCTTTAAGTTTTTTTTGTTTGTTTGTTTGTTTTGTAAAGCATAATACCAGATTATATAGCATACTTGCTCAAAACTGTCCAGTGATTTTCTACACAACTGAATAAAATTTAAACTTTAACTCAATTTGTAGAACTATATACATACACATTAAAGCTCTCACCTCCAATTACACTAGATATTTTTTTCTTTTTTTCTTTTAGTTTACCTATTTTTCCATGAGTGAAAGAGACAGAGAAAAAAGAGAGAAACAGAGACACAGCACCCCTGATCGAGTCCCAATACCGTGATCCACCCCAAGCTTCAGTCAGGCAAGATCACGGGCATACAAGTGACCGGTGTTCTTAGGTAGATCCTGTCAGAAATCCAAAATGTTCTGATGTGGTCAGTGCTGTCCTACAGCCCATGGCAACTTTTCAACCCTTAATCCTTTCTAATGTATTCCAAGGCTGCAAACTAGCTGAGTTGCTTCTACTTTTTTCTTGGAATGTTCTTTGCCCCAGTCTTCATTAAGTATTCCCTTTTCCATCTCTAGGGTCTCAAGCCCTCATTTACTGCCTCAAAGGCTACCCTAACTGCTCTAGTGAAAATTACCTCCAACAGTCACCATTACCCTTATTAGGACCCTACAATCGCTATGTTATTTACACTGCTATATTTAGTATTTTAAATTTTTTTCTCCACCCCACATGCTTTATTGTCTAACTTCCCTCCTCACCCTGTAAATGAGGTCAAAAATGTGGACCATCACAGCTCTAATATCTAGACCACAGGTATTACCTAGCTCAACGCCTAGCACATAGTAAGTACTTCATATTTTCCAACTGACTGACTTATGCCATAACTACCTAACAATAAATACAAGCTTCTTCTCATGTCCTTTCCCCCTTCCTTTCTTTTTTCACTCCCACTCTCTTCCCTTTGACATATTTCAAGAAAAATATCTTTTAAATCCCTGTGCCATAACATGGCTACAGAAAAACAAAACTAATTTTTCCCAACTGATGCTGTCATCTTACTAAGATCACTCGTCTTATTTTGCCATTCATGTTACCTATGCAAATTCAGAAGTCCTATAAGTACCTATAGCATAACACAGAAATTAAGGCAGGGATGTGTATCATAGTACATATTCTAACAATTCTACATCCTTGTAATATAACCCATCTCTGACCTTCAACACCTATAGCCAGGCCCTAGATCTGAATATCATCATCCTAACTAAATTTACTAAAATAGTTTTCAAACCAATCATCCTTGCTTCTAGATTCACAAGGCCAATCTACCTTCTGAAATTCAGTCAAAATGATACCATAAAATGTGAACGTGTTACACCTTTAGTCCACATTTCCTTCTAGAGAATATCTATAAAGGCCTATAAAATCCTTCACCATTTTGTTCTTGCTCCAACTATACTGAACCTTTAGTTCTCTGAGATGGCTAAGCAAATGCTCATTTACTAGAGCAAGGAGCTAAGGCTAGAGAGAAAAGAGAGCAAGCAAGAAACTATGAACAAGTTACTAGTGCTTTACTTGTATCTAAAATATTTGAATAAAGCAGTTTTCAAAAAGTCAATGGCAACTCAGGTCAGCAGGTGGTGTGGTGGTAAGGTACTAGATTCTCACATGGCCACTCATGGTTTAGGTTTAAATCCCTCACCTGGTGGCTTGAAAATCAGGGCAGGCATGTGTACATGCAGGCCCAGAATCCCAAGAGGAAAATGAAGCAAAAGGGATTAGGATGTAGCCATGCCCCCTGGGGGGTGATTTCTCACTTTCCCTCTCTGTCTTTTTCCAGCGAGTGCAGATGCCCTATGGCAAAAATCTTTATTTAAAAAAAAAAAAAAAAAAAAAAAAAAATCACAATTTAGTTTTAAAATCTGAAAAACTGGTATAATAGCTCACTTTCCACTTTATTATTTAATGAAAAAGAAGCAACAGTGACAAAAGTATGCAGACAGAAGAACATTAATCACAAAAACAAATTCCAAGGTTGGTAGAGTTAGAACACAGTAAGGCCAATTTCATGCATCACCCAATTCAATAATAGCTTATAGTATTATCAAGAAAATACTCCACGTTATGATCAGGATGCTGTATTTACAAATGTAAAGATAATAGTAAAAGACACTGAACTATTATTTTGAAACCAGGAAATGTAAATCTCAGGAAAATTAAAGAACCACTGCAGTATGAAAACAGATCACCCAAAGGTAGACAAATACATGAAAATCCAGAAATGAACATTTCCAACTTTTACTGTTAGGCTTGGTTACTCATTGTTATAAAGATCATAAGAGAACAAGCAAACTGATATGACATCTTTTTTACCCCTATGGATTTATAAACAAAATATATTCTTGAGCTGTGGCTATGTGTCTTTAACAAAAAGCAAATTAGGTCTTACTGAAAAACAGGAAAAAAAATACAGTCAGGTTCTTGGATGTTAGAGAATAAATTTGTACAATTTAAAAAAGGAACATCTAAAAACAAAAGCAAGCAAATAAACAGAAAATCTAAAAATATTAAATGAACCACTCCGATGTATTTCTATAATTAAATTCCAGGTAATAATTCCACAACCTAGCAAAGCACACATACACATTCTTACATACAACACACATATCCCTCTGCCATTAAATTAGAAAATCAAACAGTAACTCCAACAAGTTGTTATCATGGGATGACAAAATAATTTTATAAAGATCCAGAAATAAGGATTTCAATGTTAAATACTCTGAATTTCAATTTCTACTAAATACCTGATCTGCAAATCTCCTTAATAGTGGTTTTTTGTTTTTTTGTTTTGTTTTGTTTTGTTTTTTGGCAGGGGGGAGAGCTAAGTCCACTAGGGAAGTAACTCTTAGGGAAAAACAAAACAAAACAAAACACTTCCTGCTTTAAAAAAAAAAAAAAAAAAAAAAAAAACAACTTTCTACCTCTATGTGGTTAACAACAAACATATTAAAATGTTGGGACCAGCATATTATGTAATGACTACATCCTTGGGCTCCCACATAGTTGACTGCCGTTTAAACTCCAGACCTGGTGATTTAAAGCTCATGCTGGTGGCATGTGCAGGCGCTGGGTGCATGTGCAGACGTGCCCAAAATCCAGAGGAAAATAGAGGAGAAGGGATTGTGGCACGTCTCTCCCCTCAGGAGGTATTTCACACTTTCTGTCTTTCTGTCTCTCCAGTAAGCACATGCGCCCTATAGCAAAGATCTCTTTAAAAAAAATAAAAGTCATCAGACTTGTAAACAATAAAACTTTCATATGAAATCTCAAGCAATTTATTTAAAATGTTTAATGTTATTATTTTCCATTTATATTTTTCTCAATAGGTACTTAAGGAGCTTCCAGGCTGCTTAAAACTGTAACAAAATTCAGTATACCTAAGGGAGACTCAAAAACAGAACTATCACACAACTTGCTAAACTGCCAGAAAATGAAAACATTTCTCATGTGATAAAAATAAATTTACAGGACCAGCAGTTGGCGTAATGGCTATGTCACTGGACTCCCATGTAGTCGACCGCAGTTCGAGTCCCTGACCCGGTGGCTTAAACTCATGCCGGCGCATGTGCATGTATGCCCAAGATCCCGAGAGGAGAATGGAGGAGAAGGGATTGCAGTGTGGCCATTCCCTGTGGGGGGTGATTTCTTGCTTGTTTTCTCTCTCTCTTTCTGGTGAGCACACACACCCTATAGCAAAAACCTCTCCAATAAATAAATAAATAAAATGTATTTAGAGGATAAGAAGGCAGACAGTGAAATTCAATGGACCCTTTGCTACAAAAGAACTATAGAAGTTGTCAACAGCCTAACTATACCTCAACAGCAGATGAAAGGTCCCTAAAGCTTTCCACTTGGAAAATACTTTTAGGTAATCAAGGCTGGATCCAGAGCCTTACCAGGGAAGCTCACCAATATAATGAGAATAAACAGTCTTCCTCTCAGAAGTTCAATTCTTCGCTCTACCACTTACTAGCAGCTGTATAATCTTGCAAATGCACTTAAAATTTTCTAAACTTCAATTTCTTTATCTTTAAAGTCTGCCTAAGAATAATACCAATACCATCTCAGAACACTGTCTCTTATTAGGTCATTAGGAAATTCATAACATGTTTTTCTATGCAAAAATGTGTCATGACTTTTCTGACAACCCAGAATTATTCTTCTTATGAAAGGAAAAAGAGGTGTGTGTGTGTGTGTGTGTGTGTGTGTGTTTGTGTGCGCGCGCCCATTTACATATTTAAAAGTCAACCAGTTTCAGTTGCTGAAAGTGTTAAAGTTCAGTGGTAATATAAAGGTAAATTATAATAATTTTTTTTACAGAATGATAAATAATGTACTCTGAACATATAAAGGAAGATGCCCTCCAAAAATGCCTGTGGGATTTAGGAACCAAATCCATGTTAGAATGAGGTAATGTGAAGTGTAATTCCACACAAAAGGAAACACTTACATAGATTCACAAAGGCATTCAAAAGCACAGCATGTTTAGAGAACCGCAAATGGTTCAGCACTGCTATTATTGAGGGGAGAGCTAGGGATGGCAGTGCCTCAGGATGGCAGGAGAGAACATCAGAGAAAGAGGAGAGGCAGGGGGACCAATAGAATTCTATTACAATGTTGTGTGTGCAGCATATCTGGATGTGAGAGACCTTGTCAAAAATAGCTTTAACTAAACTATTTAATAAAAGAAAAGCAGATGTTTTTCTGGGGGAGTGATAGATGGGTTTCACAACAAGGTTTAATTTTAAGGTACCCAGATCACCTAGGTAGAGATATTTAATAAACACACAGAATGATTAGGGATCAGAAGAACCAAGTTCACTGCTTGAAATTCAGATTTGCAGGTGCTCAGTATTATGAACATGGGTGAGATAACCCAACATGAGGGTGGGGACATTGTATCCTAAAGAATTAAATTGACTTTCCCACTTAACTCGCTTAAAAAATGTATACTACTTTACCAGGGCCAAAGGAAATATGATTTAATCTTGACCTTAGTTAAAGCTGTGATCTAAATGGCATTTTCATCTCTGAACCTTGCTTAGTCATTTTATTTATTATTACCCGTATATGATTAGTGATTGTTTTAAATTACCATACTTCCAATTTTGTCCAGGCTCTCCCAGAAGATCCTTTCTATTACTTGGAATCCCCAGAGTTCCCTGCACTGATATATATGAAGAGGAGCCTCCAAATCAGGATCCTCTTCTGGCTCAAAATCAATTAAGCCATTACTGTGAATGCATTTGACATCTTGGGGCATATAAAACACAAAAATATAAAATATTCCCATCTTTAAAGAACTGTAATTTTAGGTTCAAGAAACAACAGATTAGAGGTAAGAAAGTAATCTTATTTATGTTTTATTGCCCAAGGGTAGTACGAGAGAAAGAGAAAACACCGCTCAATAGGGCATGGTCATGCCACAATCCTTTTTCCTCTATTTCTCTACCCTGTAAGGATTTTAGCATGCACACACACATGCACAGCCAGTTTTTCAAGCCACTGGGACAAGATTCAAACCAAGGCTGGCTAAGTGGAATCCAGCTCCCAATGTACAGTGCTTAACTACTGTGCTACAGGCCAGCCCCAACAAAGCTTTTTTATTTGGTCAGTTCTTAGACAAAAGAGATGATACTGTCTTCCTCTCTCATTAAGCTCTACACCTTTGGGTCCTGCAACAGTGATACATATGGGAACGCTGGACCGTGTGTGGGACTGCGGGTTCAGTTCCAGGCCAACCTAAATATCCCTGGCAAGGCATGGTTATGCCTGTAATCCAAGCTAATTGGGAGGCTGGGCAGAAAGATTTCGACACATTGAGACCTTGTCAAAAATAGCTATTTCTGGAGTGGACAGGTGGCATGGTGGTTGGGGGTCTGGACTCCTACATGGCCGACCATGGTTCAAGTCCCGGACCTGGAGGCTTGCTTTCTACCCCCCCCCCCTTTCTCTCTCTGGTCATATTAAAATAAATAGATAAAGTTCATTAAGATAATTCTCCCCAAAAAAGCTACTTCTGTCTCTGTTTCCCTTCCCTACCCTCATTGAAAGGGGAGGGGGGAAGACTAAATAATAAATCCATAGCATTGGGAAAATTCGGTGTTACTTTTAGTTGCGATTTTATGAAAATCCACTAGATGGCAATATTGCCTCAGAAAAGGTGTGTGTTTTAAAAGGTATGTGTTAGTGAACCTATTTTTCTCTTCTCTCCTTATTGAATCATAATAAAGAAACCGTAGGCTTTTTGGTTATTGTTTAAGAAAATTTTATTTTGATGACAGCAATTTTTAAAACCACGATTGATGTTTTTCAATATTCTACAAATAAGGATTTTGAAGATTTTAAATCCATCCTCTTAAAAGTTGAGAATGATGATACCCAAAGGCTTGCAGAAGATTCCACAACTGGCCAAATAGCAATAATAGGACCAGAGCCAGTTTCCAGATTGGGGACTATGAGTATTATGATCTTTGCTTTAAAAAAATAAGTGTGTGAAATTACACTTTCTTCTTGAAAAAATTAAGTTAATTTCAACTTATGTGGAAAACATATTTTGTCATACAGGATAGTCACACAATGAGAAAAATACATCTTTTCTGAAAGCACTGACTTGGTAAAACAAAATAAAGCAGTGATTTGGTTAAAAAAAAAAAAAAAACTCAGAAGAGGAAAATACTATCTGGCTAAAAGTCTCAAAAAAAGTTTTTCTTAAAATAGATACTGAAGGATGAACAAGTGATAAATAAATGGAGCAAAACATCTGTTCTCAACTTCTACATTTCCCAATGCTGAATGGAACAGAGCGTATGGGTGTCCAACATGAGAAAATGATTCTTCAAGTTTAAAGAAATCATACCCCCACCACTACTTTGATCCAACAGTTCTGCTTTCCCCTATAACACATTACCGTGCATCCATATCCCTCAAGTAACCCAGTTTCTCCTAAATTAAAATTTAAAAACATATCCATAATTAAATGAGAGATATGGTTGATGCAATAACAGTGATAAGATATAACATATTCTATTTTAAAATAAAAAACCTTACACTAAATTCGTTAACACTTCAGTTATTCCATCATTAACACTTGTTATTCCATTTGTAGTAGGTAATTACTTCTAAAATACTTCAAAGGGACTTAGCATTGCATGAGTACATTAAAGTCTTACTTTATATTCTGTTTATAGTAACAAAGTAGAAATATGAGTAACTAACCATTTCCTGTATATTTAATTCAAGAATTACCTAGAAAATCTGGAACAATAAACCTGCTAAAGGCAGGTTTCTTTAAAATCAGTAGGCTATTTATTTATTTAGAGAGTTGGGTTTTTTTCTTGCTACAGGGCACGTGCACTCAGAGAGACAGAAAGTAAAAAATCATCCCCTTGGGGGCAGGGGAAGGGTTGGCCACACCAGAATCCCTTCACCTCCATTCTCTCCTCAGGATCTTGGGCATGTGTGCACATGCACCTGGCGTGAGGTTTAAGCCACAAGGTCTGGACTCAAACTGCAGTTGACTACATGGGAGTCCAGCGACCTAACCATTACACTATCTACTGGTCCCAAAATCAGTAGGTTATTAAAATACACTGGAACAATGCATTTTAAAGGCATTCTATTATATTAAGCATACTTCTCCAAAGGATTTTATTTTAATTGCCAAGTGGCTCATGTATCTGCCAGAGAGAGATGGACAGAGAGAAAGCAAGCACACACTCCTCAGTAGAGCATGATCACACTGCAATCCCTTCTCCCCCAGTTCTCCATTCCATCAGGATGTGGGTACATACATGTGCCTATTCAGCTCATGTTTGGAGCTGCAGAGTTCAGGATTCAAACCCCAGTTGGCTAGCCATGTGAGATCCAGTTTACTTAGCCATTATGCTACAAGGCTGGCCCTCTAATGGATTATAAATTATTCTAATCTAAAAAAGAGAAGTTTTAAAAGAGTACATAAACCCTTGTTAAGGAAAGAATTATCTGCTTGTACAATAAAATGATCTATCAAATTTATCTCTTATAAATTTGCTTTATGGTAAATTTTTCTGGAATATATTCCAAATATGCAAGAGTATCTGCATAAAAAGGATCTATTAGATGGAAATTACAATTAACTGTTTTCCATCACCACTGAAACCTAACAAGAAAACAAGAAAGAGATTTAAATTCAAGTGTGACAGACACTTGTACTGAAGATAATCTAACAGTAAAATTTCAATAAACCAGATAAGGAGACAGAATCCTTCATTACCCAGAATCTCCTCCCAAAATATAGCCTCAGAAATTTGGTCATTCAGGACCAGCAGAAGGCATAATGATTACATTGCTGGACTCCCATGTAGTCAACCACAGTTCAAGTCCTGGACCTGGCGGCTTAAACTCATGCTGGCACGTGTGAATGTGTGCCTAAAATCCTGAGAGGAGAACAGAGGAGAAGGGACTGAGGCGTGGTCGTCCCTCCTGGAGGGTAATTTCCTGATTTCCATCTCTGTCTCTCTGTCTCTTTGGCATGTGCACTGGCCCTATAGCAAAAATCTGTCTCTCAAAAAAAAAAAAAAAAAAAAAAAAAAAGAAATTTGGTCATTCAAATAATGAATCATTCAAGTGAAGTACACATTCAAACCAATATTTTTTCTCATGTTGTATCAAGAGACACTTTAATATATGATGGAAAGAATAAAAAATTGAGAGTCAAAAACCTTGAACTCTGTATCTTTGGCCCTGCCAACATTTTCTAACGTTTAAAGTCACTCAGTCTTTTACAATAGCCAAGATATAGAATCAATCTACGTGTCTATTAACAAATGAATGGATAAAAAATGTAGTATACAGGTACAATGGAATACTAGTCGGCCACTAAAAAGAAGAAAACCTGGGACCAGCAGTTAGCGTAATGGCTGTCGCTGGACTCCCATGTAGTCGACTGCGGTTCACGTCTCAGACCCGGTGGCTTAAAAAACTCATGCCAGGCACGTGTGCATGCGTGCCCAAGATCCCGAGAGGAGAATGGAGGAGAAGGGATTGCAGCGTGGCCATTCCCCCTGGGGGGTGATTTCTCGCTTTCTGTCTCTCTCTGTCTGTATGGCGAGCGCACACGACGCCCTATGGCAAAAACCTCTCAAAAAAAATAAAAAAGAAAACCTTGTCAGTTGCAACAACATAAATTAAATTAGAGGACATTATATTAAGAGAAAAAAGTCAGGCATAGAAAGACAAATATTGTATGATCTCATTTATATGGAGAACTCATGGAAGTAGAGAATAAAGTAGCAGTTACCAGGAGCTGGAAGTGGGGTGGAGTGGTTGCTGAGATGTTAGTAAAAGCACATGAAACTTCATATAAACAGAAGAAATTAAGTTCAAGTGATGAACTACAGTCAACATGGTAACTATATTTAATAACAATGTGCTGCACTCTTAAACACTGCTTAGAGTTGATTTTAAGTGTTTTCATCACATACACAAAAAGTGAGGTAATGCATATATTTTAAACAGCTCTACTTAGCCAATGGATACACATTTCAAAACTGCATGCTGTATACAACACATAAAATTTTTCTTTGTCTACTAAAATAATTAAGACTTTAGAAGGTCACTCAACCTTCTCCTGGACCTGTTTCTTCGAATGTAATTTAAGGGGAGATATTTGCTTTTAGGCTCTAGAACAATTCTGGACTTAAAAATAAATAAACCATACAACCCCTTCCTTAAAATGAAAACATTAATTTTAAGTGTACCAAGGTAAAATAAATATAAAAACAGATTAGTGGCATGGTGGTTAAAACGCTGGATGTCCATATAATGGATCACAGTTCAAGGTCTGGACCTGGTGGCTTGAAACCCGTGAGTGCATGTTCAAAATCCCAAGAAGAGAATGGAGGATAAGTGCTAATGGTGTGGCCATCCCCCCTCCAGGGGGTGTGATTTCTTACTTCCCCCCTCTGTCTCTGACAAGCACACATGCCTTAGAACAAATAAACTAAAAAAAATCAGATTAGCTTGGTGAATGTATGTACAAAGGATTAGAGCAGTATCCATCAGAATTTCACTCACATCTTAATTTCTGAGGAGTTTCATGAAACCCTAAAGGATCCAAAATAAACTATTTGGACACACTCCACACTAACCAATGAAAGTAATTTTCAGACTGATGTCATTCATATTCCAAAATTTAAAAATGGAGAGATTTTTCACTCTAAAAAATTCAAAAGAAAAGAGTTTTTATTTTCATCTTCAACTATCTGGCAAAGATTCACTGAAAGCAGGACCGGCAGTTAGCATAATGGCTATGTCACTGGACTCCCATGTAGTCAACTACGGTTTGAGTCCCGGACCCGGCAGCTTAAACTCACACCGGGCGCGTGTGCATGCGTGCCCAGGATACCAAGAGGAGAATGGAGGAGATGGGATTGCAGTGTGGCCATCCCCCCGGGGGGTGATTTTTGCTTTCTGTCTCTCTGTCTCTTTCGGGCAAGCGCACGTGCCCTACAGCAAAAACCCCTCCAAAAAAAAGAAAAAAAAAATTCACTGAAAGCAAACATTTATTTCTAAGAATTGCAATTAATGTTTGGTTAAATTATAGTGACATTTTAAAAAATGAATTGCCATAAAGAATTTAAAAATTTTAGGGACTAGCAGTTAGCATAATGGCAATATTGCTGGACTCCCACGTAGTTGACCACGGTTCGAGTACCAGACCTAGTGGCTTAAACTCACGCTGGGTGCGTGTTTGCGCATGCCCAAGATCCCAAGAGGTGAATGGAGGAGAAGGGACTGTGGCATGGCCACTCCCATGGGGGGTGATTTCTCGCTTTCTGTCTCTTTCTTGCGAGCGCTCGCGCCCTATAGCAAAAACCTCTCCAAAAAAAGAGAAAAAAAGAATTCAAAAATGTTATACACACACACACACACACACACACATCAATATCTCTGAAAATAGAGACAGGAATGAACAAAACCAACTATAGGTTTATTAAATCCAATCAATTCCATAGTTTGTTTATAACAAATCCACCATTTCACAGAAAATATTTTATTCTGAAATTCCCTGTAAGTTCTAATAAGACAAGTATATTTCACTACCACCAGGCACAAAAGAACCCAAGTCAGATACACACTCAACTTTGGGCCACCTTTTTTCCTATCTTATAAACTGAACTTGTCAATAGTTTATTTAAATGAAGAAATCTAGGGAATTTTTAAAAAGCACACCACTAAGTGTAAATATAAACATAACAAAAAAATCTGAAGTCTCAAACAATAATCAAAACGAGGTTTATATGTTTAAATATGCAACTTAAAAAGCCTATACTAAGGTTTTTCACTAAACACAAAAATTAGGAACATGCTTGGATCTGCATAAGAAATGCATTTGAAATTTAAGTAGAAATTTTTTAATTACTAAGTTCATTTTAGTCAACTATAAAGCTGTGCCTTTAAAAAATTATACTTACCTATAAATATTAAAAATCTGTCATTTAAAAATTGAGGTAAATATATAAAATTCTGCAATTAAAACAGTCAACCCAATATGGTATGAGTTTTCTTGTGTATTTAACCATAAAAAGTAAATTTCCCTTTGAAAAAATTATCAACAAGGTTATTCTAGTGTGGCTGTTAAAAACAGATTCTAATAAACAATATTCATATGAAAGTACTTGTACCTTTCTTCCGAGCTATATAATCGCGCGAGTCCAAAATCTGCAAGTTTTATCTGCCCCCTGGTGGAAACAAGACAAAATGAATGTAAGTTTTTCATCTAATCTGAATTGGTAATACATATTCTTATTTTATTCCTAGAATAGACCAAAAATAAACCTATGTAAATTTTAACATTAATCGCACTGCAGTACCATCAGGGTCCTACAGGCAGAGTCGAGTGGTAAATAAAATCACAAAATAAGGCAAATAATTAGTGCTTTGCTTTGAGTAATTTCAGCTATTATCATCATTATTATTACACTAGTAATAATAGTACACTAGTGCACTACTGTTACTACAGCACTAGCATTAACAGTGTTCCAGTACTATTTAGGTTGCTATATAAAAAAGTACAATGAAATAAAATTTCAATGAAAATAAAAAAAAGATAATTGTTATTACTTAGTAATAAGATAAATTACTTGTTCAATTAAAGTCAATGTTGCTCAAAAACTAAGTCAGATTATTTAAAACTCGTTTAATTTTCCAGTTCACACGCTTTTTATTAATTAAAATCAGGACCAGACATGCCCCCATTTAAACTAACAAATAGTATCAATTATAAGAAAATTATCAGAGTTCAGGTTATGTTGAGTTTAACCATGTATGTGTATCTATGCATATACATAGTTCAAAAAAGTTCACTTTAAAACTGAGATGACTTTCTTTTTAATTCTAAAACCTATTCAAAACCTAAAGCTGTAATCATATTACTAATTATTAGATTTATTCTCATTTGGAGAATACCAAACAAAAAAGTCAACAAAGTTTAATCTTATGTAATTGCAAACTATTACTGAAAGTCAATTTAACTAAAGTATATTTAACATCCTTTAGACGTAGCCCAAGTTAGAATATCGCTGATTATATTAAAATAGCTTGAAGCAATGAAATAAACTAAATTTTAAATCATTTTAACAGAATCAAGGTTTACATTATATAACACTCATTTTAAACGTAAATATCAAACTATATCCATACCTATTATTTAGAAGGATATTTGAACACTTAATATCTCTATGCAAAAAGTTCTTCTTATGACAATAATCCAGACCTTCCATGAGCTGTCTCATAAATGACTTTATATGGTTTTCATTAAAATGAACCAAGCCTGATTCCAGTAGTCCCATCAGATCATGGTCCATATATTCAAACACCAGATAAAATGCACCTAGGAATGAGAATAATTAATACACTGACGACTTTGAATTCCTAAAACTTCTATATAGGTTCAATTTTTTTTTAACATTAAGTTGCTAGAGAATGGTTTAACTCTTAAAAAGAAGTGCTATTTTGTGTTTTAATAACACTCCTCTCTAATTTAATATCAATAAATACTTCCCAAGGAAGTCTAACCCATTTATCTTCTAAAGAAAACTATTATATAATTAAAAAAAAAAAAAAAACTACTGATTTTCACACTTCATAGTATCTGGATATAATTAATGTAACTTTTTTAGACATCAAACAAATACTCTCTCAGCAGAGGCTGAAGAAAAGCATTACAGTTCATCAAGGAAAATTAAGAAGTTATTAAAATATTTTTAAAATACCATGAAATGTTTTATGAGCAAATCCATCTTGACAAATATGAAACTGTCACAGAGAGTAGGAAAGATACAGGGGTACAGAGTTGGGAGCAGGTTGGGTAGAGACTAACAAGAAGAGAACAAACTAGGTAAGAACCAGAAGCCAGAGGAGAGGAGCTGTGGTCCTAAAAGAACTACCGTTAATAAAAAAAAAGAATGTGGGCTCAGATAAGCTTTAGATTACTTCTGTTAAGCCCTCAATAAACATATAATTTAATTCTGCTGATATAGCTAGAGTATTTAGAAAGCATAAAAATTACAACCTCATTTTATGAAATAGCTTAGTCCTGCTACCAAACCCAAAAACAGTACATAGCATATATCACATGTACAAACTATACAACTATACTTATGACAGGTTAAAAAACCTAAATGTAACTTGTACAAATTGAATCCAAAGCTGTACAAAGAAAAATCAGAAAAATCACAATCAGGCCTAGCCACAGTGGTGCAAATAGGGCACTTCTGCGCAGGCTAAGACCTGCCCTCACCAGCCCAGGCCCAGTACTATGCACCTGTCATCCTAGCTAACTGGAAGAAAACCTTTATTTTCCTTCAGTCTGTTCCTCTCCCTCCCCCAACTCTCTTTTTCACTTAAAAAAAAATCACAACTAGTTTTGTAGTTGTCTTTTAATTTGCCACTGGGCATGTGCGCTCACCAGAGACAGATAGACATAGAAAGAAAAGGCGAAAAAGCACCCCCAGGGGGAATAGTCACACTGCAATTCCTTCTCTTCCACCTCACCCTCCTTTTGTGATTTTGTGCAGATATACACACACACCCAACATGTTTCTCAAGCTGTCAGGTCCAGGGCTCAAACTGCTCAGTCAGCCATGTGGGATCTACTCACACAACACCAGGCCCTGGGCTGACCCAAGAAGAGTTCTATTTAGCAGTTCAAGAACAGATGAGCTAAATAAAATTCATTCTATCTATCTGTGAAAAGAGAAAAATTCTAACATTATGATAAAAAAGGCATGTGAACATAATTTATAATAAGCTCTTAACTAAAAAGAGAGCAAAGAAACTATTAGTAAACTTGCAATAGAAAGTACCTTTCTTAAAAGTTTATTGTAAGCCTGCCAGTGACATAGTGGTTAAGATGGCTGAATGCCACATGGCCAATTATTCAGTTTCAATTCTGGACCCAGTAGCTTGAAAAACAGAGCAGACACGTGCGCATGTATGCCCCAAATCCCAAGAGAATGAAGAAGTGATTGTAATGTGGCCATCCTACCGGGGTGGTGGGATCCCTTCTCACATTCTCCCTCTCCCTCGCCCCCTCTTCCATCTCTCCCTCTTTTCTCCCTCCTTCTCTCCCTGGCAAGTACACATGCCCTATAGTAAGAAAAAAAAAATGTTTATTATGATACCTTTCTGAAACAAACAACTAATGTCATATTTAAAAGGACAATGTTAGGGTGATGAATATAAGACAAAAAGGTTCATTATTACTAACTCTGTTCTGGAAGTTAGTAAATAAAATTTAAGACAAAGTATAAACATTTAAAGAGATTAAAAATATAATATTGGTAGATGAAATGACTATCTTCCTGAAAAAATAATACCCTTTATACCGAAAGAATAAAGTGAGAGTAGCTGGACTAAAAAAAAATCAACAGGGGACTCTGCCCCGCGTGCCGTGGCCAGGGTTCTGCCCTGCGTGCCGTGGCCGGGGTCTGCCCCCGCGTGCCGTGGCCCGGGTCTGCCCCCCTCGTGCCGTGGCCGGGTTCTGTCCCGCGTGCCGTGGCCGGGACTCTGCCCCACGTGCCGTGGCCGGGGCCTGCCCCCGCGTGCCGTGGCCGTGGTCCTGTCCCCCCCGTGCCATGGCCAGGGTCTGCCCCCGTGTGCCGTGGCCGGGGTCTGCCCCCCGCGTGCCGTGGCCGGGGTCTGCCCCGCGTGCCGTGGCCGGGACTCTGCCCCGCATGCCGTGGCCGGGGTCTGCCCCTGCGTGCCGTGGCCAGGGTTCTGCCCCCGCATGCCGTGGCCGGGGTCTGCCCCGCTTGCCGTGGCCAGGACTCTGCCCCGCGTGCCGTGGCCGGGGTCTGCCCCCGCGTGCCGTGGCCGGGACTCTGCCCCGCGTGCCGCGGCCGGGGTTCTGCCCCGCGTGCCGCGGCCGCAGTTCTGCCCCGCGTGCCGTGGCCGGGGCTCTGCCCCACGTGCCGTGGCCGGGGCTCTGCCCCGCGTGCCGTGGCCGGGTTCTGTCCCCGCGTGCCGTGGCCGGGGCTCTGCCCCGCGTGCCGTGGCCGGGGCTCTGCCCCCGCAGGCCGTGGCCGGGATCTGCCCCGCGTGCCGCAACCGCTGATGGCCGTCTCTGCTTTCCTGAGCCGCGTTCCTGAAACTGTGTTCCATGGAGATTCACCTACATTTGCGGGGCTGCACGAGACCCACCCTTGGTCCAGCCCTGAGTGCAGTCTACGTTTCCTATTGTTGGGAACTTTATGATCTGATAATTGGAAAAAAAAATCATGTTTATCATAAAAAATAATTAGAATAATAATAATAATGATTGGGGGAAACATAGGAAAGATATTGAATGTTGAAGCGGGGAGATTAATGTCTCTGTACTGACTGACATGCATGGCATTCCCTTTTGAAAAAGCAATGTAATACACTGTAAAGTTGTATGTAATTCAATGTAATAAAAAAATAGATTAAAAAAAAAAAAAAAAAATCAACAGGGACCAGCAGTTTACGTAATGGCTATGTCACTGAACTCCCATGTAGTCCACCGGGGTTCAAGTCCAGGACCCGGTGGCTTAAACTCATGCCAGGCGCGTATGCATGCGTGCCCAAGATCCTGAGAGGAGAATGGAGGAGAAGAGACTGCGGTGTGGCCATCCCCCCAGGGGGGTGATTTCTCACCTTCTGTCTGTCTCTATCTTTCTGGCGAGCGCACGCGTCCTATAGCAAAAATCTCTCAAAAAACAAAAACAAAAAATCAACACATACCAAGCAAAGACTTCATACGAGGCAACAATTCATCAGAAAATTTGAATGACTTCACAATGAAAAAAAAAACCACTAAATAATGAATAAACTTTACTAAGAATTATGCAAATTGATTAAGGAACACCAAACTATGAAAGAAGCATTTCAAATATAAGGAACAGTGGTTTGTCCCCCGCCCCCCCATCTTTGGCTAGGTGTGGTAATGTACAAAATAATTCTAAAACTTGCCTTGAAGAAAAATAGATAAGAGTACTAGCCAAAACATTTCTGAAAACAAACACCTGCCCTACAAGAAATTTTGACTTGTTATATTGGAGAAAAAGAACAGTGGAATATAGCAAATACTAGAAAACACATTCCAAATGTTTATCCAATAACTTATGAAAACAATGATTTTAAGTCAGTGAAGAAAGAAGGTTTAAATGAGACAAATATATAATCCCATTGGGAGTGAGTAATCATAGCAAGGCAACACCAATAAAAAAATGTACAACTTCAGTAAATAAAAATGCAGAAACATTATATAAGAAAACGTTAATCGAGGTATATGGTTAATGACAAACTGGGGAACTGTAATTGCAACATTCAAAACATTAAAACCCTTAATATGAAAGGAAGTCTTATAAATCAGTACCAAAAAGACTGTCTCGCAACAGAAAATGAGAAATAAAATGAATTGTCAATATGTGAAAGAATGCCTATGACTAAAACACACAAAAATTCACCATGAATCAAAATATACAAATCAAAGTAACAATGTACCATTTTTAACTAAGAAAAAAGAGTTCTAAAGAAAGATAGTACATAGTATTAACAAAAGTGTAGGTAGAGAGTAAGTGTTATTAAGTGCCAGAATAAACTGGTATAAATACTTAGAAAACTTAATTTTGCAATATGTATTAAAGCCTTAAGAAATTAAGTACTAATTGCATGAGGCCATCTTGTGTGGTGGGTAAGGAGGCTGAATCCCACATGGCCAATTATGTGAATCAAGGCCCAGACCAAGTGACTTGAAAAATACACCAGGTGTGTGTGTGTGTATGTGTGTGTGTGTGTGTGTGTGTGTGTGTGTGTGTGTGTGTGTGTTTGTGAGTTTGCATGTAACCCAAATCCCCACAGGACAATAAAGGAGAATGGACTGCAGCTTGGCCATCCTCCTGGGGGTGTTTTCTCACTTTCCATTTCTCTCTTCGTCTTTGGCAAGGGCATGTGCCCTATGGCAAATTTAAAAAATATAATAAGCAGGGCCACATCCATTAAATTTTTTTAAAAATTATGTCATGATTGCATTTAGCATAAGAAAATAAACACTGCAAAGATTTAGCTATAAGCATGTTTCACCAAAACAATAGGTTAACACAATATTAAGACAAAAATAAAGTTATTATGGTCCATGTATACTATTCCATACAACCTTGAAAATACTGTAGGGGTACATGGCTACTGAGTTCATAAAATGTGGCTAGTTGAAAAATGCTGTAAGTATATAATACATATTGGATTTCAAAGACTTAGTACAAAATAAAAAATATATAAAGTACCAATAACTTGTTTATTTTTACTACATATTGAAGTGATATATTCAGTTAATAAAATTAATCATCATAATTAATTTCACAACTTTTTGAAATGAGCCAACCAGTTTATTTTAAATTAAAATGTAGGGAACCAGCAGTTAGCGTAACGGCTATGTTGCTGGACTCCCACGTAGTCGACTGCGGTTCGCGTCCCGGACCCGGTGGCTTAAATCTCACGCCGGGTGCATGTGCATGCGTGCCCAAGATCCCGAGAGGAGAATGGAGGAGAAGGGATTGCGGCATGCCTATCCCCCCTGGGGGGTGATTTCTTGCTTTCTGTCTCTATGTCTCTCTGTGTCTGGCGATAGCGAAAACCTCTCCAAAAAAAAATAATAAAATAAAATGTAACGTTCACAGGCCAGCAGATGGCGTAGTAGTTACATTGCTAGACCTCCCACATGGCCAACCATGGTTCAAGTCCTGGAGCCAGTGTCTTGAAAATCATGCCAGATGTGTACATGTGTGCCCAAGATCCTGGGAGGAGAATGGAGGAGAAGAGATGGCAGTATGCCCATTCCCTGTGGGGGGATGATTTTTCACTTTCCCTCTCACTGTCTCTGTCTGTTTCTGTTTCTCCTCCCTACCCCTCGCCGCAGGCAAGTGCACACAACCCTATGGCAAAAACCTCTAAAAGAAAAATTAATAAATAAAATAAAAATAAATTATTCACATTCTCTTTCTATTAATAAGCCTTAAATTAGAGGTATAAAAATTGAAATAGAGAACGAGTAGATGGCATAATGGTTACAGCACTGGACTCCCACATATTTGACCACAGTTCAAGTTCTGGACCCGGCGGCTTGAAACTCATGCCAGCACACACACACCCAAAATCCTGAGAGAAAAATGGAGGAGAAAGGAATGCAATGTGGCCATCCTCCCCGGTGGGTGATTTCTCACTTTCTGTCTCTCTGGCTCTTAAGCAAGCTCATGTGCCCTACTGTATAAAATCTCTTAAAAAAAATGAAATAGGACAGGTAAAAGTACCTCAATGCAAATAATCTTTTTTTATTTTTGGCCTCTGAGAAACCATAAACCTTCAATGAAAAAACAATAATAAAAATACCAGAGGGAACCAGCAGTTAGCGTAATGGCTATGTCGCTGGACTCCCACGTAGTCGACCGCGGTTCGTGTCCCGGACCCGGTGGCTTACAACTCACGCCGGGCGCGTGTGCATGCGTGCCCAAGATCCCAAGAGGAGAATGGAGGAGAAGGGATTGCGGCGTGGTCATCCCCCCTGGGGGATGGTTTCTCACTTTCTGTCTCTATGTCTCTCTCTGTCTGTCTGGCGAGCGCACGCACCCTATAGCGAAAACCTCTCCAAAAAAAAAAAAAAAAAACCCGAGACCAGCAGTTGGCTATATTGCTGGACTCTCATGTAGTCAAACAGGGTTCAATTCTCAGACCCAGTGGCTTAAACTCATGCCAGGTGTGTGTGCATACATGACCAAGATCCCGAGAGGAGAAGGGAGTGCCATGTGGCCATCCCCCCCCTGGGGAATGATTTCTCACTTTCTGCCTCTCTGGCAAGTGCACAAGCCCTATAGCAAAAACCTCTTGAAAGAAAGAAAGAAGAAAGAAAGAAAGAAAGAAAGAAAAAGAAAGAAAGAAAAAGAAAGAAAGAAAGAAAAGAAAGAAAGAAAGAAAGAAGGGAAGGAGGGAGGGAGGGAGGGTGGAGGGAGGGAGGGAGGGAGGGAGGGAGGGAGGGAGGGAGGGAAGAAAAGAAGGAAGGGAAGAAAGAAGGAAAGAACGAACGAAACGGGGAAGGGGGGAGGGAGGGAGGGGGGAGGGGGGAGGGAGGGAGGAAAGAGGAGAGGAGAGGAGAGGAGAGGAGAGGAGAGGAGAGGAGAGGAGAGGAGAGGAGAGGAGAGAAGAAGAAAATAAAAGCAAAGCAAAGCAAACCAACACTTGGGAGCCAGCAAATAGATGGAAGGTTAAGGCAGCTAGATCCCTCATAGCCTACTGCATGGTTTGAGTCCTGAACACAGTGGCTTGAAAGTCATGCATGTGCACGTGCATGCCCAAAATCATAAGAATGGAGGAGAATGTGGTGTGGCCAACCCCACTGAGGGGTGCTTTCTCACTTTCTCTCTCTCTCCAGTGAGCACACATGCCCTATAGTAAAATCTTAAATAAATAAATAAATAAATGAAACACTTCAGAAAAGTAGCAGAATATAACACACAGTAGTCATTAACATTAGCTAATAGTTAAAACATAAAATGGAAGACCTCATTTATATTAGCTAATTAATTTTAAAGGACACTTAAATGTGCAAAACCTTTCCAAGATAAACTATAAAACACTTATAAACAGAAAAGTACACTTGAACAAATAAATAGGAAGGCTTGACATAAAAGAGAAAAAAAATCAATGGAATTTAAAAATACTGACTGCATGGATATACATTTATATATATGTGTGTATATATGAATATACACACATATATATATAAATATAAATAATTTATAAATTAACATGGGGAAAATTGAGAAGTCTAGTATTTTTAAATTCCATTTTTTTCCCTATAATGTATCATTAAAAAAAAAAAAAACTGGGACCAGCAGGTGGTGTGGTAGTTAAGGTGCTGGACACTCCCATATGGCCAACCATGGTTCGAGTACTGGACCTGATGGCTTGTTTTCTCACTTTCCTTCTCTCTCTCTCTCTCTCTCTCTCTAGTCAAATCAAAATAAATGGATGTACAAATAAAATTAAATAATTCTTTATTAAAAAAAAAAAAAGAAACTAAGTAATATTAACAATGACAACACCTGAAAGGAAAAAGATAGGTACTAGCGCTACCAGGTATTAAAACAGTATACTTTTCTATGATTCAAAAGTATAATACTGGGGGACCAGCAGTTAGCGTGATGGCTATGTCGCTGGATCCCATGTAGTCGACCATGGTTCGCGTCCCGGACCCAGTGGCTTAAAACTCACACCGGGCACATGTGCATGCGTGCCCAAGATCCCGAGAGGAGAACGGAGGAGAAGGGATTGCTGCATGGCCATCCCCCCTGGGGGGTGATTTCTCACTTTCTGTCTCTCTGTCTTTCTCTGTCTGCCTGGCGAGCACATGCGCCCCACAGCAACAACCTTTCAAAAAAAAAAAAAAGTATAATACTGGTAAATGAGTATTAAATTAAACAGAAAATCCAGAAACATATCCAAGTACATATGGACCTTTACTACAGGATAAAGCTGGCATATTAATTTTTTTTTGGAGAGGTTTTTGCTATATGGCGCGTGCCCTCGCCAGACAGACAGAGAGAGACAAGAGACAGAAAGTGAGAAATCACCCCCCAGGGGGATGGCCATGCCGCAATCCCTTCACCTCCATTCTCCTCTCGGGATCTTGGGCATGCACACACACGCGCCCGGCATGAGTTTAAGCCACCGGGTCCAGGACTCGAACCGCGGTCAACTATGTGGGAGTCCAGCGACATAGCCATTACGCTAACTGCTGGTCCCATGGCATATTAATTTAATAAGGAAAAGACAGGCTTTTTTCCCCACATTTTTAAATTTCATTTTTTTTATACATTCAATTACATTATTTAGCTTACAAAATGAACATTTCAAGATAGGCTTTTATTAGTCGTATTAGGATCACTAAAAAGTCAGACAAAAAGGTAAAACTGGGACCAGCAGTTAGCGTAATGGCTATGTCGCTGGACTCCCACGTAGTCGACCGCGGTTCGAGTCCCGGACCCGGCGGCTTAAACTCACGCCGGGCGCGTGTGCGTGCGTGCCCAAGATCCCGAGAGGAGAATGGAGGAGAAGGGATTGCGGCGTGGCCATCCCCCCTGGGGGGTGATTTCCTGCTTTCTATCTCTCTGTCTCTCTCTGTCTGTCTGGCGAGCGCACGCGCCCTATAGCAAAAACCTCTCCAAAAAAAAAAAAAAAAAAAAAAAAAAAGGTAAAACTGATCTGTTCATAACAAAACATACCAGTATGAAAAGCAAATCAATTAGTTACCAATTTTTTTTAAATAAATCTAATTTTGATAAAAGCAATAGCCTAAGAGTGGGGAAAACTTTTAAGTCAGTATCAAGAAACAATAAGGGTAAAAGACTGATAACTATGCCTACGAAAAATTTAAAAAAAAAAAATTTGCATGGCTAAAAATATTGAAGTTAAAAGAACAGAACTAGAAAAAATTATTGGCAACTTATACTGCATATAAGTAAGTAATATCCATCATAAAAACTCTATGGGGCCGGCAGGTGGCATGGTGGTTAAAGGTACTGGATTCCCACATGGCCAAGAGCACACAGTTCAAGTCCCGGACCTGGCGGCTAGCTTTCTTGCTTTCCCTTTCTCTGTCTCTGTCTGGTCAAATTAAAAATAATAATAATAATAAATGGAATTAAATAAATGATAATGGTTTTAAAAACCTCTATCTAAATTAAAAAGAAAAAAACTCTTATCTAAATTGAAAAGAAAATAATCAACTATTTTACAGAAAAGAGTGTGGGGAAAAAAAGACAAATACTAGGTTACTGGAAAAGTCATGATGTATTTTTCTACACAAAAATGTGTCATGACTTTCCCAACAGCCCAATAGTTCACAGAAGGAGCAAGCTGATCTAAAATGAGTAAAAAGTTTATTTACCTTGCTCCTAATAAAAGTATATCCTTTTTCTTTCTTTTTGAGAAATTTTTGCTATAGAGTGTGTGTGCTTACCTAAGAAAAAGAGACAGAGTGAGAAATCACCCCTGAGGGAGGACACACATGCCACAATCTTTTGTCCTCTTGGGATTTGGGGCACACATGCACACGTGTTCAAGACCTGAACCACAGCTGCCCCTGTGGGAGTCCAGTGGAGTCCCATAATACATTATTGGGGCCTGCTGATGGTGCAGCAGTTAAGGAGGCTGAATTCTAATGGCTGACTATGTAGTTAGAGTACCAGACCCAGTAGCTTGAAACACACACCAGAAGCATATATGTTTGTGCCCAAAACCCCAAGAGGAAAATGGAGGAGAAAGGCCTGTGGCATGGTCATCACCCACCCTTGGAGGTGGGGAGGGGTAGCGGTGCTTTCTCTGGCAAGTGCATGCACTCTAGGACAAATTTTTTTAATATATATATTTTTAATTTAGCCAAAGGATGTGTGCACTCACCAGAGAATCAGAGAAGAAAAGAAAGCATTTCCCAAGAGGAAATGGTCACGCTGCAATCCCTTCTCCTTCATCTCTCCCTCCTGGGATTCTGGGCACATGGGCACATACTAGGCATGCCAATCAGCCATGCGGGATACAGCTGCTTTCATATAGGTCATGGAGCTGGCCCATAAAAATGTATTTTAAAACATCACAATGAATAGATAAATAAATCATGTTTTTTAAAAAAGGAAAGCAGAAAAAATAAATAAATTTTACTAAGATACCAAAACTAACAAAAATTCAAACTAACTGCATACACCATCTAGAACACAATATTCTGACAATATATTCCTAGTGGGGTATACTATGAGAACAAAAAGAATTACTGAGAAATCATGGGGACAGCAGGTGGTGAGGTGGTTACGGCACTGGACTTTCATGTGGCTTACCACAATTCAAGTCCTGGACACGGCAGCTTGAAAATCACACCGGGCGCATGTGCATATGCCCAAAATCCTGAGGGGAGGCTACAGAAGGGATTACGGCATGGCTACCACACCCCTCAGGCCCCACCTCGAGGGGTGACTTCTCATTTTCCAGCTCTCTGTCCCTCTCTGGAGAGTACACATACCCTATGGCAAAAATCTTGGGGAAAAAAATAAAGAAATCTTAAAATCCATTTGATAGTCTTTTTAATAATTTATATTAGCAATAATTTTGAAATTATTACATGTATATTATAATATAGAACTAGTATGTTAATATTTTAGAAATCAAGGTTTTTAGTTTAAAAGAAAGTATAGTATCAAAGTGAAATCTGTACTTTAAAGAAATTACTAATACACTTGTAATTTTTATTATTTTTAATTTGATACAGGGTTGTGTGCTCAACAGAGACAGAGAAAGAGAGAGGAAGTTAGAAAGCAAGCCGCCAGGTCTGGGGCTAAAACCACAGTAAGCCATGTGGGAGTCCAGTGTCTTAATCACCGTACCAGTTGCGGCCCCAAAACCTGTACTTTTGAGTTTAAATTAAAATCATCTATGGTATCCAGCCTCTAAAATAGTCTCCAGGGATCCTTGCTGTTTGGTATCCATGATATAGGATTACAGAAGGATCTGTGTAACCCACAGAATACTGCAGAAGTGATAATATGGCTTCCAAGACTAGGTCAGAAAGCACTGTAGTGTCCATCTTACTTTTTTGGGATTATTCTCTTTGGGGTATATATGGGAACAAAAAGAAGCCGGCTACCAAGCTTTTCAGGATTTCTAAGCAATGTTGTGGAGAGGTCCATGTGAAGAACTAAGATTCCCCACCATGAGTGGAACCACAACTTGCCAGCCAGGTGAGGGAGTCACAGAAGTAGATTCTCCAACACCAGTCAAGCTTCCTAGTGAATACAGCCCCAGTCAGCATGTGGCCAATTTCAAAATGCAATCTACTCTCCAACAAATAAGTGGAATGATATTTTAAAAAGGCAAGAAGAGTTACTACAGATTATAAAATACTCCCACGTAGTCGACCACGGTTCGTGTCCGGGACCCGATGGCTTAAAACTCACGCCGGGTGCGTGTGCGTGCATGCCCAAGATCCCAAGAGGAGAACCGAGGAGAAGGGATTGCGGTGTGGCCATCCCCTCTTGGGGGTGATTTCTCGCTTTCTGTCTCTCTCTGTCTGGCGAGCGCACGCGCCCTGTAGCAAAAACCTCTTAAAAAAAGAAACTTACTAAACACATACAATTTGCAACCAGGTCCAAACAAAGCAGATATAAAAAACATTTTTGAGAAAAGTGGTTTTTTTCTAACTATCTGTATAAACTGTCTATACTACTACATGAGCAGAAAAACTATTCTGTATATAACTGTCAGAGTCTATGTCTCTACTTGACTAACCGACTAGCTGTTTCTTTTATTCTCTTCCTCCCCCATATGTATGTGTATACAAACACACACAAATTTTTTTTTTTTTTTTTTTGCTATAGGGTGTGTGCACTCACCGAAGCAAGAAAAAGACAGAGAGACTGGGGAATGAGAAACTGCCCCTCACCCCACCCCATGGGTTGATGGTCACACTGCAATCCTTTCTTCGCCATTCTCCTCACAGGAGTTTTAGCATGCATCCACAAGTGGCCAGCCTGATTCCCAAGCCATCGTGTCCAGGCCTCAAACCAGGGAGTCAGCCATGTGGGACCCAAACACCTTAAACCTCCATGCCACCTGCTGGTCCTCTATCTTTTTAGCACAAAAATATTGAAGGATACACATAAGGATTTTAACACTGAGTTGGGCACAAAGTGGCAGAAAGGGAAAATTAATTTTTTTCTTTATATATATTTGCAGTTTCTTTGATTATGGCTTAACACATTCTACTTTTATACTTCCAAAGAGGAGCTTTGTTTTGAACACAAAAATACTAAATAACTTATAATTAAGTCTTTAAAATGCGAAAGATTTTAAATTCAGTAAAAGCTGGGACGAGCAGTTGGCATAACGGCTATGTCACTGGACTCCGATGTAGTCGACCGTGGTTCCAGTCCCAGACCTGGTAGCTTAAACTCACATGGGTCACGTGTGTATGCGTGCCCAAGATCCTGAGAAAAGATTGGAGAAGGGATTGAGACATGGCCATCCCCCCAGGAGGTGATTTCTCACTTTCTGTCTGTCTTTCTGGCAAGTGCACACACCCTATAGCAAAAACAAAAACAAACAAACAAAAAAAAACAACCTCTCCAGAAAAAAAAATTCAATAAAAGCTGATTACAATAAGCTTACAACTCATAGGCAAAACAAAAAACAAAATGTAGTTAAGACTACCATCGGGGAAATAAACAGTGTTACTTGCATTTCTGACCCCTATCATTGAGTAGATCAACTAGTCATTATTTATTATTCGCTGTAATTAGGCTGACTCCTTTAATGTCTCTCTTACCGCCATGTCTATAAAACCTAGTAAATGGGGCCAGCAAGTGGTGTGGTGGGTAAGGGCGCTGAATTCCCATATGGCCAACCATGGTCTGAGTCTAAGTAAGACCTGGTGGCTTGCTTTCTCACTTTCCCTTTCTCTCTGTCTGATTCAAATTAAATAACAACAATAACAAATTAAATAAAATAAATAAATAATTCTTAACAACAACAACAAAAACACCTAGTAAAGTCACCTCAAGCATTTGAGACCCTTGAAATCACAATGGACCTGATTTCTAACCCCAGAAAAATCTTCCCACAACCCCAGAACAACCCTTGCTTGAAGCATTCTAAGACATTAAGGCTAGATCAGTCTGGAATTCCCTAATCCACACATCTTTTCAACTTGGACTCTTCCCACAGCAAGTGACAGAAAAGGTAATATATCAATCTTCTAAATATCATACTTTGATATGGAACAAAGCAGAACATTCAAAATACTACAGCACGGGGCCAGCAGGTGGCATGGTGGTTAAGGCATCGTATTCCTACATGGCTGACTACGATTCTAGCCCTGGACCTGAAAGCTTGAAATTCACGCCAGGCACATGTGCAGGCATGTCCAAAATCTCAGGAAGAGAATGGAGAAGGAAGAACTGCAGCATGGCCACTCTCCTGGGGGTGATTTCTCACTTTCTCTCTCAATGTCTCTCTCTCTGTCTCTCTCCATCAAGTACACAAGCCCTACAGTCAAAAAAAAAAAAAAAAAAAAAAAGAAAAGAAAAGAAAAGAAAAAGAAAAATAATCCAGGTTCATTCTCTATTTCTCAGACCACAAGCACTCAAGCTCAGGTCAACATGGATCCAAATCTAGGCTTCTCACTGGCTCCAGTACTGCAATTACACCTGACTGCCTGTGCCACTGTGGCCAGACCTTGCTTGCGTCAATTTTTTAGTAATGTTTTCATAACTTTTTTTTAACCTCTAAAATAACTGCCTAGAGTTAATAGAAATTATTATTTCTAAAGATAGCACATGAATTGCTCTCTCAGAATTTTAGATTAATTTGTAACTTTTTATTGGGTAATGGGTAAAGTCATGACACATTTTTGTACAGATAACGTGGAAAAATATGTCACTTTCCCAACAACCTAATATGTTTAAAACGATCCCATCCTTCAGTTATCTTGCTTTTTAAAACTTTACATACAAACTTAACTCACCAATAGCCACATTGTCACCACCTTAAAAGCAAACTGGTTATGTTTAAGCAATTTTATTTAGCTATAATTATGACTGCTCCTTTACACTGCCACAACTTAGTGTAGCATCTGCTGTAAAAGTTGTAGACACAGTGAAAAGTATGTGTACTCTCAATTACATTCTGAGACAAATGTAATTACTGTTAGCATTTTAGGGGTAGCGGGGCAGCAGACAGCATAGTGGTTATATCGCTGGACTTCCACATGGCTGAAAGCAGTTTGAGTTCCAGATCCAGTGGCCTGAAACTCATGCCAGGAACATATGCATGCATGCCCAAGATCCCAGGAGGCGAATGGAGAAGGGACTATGATATTGCCACTCCCTCCTCCACCCCCCACCTGGGGCGTGATTTCTCACTTTCCCTCTGACTATCTCTGTCTCCGTCTCTCTCTCTCTTTCTCCAGTAAGTAAGTGCACCCTAAGGCAAAAACTTCTTTTAAAAAAATTATAAAAATACATTTTAGGGGTAGCAAGCCAGCCTAGCCTTTTTTATGCAACAAAATACACTGAGAATATATAGCTTTAAAACTGAAGAGTAAAAGTGTGTGAAAGTATCAATTAAAAGAACCCTATTGATAAAGTGGTTCTTTCAGAAATATTATGAGGTGATAAAGGAATCTGAACCCATGCAAGTTGACAGTTTACTGATTATATTAAATCTAGAACATAATGTAAAATTCCAACTCACTTCAGAAAACTTATTTAAAGCCAGAGACAAATAATAAAAAAAGCTTTATGTAAATACAAAAATCATCAATTACTGTTACCCAAATATCTGTAAAAATTAACAAATTTTTGAGTGTATATCTGCCAAAAAATCTCATTAAAATGATCACGAAATCCCCAAGCTGAAAGTTTGGTAACTGAAAACCTAAAGAGCAAATGAACTTAAGCTCTGATGTGCAAACCCGTGATGGAGGACGTCAGAAATAACTGTTCTGTACACTAAACACACTTAAGTTAGAACACTGAAAAAGAGGGATCAATGCAACTTTTTACATTCTAAATTAAAAAGTTATGAAACCATTAACTTTATGACTCAGCATGTTTAATGGCCACTTCTCACCTTCCCTAAAGACTCAGACTAACATGAAATGAAAAAAGTTAGGCATAAACAGGTTTGAGCCAATCCTGCGCATCTTAGAGCCAAGGCAGCCAGGCTCTCTTACCAGATATGAACATCTACCCCTACAAAAGAGAATCAGTCATTATGGGTGACAGAAGCTGGGTCACTAATGACACCTTTATGCCACTGAATCAACCAACTCTTCCTTTTTTTTTTTGAGAGGTTTTTGCTATAAGGCTTGTGCCCTCACCAGAGAAACAGAAAGCAAGGAATCACCCCCCAGGGGGATGGCCATGCTGCAATCTCTTCTCCTCTGTTCTCCTCTAGAGGTTTTGGGCACGCGCGCGCACATATGCACACACACACACACAGTGAGTTTTAAGCCACCAGGCCCAGGATTTGAACCGTGGTCAACTATGTCAGAGTCCAGCAACATAACCATTATGCCATCTGCTGGTCCTTCCTCAACCAACCCTTAAGCCTGCTCTATCTCTAGACCTCTTCTCCTATAAGCTAGCAGATTCTCATACAGTTCAAAAGCATTTCAGTTGGATTTCCTGTTGCTCTGCCAAAATCATCTTGTTAGTATATTAGTGTTTTTATGTACCAATTTGCCTAAGCTGTGGTGGTCAAGTCCAAGGACCAGTGTAGGTGTTGCTGTGAAGGTACTTTTTAGATAAGAGTTAAATCAGTAGGCTTTGAGGAGAGAAGACTGCCTCCCATAATGTGGGTGGGTCTTATCCATTTAGTTGAAGGTCTTAAAATAGAAGACTGAGGTCCACTGTAGAGAAAGAAATTGTGTCCAGGATGTCTTCACACTCAAGATTGTGACTCAACTCCTGCCAGAATTTTCTGTCTGTGGGTTAGCCCTAAAAATTTCAGACTGGCCACCCCCCACAACTGTATAACCCAATTCCTGAAAATAAATCTCTCTAGTCCATTGGTTATATTTTTTGAAGTATTAATGCAGTTTTCCTTAACTTTACTACATTTTAACAAACAAACAAAAAAAAATACTGCCAGCTTCAATATATTAAGTGACAATTTAGACAATTTAAGTAAAACAATTTAAGTGGTTTTCATACATGTATGTACCTGTGAAACTGTGGCTACTACCATTAAGATAATAAACACATTCATAACCCACAAATTTCCCTGTGTTCCTTGAATACATTTTTAACACCAAAACTGTATTAAACTTGACCTATTCCTTTGTAAATATTTTCCAGCTAAAAATATGCAATGTAAACAATTTTCCTTATCACTTAATTTTGACATAATTTTTCATTAAAAATTTTTCATTATATATATATAGATAGCATTCTTCAGTAGCTACTATGCCATAGTCCTCTTCAATAATTCTGTTAGGAATTTAAGCTGTTTCAAACATCTTGCTACTGTAAGCAATGTTATGAAGAACATTCCTATAGCTATATCTATGTAAAGTAATGATGAGGTCTTTGTTTCCCAAAATTGAACTGTTAAGTTAAAGAACACATTGTATTTTAAGAAATAGTAAACATAATAAAGTATTTATCGAGTATTTAAACTGTGTCGGGTACTGCACCATATCTTTAAATACTCTCTAAAAGATATAACAATTTCTACTCTCCAGCATTACATCAATATATCTTTCAATGATCTCATATTCTTAACATTTTTTTTAAAAAATCCTTGCCCCCCACCCCAATAAATACCAATGTAATTCTAGCCAAATCTCCACTGGTAACTTTTCAGCCTTCATGTTCATTTAAAAGCATGAAAACAAACAAGATCTTTTTTAAAGGGGTAAATGGAGGGCAAACAGTACCAGAAATTAAAATAAACCTAAAGTTTCAGGGTCTGCAGGTGGTTTGGTGACTAAGGGCACTGGACTTCCACATAGCTAACTGCTTCAAGTCCCGGATCTAGCGGCTTGCTTTTTCACTTTCTTTCTCTCTGTCTCTCCTCTCCTCCCCGGTCAAAATAAAAATACATATAAATAAAGTTAAATAAAATAATTTTTAAAAAAACCCTCTAAAATAAATTAAAAAAAATAATAAAGCTTGGGTTGCAATAATTGAAACAATATGGTATCGTAACAGGTAATACAAACAGATCTGTGAAACAGGAACACCCAGAATATCTAGGAATTTCATATAGGGTAACAATGGCAGAACAGTATAAGGCGAAAAAAAGGATTTAATATTCTAAATTTTGAAAAACCTGTAACAGAAGTAGAAAAATACAATTATTCTTAAAATTTTTGAGAGGAACAGATCTTACAAACTAATCTAGCGGTAATTGATAACATAAAGAAGAATGTATCATTTAATCTAGCAATTCCAATTTTAGGAATGCATCCTAAGTGAATCTCAAACAAATACACAGATTTTCATTTAATGATGTTGGGTAAAGCACTGTTAGTAGAAGCTAAAAGCCAATCTATTAAATATACCTATAGATAACAGAACAATAAAATATATTCAAGCTACAGAACCACAGAACATTATTTTTTTAAAAAATGGCTGCATAATGGTGCACAAAGATGTCTATTTTGCAGAGTATTCTATATTACATTTATTTTGTAAAAATTAATTAATAAATAATATTTGTCTTGTGTCACAAAAACAATGTATGGGAACAAACTAAAAAAGAAAACAGGTATTAGTGTCTCTTGGTTGTCAGCCATAGTATTTGCAACTGCTACACAGGCATATGTCTTTCTACACACTTATGCTTTTGATTTCTGTACTTTCAGTGTTTTTAAAATCAAACAAGTTTTTCAATCCTAAAAAAAAATTAAAAAATAAAAAAAGAGAAAAACTTTTTAAATAATACCATCTGGGCTAACCTGAAGCACAACAATTAAGTGCTATGCATTGGGAACTGGATCCCACATGGCCAACATGGTTTTAATCTGGCCTAGTGGCTTGAAAAACACGCACAGAATGTGTGCGTGTATGCCCAAAATTGTGACAAGATGGATAAATGCAGGAGAAGGGACTGTGGTATGACAACATTTCCCTACAGAGTGATTTCTTCCTTACCCTGTATTTGTCTGTCTCAGACTCTGGCAAGAGCACATACCCTCTGATAATTAGAAAAATAAAAACAAGCAAAAGACACTACTAGTTGTTGACAAGTAAAAAACATATCCCACTTTTCATTTTTTTTTTTTTTTGCAATGAGGCTGAATGTTTTTCTTACATATATTTTTTTCTTATTGCCTGTTCATGTCCTTTTATAGTAAAATCCTTTATGACGAACTATCAGGGCTTATATGTTTAAGAGTTATGCCTCAACTCTTTATTTCTCTTAAAGAACAGACTGCAAAGGGGTCTTCAAGGTTCATTAAAAATGCATACTATGAAAAATACACATGAATTTCAAAAATTTTACATACAAAAAAAAACAGAAAACAAAAAATGTGCACTTTAATTCTACTTTGTCACAAACTTCTGACATTTCCTTCATACTTCTAAAGACATGACACCTGGCTTAATAATCCCCCAAAACCTCAAAGACTTTTTTTTTTTTTTTGAGAGGTTTTTGCTATAGGGCATGTGCACTCGCCAGACAGAGAGGGACAGAGAGACAGAAAGTGATAAATCACCCCCCAAGGGGGATGACCACACCACAATCCCTTCTCCTCCATTCTCCTCTGGGGGTCTTGGGCACGCATGCACACGCACCCTGCGTGAGTTTTAAGCCACCAGGTCCGGGACTCGAACCACGGTTGACTACACAGGAGTCCAGCGACATAGCCATTATGCAAACTGCTGGTCCCATGACTTTCAACAAAATTCTACACACTAAAGGAATCGTAAAAGCTCTAAGTCTTATTATAGCAACTACGCAATGGGTCAACTATTATAGTCTCTCCTATGCATGTCTAATGAAAGTAACATGCTGGCATACAGCTGGACTCTAATGGCTAGTAGCATAAAGAAGGAATGGTAAACTATTATGGAGATGAAAATATTTCAAATATTATTTAATTTTGAATTTTATTACAATAAACCAAAGTATCTCCTTGTAACACACATGGCTCAGAGATGCTAAATAATATGCCCACAACCACACAACTACTGCAGAGCCAAAATGAACAATTACCCTGAGTCTGTTCAGTCTCCCCATGAAGAATTAATTAACCAAAAAGTGGTTAATTACCAACTTGTTCAGAAAGGGCTCAAAAACTACAGTAATGTAAAAAGTATCTTTCAGTATAAGTGTTCTAATTAGTGCTCTGCCACTTTTGACCCTCACTCATTGTATTTCTCCTAGTGCAGATTTAAACTGCAGTATATTGTCTTCTTGTTGTCCACAGTAAGCTTAATGTCAGAGCATCTGCTCATTAATCTCCCCTTCCACCCTCTATTTCTAACCCATACCAGAGTTTCTGTTATTTGCATCTTGCTGCCTACTACTGCATTTCATTCTATCTTTCTTTCACTGCCTGTTTGTGTTTGATCACAACCAGGGACTCATTTTTTTTCCTTCTCGTGGGATAAACAGTCACCGGTAGTAGGAAGCCTAAAGTTTTTCACCTCTTGACAACTTTGACTATTAATAACTAGAGACTGCTTCCAAGCTCTCTTTTCTCTTTTTTTTTAAAAAAAAAGTCCTATAGGGCACGTGTGCACACTAGAGAGAGACAGAGAAGGAGGGGGTGGACATAAAGGATGGTCATGGGGGATGGCCATAGGGGTGGCCACCTCACACACTTTTTTCCTTTCAGAATTTTTAGTGTGCACACACACATGCCTGGCGTGTTTTTCAGGCCACCAAGTTCGGGTCAAACTATGCAGTGGGCCATGTGAAATCCAGCTACCTTAACCACACAAATGGCTGACCAAGATCTCTCTTTTTTTAAACTGAATCTACCATACCTTTTTTAAAACTGAATCAACCATAATAAAATTTCACTAGAGGACTAAAAGAATCATTCTTCCATACATCCTCTTTGCCTATAATAAATACTGTATTAGTGATCTAATTCTATCCTCACAATCTATCTGCCTTATCATTAATTATCCTATTAGTGAAAAATTCTGTCTGCACCATCTACCACCAAATTATAATAATATCCAACCTCACTGTGTACATACTATGTGCTATATATTCCAGGCAAAGTGCTTCACATGCATTATTTCACTAATCACAACAAACCCATGAATTAGATATTACCACTTACATTTTCCAGATGAGGAAAATATAGAGTACCCAAAGGAGCAAGGTTTCAAACTCATGTTCTTAATCATTATACATATTACCATGGCATTACCTTATAATGCCTGTCACAAAAGCACATATTTCTTGGTCACACATTCAATAAATATGGACAAGGGAAATGTAACCCTTTGCCCAGAGCCTTCTTTTTCATAAATTTTTTTAGATTTATTTATTTACTTAACTTTATTTGTTGTTGTTATTTTTTATCTAGACCTAAGAGAAAGAGAAAGGGAGAATGCAGGCTGCCAGGTCCAGGACTTGAACCATGGCTGGCCATGTGGGAGTTCAGCACAGCACCTTAACCATCATGTCATCTGCCAACTCCTTGGCCCACAGCATTCTGTTCCTGTCTACTTTCTTCCATACTTTCCTATAGATTTTTTTTTTAAACAATTATTTCATTTTATTTTACCCATCATTCCTCAATTTGACAAGAGAGAGAGAGAAAAGGCTGCCAGGTTCAGGACTCAAACTGCAGTTGGCCACATGGAAGCCCAGTGTCTCAACCTCCATGCCACCTGCCAGCCCCATAGATTCTTTTTCCTTTAAATTCTTGACAATCTTTTGACATGGGTAATCATCTAATGAGCACCTACACATTATAATCTCTTTATGTCCTTTAAACTTTAAATTTCAACACATGGTGCTAACTATACACTTCCAAGTATAGTGTATTTTCTTCTTCCAAAGAAGAAAATCATTCCAGATTAAGATTTCGTTTTCCTTTAAAAACATTATTTGGTATATGTCTTACTAAATGTAACTAAAACACTTTCCTACATTTTCCACTGGTTATAAAATTCATAATCATGAAACACTTCTTTGGTTATTCTTGGATAGACTATATTTGTTTTATAACTATTTCTCAATTCAACCTAACAAAAATTTGATCATTAACAGAAGAAACCCACAGAGAGCAAAGAAACCAGTGCTGGGATAATTTTGTTTTTAGAGATATTTTTGCTTATGGCGTTTGTGCTCACTGGAGAGACAGAAAGACAAAAAGTGAAGAATCACCCCACAGGAAGGATGGCCATGCAGCAATCCCTTCTCCTCCATCCTCCTCTATGGATTTTGGGCACGAACACACACACACAACACGGCGTGAGTTTTAAGCTACCAGGTCCGAGACTTGAACCACATTTAGCCATGTGTAAGTCCAGCGACGTAACCATTATGCCAACTGCTGGCCCCAGTACCTGGATAGTTTTAAATGCAATTAATTCAAAAGATGAACATTCTTACTCTATAAAACATGTATCTGAAATCAAGGAAACCACTAATAACCCAATTTTAAAAATGGGCAAGAACATAAGCAGGTAACAGATTGACAAAGAAAAACAGCTTCTAAACATAAAAAATTTTAATCTCCATAGTAATAAAAATATTAAAAAGACGAGATACCATTTTTCACCTATCACATTGCCTTAGAAAAAATAAAATAATAAAAGCTGGCCCAGCAAATAGCATGGTGGTTAAGGCAGCTGGATCTCACATGGTACTGCACCATTCTAGTCCCAGATTTGGTGACTTGAAAAATACACGGGATGGATTCAAAAACTTGCTGGGTAAAATGTGTATGTATACCCAAAATCCCAAAAGGAGGAAGAAATGAAGAAGAGATTACAGCATGACCATTGCCAATGGGAGGGAGGGGGCCTGTAAGGGGAGGCTTTCTCACCCCCACCACACTCTACAGTGGTGCTTTCTCACTTTCTTCCTCTCTCCAGCAAATATATGTGCCCTCTGACAAATCTTTAAAAACCATAAAAGTTGATCAAAATGAATAAGAATTATACTATTTTTAAGCAAAAATCATTTAATATCTCAGTCCCTCAGCTTATCATCTAGCCTCATCTTCTTTAACAGATTGCCCACCCTCAATATTTATCCCTCTTGAAGCTTAATAATTATTAGAACACAAAACTCTTGAGAAACTAGTTGGGTCTTCCGGTGGCACGGCAGTTAAGGTGGCTGGATCTCACATGGACAACTATACAATTCAAGCCTTGGACCAAGCAGCTTGAAAAACACAACAGGTGCATGTGCATGCATGCCCAATATCCCAAAACGAAGGAGAAATGGAGAAGGAATTGTAAAGTGACCATTCCCCATGAAAAGTGCTCTCTCACTTTCTCTCTTTCCAGAGAGCACATGCACCCTCTAACAAAATTTTAAAAACAAAACAAAACAGACAGCCTCACTGAGATATAATTTGCATTTCATACAGTAACCCACTTGAAATCTACAATTCCATTGGTTTGCATGTATTCACAGAATTATGCAATTATGATCACATTGATTTTTTAGAACACTTTTACCCACAAAAGAAATCTAGTACCTATCAGCAATCATTCCTCATCTCAAATCCCTCCCTAGGTCTCCGACCACAAACCTACTTTCTGTCTCTATAGATTTTCTAAACATCTCATATAAATGGAATCGTATAACAGTCTTTTATTACCATCTGCCTTCACTTAGAATGTGTTTAAAGTTCTTACACGTTGTAGAATATATCACTTAATTCCTGTACCATCACCACGATACATATCTAGAACTCTTTTCATCATAAAAAACTGAAGCTCTGTAGCCATTAAACAATAATCCCCCATTTCTCCCTTCCCTACAGCCCCCAGAAACTCATTCTATTTTTTGTCTCTGAATTTCACAGCCCTAGGTACATCACATTCATGAAATTTTACATACAGTATTTGAGACTGACTTATTTCACTTGGCATAACGTCCTCAAAGTACTTCCATACTGTGGTATATGTAAGAATTTCCTCCACTTTCAGGACTGAACAATATTTCATTGGACGTACATACCATATTTCACTTATCTATTCTTCCATCCAAGGTCATTTAAGTTGCTCCCATCTTTTGTCTACTGTGAATAGTGCTGCTATATACAGGGGTCTGTAAATATCTCTCTGAGATACTGATTTCAATTCTTTGGGTACATACCCCATAGCAGAATTCCTATATCAAATGGTAATTCTATTTTAAATTTTCTGATAAACTACCATACTGTCTTCTGTAACAGCTGCACCACTGTACATTCACACCAATAAGTTGAGTTCTAATTTCTCCATATCCTTAACAACACTTGCCTTTGTTTTTTAAGTTTTTTTTTTTTGTTGTTGTTTTTTTGTTTTTTTCTGGAGAGGTTTTCACTATAGGGTGCGTGCGTTTGCCAGACAGACAGAGACATAGAGACAGAAAGGGAGAAATCACCCCCCAGGGGGGATGGTCACGCTGCAATCCCTTCTCCTCCATTCTCCTCTCGGGATCTTGGGCACGCACGCACACGCGCCCGGCGTGAGTTTTAAGCCACCGGGTCCGGGACACGAACCGCGGTCGGCTACATGGGAGTCCAGCGACATAGCCATTACGCTAACTGCTGGTCCCCCCCCCTCCTTTTTTTTTTCACACAAGAAAAAAAGAGGGGTAAACTCGAGGGTCTCATCATACCCTTCCCTCAACCTTCTGGCTCAACAGCATCGTGGGCACACCCAGCATGTTATGGTCAACACGGATCCGAAACCCTGGACCTCATGTCTCCAGTACTGTACCACAGCAACCCATGTAGCCTGCACTGCCATGGCTAGGCTGAGTGTTTTGTTTTTTATCATTTCCATCCTAACTGGTATAAAGTGGTAACTCATCGTAATTCTGATTTACATTTACCCAATGGCTTTGACACTGAACATCATTTCATGTGCTAATTATCTATTTGCATATCATCTTTCAAGAAATATTTATTCAGATTTTTTGTCTACTTTTTAAAAAGGTTTATTTAGACCCCTCAACAGCATCCCGTCACACTGAGATCCCCCTTCCTCAGCCCTCTAGCTTGTCAAGATCTTGTGTACACACATACATGCCCAGCATGCTTTCAAGTCAACTCATTTTTGCCTACTTTTTAATCAGGTTGTCTCATTACTTAGTTGTAAGAGTTCTTTATATTCTACACCCAAGTGCCTTACCAGATGTGTGATTTTAAAATATTTATCCCATTCTACTGGTTGTCTTTTCACTTTCTTACTAGTGTACACTCAAGGATGAGTTTTTAATTTTTTAAAACAGTTCATTTCTTGAAGGTCTTGGAGAAGGACCAAAGGATGGAGGGGTTTTTACAGGGTCTCATCTCACCATGATCAGCTCCCCAACAGCCTTCCAGCCAGCCAGTACTGCAGGGGTGCTTCGGACTGTTCGGGTTGACCCAGAATCTGAAACCAGGGCCTTCCCATTCAACTCCTCTATCACACAGTGGCACCCTACCACCTGCACCACAACAGCCAAGTCAAAAGTTTTTAATTTTGATGAAGACAAATGTACTATTTTTTTATTACTTATACTTTCAGTGTCATATCTAATAAGGCTTTACCTAATGTAAAATCACAAATATTTACCACTCTATTTGCTTCTGAGTTTTATTATTATAGCTCTTGTAAGTCATTGATTGATTTTTGAGTTAACTGCTGTGTATGGTATAACAAAGGAATCCAACTTTTATCCTTTTGTATGTAAATATCCAGTTACCCCAACAGCAACTGTTGAAAAGCTTTTCTTTCTCACTGAATTGTCCTGGCACTCTTGTTACATATCAGTTGACCTTCCATAAATGTGAGAATTTATTTCCACACTCTCAATTCCATTCTTTATCTATATATTTACCCTAATGCCAGTATAAAAAATTCCTGATCACGATAGTTTGCAGAAGATTTGAAATCAAGACTGTGAGGCCTCCAATTTTGTTCTTCTGTTTTAAGATTCTTTTGGTTATCCTGGCTCTCAAACTTCCCTGCGAATTTTAGGATAAGCTTGAAAGTTTCTGAAAAGAAACCAGATGTGATTTTGATAGAGATTATGTTGAATACATAAATCCATTTGAGAAGTACTGTCACCTTAATATATTAAGTTTTCTAATCCATGAATATAGATTTTTTTCCATTTATTTAAGTTTTCTGTGATTTCTTGGAAGGTTATTTGCTAGTTTTCAAGATATAAACCTTATACCTTTTTTTAAAATCAATTTATTCCTAGACAACCAACTTTTTCAAGGTTATTGTAAATTAAATTGTTTTCTTAATTTTATTTTGGATTGCTTACTACTTGTGCACAGAACTGATTTTTTTTACATATTGATCTTGTATCCTGCTGCCTTAATTCATTTATTAGTTTTAGCAATAATTTTTCAAAGGATTCCATAGGATTTTCTCTATTTTTAATAGTGTATGTATATGTAAATACATATGCACACGACTAAAAATATTTTCATTCATTCTTTTCCAATATGGAAAACTTTTATTTCATTTTCTTACCTAATTGCCCTTGCTAGAAACTCCAGTACAATGCTAAATAGAAGTGGTAAAAACAAGAGCCAGATAGTACAGGAGTAATACAACTGGACCTACAGGAAGGTCCCATATGTATATCATAGGGTCTCCCTGAACATACCAGGTACATGTGCACAGCCATAGTGAAGGCAGGCTGGACCTAAGATATACCATAATGTGGGGGACCCTGTTGAGGGTACCAATCTGTCTCTGTCTCTCTCTCTCTCTCTTTGGGAGAGAAAAATAAATAAGAACTTAAAATAAAAAGTGATAAGAAGATATTCTTTTTTTCCACAAATGACCTTTATCAGATCAAAGCAATTCTTTTCTTTTCCTAGGCCGTTCAGTATACTGCCCGGGAGTACGAACTGGCACCTTCTTTTTGAAAAAGATTGATAATAAATTTCTGAGTTCAAATTCTTTGACTAATTCTATTCCTATTGATTTAAAGGTATAATCAGGTGTGTGTGTGTGCGGGGGGGGGGGGGGGGGGGGGGATTATGTATTAGGACCTTCAGAATAGAAGAAAACCAGGTTCCAATGTCTATGGACCCACACTGCTAGGACTGACAGCATATCTACTTACTATATAAAACCTTTATCTTCACTACTTCATTTCTAACTAATAGTAATTCAGAATTAAGAAGACTTTTACTAAAAATAGTTTCTTCTTTTGCTAAAGGTATATGAATAACTGTAGGCACCTATAGGCTAGAATTTTCAAGCATAAAATTTAAATATACGAAACTGTTGTACAATGTCTGATAAGAACCTTAATAGAAAAAGTAAAGAGAAAACTATTTACTTTAGTGAAACATCATGCCATCAAAAAAAGCAAGCTATGGGCCGGCAGGTGGCATGGTGGTTAAAGTGCTGGACTACCACATGACTGGATCGAGGTTCAAGTCCTGAATCTGGTGGCTTGCTTTCTCAATTTCCCTTTCTCTCTGGACAAATTAAAAAATAACAATAAATGGAATTAGACAAATTAACATAAATAAGTTTTTTTAAAAAAGCTATTCAAGAAGACTTAATGAAAGAAGCAGAGCTTCAATTTGGTAATAAATAATCATATATATGTGAAAAAGAAACACTATGACAAATTAGGGAAAAGTGATCATAGTGATACTTGGATCCTCTCCTTTTTCTTCTTTATACTTCTTTTTCCAAATTTACAACAATAAATATTAATTTTTAAAACCAAGAAACTCAACACATAAAGAAAGCCTTCTTGGGACCAGCAGTTAGCGTAATGGCTATGTCACTGGACTCCCATGTACTCAACCATGGTTCGAGTCCCGGACCCGGTGGCTTAAACTCATGCCGGGTGCATGTGCATGTGTGCCCAAGATCCCGAGAGGAGAATGGAGGAGAAGGGATTGCAGCGTGGCCATCCCCTCTGGGGGGTGATTTCTCGCTTTCTATCTCTCTGTCTGTCTCTGGCGAGCGCACGTGACCTATAGCTAAAACCTCTCCAAAAAAAAAAAAAGGAAAAAAGAAAGCCTTCTTTCTCAATCTGCTCCATCCCCAAAACACTAATTCTACATCATACTAATTCTACACAAAGAAAGGATAAGATTTTAAAACTAGGAATCCCTGATCTGGTATCTGGATTAGAAATTTCACATAAAATTCCAGATAAAAATAAAATGAATTGAGATCATAAATTGTATTTTTTTATATGAATAGTAAATAACACAATACTGGCAGCCTGTTCTAATCCATTCTATTGCTAAAAAGAGAAATGCCCGAGCAAAAAAAAAAAAAAAGAAAAAAAAAAAAGAGATATGTGACCAGCAGGTGGCGTGGTGGTTAAGGTGCTGGACACTCCCACATGGCTGACTACGGTTCAAGTCCTGAACCTGGTGGCTTTCTCTTTCTCTCTGCCCCCCTCTGGTCAAATTAAAAAAAAAAAAGGATGACTAAATTAAATGAAATCATTCCTTAAAAAAAAGAGGTTTATTCAACTCAAGGTTTGGAGGTCCAAGGTCCAGACAGGTTTGGAGGTCCAAGGTCCAGACACCATATCTAGTGAGGGACTTTTGGCTGCATTACTATATGAAAAAGTGCAAGAATACATGTGGTTTTTTTTTCCTCTGGTCTTATTCTCTCTCCTTATAAACCTACCAGAAGTCAACCATAAGGCCCCTACCTTAATTAACTTAATCATAATCTCCTCCCAAAGGCCCCCCATCTTTCAACACCACAACGCTCATCTTTTTAATCTCATCACACTCAAATCTAACACATGAATTTTGGGGGAGGGCAGGGAGATACCCAAACCACAGCATTCTGTTCCTGGCCCCCAAATTCACACACTTCTCACATACAAATCATCCCAACATTCCCAGAAGTCTTAACTCATTCCACACCAACTCCAAGGTCCAAAACTCTAAGGATCAAGATAGACTCCTTCCAGATGTGACATGGACCCATAAAAATCAAAACAAAGTGAATGCTTCCATAGTACAACAGTAAAATACGTACAAGGCAGAAACTGTCATCCCACAAGTAAAAAGGAGTAACAGGCCCAATCAGGTCCAAAACCCAAGAGGGCAGACATTCAATCTTGAAACTCCAGAACAGTCTTTCTCCCATGTGCTATGTCCAGAATGCTCTAGTAGGCAGGGTTTAGGACCCCAAAGGATCAGGCAGCTTTGCCTCATAATTTTGCCATGTTCAGTCCACGCTCCAGCTCTGTTTGGAGTCTTAGGCTTGCAGTTCTTTCCAGGCTGGTGTTACATACCATTAGCTGTACAGTTCTAAGGTCTCCAGGGCTGTTCATTCCTCCGGTTTGACCCGGCACTACCCTGGTAAGAACTCTCTGAGACAGCCCCAGCCCCACATTTCCACTTGGCACTGACCTAGTAGCGATCCTCTGTGGTGGCTCCACTCCATAACAAGTCTGCCTAGGACCCAAAGTTGTCTGAGATATTATTTTTAAATTTAGGTTAAGATCTCCATACTACCAATATCTACTGCTTGCACTTTATGGAGCAGTGTCTCTACAGGATTGAGCTGTATATGGGGTAGCCTGAAACACAGACAAGGCAGAGGAAGGCTTTACTGAGATGCAAGCAACGGAGTTCTGAGGCAGCACTCAGGGCAACCAATCCATTCCAGGACAGTTTCCTGAAACCATTGGCTCTCCTAGCCTCCTGGGCCAGAGATGGAAAAGGCAGCCTCAAAAATCTCTCAAATGCCCTCAGGCCTTTTACCTCCATTGACTTAACAATTATCACCTGAATCCCTACTAATTTCTTTAGTAACTGGTCACTAGGAAGAAACTTTTTGTTTTCTGCCCTGAAACTGTTCCTTCATTCTTTACCACAAGGGTAAAATGTGAATTTTCCATTTTTCCACTCTGCTTCCCTTTCCACAGTAAATTCTATCTTTAATCATCTTTTTGTCCTTTCCTTTTACTGGAAGGGGCTAAAAGCAACACCACAGCTCCCTCTATATCCAAAGGGGATGACCACAAAGTAATCCTTTCTTCTCCACTTTCCTCTTGGGATTTTGGGCATAAACGTACATGTGCCCAGCACGTCTTTCAAGCTGCTAGGTCCAGAACTCAAACTGTGCAGTCAGTCATTGGGATCTAGCTGCCTTAACCACACCACCTAGCTAGCCACCCCCCCCCCCCCGCCCCCAATATCTCGCTTTGAAATTTCCTTTGCCAAATCTTCATCACTCCTAGAGTTGGCACTCCATAAACCACAAGGCAGGGACACAACGTAAATTGTTGCATTGGTGTATCATGGGTGACTTTTACTCCTATTTTCAATAATATATTCCTCATTTTACTCTGATATTGTCTCAGAGCAGCTTGTACTGTCCATTTTTCTATTAGTGTTCTGGTCACCACCATTTAACCAAACTCTAAAAAGTTCCCAACTTTCTGTACTCTTCTCATTTTCTGACCGTCTACCAAAAGCACCCTTAATGCATTCTAGGATATTTTTATTCTGCTCCTTCGAAATCTTCCAATCTCTGCCCATTACTGAGATCCAAAGCTGCTTCCATGTTTTCACATATTCATTATAAGCAACAGGTATCACTTTTTAATTCTAGTCTGTGTTTTTACTAATAACAAGAAATACCCAAGTCTGGGTAACTTAAAGAGAACAGAGATTTATTCGGCTCGCAGTCTGTAGGTCCAAGGTCTCGTGGCCATTATCTGTGAGGGTCCTTTGGCTGCATTACAATACAATGGGGTAGAAGAATACATACGTCTGTGTGTCTCTCTGTCTTTCCTCACCTTATAAACCCACCAGGTGTCAATCATGGGGTCCTATCCTAAGGACTTTAATCTTTTTTTGTTTTTTTTTTCCCCAGAGTTTAGGACTTTTTGTAATTTGTCCTAAAGTCATCGAAGCAAAAATCATGATAAAACATTCTGCTTTCCTTTACAATTGCCCAACACACACACACAAAAAAAAACTATTTGTAGGAAAAAAAATGGTTTTGTACATGGGATGAAACAATATAAATTCAAAACTTAAAGATAAGGGTTATTAGCTCTATCGCTCATCTCTTTAAAAAGTTTATATGAATATCCAGTCAAAACCAACAAGAGTATCTCCCTTGAAATGTTATTTCTGCGGCTTTCCAAGTAGACCACAGGACTGCACAATGTCTTGGACTGTCCTCAGAAGGCTCTGCCAGTGATCAGGTAACAGAGTAAAAACCCCTGAGTCCTTTCTTTCAAATGGAAGAGGGAAGACAAAGGGACAGAGAAACTATTCAAACTTTGTCTTCTTTCCTTGTGGCTTGTGGTCTCCTCCTCCTCCTCCTCCTCTGCGTCCTCGGAAGCCACCTCGCCCTCCAAAGCCTCCTCGACCTCTGCCACCAAATCCACCTCTGCCTCTTCTGCCTCCACCTCGGCCTCCAAAGCCTCCTCTGCCTCCACCTCGACCCCCGAAGCCACCTTCACCCTTAGGCTTGGCCCAGTCCAAGGTAACTTTGTTTCCATCAATTTCACCATCTTCCATGGCCTCCTCGGCAGCTTTGGCATCTTCTTCACTGTTGAAGTCTACAAAACCAAACCCTTTGGAGGATCCTGTTTCCCGGTCAGTGACTATCCTTGCACGAACAGAGTTGTCAAAAGACTCCTTTAATGTCTCTTCGGTGGTATCCTCAGACAGACCTTTGACAAACAGAGTTTTGGAGGGCCGACTTCTTGCATTAGGTGATCCCCTGGGTCCTTGCAGCTCCAACCTGATTGTTCTGCCTTCAATTTCCCTTTTATCACAGGAATTTAAAGCTTCTTTAGCGTCTTCAAATGAAGCAAATTCTATAAACGCATACCCTTTATATTTGCCATTTTGGCTCTGAGGCACTTTGATAAAAGTTGCCTTCTCAAATACTTCCTGAAGCGTTTCTTCAGTTGCATTGTAGGAGAGGTTGCTCAAAACCAGAGTTTTTGATTCACCACTCCAAGTGCTATTCTTTCCACCTCTATAGTCTTGATTTTGACATTTCTTTCCAGAGTAGTATAGAGAAATAGACCACCCATCAATCTCTGTTCTCTGGTTTTCTTCAAAGGTTTTCTCTGCATCAGCTTCTGTCTTAAATTCAATGTAGGCAATCCCTTTACTTTTTCCATCTTTGCTGATTATTCTGATCTCCATGGCCTCTTCAAATACTTCTTTTAATTCATCTTGAGTGACTTTGTAGGGGAGATTTTTGGCCCAAAGTGTTCTTGCATCTCGATCTTTCTTATTATCTTTTCCTTTTGGTTTCTCCAGTTTAATTTCATTGCCAAAGACTTTTAAACCAGTGAGTTCCAAAGCTTTTTCTAGATCTTCAGCAGATTCAAAGTCAACATAGCCAAACTTCCTAGATGTCCCAATTCTGACATCCACAACAGCAAGATCATTTTTAGCAAAAACATCACTAATACCAGTTTTTAATTCAGGAATAGATTTGTTATTGTTCAGGTTTCCAACAAACAGATGAAAGGATGTAGTTGGTTCTGTGGCTTCCACCTTCTGTTTCTTGGCCTCAGGAGCTGCTTTCTGTTTGGTCATTTCCTTCTTTCGTTTTCCAGGAACTTCTTTGACAGGCTCTTCTTCCTCCTCATCTTCCTCCTCGTCTTCTTTCTTGGCATTCTTGTCATTTTTTGCCCCCTTGGCTGCAGTGGCAGCTCCTTTCTTACCAGGAGTTGCTACCAACGCTTTGCCCAGTGTGGTTCCCTTCTTGCCAGGTGTTGTGACTGTTTTGGCTGGTGTAATGGTCTTCTTGGATGGTATGGCAGCTGCCTTTTTGTCTGGGGTGACTGCTGCTTTCCTGGGAGGTGTGGCAACTGCAACCTTTTGTGTTGGAGAAACTACCACCTTCTTTGCTGGAGTTGTGGCAGACTTCTTACCTTTTTTCTGAGGGATGATAACCTCTTCTCCACTGCTATCATCTTCTTCATCTTCTGACATTTCCTCATCTTCATTGTCTTCTTCAGGAGGAGCCATTTTTTAGGGGTCACCTTGATTTTTACCAGCCTTAGTGAGCTTCACCATGATGGCGGCTTACGATGGCGGCTTACGATGGCAGAGTGTGTGGCGGGCAGGTGGCGCAGATGAGTCTTGAGGCACTCCAGCGACGTTGATGGCGGCCAGCTACAGCTCGAGACTCAGGACTTTAATCTTAATGCTCTCCCTACCTTCCAATAACAAAGTTAAATTGTCATCTTCTAAATCTCATATAAACACATGAATTATTTTCTTTTTTTTTTTTTTAGAGAGAGGTTTTTGCTATAGGGCACTTGCACTCACCAGAGAGACAGAAAGCAAGAAATCACCCCTCCCCCAGGGAGGATGGCCACACCACAATCCCTTTTCCTCCAGTCTCCTCTCGAGATCTTGGGTAAAAACGGACATGTGCGTGGCGTGAGTTTGAAGCTACCAGGTCCAGACTTGAACTGTGGTCAACCATGCGGGAATCCAGTAACATAACCACTACTCACTCCATCTGCTGGTCCCCATCAATACATGAATTCTGAGGAGGCACTCAAACCATAAAACAACCCTAGTGTTAACCAAATAAATAAATAAATAAATAAACTTTAAAAAGTGACTTTTAGGGTTAGCCAGTGGCATAGTTGTTATATGGCTGAAATCCACATAGCCAACTACATGGTTCAAGTCCCAGACCAAGTGGCTTACATGTCCAAAATCCAGAAAGGAGAGATGGAGGAGAGGGGATTGTGGAATTGCCATCCCCAATAGGGGGTACTTTATCACTTTTCTTTGTGTGTCTCTGGCAAACACAAGGGGTACTTTATCACTTTTGTCTGTCTCTGGCAAAAAAAAAAGTACCCTCTAGTAAAATTTTTAAATGGGACAGGGAGGCTTTGAGCTCTGCCTTAACATGCTGCTAAAGGTCCCACTGTTATACCAACTAACTGACTTTCATTTTTCCTTCCTCCTTCCCTTCTCTTTCCCCTCCGTTCCTTTTTACCTTCCTTTTCCCTTCTCTTTGTTTCTCCCTTCCCTTCCCTCTCTTTCCCTTCACCTTCCCTTCCTTCCTTTAGATTTCTGTCATAGGGCACATTTACTCACTTGAGAGAGACAGAAGAGGAAAAGTGAGAAAGCACCATCTCCACTCACCCGCCACCTCGAGGAGAGATGGCCACGCCACAATTCCTTCTCCTTCATTCTTCTCTCAGGACTTTGAGCACACAGACACATGAGGCTAGCATGTTTTTTTGGGGGGAGGGGGTACGTTTTTACCTTAGGGCACATGTGTTTACCAGAGAGAGACAGAGATAGTGAGAGGGAAAATGAGCAATCTCCCCCGGGTGGAGAGTTATACTGCAATCTCTTCTCCACTCTCCTCCCAGGAACTTGTGCACACATGCACATGCACCTGGCAGAGTTTCAAGCCACTCAGTCCAGGATTCGAACCGTTGTCAGTCATATGGGAGTCTAGCGACATGACCTCTATGCCTCCTGCTACTCTCCCCTGCCCCCTAGCATGTATTTTAAGACACTGAATCTGGGACTTGAATGGTCAGTCAGCCATATAGGACCCAACATAACCACAATAGCACTTGATGGCCATCAACTTTTTTTTTTTTTTTTTTAAATAAAAATAACTTGCAAGTTCATTTCTTGTTTTCGGGGGTGGGGGGAGGCTAAGAACAGACTCCTGAACAAAGTTCTCCTATTGGGTTGTAGGAAAAGTCATGATGCAATTTTACACAGAAGCATATAGAAAAAATACGTCATGACTTTTCCAACAACCCAACACTTATTTGGTAGGCTCCACAGCTAATAGTGTTTCATTTTTTTCATTTTCTGTGAAACTCAACACCTACAACTGAAATTTCAATTATATTCGGTAGTCAGAAAAGTCATGATGTGTTTTTCTGTGTTTCTACACAAATATACGTCATGACTTTTCTGACTCAATAGCTTAGCTTAGTTATCTAACTAGGAAAAACTTTCTAGACAGAAACAAGTTTGTCACTGATTTAGATCTAGCATCAGTAGTCCTCCTAGTTTTCAAAACAAGAGACTAAATTGGGAATCAGATACCAGAAGTAGTAGTAGTAGTATATCCCTAGAATCTACAGTGGCACTACTCAATGCTGAGTTAATGGAATTGTTCAACTGTTGCACTATCCAAAATGAGTCAGCAGCCACATGTGGGTACAGAGCATATGCAATGTGGCTAATGCACTTAAAGAACTGAATTTTTATGTTTGTTTTCTTTCTTTCTATCTATTTATTTATTTTAGAGGTTTTTGCCTTAGGGCGTGTGGGCTCTCCAGAAAAAGAGAGAGAGATAGAGAGTGAGAGGGAAAGTGAGAAATCACCTCCCAGGGAGGATGACCATGCCGCAATCCCTTCTCCTCCTAGGATCTGGGCACACAAATGCACATGTTCCGGGCCTGAGTTTTAAGTCATCAGGTCTGGGACTTGATTTGCTGCCAGTCATGTGACCATGTGAGTCCAGCGACATAATCACTATGCTATCTGCTGGTCCCTACTTAATTTCAATTAACTTAAACATAAATAGTTGTATGTAGCTAGTAACTATTTTACTGGCACAATAAACATCTGTGGAATTAAAGAATGAGCAAATCAATCAATATTGCTCACTTTCTGAACTTCTGGAAACATTAGTAGATCTATACTAAGGAAATATTAGTTTAAGTACTTAAGAAAATGAGATAGGAGAGGTAATTTTTAAACAATTCCTTAAGATATATGCTAATCTTTCATTGCCTTGTAAAAACAAGTTACAACAGTTACTTATTAGAATGCCCTCCTCTCTGTCTAAAGTTGTATCTATCTTTAACATTTTACCTACTCCAAAAAGCCTTCCCACCTCTGCATTTCATTCATTCATTTACTCAATATTTAATCATAACTGACTATATCCTACACACTAATAATACAGAATAGAATGAAATACAGTTCCTGTCCTTGGAAATTGAGAAGGAATAAAAATATGAAAACATGACAAGTTGAAATAGAAAATACCATTTATGGCCTGGTAGTTAAAGTGACTGGATCCCACAAAGCCTACCAGGGGTTCAAGTCTCAGACCCAGTAGCTTGAGAAACATGCTGAACAAGTAGGCATGCATGCTTAAACTCCCCAAAAGGAGGAAAGATGGAGGAGAAGGAATACTGGTATGACCATGCCCCAAAGGGGCTGCTTTCTCACTTTCTCTCTCTCCCTCAAATTATACAAGCAATTACATCAAAAACTATATATAAATTTGTACACGGTAATTGTAATACTGATTTTCGGCTGTCCAAAAAACGATGTTAATTTTAAATGCCAAAACAATACTTGATTGGTGTGATATCCTTATTTCAGTATTTGGTTTTAGTCAGAATACTAAAATAGTTATATCCTAAGATAGAGATCAATAACTCAAGGGTTTTTTTTTAAAGAATTATTTAATTTTATTATTATGTTTAAATTTGCAGTAGGGCATGTATGCTCACGAGGGAGGGTGGGTAGAGAGAAAGAAAGTAAGCTGCCAGAGACTTGAACTGCAGTAGGTCATGTGGGAGTCCAGTGCCTTAACCACCACAACACTTGCTGGCCAGACTCAAGTTTTTATCTCAAAGTGCACAAAACTCCAAAACTAAAATAGTCTTCCCTAATCACAGAATTATAAACTGTATTAATCGAATATTATCATCCTCATTCAGAAAGTATTTTTCCCTAAGTTTATAATCCTCAGTGGTAGGAAGAAAATAACAAGTAAAAGCTGCTTTTGTAAAATAATTCATACTCTAAAGACACTTTGAACAGTGAAATATATAAACATGAACACTGGGGACCAGCAGTCAGAGTAATGGCTATGTCGCTGGACTCCCATGTAGTCGATGGCGGTTCGAGTGCCGGACCCGGTGGCTCAAACTCACGCCGGGCACGTGCGTGCCCAAGATCCTGAGAAGAGAATGGAGCAGAAGGGATTGCACGTGGCCATTCCTCCTGGGGGGTGATTTCTCGCTTTCTATCTCTCTTTCTCTCTGTCTGTCTGTCTGGAGAGCGCATGTACCCTATAGCAAAAACCTCTAAAAAAATAAATAAAAAATAAATAAAATAATAATAATACTAAAAAAAGGTTCAAAGAGCCCTTCAAAGTTATTAAAAAGAGATGAAACTGCCAAAAGAGCCAAGAGAAAAAGTGGAATGTTTATCCCTATCCATTCCATTTAGTTCAGAAAAAGTTTCTTCAGCATGTAAATTTTTGCACAAAAATTTATACCATGAGTTGGTGGTGTCACTTAATGCTTTATTTGTCTAAAAAAGGTCTGTAAGAATAAATAATATTTCAAGTTCCCATGATTAATTTCTCTTCAAGTGAGGCCAAAAACTTTTTTTTTTTTTTGAGAAGTTTTTCGCTATAGGGCGTGTGTGCTCGCCAGACAGAGAGAGAGACATAGAGACAGAACATTTTTTAAATACTTCTATGGTGTTACCTTCTACAATGACTTGTGTTATAGTAATACAAGGCTTTATATTTTTATAAGCTAATATTTTTGGGTCTGTATTTAAAATGTTTGTATTTGTGTTACGTATGTAGTTTCACTTTTTTCCATTTTATAAATTCTAATATACTCATATTATACTAGTCCACAACATAAAGCCATTATTTCTAAACTGTCTTTCTGTTCCAGTATGACAATCAAAACATAACATGGCAATCACAATTAGTATAACGTCACATAGGTACCATGGTCAGGATTAGAATCCAAAGCCTCCAAATCTAGTTCCTTTTTCATTAAATGATGCTACCTCATCATCATCACCAAAATTATTAAACTCATTTAAAAAAGGATTTGTTTTAAATGTTATACCCTCTCATATACTTTAACACATTTAATTACTATCCAGTACCTAGATATACGTTCTCACATAGTAAAACACATTACCATTTATCATGACTTATATAATTATCAACAGTATTATGGTAGGGGAAAAGATGAAAGGTACAAATTCATGAAAATCTATGATTTGTAAAATACAGTGATAAGTACTATGGAAGAATCAAAACAAAAAAATTCACAACATAAAAACAAAGTTTTCAGGGAACTTATAATCTGGTAAAGAAAATAAATTTTAAAAATTTTAAAAAGAGAAAATAAATTAATAGAGCAGATATGGTTCGCATCTTTTTGTAAAGAAACAAATAACTTAACAAATGTAATTATTCTCACTTACTGGAAAAAGTTATTCCAAATTGTGTGCCTACATGCAGTGAGAAGAAAGAAGATTGGTCAGTTAAGACCCCTCTAAAGAATAAAGCAACATTTAGGCTAAGACTTTGGGAAAGAAAAGTCAAACTTTCAAAGTGTGTGTGTGCGTGCGCGCGCGCACGTGTTGTGCTGTGTTGTTTTAGAGGTAGAAAGGTTTAAATCCAGGACAGCAGCACATATAACGACTTCATGATAGAAATATCTGAGGACATATCTGAGGACCCCAAGACCAAGGTGACTAAAGCTTAGTGAGCAACCCAAAATGGCACAAATATAAGTAGAAAAGTAGGGATCTGATCCCACACCTCAAAGAAGCAGAAGAACTCACATATGTCGGAGGAAAAGCAAATATACTAAATTTGACAGACCACCAGGTTAAGGTAAAACAAATGATATTTGTATGCTACCTTCATGTTTAAGGTCTTCATTTAATTCTTGCTATATGGTACGAGAGAGAGTTTTCCTTCTTCGTTTTGTTTTTTTTTAATAGGTTTTTGCCTTAGGGCATGTGTTTACCAGAGAGAGAGACAGAGACGGTGAGAGGGAAAGTGAGAGATCACCCCCTGGAGGATGGCTACGCCACATCCCATCTCCTTCATTCTCCTCCCAGGATCTTGGGCACACACACCCAGTGGGTCCAGGACTCAAACCATGGTCAGCCATGTGGGAATCCAATCTGCTGACCAAGTTTTCCTTTAAAGATGAAGGGATAATAGGCTAAGAGAAGCTAAAAGCCTTGCTCTAAAGGTCGTACTATTATAAACTAAGTCTCAAATCAATGTTCTACTTCAAATCAAATCAGTAAGACAAACCAAGTTAAGTGTCAGGCTAGAAAGTACAAGCCTTATTATGAATCAAATATAACAGAGGTGACAATTTTAAACATGATTCTGATTACCATACTGCACACAGACTACTTACAAAACAAGACACTATGTGTAAAATAATTACCATATATTATATTAATAATTTTTAAACTGTGTTTCCTAGAGAATAAGACTGTGTGTGTGTGTGTGTGTGTGTGTGTGTGTGTGGTTGGTGAGGAGGGGAAGCTAAGTACCATATTCAGTCCGATCATACCTACTTTAATTGGTGTTATATTTCATGTATTTTGAAAAAGAATTTAACTGTTTGAAAAGTACTGATTATAAAGTAAGTCAACTTCAGTTTACAAAATCTTACTCTAAAAAGTCTTAAAACATGTAGCTATAAAGCTTTGCTTTCACCCATCATTTGCTCTATGATAACTAATGAACAGGTTAATTTCTTGTCAGTTTTTCTGCTAAAAAAAACAACATACCACAATAATTTATCAAAGGCAATTTCAAGTAAGAGTTTTGCCTCCACACTTAGAGAAATAATCTGTATCTCCATAAAGTTTCCTTGTGTGTTAAGGCATGTATAATATAAAATGTAGGGCTTATGTCCTCTAATACTACTATAAATTCTTTATTCAATCACTAATAAACGAAAACTAAAAGTTATATTTTGATGTTCAAAAGAGAAAATATTCCTAGTGAATATTTTATGTGTAACACTAGTAAATATGCTTTACTTAGCTGGCTCAAAAACCACTAAAGTAAATAAAATAATTCTCCAAGTGCATTAAATCTAAAAAAGGGAGTTTAACATTAGGACAATAGCTTTATGTCTCTAATAATTACTCAAATGGTCAATATCTATAATTCAATCTACAAGTTAAAAACATCATGAATGCAATGAACTGATTATTTAAATATGCGCGCATACCTTTATCCTTCTTAAAATCCAGGGCATCTTCTTTATCAGTCACTATTTCCTTCATATTGATAATACTCTGGTGGGTAAGCTGCCGAAGAATTTTAATTTCTCGAATTGCTGTAATTGGAAAGCCTTCCTTTTCATTATCCAGACGTACTTTTTTTAAGGCTACCATTTCTCCTATTAAAAAAGTAAACAGAATCAGGTTATCTCCTGACAAAGCAGGTTTTTTTTTTTTCTGGAGAGGTTTTTGCTATAGGGCGCGTGTGCTCACCAGAAAGAGAGACAGAGACGGAACGCAAGAAATCACCCCCCTGGGGGAGATGGCCACCCCACAAACCCTTCTCCTTCATTCTCTTGTCGAGATCTTGGGCACACACGCACATGCGCCCAGCGTGAGTTTAAGCCACCAGGTCCAGGACTCGAACCATGGTCGACTACACTGGAGTCTAGCAACATACCCATTATGTCAACTGCTGGTCCCAAAAGCAGATATTTTTGTTAACTTCAGATTTATTTTAATTCATAATTTCTGCTCCTCCTCCTTGCAGTTACAACCCACAAAACGGTTTAGTTTTCAACACACAAACTGATGATATTTGCAGTTGCTAAATTATGGAATACTTACACAAATTATGAAGTACTACACAACAATTAAAAAGGATGAAGTGGGACCAGCGGATGACATAATGGTTATGTCGCTAGACTCCCATATATAGTCAACTGTGGTTCAAGTCCTGGACCTGGCGGGTTGAAACTCAAGCTGGGCCAAGTGCATGTGTGCTCAAAACCTCGAGAGGAGATGAGAAGGGACTGCAGCATGGCCATCCCCCCGGGGGGTGATTTCTCACTTCCTGTCTCTCTGTGTCGCTGGAGAGCACACATTCGTGCCCTATAGCAAAAATCTCTTTGAAAAAAAAAAAAAAAAAGGCAATGAAATAGGTCTTTATGTGTGGTTTCTCTCCATTGATAAGTATAGTAAAGAAAAAAGCAAGATGCTAAAGAATGGGTACACCACACTACCGTTTGCATTTTTGTAGAGAAGAGTAACTATACACGACATGCACATATGCACATAAAATCTCTAAGCAGGTGAGAAAATATATTCAGACATATTATTTGTCCAAAGCTACCCAGCTACCTCGGAAGAAACTGGGATTCAAAATATGATTTGCAGTCTCAAAAGTTTGTGTTCTTCCCCACTAAACTGCCAAATAATTTACAAATAAGTCAGTTTAGTATTAGATGAAGATCTAAATAGTAAACAAAATACACACACACATACACATACATATGGAGCCAGTAGGTGGCATATGGTTAAGGCACTGGACTCCCACATGGCCAACCACGATTCAAGTTCCAGAGCTGGTGGCTTGAAACTCACGCTGAGCACGTGTGTATGTGTGTGAGTGCATGTGTGTATATGAACAAAATCCCGAGAGGAGAATGAAGGAGAAGGGACTGTAGTTTGTCCATTCCCCTGGGGGGATGATTCCTTGCTTTTTGTCTGTCTCTCCAGGAGCACACATGCCCTACAGCAAAACTCTCACCCCCCCCAAAAAAAAACAATAAAGTTTTGTTCATTCAACTTTTTTGGAGAAAAGAAATCATTCAGATCTTAGAAATTTTCTAAAAGATGAACGCTTAGTCTAATCATTAAAACTTATCTTTATGGCAATCTTAAGGTATGATGCTTTCTTTTTTATTAAAAAAAATCATTTTTTTTTAGCTTTATTAATTACTATTATTTTCAGTTTGATCAGAGAGAGAGAGAAAGTGAGAAAGCAAGCCACCAGGTCCAGGACTCGAACTGTGGTCAGCCATGTGGGAGTCCAGTGCTCCTAACTACACTACCTGCTGGGCCCTAATTCTTTCTTTTATTAGTTTTTTTTTTTTTTTTTTTAATTAAAAGATAATTTTTTTTGGCAATACAGCATTATACACACCATTATTCTATGCTGTAATTTGCCTTTCATTTCTAACCACAAGTAGCCTCTCCTATACGATACATGGCCTCAGATCACTATACTCATCTATTGTTTTGTTTATATCAACAAGATATTAGCAAATAAAAATTCAATACTAGCTCTAAGCATCATTTTGTAAAACACATACATAGCCTCTGACACAACTTTTTCCTGTCCTATAAGGTCTTTAAAAACTTTCAACCAGTTTGTTCCCAAAGACTAAGCTGCTAAATCTGGCCTCTAAGAATAATTTCTATAGGAAAAAAAAGTAATAATTTGGGACAAAACAAAACAAAGACATTGTATATGGCTAAATTCAAAAAAATTTACTACAATGACTAATTCAGGTCAAGATACTTTTCTCCTAGATTACTAATAGCTGAAGAATTATGCATCATAGAAGAAAATTAAACCTAAATCTCACCAGACAGCACATAATAAGTACCAAAAGAATACCTTAAAAAAAAAATTCATGGAGGGTCAACTGGTGGTGTGGTGGTTAAAGCAGCTAGGACCCATATGGCCAACTTTGTAGTTCAAGTCCTGGACCCAGGGGCTTGGGGGAGAAAAAAAGCTTGGTATATGTACATCCAAAGTCCCAAAAGAATAGAGGAGAAGGAATTATGACATGGCCATCTCCCCTGGGAGATGACTCTTCTCACTTTCCCTTCTCTCTCTCCCTTTCTCTTTCAGGCAAGCATACATGCCCTATAGCAAAACTTAAAACAACAACATGGGTATATGTACTTAATTACATGTATGCCTATCTTATAATAACTACATACATAAAACAAAATTGAAAACATGAAACAAAAGCATAATAAATTTTAATGTTTTTGGAAAATCCTAAAACTATATATTAGGACAGAAACACAAATTAAATACATTCCATAGACCCAAAGATCTCACAAACTTGGCATTCTTACCAGTGTCTTTATCCCTGGCCTTGTAAACTTGTCCATAAGTACCTTCGCCAATAATTCCGATGATATCAAATTTATCCACGCAGCGTTTTCCCCAGTCAATATCTTTTTCTTTGATTTCACCATAGCGAGGCCCACATATTCTACCAAATATAGTTCTTAAGTTGTTACATACAATCGAGCAAATTGAATAAACTGTTTAAAAAACTCAGTATCAACATTCTACCCAAAGTTATAGCCTTTATTTTCTCCTGTCCTTGAATATTTGTGATTATCCAAGACAAGTAACACTGCAATTACATAGTGCGTTATTAAAAAAAGTCAAGGTTATCATTTCCACATACTGACTCTACTTCTGCAGATTACTACTTCAATTAAAGAAGCAGCAGAGCTTGTAAGAAAGGCTTTCAGAAGTAAAATGAAATTTTTCTACTAGATGAAACCAACACTAGGAGAGTCAGTTTCTCAACCAATCTCCAGTTTCATTATTCATTCACTAACTATATGTGTTTGTGTATGCATATACATATATATACATATAAACACATCCATGTATATACGTATATATGTATACATATATACACATACCTTTTTAAAAAAAACAAAGTTGATCATCAGCATTAACAAAAATATAACTATCAAATGTACTGAAAATTTTGACTTAAAGCTGGATAAAATCTTAAAAATGAAAACTCCAGAAATACTTTTCCATCTAAGAGTACCAAAAGTATTAAAATAATTAACTCTCAGAAATTCACATTTAAGCAGACAAAAAATAAATTTTATGTTGTATAACTATACAATGATTAAATATAAATTAAAATAGATGACAAAAATTTCATTTTTCAAAAATGTAAATTTGTGGGTTTTTTAATATCCTAGATTACAAAACTTCAGTAAAATAAAAACTACAGTATTGAAGGGAAGACTATTTTAAGTTTTCTAGCTATCTACTCCATACTAAAAATGACCTAAAACTAGGCTCTATCTGAACACCAATTTTAAAATCAGATCTCACCAAAGTTTTACTTACATGTTCCCTAGGTTAAGCAAAAGTTTAAAAATGCACCAATGTTTTCCCCTTTAACTGATGAGTAGGTTTCAAGAGACAAAGTTCTTCTGAGGCATTTACTTGAAGCTAACTTATGATAAAGATTTCAAACCTTCTTCTACTTCATCTCTTGAAAAATTAGAAATGCATTTAGTTAAGGAGGAAAATTGAGCTAAAAGCAAAAGAGTAGCAACACAGTAGCTTGTCCATTACTAATCTTCTCTGGGCTCACAAAATGCTGATTTCCACCTTGTCCAACCTCAGTGTTACTGTGTTTTTTGGATATCTTTATTATAGAAATTATGCTTATACACATAATGCCCCACAAAATTTACCCAATACAAACTGAGAGAAAATTAAATTTGGTTTTATTAATCATCATGAATTTTTTTATGCAAGCAAATACAAAAAAATTTAACTCTAAGTGAGCGTATTCCTATATTTAAGCTGAAAGAATATACTTTTTACTTAAATTTAAATTTTGTATTTTATAATTTAAGATGATTCAGAATAATTTCTGGTTAATGTAAACACAGGTAAAAAGCAAGCACATACTTGGGCCTCCTTTTACTATGTAACTGTGTGGATATTTTCTTTTCCTCTGGACTCTTTGAGAGATCATCTCCTCCTGGCAGTTCAGGGGGCAATGGTAAATCGGCAAGTAGACATCGAAGTTTCTTTTCTACTTCTTTTTTAACTGCTTTTACTGAAATATTTCCTCGTAAGCTAAAAAAGAAAGTAGTCACAAAAATAAACAAAACACAAAATTTGGATGAGCAATAAAAATGTGGACATGTCTCTCACTGAACTAGAATTCAATAGCCATCGCCATTTTATATTAGTAGGTTGTTGGGAAGTCATGACATATTTTTCTGTTTTTCTTTTCAAAAATGTATCATGACTTTTCTGACAACCCAATATTTCACAGTATTTCAGGACACAAATCTCAGTTTCTGTATTTTTTAGCTGAAATGCACTATATTCTATTTTATATTTATACATAAAACTTGGCAATAAAAATAAAACAGAATTAAGTGAACACTGTGTAGCGTAGGAACATTAGTTAATAATTTATCAATATCGGGGCCAGCAGTTAGCGTAATGGCTATGTCGCTGGACTCCCACGTAGTCAACCGCGGTTTGCATCCCGGACCCAGTGGCTTAAAACTCACACCAGGCGCGTGTGCGTGAGTGCCCAAGATCCCAGGAGGAGAATGGAGGAGAAAGGATTGCGGCGTGGCCATCCCCTGGGGGGGTGATTTCTCGCTTTCTGTCTCTCTGTCTCTCTCTGTCTGTCTGGCGAGCGCATGCGCCCTATAGCGAAAAACCTCTCAAAAAAAAAAAGAAAAATTGAAAAGTCAACTACTCATGCTTTGTAGGAAAATTCATTAGTTTTGTAACACCATTTGTTTTGATTCTGGTAGAGAGACCAAAAAATGTTTTACTGGGGCAGGCACGTGGCATAATGGTTAAGGGCACTGGACTCCCAAATGGGCAACCGCGGTTCAAGTCCCAGACCTGGCAGCTTGCTTGCTCGCTCTCTCTCTCTCTCTCTCTCTCTCTCTCTCTCTCTCTGTCCCTCTCTGGTATGTATGTTTTTTCTCCATTCTCCTCTCCGGATTTTGGGCACACATGCACACACACCCAGCGTTGAATTTTAAGCCACCAGGTCTAAGATTCAAACCACTGTTGACTACGTGGGAGCCCAGTGACATAATTAATACACCATCTGCTGGTCCTCCAATTCTTCTTAAAGAATTATTTAACTTATTTCTTTATTATCATTATTTTATTTGACCAGAGACAGAGAGTGAGAAAACAAGCTGCCCAGTCTGGGACTCAAATCATGGTCAGCCATGTAGGAGTCCAGCGCCTTTAACCATCACACCACCGGCCGGCCCCCCTTTTCTATTTTTTAAGACTTCACTTATTAAAATTAATGGTGAAATTTAAGCTCAGTTAATTTTGTAAATGCATGGAAAGTTCTTAATTCTATGTATATCTTAACATGGTAACTGTTTTAAATTCTTGGGTTCTACAAAATCTCGTATCTAATAAGATGATGTGCTCAAAGAGAATTTTTTTCCTTTACTCATGATAGGGCATGTACACATAAACATGTGAGACACAGAGAGAAATATGAGCACCCTCTACAGGGTCTGGTTACACGATGTTCCCCTTCCTCCAGTCTTCCAGCCCACTGGATTGTGGGTACTCACACACCTGCCTAAAATGTTTCAGGCTGACAAAGCTGGGAAGTTTAACCACAGTCACCATGTGGAATCTGGTTTCTCTTGTGCAGCACGTTGTTGCTGTGCAGTAAAGCTGGCCCTTGAAAGAGAATCTTAAGGTAATAAAATTTGGACTAGACATATTTTTTAAAGAATTATTTTATTTAACTTGGATTTATTTACTTATTTATTTTAATTTTAATCAGAGAGGGACATAAAAAGAAAGAGCGAAAATGAGAAAGCAAGTCGCCAAGTATGGGACTCAAACTGCGGTCGGCCAGGTGGGAGTCCAGCACCCTTAACCACCACACTACCTGCCAGTCCCAGGACTTCATGTATTTTCATAGCAGTTATGAATCTGATAATAAGAAACTTAGTGAAACTTAGTGATGTGAAATTACTAAAGATATTGTCAGTGGAAGTCTGTTTTTGTTTCAGTTTCTCGTTTTTTTCTTTTTTAAGATTTTTGCCATAAAGCACATGCACTCAACCAGGGAATGAGAGAGAGCGATCAAGAGAGGGAAAGTGAGAAATCACCCCTTAAGGAGGATGGCCACGATGCAATCCCTTCTCCTCCATTTTCCTCTTGGGATTTTTGGCAGGCATGTACACATGCCCAGCATGATTTTTTCAAGCCACCAAGCCTGGGACTCAGTGGTCAACCATATGGGAGTCCAATACCTTAAGCACTATACCGCCTGCTGGCTCCTTTTTTTTTTTTTTTGTTTAATTTGCTAGAGGACACATGTGCTCACTAGAGATACACAGAGGTGAGAGAAAGTAATGTTAAATTTAACTATCCTGGCCTAAAATGGCCACTGTACTCCCACACTTGGATTCCTATGGATAAGCCGAAACTGTACAATGATAGGCTGATTTTCTGAGCTGGTTGCTAGGTTACAGCCAATCACAGCAGGTAGGCTTCAGTCAATCACAGGTATCCTGCCTTTTAAACTGTGTTCGCAGATAAACCACCCCAATTGTTTCCCTACCTCATTCCTTCACTTTCGTTTTTGTCTGGGAAGTCATGTTCCCGTTTAGTACATATCACTTTCCTTTTCCAGAACTTAAATACCAAGTTGACCACGAGGCTAGCCAGAGTTGTCCAGAAGTACGGGGATAGCTGCTCGATTTAAATTCTGTAGAGATTTGCTCAATTAGAACTCTAAAAGTTCTCTATTAAATTGGTTTGGCTTTTCTTTTAACAGTGAAAAAGCACCCCAGCATGAAGATGCTTACACCACAATCTCTTCTCCATTCCTCCTTCCTTTCAGGATTTTGGGCACACATGCAAATGTGCCCAGTGTGTTTCTCAAACCACCACGTCTGAGACTCAAATTGCACAGTCGGCCATGTGGGAGCCAGTCATCTTAACTATCATGCCAAGGAGAAAGGATTATGATATGACCACTCCCCATCAGAGGGTGCTTTCTTTTTCTCTCTATGGCAAGAACACATACCATCTGGCAATTTGAAAAAAAAGCAAAAACAAAAACATTGGGCCAGAATTCATGTAAAGCAACACTGAAGCTGGAGCTCCACGGCAGGACTGTTTACTAGTTATTAATTTACTACATTCCCTGCAACAGAAATTTGGACTTGAGAGCCAATATACCATGCATCTGAAAGACATTAAAATAGTAAGGTACTTCCAAAGTAAAACATGTCAGAAGAAAAGCAGATACAGAAACATACAGATATCCATAAGAATTTTTATAAATAGCATCACTTCAAATTAGTGAAATGAATTATTAAATAGATATTACTAATAACTCAGGCAAAGGGGTAAGAAATAGGGATTCGAACCACTCCCTACTTTATACAACCAGAAGTAATTTCTATGAAAAAAATATTCAGAGTCAACCTTTCAAAACTACATAAACCTAGAATTCTTACAGGCAAAACAAAACACAAAACACAACAGACTTGACTATAAAGAAAAATAGGACCAGTAGGATGTGGTGATTAAGGTGGCTGGATCCCACATAGCCAACTGCAGAGTTCAAGTCCTGAACCCTGAAACTTGAAAAACACATCAGATGTGTATACATGCATGCCCAAAATCCCCAGAGAAGAGTGGAGGAGAAAGAAATGTGGCATGTCCTTTCCCCCTGGGAGGTGATTTCTTATTTTCCTGCTCTTTTCTCTCTCTCCCATGTCTCTCCAGGGGGACACACACACACTATAGCAAATTAATAAAGAAAATATGCATATAACCAGAAATACCAAAGAAAAGCAACAGATTCCAAAAGGCAAAGGTCAAGATTCCAACATAAGACCTAAAAATTAATTTAAAAAGAAAAACCTGGGACTGGCAGATAGCATAATGGTTACAACATTAGACTCCCACATGGCCTACCGCAGTTCGAATCCCAGACCTGACAGACTGAAACTCCCACTGGGCACATGTGCATGTATGCCCAAAATCCCATGAGAAGAATGGAAAAGGGATTGCAATGTGGTCATCTCCCCTGCAGGGTGATCTCTCACCTTCTCTCTCTCCATCTCTTTCTCTCTGGCAAGTACATGCACCCTATAGCAAAAATCTCTCTCTCAAAAAAAAACAAAAAACAAATAAATAAATAAATAAGAAAAACTTAAGGAAAAGTCAGTATAGGTTATAAACAAGCAATTCATTGGAAAAAATAGCCAATAAATGTTCAGAAAGATACTATACGTCACTAATAAGAAAGAAAAGGTGAACAATTATTTCAAGATTGCCAAAAATTCAAAGTTGTCAATAGCTAATATTGTAAAAGTAATTTCATACATCTGGGTATATAAATTGTCATACAGCCTTACTGAGATGCAATTTGGCAATTACTATCAAATTTTTAAATGCACATACTTTTGACACACAACCACCCTAGAAAAACTGTATCTACATAAAATTTTCATATATATATAGAATATAATTACAAACTGGTAACTCAAAGCATCAACAGCAGAAAGCATAATGCATCCATTCCAATAGATAGGAATATTGGGACTACCTATATCAACATGGAAAGGTCTCCAGTGCATTAAACAAAAAAAGCAAATCAAAGAATACTATGCATAACACTTTTTTTTTAAGGTGTTCCCTTCTCCTCTATACCCCTCTCAAGATTTTGGGCATGCACTGGGACCAGCAGTTAGCATAATGGCTGTCGCTGGACTCCCACGTAGTCAACTGTGGTTCGTATTCCGGACCTGGTGGCTTAAAACTCATGCTGGGCACGTGTGCGTGCATGCCCAAGATCCCGAAAGGAGAATGGAGAAGGGACTGCGGCGTGGCCATCCCCCCTGGGGGGTGATTTCTTGCTTTCTGTCTCTCTTTCTCTCTGTCTGGGGGAGCGCATGCGCCCTATAGCAAAAACTTCTTAAAAAAAAAAAAAAAGATTTTGGGCATACATGCGCATGTGCCCGGCATGATTTTCATGCTGCTGGGTCCAGGATTCAAATATGGGTGGCTATGTGAGACTCTAGCGATTAACTTAAAAATATATATATATATTTATTTAATTTTTTTTTTTAATTATCTGACCAGAGAGACAGTGAGAGAGAGAGAAAAAGAAAAGGCAAGAAAGCAAGCTGCCAGGTCTGACACTCAAACTCTGGTCAACCAAAATCCAATCTTTTCAAACCATAGTGAGTTCAGTGCCTTAACCACCACACCAACTGCCAACCCTTTTAAAAAAGGGAAATAAAAAATACAAGATTTCTATCTTTTTAAATTTTTAAAAAAGAAAAAATATACTGTATGAGAACATATATATGTAACAGTCTATCTGTTATATATATTGGAAAGAGAGGCTACAGTAATGGGAGAGAAGCAGAATTCAAACTGAGTTTAAGATACAAGATTTGGCCAAGGAAACAAGGAAGCACTAAAAAAAAAATAATAATGAAATCATGCCAAATGAATAAAAAAGCCAGCTTAAAAGAACTCCCACTGGACAAATTTCAGACAATCTGAGCATCAAAAAATAGGCACTTTAACTGATCATTAACGAGAAAATAAATAAAAATCCTCGAAAAAAGAATACCTAGAGTAACTAGACAGGGTGGGAGAATAACAAGAATAACTGGATGGGATGGGAGAAAGTGTCTTACTTACAGAAGGACAGTTAATGTTAAAAGGAATGTAAGAATTTGAAAAATCACTATTTGCAGCCCCTACTGCAATAAATGATTTAGACAATTATCATTAATAAGTGCTAAACCATTAAATGATAGATTATTGGAGGAAAAGATAGTCAAACACTGCTGAAGTATTAACCTATAGCTTACTTCTACTTGTAAAGGAAAACGTGCAACAGACAAAGTTGAATACAAATAGATTATTCTTATACAATTATTGTTAATTTCCTTAGGTACAACAATGGCTTTGTGATTAAGCAGTAGACTGACCATTTTCTTGGGAAGTGATTGAAATATTTAAGAGTAAGGTGTCACGATGTTAACTTATGTTCAAATGGTACAGCAAAAAGAAGTGTATACCACACAATACTATTAGTTTTATTGAATAACTAGAAAGACCATGAGCATATAGAGCAAAGGTTAATATCTGCTGAATTTAATACAGATATTAATTTTATTATTTTTTAACTTTTCCAGATACCTGAATACTTTCAAAACTGATGACGTATAAGGGAGCAGGAGAATTTACTTGGTCCTGCAATAAAATAAAATGGTAAAAACTAGTGGAGTACAGATTTGCATAATCAACAGGCCACACAAAACACACACATCCTTTTGTTAATTTACTTGGAGATAAAACTGTGAGTTAGCCAGGAGTGGGTGGAGGTATGCTTAAAGAAAGCAAAGATCAAAATCTTTCCTTAAGACATGACTAAGATTATGTAAACTATTACTCTTCTTTAAAATCATCTTTAAATTTTCAGTAAGCAACAAGTAAAGATACCTTCTGTTTTCATGTTTCCTAAAATGGATTATAACAGAAAAGATTGCTTCTTTATGTTTTTCATATGAAAAAATACAGATTCATTATCTCCTATCCAAAATACTTGGGACAAGAAATGTTTCAGATTTTGAAATATTTGCACATATATAAAATGAGAAATCTTGGAAATGGGGCCCAATTCTAAACACAGAATTCATTTGTTTCAGATATATCTTACACACATGACCTGGGGGTAATTTTTTTTACAGTATTTTTTGTATTGTAGCATTTTTTTTAAAAGAGAGATATGTTTTTGGTATAGGGTGTGTGCGTTTGCCAGAGAGAGAGAGAGAGAGAGAGACAGAGACAGAAAGCAAAAAATCACACCCCACGAGGAATGGCCACACTGCAATCCCTTCTCTATTCTCCTCTTGGGATTTTGGCCACGCACACACACGCCTCCAGTGTGAGTTTTAAGTCACTGAGTCTGGGACTCGAACCATGGTCTACGTAACCATTATGCCATCTGCTGGTCCCTGTATAGTAGCATTTTGACTATGACTTGTTACTTGAGGTCAGATGTAGAATTTTCTAGTTGTGGCATCATGCTGGTGCTCAAGAAGTTTCCAATTTTTGAGTATTTTAGACTTGGGATTTTCTGATTAGAGATATTCAACTTGAAGTTTACAAACATTTTCAACTAATAGCTGTTTAGCACATAATAAAATTTTTTAAATGGCTACTAAAATGAAACTGTCAACCATAAAAATACATGACCATTACTTTCAGGTACCTGGAAAAATGGAATAAACTTGGTGGTGCTTCTATTACAAAAAAGGGACAAATAAAACCAAGTAACAGTTCCTCCTATACAAAATCCAATCTTTTCAAACCAAGCACTACATTACACAATATAACAATATTTAGTCATTTTTCACTTTGTCAATAAAAGTATCGCTGAAGTATTGATAGTTCTTAATGTTTCCTGACGTTCTAATTTGTAGTAAGACTAATAACTATAACTTTTGAGATGCACAGAACTTTACAGTTCGCAAAATTCTGTCCATCAACTCATTTAATACCTACAACTAATCTGTGAGGTTCAACAAGATATATATGTTCACCCTTGAACAAAACTAAATGAACTGAGGAAGATTAAGCCCTAAGAGTAATAAAAAGGTGGACCAGCAGGTGGCATGATGGTTAAGGCATTGGACTCTCACATGGCTAACCAGCAATTCAAGTCCCAGACCTGGCAGTAAATATAGGTTTTCTGCCCTATCCACATCCTTCAACTTCCATTTATTTCCATTTACTTACATTTTAGTAGTTATATTACAGTCATCTAAATAAAGTTCCACTGGTGCTGAATCAATCTTTGGCTAGACAGACAAGTTAGCAGTAGTAACTCAGGAATCTCTTAAGAAACTTCCATAACGGGACCAGCAGTTAGTGTAATGGCTATGTCGCTGGACTCCCACGTAGTCGACCGCGGTTCGAGTCCCGGACCCGGCGGCTTAAACTCACGCCGGGCGCGTGTGCGTGCGTGCCCAGGATCCCCAGAGGAGAATGGAGGAGAAGGGATTGCGGCGTGGCCATCCCCCCTGGGGGGTGATTTCCTGCTTTCTATCTCTCTGTCTCTCTCTGTCTGTCTGGCGAGCGCACGTGCCCTATAGCAAAAACCTCTCCAAAAAAAGAAAAAAGAAAAAAAAAAAAAAAAAAGAAACTTCCATAACTATTAAACATACACACACATTCAAATGAAGAGCAGAGAAACAACAAAAGAGAAAAGGCAAAGAAACAGAAAAGGTGGGTTGAAAAAAAAATTTTAATGCCCAAGAATGAAATGGCCTCAGGGCCAGTGGGTGGTGTGGAGGTTGGGGTACTAGATCCCACATGGCCAACTGCATGGCTTGAGTTCCAGACAGTGGCTTGAAGATCACACTAAGCATTGTGTGTATGCATGCCCAGGATTCTGAAGGGAGACTGGAGGAGAAGGGACAGTTCTGTGGCCATCTCCTCTAGGGAGTGATCTTTCGCTCGTGCTCTCTCTCTCTCTCTCTCTCTCTCTCTCTCAGCTGTCTCTGCTGGGGGTAACTTCTCAGCTTCTCTGTCTCTCTAGCTAGTGCATACACCCTATAGCAAAAAGAAAAAAAAGAAATGTGCCACCTCTCATTGAAGACAGATGTGTGAAGAACATCCTCCCTATTTATTCACCCCTGTATATTCAGAGTTCTTGATAACACCCCTAGCAAAAACTTACTACTAAAGGTGCATATTGGGAACAAAGTAGATGAGGCCAGCAGATGGCATGGTGGTTGGGGCACTGGACTCCCACATGACTGACAGTGTTCAAGTCTCAGACCTGGCTGCTTGCTTTCTCACTTTCTCTTGCTCGCTCTCTGTCTTTCTCTGGTCAAATTAAGTAATCATAATAAATTAAATTGATAATTATTTCTTTAAAAAGAAAAGAATAAAGGAGAGAACCACCAGTATTATTGAAACCTGGATTCTCAGTAACTGGTTATCCTTTCAACTGAGTAACTCAATTCTGCACTCAAGCTTCTCTGTGTTCATCAAAATTATAAATCATAACTACATGAATCTTCAATGTTCCTGAAGAGCAATCAAATCTGCAAATGTCATGATTAGAGTAGAACAGTTAGATAACACCTGATTGAACTGGATAGGGTTTCCCAGAGACATTCTGATTATAGAAAAAAAATGGCAAGTAACATTTGAATTATGGCTTAGCTCTTGTTTGTTTTAATTTGCTATTGGGTGTGTCCACTTGTCAGGGAGGGACAGAAAGAGAGAGTGAGGTGAGAAAGCATCCCTCCCCAAGATGAAACAGACACACTACGAATTCTTCTTCTCTTGGAATTTTGGCCACTACATGCACATGTGTCCGACAGGTTTCTCAAGCTGCCAGATCCAAGACTCAAAGCATGTGGTCAGTCATGTGGGATCCAGTTGTTTCAACCACCACTGGCTCACCCCTAGCTATTAATATTATTTTAAATTATGAAAATTTTCATAATGCTAGCCAAGTGAGCACTTGAAAGACATGTCCATACAGCATTTCTATCTACCTATTTTCAAACTCTGTAAAGAAAGTCTAGGAGAAAACTACCTATACAGTTGCTTTTTAAAAGTCAGGAGAGGGAAACTAGGAGGTGACATGGTGGTTAAGGCACTAGACTCCCACATGCTGACTGCAGTTCAAGTGCCAGACCTGTGTTTTGAAAATTGTATTAGACATGAGTGCATGTCTGCCCAAAATCCCAAGAGGAGAACAGAAGAGAATGGACTGGGGTATGGCCACTGCCCTTGGGGGATTGATTTCTCACTTTCCCTCTCTCTGTCTCTATCAAGCGCACTCATTCTATAGCAAAAAAAGTAAACATACAAACAATAAATGCCAGGGGTCAGGAAGGACTGGCCCCATAGTACAGCAGTTAAGTGCTATGTAGAGACCAACCAGGCCTTGAGTCCTAGCCTTGGAAGTTTGAAAAACACACCACACACGTGTACGCATGCCCAGAAATCTGATATGATGGGAGAGCTGGAGAAAAAAGGACTATAGTGTGACCAAGCCCTGTTGTGGGGTATTCTCTTTTTCCTACCGTTCCCCTCAGATATATATATAAACATGCCTTCTGGCATTAAAAAAGAAAAGAAAAAAAAAGTAGAAGTAAAACCAGTTGTAGTTTCCTCATAACAATAGTTAACTGGGACCAGCAGTTGGCGTAACGGCTACATCACTGGATTCCCATGTGGTCGATGGCAGTTCGAGTCCTGGATCTGATGCTTTAAACTCACACCGGGCGTGTGTGCATGCATACCCAAAATCCCAAGAGGAGAATGGAGGAGAAGGGATTGCGGAGTGGCCATCCCCTCTGGGGGATGATTTCTCGCTTCCTCTCTCTCTCTCTGTCTTTCTGGCATGCACACACGCCCTATAGCAAAACTCTCTTCAAAAAAAAAAGTTAAGTGGTACAGTAGACAGATAAATCATGCAATAACTAATCCTTCTACCCTAGGGGATTCATATAAGAAACATTCTTGGGATCAGTAGATGGCATAATGGTTATGTTGCTGGACTCCCACATGGCCAAATAAAGTTCCAGTCCCAGACCTGGCAACTTGAAACACGCCAGGTGTGTGTGTGCCCAAAATCCCAGGAGGAGACTAGAAAAAGGACTGCAGTATGGCCACTGCCCCTAGAGGGGTGCTTTCTCCCTTTCTGTCTCTCTCTCTCTGGCAAGAATGTGTGCCCTATAGCAAAAATGACTCTAAATAAAAAGGGGGAAAAAAAGAAACATTCTTAGCTGCATGGACTTTACAGTCACTGCTACCTTCAAGCTGTTAAGAACAAAATGTTTCAAAATAGAAAACAAGCCATAACCTCAATATTCATAATACAAGATTTTGAGTATATTACAGGAAAGCACAATTACATTGAGTTTTCTCTAAAACATGAATTATCTCTAACTGCAAGACAGGTTAAAAAAAATAAATTCAAAAAGGGGTAAGGGTGGAGCCAGCAGGTGGCACGGCGATTAAGGTGCTGGATCCCACAGAACCAACTCTCAGTTTGCATCCCAGACCAGCAGCTTGAAAATCACCCTGGGTGCATGTGTGCCAAAAATCCCAAGGGGAGAATGAAGAAGAGATTGCAGGGTGGCCATTTCCCCAGTGGGTGATTTCTCACTTTCTCTCTCAGTCTCTCTCCAGCAAGCACGTGAACTTTACAGCAAAAATTTTAAGGAAAAAAAAAAAAGAAAGAAAGAAAGAAAGATAACCATTATAAAAAGACTAATTAAAAAATGAACAAATTCATTAACCTACCCACAGTGATAAATTTATAAGACCACTCTAGAAACTTAAAAATGAATGAGATACTTGCTTAGGAGGTCTATTATCACTCAGGACAGACTCCTCCACAAAATGCCCTGTCTCTGTTAGCCCCAGAAAGAAAGCAAAGCCAAAGAGAACACTAGCATTTCAAAAAAGCAAACTCATTCTGAAATACCTCTATCCCCAAGACAATGGTAATTTTTTCCTAAATTTCTTAGCATAAACTTTAATTTTGTCATCTTACAGGTAATATGCCTCATTTTAAAGTATGCATAATGAAGAGAATTCATTCACATTCTCTTTTTAACTGAAGATTTTTGAGGGAAGTTAGGAGAATTCAAATTACTTCTCAATTCAAACCACTTCTTTAAACAAATTGTTCTTTGACGAATTTTTTTTTAGCACTTACCTATCAGCATCTTTATCTTCAGGCAGCATTGGAGGCAAAGGTAATGGTGGTAACGTAGAGGTCACTACCACATGTTGCTCCTTCTCCTTGGCTCCTATGCTTGGTGTAAGTGGTTTGGTTTTCTCTTTAAGAGACACTGGTTCCTCCTTTGTAGCAGCAGATTTACTCTCCTTCCCAACTACAACTGCTTTCTTGGTGGCTTTATCTACAATCAAATTATTGTCTACCTTTGTTACCTGAAGGGGTGGCTTTGTTTTTGCCTTGTCATTTTTTAAAGTTCCACTACTTGAGGGAGAAGGCGCAGGCTCAACTTTAAGTTTCTTTGCATCCTTCACGTGGTTGGTTTGTGACGCACTGGCACCAGTTTCTGTGTTCCCCTTGGTAGGTGTAGAAGTGTTTGAAGACTTTGCAGCTTTGGCAGCAGCCTCAGCAGCCTTAGCTGCCTCAGCAGCCTTAGCTGCCTCAGCAGCTCTTGCTGCCTCTGCAGCTCGTGCTTTTTTATTCTTGTTCAATTCAGCTGCCAGGCTACTCTTCAGAGTTAGTGTGCTAGGAGAAATGCTAGAATGACGACTTCTGGATCTAGATAATCTGTGCCTGCTACGAGATCTTGAATGCCTAGATGAATATGGGCTTCTGCTTCGGGATTTTGCAGACCGTCTGGTGGAAAATAATTAAGAAATCGTAATTCAGAAGAGTTCATCTTTAAATTTACAAAGACAATGCTAATTCTTATCTGTGAAATGAAATACAAATTTACTTAACAATTTCAAAATCATACCACAGTTCTGTAGAGAAGTTTCAAAAACTAGAAGTATTTTAAAGTAGACTATCATCTGGTGGTCATAGTTTTCTTGAAAGTACCTTGCCTTGGTCTTGCTTTGGCCTAGGGATGCTCAAAAGTGAGGCTGGCTTAAACCATACCTCAGGAAGAAGAAATACTGTCAAAATTAGTTGGAAAAATGTGACAAGGCATTGCTGCTGTCTCAGAAAATGGGAACAGGCAATGAGGATATAATAATGGTACCAGCAGCAGGGTAAAGTCTGACCAATCTTTTACCAGGGAGATAGTTTTTACATCTCAAAAGTTAACTCTAGGGACTAGCAGATAGCATAATGGTTACATCACTGGACTCCCATGTAGTCAACCACGGATCGAGTCCTGAAACCAGTGGCTTAAAGTCATGCCAGGCACGTGAGCGTGAGTGCCCAAAATCCTGAGAGCTGACTAGAGAAGAGACTGCAGTGTGGCCACCGCCCCACCAAGGAAGTTATTCTTACTTTCTGTCTCTTTGTCAAGTACGTGCACCCTATAGCAAAAATCTCACACACAAAAAAAAAGTTACTCTCACCCATAAGTTAAAAGCAAGCAGTGCTCTATCTAAAGCAAGACTGAAAAAGGCAAAACCTACCACTAGGCAATAAATAAAAAGTTTCTGAGGGTTCATTTAAAATAAAAGTTTAAGAATAACATTTATTTAAAAGTATGGTGTCAACTAAAGTTTCTTCAAAAAAAAAAAATATATATATATATATAGCACAGTACCAAGTGAAATGAAGCTGAGCTTTCCAAATCCATGCCTTGTCCAAACTAAAAATACACTCAACAAGACAAAGGCACTATGATAGTATTGATACTTATACATATTATCTCATTTAATGCCCACATTAACTCCCAGTAAAATATGATCAGTTAACAGATAAGAAATTTAGTCTAAAATACTATGCTACCTAAAGTCAATCCCACACTTGTTAGTAGCTGTGCTAGTTATTACCTCATTGCTACTGCCCTAATCCCACATACTCTTCTCTCCTAGTTTGTGCCCAAGGACACCAACACCAACAGGTGCATCTTCTAGGTTCCAATATTGTCTGGTGCTGGCAGAAGATTGGAATGCAGAGAAAGGCTGGATTATTTTTTCCCGCTCCTCTTGGTCACATTTTCTGGCAGAAGCTGTGTTCCTTCATCACTGTGGCTCCTGTCAGGCACCCTTGTTCTCCACAACTCTCTCACCAGGTTATGATACAGCACTACATTTTCTTGCCTCTTTCAGCATTCTCTATTACCAATGAAAACACTCCACATGGGTTTCCTTAACACATATCACCTTTTCGGTCCCTTTATTAAAATCTCGTGACCCATACTGGCTTCTGTTTCTTTCTAAAACCTTAAGTAATCTAGTTATATGCCAGGTCTAAACCCCAGATTTTTTTACTCTAAAGTAGATTAACATTATTAAAATAATTAACATGCTTCCAAAAAGAGTGCTTACCAAAATGTGGAGAAATTATGTACATAAGGGAAATGAAACAAACAAAAACCTCCTCGGACATATCATTAAAATCGGCAGAAGGAGGAACCAGCAGTTGCGTAATGGCTATGTCACTGGACTCCCATGTAGTCAACCGCGGTTCAAGTCCTAGATTCGGTGGCTTAAACTCACACCAGGCGCGGATGCATGCGTGCCCAAGATCCGGAGAGGAGAATGGATGAAAAGGCGCTGCGGTGTGGCCATCCCCCCGGGGGGTGATTTCTCGCTTTCTGTCTCTCTGTTTCTCTCTGTATTTCTGGTACGCACACGCGCCCTATAGCAAAACCTCTCGTGGGGGGTTGGGGGGGGGGCAGAAGAAAGAGAAATGGATATTTTTACTTACAGCTGATGTTAATACAGTGTTCAGTGAATTGTTTAGGAACATTCTACAATCTCAGTATAAAACCAAAATGAAGATATGGCTTATGATAAACTCTAGGGACCAGCAGATGGTGTAATGGTTACATCGCTGGACTCCCATGTAGTAGACCGGGGTTCGAAACCGGCAGCTTAAAACTCACGCATGTGTATATGCAGTACATGTCCAAAATCCTGAGAGGGGAATGGAGAAGGGACTATGGGGTGGCCATCCTCCCAGGGGGTGATTTCTGGCTTTCTGTCTTTCTGTCTCTGCAAAAAATCTTTAAAAAAAGGTAAATTCTAATGCAAATTCAACTTCGCCCTTGTTCTTTCAAAAACAAGTAGGTACATCCTAGTTTTCAGCATTAATCTAGTGCTTCACACAAACCCCATACTTTATACATAGAAATTTATGTTAAGATTACCTTAGTGTGGGAGAGCACTGGTCTAGAACATACTCTAACACTTGCTTATTATTAAATATTCGTATACACTAATCATTAAGGTCATTAAGAAGCTTACAAATATTAATGGAAATGAAAGGAAAGGTTTGACTAACTGTATAATAAATTGGTTGTAAGCCAGTTTGGCTAATTGTGAATGATAAATTGGTTATATTATAGCCAAAGTGTCATAATGTGAAATGCTCAGTGCATTTTAAATTTCCTCTCCCTGTAGACTCTGTTGAGCTCAAATCAAGTCTGCCCTAGTAAGCCATGTTTCTACCCCTAATCAGATACTAATGTGTAGCCAAAAGGTAAGCAGCAGACAAAAGCAGAGGCTGTTCTCTCACTGATGCTGTTCTCTCACTGATGCTGTTCTCTCACTGATGCTTAGGGAGACACTTTTTTTAAGAGGTTTTTGCTATAGGGTGCGTGCGTTCGCCAGACAGAGAGAGACAGAGAGACAGAAAGCAGGAAATCCCTTCTCCTCCATTCTCCTCTCGGGATCTTGGGCACGCACGCACACGCACCTGGCATGAGTTTTAAGCCACCGGGTCCGAGATGTAAACCACGGTCAACTATGTGGGAGTCCAGCGACATAGCCATTACGCTAACTACTGGTCCCAGGAGACGCTTTTTTTTTTTAATTTTTTTTTATTAAGATTTTTGTCATAGGGTGTGTGTGCTCACAAGAGAGAAGAGGGATACAGCTAGAGAAAATGAGAAATCGCCCTCTCTCCCAGAGGGGACAGCCATGCCACAATCCCTTCTCCTTCCTTCTCTTGGGATTTTGGGCAGGCACACACACATACCTGGTGTGATTTTTCAGCCATCAAGTTCAGTACTCGAAACACAGCCATGTGGGACTCCAACACCTTAACCACCATGCCACCTGATGGCCACAAAAGCAACTTTTCTAAAATCAACTTTCCTACATTAGTAAGATTTTTGTCATTAGTTTCTTACAAACAAAACATATAATAGAGATGAAATTTAACTGGAAAACTTATGATCGGTAAATATCACCTAAGAGATAAAAGGCCAGCAAGGTGCTGTGGAGGTTAAGGTGGCTGGATCCCACATGGCCAACTGCAAGATTCAAGTCCTGGATGAAGCAGCTTGAAAACCATGCCAAGCACAAGTATATGCACACCCAAAAACCCTGACAAGCAAATGGAGAAGGTATTTTGGCAAGGCCATTTATTTCTATCTCTCCCTCTCTTCCTGTGTCTCTCTCCAGTGAACACAACACAATTATTTTATCTGGCCTATTACTGTCTTCAAGATAGAATCTGAGGGGACCAGCAGTCAGCATAATGGCTATGTTGCTGGACTCCCACGTAGTCGACTGCGGTTCGAGTCCCAGACCCAGTGGCTTAAACTCACGCCGGGCACGTGTGTGTGCGTGCCCAAGATCCCGAGAGGAGAATGGAGGAGAAGGGATTGTGGTGTGGTCATCCCTCCTGGGGGGTGATTTCTCGCTTTCTGTCTCTCTGTCTGTCTGGCGAGTGCACGCACCCTATAGCAAAAAAAAAAAAAAAAAAAAAAAAAAAAAAAAAAAAAAAAAGATAGAATCTGAGTAAGTTATAGGTAAAGACCTAGAAACTAATTCTGCTCTATAAAAAGGATACACTGTAAATGACTTGGTTATAGTTTTGATCACTATACCAGTTGAACTCTAAGTACACCCTCCATTCTTTTCCAACTCCACCATTTCTCTACCAAAGTTTCTGCCAGTCCATTTAATGTCCCAGTGAACTTACTCTCTCTCAAATATTGCAAACATACCAAAAAACTCCAAGGATATACTGGGATGCCGGAAAAGTAATGACGTATTTACTTTTTCTATGGGAAAATGCATGATTACTTTTCCAACAACCCAATATTTACTGTTTCTAATGAGTATGGCTTGTAACCAAAAATTAATATAAATAAGTTATTTTTACTAATGATTTAATACTTTAGCCATGCAAAGTTATGAAGATAAGAGAGAAGCACATCTCTAAAACTATATATAACAAATTATAATACAGTCTTATTAAAATAACTGAAATGGAGGTAAATAGCAAGTCTGACCTTGTTTTATACACAGGATTTTTCTTCTTTAAAAAATGTGTTTTGGGGGGTGGGGGGCCCATAGCCTGAAAGATAAGGTGGCTGGTTCTGACATGGCTGACCATGCAGTTTGACTTCTAGACCCTGAGGCTTGAGAAATACTCTGGGCACATGTACATGTGTGCCCAAAATCCTAAAAGGAAAGAGAAATGGAGAAGAGACAGCAGCATAGCCATGCCCCATAGAGGGGGGCTTTCTCACATCCCTCACTCTATGTGTCCTCTCTCTAGCTAGTGCACAAGCCCTCTGGCAAAAACTTCTGGGAAAAAATTTTTGTTCTCGATTTAACGCTGAATTTACGATGAACACATAATTAGCTGTTTGCTTGTTTTTGAAATTTTTTTATGCTTCACCGGTTCTTGGCTAGTATTTTAAATTGAAACAAAACTGAAATACAATTAACTGCCTACACTACAGTGCATAATTTGATAAATTTTTACATACGTATATCTTCATAAAAACATCCCCACAATCAAGGCAGCAAAGACTACTGGACCTCTTTAAGAGACCTTTCTGTTTATAACAGGTTTTTCCAAATTTACACAGCACAAACTAGAAGCAAGATTAAAAAAAAAAAAAAAAACAGTATCCTAAAACCCAACTGGTTAGTGCTCATTGTTAATTAGGCTAGTTAGTGTCCCTTGGAGAGAAAACATGGTTTACTGTTTACTTAAATATATCACTAAGTCTCTCCCCCAAAATCTCTGTAAAGTATGCCTAATTAACCAACACAAATTCTGTCAAAAGCTGTGTCCCATCACTCCTATCAAGCACCCTAGTTTTCCACAGCCCTCACCAGCCTTCAATATTTTGCCCCTTTGGCCTCCCCTTTTACTAATGAAAACATCTCTAACTGTACCCAATCTCTACAGTCCCTTTATTAAAGTTTTTTGACCTGAGCTGGTTTCCATTTCCTGCTAGTCTTGACTAATCTATGATCTAGTTTTATGCCAGGTCTTAAACCAGATTTTTCAGCTTCCAAAATCCAAAACTTTAGCTTCTTAAAAAATTTTATTGTAACTATATCCAATTCATCATTAATATAAAATACTACATAACAACACAATCCAATAGAACTTTCTGAGATGATAGGAATGTGATGTCCAATACACTAGCCACTCTCCACTTTTAGCCTAATTTTTTCAAACTTGCTTATTGCACATGCTAATAGCAGCTGTGTCCATTTGAATAACTTGTTAATGCCCAAAGACGGTATGAAAACACTTAAACTGAACAGTGATACATAAAGTGGTATTTACTTTTTCAAAAACCTCTCTCTCTGGGACCAGCAGGTGGTGTGGTGGTTAAGGTGCTGGACACTTCCACATGGCTGACCATGGTTCAGACCTGGTGGCTTGCTTTCTCACTTTCCCTCTTTCTCTCTCTCTGTGTGTATCTCTCTGGTAAAATTAAAATAAAATGAATGAATAAAAGTAAATAAATAATTCTTTAAAAAAATATTTTAAAAAACCTCTCTCTCTCAACTATCCATTTCACCACTTTCTCAGTCAAAATTCTAAATGTTCCAGGGACCAGCAGTTAGTGTAATGGCATGTAGTCAACCGCAGTTCGCGTCCCGGACCTGGTGGCTTAAAACTCACACCGGGCGCGTGTGCGTGCGTGCCCAAGATCCCGAGAGGAGAATGGAGGAGAAGGGATTGTGGTGTGGCCATTCCCCCTGGGGGTTGATTTCTCTCTTTCTGTCTCTCTCTGTCTGGCGAGCGCACACACCCTATAGCAAAAACCTCTCAAAAAAAAAATAAATTCTAAATGTTCCTATGTACCTTGTCATATAGTGTCACAAAAGTCTTACTAACTAAAAATAGTACTACAGCAGCCCCTGAAATTTGTTTCAAATCTTCCTCCACCTTACATAATCCATACTATTAGATTCAAAATAGTGTTCCCATCACATCTATCAGCATCGACAATTAAGATATGCCAAGTGAAGACACCTTTCTCTAATATCTACTTCTTGCTATTCTCTAATTTTAATTTCCCTACCCATTTATCCAGATTAGATATTTTCTCAGTTTTCTGTAGCCCATACCAAATCCCAGCGATTCTCATTTTACTTTAGTCTAATTCTACATTCCCCGTAGCCATACCCTCTGAATGTTTCTTATTGCTGCTATAATAAAATATCTTATTGCTGCTATAATAAAATACCACAAACTTAGTGACTAAGACCACCACAAGTTTATCTTACAGTTCTAAAGGTCAAAAGACCAAAATGAGTCTCAGCTAAAATCAGCATGTCACTGTACATTTATTCCATCTCGATTCTCTTTTTTTAATTGAGACAGATTTTTTTTTTTTTTTTTTTTTTTGCTATAGGGTACATGTGCTTGCTAGAGAGACAGAGACAGAGACAGAGAGAGACAAAGTGAGAAATCACCCCTGGAGGGATGGCCATAACACAATCCCTTCTCCTCCATTCTCTGCCCAGGATCTTGGGCATGCATGCACACATGCCTGGCTTGAGTTTCAAATCATCAGGTCTGGGACTCGAACTGTGGTCAGCCATGTGTGAGTCCATCAACGTAATCATTATGCTATCTGCTGTTCCACCATCTGGATTCTTTTGAGAGAATCCACTCCCTTGACTTTTCCGTCTTCTACAAGCTTGCCATATTCCCTGGTTCACAATCCCACAATATTCCAGCTTCTGCTTCCATCATCACATTTCTTCTCTCCCTTAGTTTCTATTATCACATGGCCTTCTCGGACTTAACCCTATAGTTTCCCTTTTCTAAAGACCCTTGTCATCACACAGGATTCGTTTAGGCAATCCAGCATCATCTCTCCATCTCAAGATCCTTATTATCAATATTTTAAGTTTACTCAAGTTTATTTCTTCAATGAAAGAGAAAAAGAGACAGAGACAGACGCAAGCACCCTGCAACAGGGTCTTCAAATTAGAATACATTCTCTACTTCGGCCAGCCAGAATCACACGTGCGCCTAGAATTTACAGGGAAAACTCAAGATGCAAACCAGGGACTAACTTACCATATGGCTTCAGCACTGCCATTCACTGTATTACTGCTACATCAGGGGCCAGCCTCAAGATTCTGAATTTAATGTCTATAAAGTTCCTTTTGCCATGTAAAGTATCACTGGTTCTACAAATTAGGATGTAGATATTTTAGGAGTATTTCTACAGATAGTCTAAGCAAATTAATCTTCACTGATTGGTAACTATTACATATCCCAAATTCATTTTCTCTTCTAAGTAGTTATTCCAAATCTTAAAAGCTTTCTTCAAATCCCCAACTCCATTCCAAAAGTCTTCTCATAATATAACTTTATTTCCTATTCTGCAGAAGATGACTAAACAAGATAAAATGATGGTACACCTTGATACCATATCTTTATCCACCTAAATACTGTGTATTTTTCTCTTCTTCCAGTTAAAGCCAAATGTTCATTCCCCCATACACTTCTCAAACTACTACAGCCTAGCTTATGATCAGACTGAAATTACTGAGGTGACCAATGACCTACCTTTGGAAAAAAGAAAAATGTCACCATTTGTGATGACAATATTGACCATACCATCACAAGCACTTCTTAACCATTTCTATTTCCTTCCTTTTTCCTAATTACTTACTTTTCCTGATATTTATTTCAACAGCTGTTTCTGCCCCATGGGTTTCCTCTTCCTCACTATATTCATTCTCTCACAATAATTTAATTTACGCTTATGTGAAGCATAAATGATTACCTATTGATCCTCCCCCCAAAATCATCCTCCCCACACTCAATTATCCCACATGTACCCCTTCACTACAATATAGATAAAACTATCAAGCTTTCTTTCCAACTCTTTTCCCTTTCTCCTTAAATAACCCTATTTTCAGGCAATGGCACTCATTAAAATAGCAGAAACCAGAAAGTTACCCTACATTTAACATGTTCCCTTTCCTCCCTTCCCTCACTTCCAAGGCCTGCTAACTCTACATCTTCAGCATCTCCAATTTTCCAAGCTCTTTATCCCCACTCTTACTATTTGGTAAGTCCTCTACCATCACTCGCATGACGTCTCTGTTCTCACTTTGATTGAGTCTCCACCCTTTCCAATTTACCTTCCATACTGCCACTTCTACCACATTTTTTTATTTTTGGAGAGGTTTTTGCTATTGGGTGTGTGTGCTCACCAGAAAGACAGAGAGAGACAGAGAGACAGAAAGTGAGAAATCACCCCCCGGGGAGATGGCCATGCCACAATCCCTTCTCCTCCATTCTCCTCTCGGGATCTTGGGTACGCATGCACACGCAACCTGGCATGAGTTTAAACCACCGTGGTCGACTACATAGGAGTCCAGCAATATAGCTATCACGCCAACTGCTAGTCCCCATACTGCCACTTCAACAATCATTCAGTTTATTCCTCTACCAAAACCTTTCAGCCTTGACATGCATATAAGCATTCTAAAACATGAAATAGCAGGCCTAGTATGTTTCTCTCATATTCCTCTTTGCCTTCTTTACTAAACAAAGAAGCACTTTGTATCCCAGCAAATATCTACCACCCTCCCTTATGCCAGCAAGCCAGAGACCTAGTTTCTTGTCTATCACACTTTGTTCATTTCTCAATAGAATAAAAACAATTAAATAATCTATCTTTTCCAACTAAACCTAGATCAGTATATCTTCATAACCTTGACTTGTAGCATAAAATTGACAATGGCAGATGCGCAAGAAATATTTGTACAACTAAGCACACTGTTGATAATATTACTAATGAATAGAATCAATTTTCTTAGTTTGGTATCAAGGTGCTGCATAATCTAACTTAACCTACCTTTCCTTATTGAATACTGCTTCCATCCTTTATTCCCACAGATGTGCCTAACTGAGAATATCCTCTTCCCCTCCAGATCTGTGCAAGTTTTAACAATCTTTCAAGGCCTACTGCAAGTCTTTCCTTCTTAACAAAGGCTTATCACCCCAACTCGAGGCAGGAAACAAGCTCTCCTTTCTTTGAACCCACATAGCAGCCTTCTTCTGTTTTATCACTCTTAACTTTGTATTTTAAACATCTACCACATTGTCTACTAGCCTGTACCCTTTTTGAGAAGCAAAAAACAGGTCAAATTCATTTTTGTATCATTCCACAGTCCTCAGCATACACAGTACCACACAGATGGCAGTTTTTCACTGAGAAACAAATATACCACACTGAACCTCACAGTTTACAAAACACATGTATAGGCATTTTTCATCTGACTTGCTCTTCAAAGAATCAAGTTATTAAGAAAGTAAGAAGGAAGAGCTAAGATACAGTTCAAAAATTTATTTAGAGATAAAGACTCAGGAAGAGTTAGGGTCAATAATCGATCCCGTCTACCAATTCAGAGCCAGGCATGATTTACTGCTACCACATCACTACCACTTTCCCCTTAATTTAATTAATTATTATCTATCCTTCATGGGTTGAGCTAAAGACCAATCTGCTCTGTATGCTCCCCGTTTTCTGAAATCATACAGAACTTGTCACATACTGTCTTGTTTTTCACGGCCTTGGTTTTTTTTTCTTTTTTTTTAATGGTTTTTGCCAGAGGGTATGTGTACTCATTGGAGAGAAGTAAGAGTGAGACAGAGAGGGAAGGAAAGTGGAAAATCACCCTCCCCCCCCCCCCCGGGGGGGAGGTGTCACACCACAATACCTTCTTCTTAATTCTCCTCTCAGGATTTTGGACACGCACACACATATGCCTGGTGGTGTTTCAAGCCACTGGGTCTGGGACTTAACCTGTGGTTAACAACGTGGGAGTCCAGTACCTTAACTACCATACCACCTGCTGGCCCCTATGTCTTTCAAAAACATAAATTAGATGATGTCATGTCCTTGCCTAAAACTCTTTCATGATTTCCCAATGTGTTCTGAATAAAAAAACAAACGCTCGGGGCTGAAAGGTGGTGTGGTGGCTAAGGGCACCAGACTACCACATGGCTGACTACAGTTCAACCGAACCTGGTGGTTTGTTTTCTCACTTTCCCTCTCTCTCTCTGGTCAGATTAAAATAAAGTTCAATAAAATAATTCTAAAAAAGAATAAAAATAAAAAAAACTAAAACTCTTTATTGTCACCCACAAGAGCTAAACTGTCTCCACTTTATTACAACCTTCTCCATTCTATGCTCTAGTCACACTAGCCTCTTTTCTGGGTCTTCAACTAGTCAAGTTTCTTCCTGACTTGGTGCCTTAGCATATATTATTTTCTTTTCCTAGGGTGCTTACATCATCATATGGCTGGTTCTTTCTCATCATTCCAATATTAATGCACATATTATTCATTAAAAAATATTATTCAAATATTTCTTCAAGCATAGTATATGTATGAGAAAACCACTGTCACAAATAACACATACTACAAAAATATTATAATATCCTCTTTTCTTAGCCCCTAAAACAGAAATGAATAGTTATACATGCCTGTGTATAAGGAGTCAATCCAGGGACTCTAGAATTTTTTCTGCCACCAAACTAAAGACTTACTTTTAATTTTTAATTAAAAAATAAAACTGAGTATTTACGAAAAACTTACAAGATAAATACTTTATGGACTACATGCTTTCCCTCCATGATTAGGAATAAGATAAAGATATCTAGTGTTTATACTTATTTTTTTTTTAGTTTATTTCCTTTGAGTGAAAGAGCAATAAAGCCAGGAACTGCCAACAAGGTCTTCATGTCATGATATACATCCAATCCCAGGCAAGCCTGGCATGCTCAGGGAGGTCCTGAAACACAAATCCAGGCCCTTTCCCATGTCAGACAACTTGCATTACCATTGCTCTCCACTGAGTCCCACACTTCCACTTGTGTTTAGCATTGCAATTAGACAAGAAAAAGATACAAAAGAAATCAAGACTAGAAAGAAAGGGAACCAGCAGTTAGTGTAATGGCTATGTCGCTGGACTCCCACGTAGTCGACCGCGGTTTGCGTCCCGGACCCGGTGGCTTAAAACTCACGTCGGGCGTGTGTATGTGTGCGTGCCCAAGATCCCGAGAGGAGAATGGAGGAGAAGGGATTGCGGTGTGACCATCCCCCTGGGGGTGATTTCTCGCTTTCTGTCTCTATGTCTCTCTCTGTCTGTCTGGCAAGCGTACACGCCCTATAGCGAAAACCTGGGGGGGGGGGGGGGATAGAAAGAAGTAAAGCTATCTGTTTTCAGGTAACATAAAATAATCTTATATACAAAAAATCCTAAAGAACTCACTAAAAAATATTAGAACTAAGTAAGTTAATAAGGTGGTAAGATTAAGATTCATACTGAAACATTAATCATATATGCTAGCAATGAACAATCAAAATAAAACTAAGAAAACAACATCCAACATTACAAAGCGTTAGAAAGGATAAATATAAAAATTTACCAAAAGAAGTACAAAACTTGTTTCTGAAAACGCAAAACACACTAAAAGATAATAAGAAAAATCTAAAAGAGAAAGATTTCTAATGTTCACATATTAGATGATGGCTGAACATTATTAAAATGCCTCTTTTATTGTATGTCCCCACTTAATATATATCGAGTGTCTGCACTCTAAAAAAAATATATGTATATATTTGAAACCATACTGCTTCTGTTGTTATAGTCATAAAATGATACAAATTATAAGAAATATTTTGAACATTATCTTTAAAATTCAGTATTTTGAAATTTTGAAAGTTGTTTATAAACTGTCAAGTACTATGGAGTATGAGCTAAAATTTTTTGATATGTAAAGTAAATGTGGGAAAATGTAAAAATAAGTAAATGAAAGAAAAATGTAAAAATAAATAAATAAAGTCAATTTTAAAGGCAAAACAAACAAAAAAAAAAATGCCTCTTTTGTACTAATTGGCAAGCTAGTCCTAAAACTCCAGGGGAAATACAAAGAACCCAAATACTCAAAACAACCTTTATGTTTTTTAAAGAAATATTTATTTATTTTACTAATTATTATTATTTTTTCATTTTACCAGAGAGAGAGAGAAAGTGAAAAAGCAAGCAGCCCAGTTTGGGGTTCAAACCGTGGTCAGATATGTGGGAGTCCAGTGACTTAGCCACCATACCATCTGCTGGCCTCTCAAAACAGTCTTTAAAAAGAACTATGTCAAAGAACTCACTTGGAAGACTCATACTTCTTAATTTCAAAGTTACTACTACAAAGTCTGAGAAAGCAAGACTTTGTGGCACTGACGTAAGGACAGACATATAAACAAATAGAACTGAACTGAGAAATAAATCCTCACTTTTACAGTCAGCTGATTTTCAACAACTGTGCCAAGACAGTTCAAAGGAGAAAGAATAGTCTTTTCAAAAGGTTAGTGATGCTGGGGCAACTAGATACTCACACACAAAAGAATGAAACTAGACTCCTTTCTCTAAGCATACACAAAAACTAATTCAAAAGGAGCCAAAAAGAACTAAAACTATAAAACTTTTCATAGAAAATAGAGGAATAAATCTTTCTAACTGTGGATTACACAAATCCTTATTACATGTAACACCAAAAGCATAAGCAATAAAGAAGGGGGACAAGCAGATGGCATGATGGTTATGTTGCTGGACTCCCACATAGTTGACCACAGTTTGAATCCCATACTCGGAGGCTTAAAACTCATGGTAGGCATGTGTGCATGCGTGCCCAAAATCCCAAGAGGAGAATGGAGAATGGGATTGTGGCATGGTCATCCCCACTGGAGAGAGATCTGTCCCTTTCTGTCTCTCCATCTCTCTCTCTCTGGCAAGCACATGCAGCCTATAGCAAAAATCTCTCTCAAAAAAAAGTAAGGGCCAGCACAGTGAAGTGCGGGACTCCCACATGGTCGACCATGATGTGAGCCCCAGACCTGGTGGCTTGCTTTCTCACTTTCCCTTTTTCTCTCTGTCTCTGGTCAAAATAAAAATAAAAACAAATAAACTAAATAATTCTAAGGAAAAAAAAAAGGAAGAAGAAGAAAATAATAAACTGATTTTCATCAATGCTTCTGTACTTTAATGGACACTATCAGCAAAGTGATAGAATGAGAAAAAATATTTGCAAGTCGTATACCTGATAAGGAACTTATATCCAGAATAGATAAGAACTCTTAAGATACAATAAGACAACCCAATTATTTGTTTGTTTAGTTATTTATTTATTTTTATTTTACCAGAGAGGGACAGAGTAAGAGAGAGGGAAAGTGAGAAAGTTAAGCCACCAGTTCAGGGACTCGAACCACAGTCAGCCATGTGGTAGTCCAGCACCCTTAACCACCACACCGCCTGCCAGTCAGTCCCAGACAACCCAATTTTAAAATGCATAAAGAATTTGAATAGACAGTTCTCTGAAGAAGACATACAAATGGATAAAACCAGATGAAAAGATCTTCAACTTCATTAGTATTAGGGAAGTGCAAATCAAAATCACAATGAGATATCACTTCAAACAGGATGGCTTATAATCAAAGACAATTTTTGTCAAGGATGTGGAATAAAGACAAATTTTGTGAAGAATGTAGAGCAATTAGAAGTCTCATACACAGCTGGTATAAACGCCAATATGATGCCACTACTTTGGAAGAGTCTGGCAGTTCCTCAAAAATGTTAAACAGAATTACCATATGGCCCTGCAATCCTAGGTATACACCCAAGAGAATTAAAAACATACCTCCATGCAAAAACTTGAACACAAATGTTCACAGCAGCATAAATTCTAATAGCCAAAAAGCTAAAAACCCAAAGCCCACCAACTGACAATAAAATGTGATTTACCTGTACAACAGAATATTATTTGGCCATAAAGGAAATGAAGTATTGATATATACAACACAGATAAAGCATGAAAACATGCTTAAATGAAATAAGTCAATCACAAAAATCATATATACCATTCCATTTATACGAAGTATCCACAGCAGGTGGACCCATAAAGATGTGAGTGGATTGGTGGTTGCCAGGGAAGGGGGAACATGGCAATTGGGAGTAACTGTTGATTATGGAGTTTCTTTTTGGGTTGATTAAAATGCTCTAAAATTAGTAGTGACAGTTACACAGCTCTGAAAATACTAAAGACCAATGAGTTATACCATTTAGTCTTCTAAATGGTATACATGACAGATGGTCAAAAAGTTCATGGAAAATGTTCATGGAAAAGTTCATGGAAAATGCATTTTATGAAAAAACTATGCATTAATTTCAAAATGTACTGCACCAAAATAAACTCATAATTTAATTCAATTTTCCCATGAACTTTCTAAAGTCCCCTTTATGATATGTGAACTGTATCTTATAAAGGTGTTATTTTTAAAACTATTATAGAAAAAAATAACAGAACTAAAGTAGTTTCTGTTTATTCTAAAAGTATACTCCTTTCCTTTTTGGTCCCTATGCCATATTAAAAGTAAAAGACTCATGGCTAACTTTTTGCGATCTGCTCAAGCAAATAAGTTCTAGTCCACTGAACACAAATTCTATGTTTCGCTTCATGTTTCACTGAACCATGCCCTGAGATGTATTTTTGAAGTAAGAAAAAGAAAAGTAGGTAAGAGGAGAAAGGAGCTCAGTACTTGATTTGCACAAAAGCACACACTTTGATTAATTCTCTCCCTTAAAATTAAAATGTATCCACAGACTAATATTAGACTCTGTTAATATTAACAGGATTTTTAAGACCCTGTGGTGCTGGACATTTTCTTATCCAAATCAATGTAATATAATTTGCAGGGTACCTACTATCATATGCTAGGCAGGCAAGGTTCTCAAGAGACACTAGGATTAAAATAGAAGCTTATGGGGTGGCATGGGGTAGCATACTACATCCTACATGAAGGACTCTGTGGTTCAAGTCCTGGACCCAGCAGTTAGCATAATGGCTATGTCACTGAACTCCCATGTAGTCGACCACAGTTCGAGTCCCGGACCCAGTGGTTTAAACTCACACCGGGCACGTGTGCATGCGTGTCCAAGATCCCGAGAGGAGAATGGAGAAGGGATTGTGGCATGGCCATCCCCTTGGGGGTGATTTCTCACTTTCTATCTGTCTGTCTGTCTCTGTCTTTCTGGCAAGCACATGCACCCTATAGCAAAATAAATAAATAAATAAATAAATAAATAAATAAATAAGAAAAACATGCCAAGAGGACCAGCAGATGGTATAATGGTTACATCACTGGACTCCCATATAGTCGACATAGTTCAAGTCCCAGACCCAGCAGCTTGAAACTCACACCGGGCACATGTGTGTGCATGCCAAAAATCCCAAGAAGAGAATGGAGAAGGAACTGCAGCACAGCCATCCTCCCAGGGGGTGATTTCTCACTTTCTATCTCTCTGTCTCTCGAGGGAGTACACAAGCCTTTAGCAAAAGTCTCTCTTAAAGAAAAAAAAAAAAAAGGAAAAACATGCCAGGTGCATATATGCATACGTGCACGAAATCCCAAGGGGAAAACAGAGAAGGGATTGCGATGCTGCCACCCACCCACCCCGGGGGAAGGAGGGTGATTTCTCCTTTTCCCTCTTTCTCTGGTCTATAGCCTGGGGGGAGAGGGGAAACATGGGACCTACAATCCAGTAGTTCTTTTTCTTTTTTTTTTGGAAAGGTTTGTTTTTTGTTTTTTGTTTTTCTGTTTGTTTGTTTGTTTTTTTTTTTGCTATAGGGCGCCTGCGCTCGCCAGACAGACAGACAGACAGACAGAAAGCAAGAAATCACCCCCCGGGGGGATGGCCACTCTGCAATCCCTTCTCCTCCATTTTCCTCTTGGGATCTTGAGCACGCACGCACAGGTGCCCGGCATGAGTTTAAGCCACCGGGTCCGGGACTCAAACCACAGTCAGCTAAATGGGAGTCCAGCGACATAGCCATTATGCCAACTGCTGGTCCCACAATCCAGTAGTTGAAGCAAAAACAAAATATTAAAGAAATTCTCATCAAACTGTGCAAGCCAGAACTGAAACAAGTAAAAGTACTAAGAAAAAAAAAGTCAATTCTAGATTCCATACCCAGCAAAAATACCTTTCAAAATGAAGGTTTTTTTAGACATGCAAAAACTGCAGACCTGCAGTTATAAGAAAAGTTCAAAGCTACTGCCCTGTCAGAGAAAAATGATACCACATGGAAACTGGATCTGCACGTAGGAGAAAAGTATGTCAATATTTAAGTAAATGTGACCTCTCATTTTAAAATGGTCTATCTCTAAATAATATACATGTCATAAATACATAGAAATAAAACATGACAGTAGTTCAAAAGGCGAGAGGAAGAAAAGTGGAAGTATGCCACTGTAATAGTACATTATACATGCAGACTTTTTAAAGATGTATATTGTAAATTCAAAGAAATCAGTGACTGTTAGGTGAACATTTCCTGAGGGGAACAAAAAACAAAACCATAGGAGAAAAAGTACTAAATTGGATTTTGTTCAAATTTTAAACTTTTACTCTTCAAAGTTACTGAAAAAGAAAGCGAACCACAGACTAAGAGAAAATATTTACAAAACACGTATCTATATCCAGAACATTTATACAGAACTAAGACAACCCAATTCATAAAAATATGAACAAAACATTTTATAAAATATTTATTTTATTTATTACTACTATTATTTTAAATTTGCTATAGTTATAAAATATTTATTTTATTTATTACTACTATTATTTTAAATTTGCTATAGGTGCATACACTCACCAGAGAAGAGACAGAAAGAGAGAGAGACAGAGAGAAAGTAAGAAAGCAAGCTGCCAGGCCCTGGACTCAAACAGCAGTGGGCCATGTAAGAATCCAGCATCTTAACCACTATGCCACCTGCTGGCCCCAGAACAAAACATTTTGAGATACTTAGCAAAAGATATAAAGGATAAATAAGCATGTGGAAAGATGTTCAACACATTAATCATTAGGAAACTGCAAATAAAGCCTTAGTGAAATATACACATCAATTATCATAGAAGGGCTAAAATCAAAGACTGACCCCAAAAAATGAAGTCTTGGGATATGAAACATCTTGCAAATACACAATTGACTGGGATGCAAGCATGGTCATTTTAGGAAAAAGTATGGCATTTTAGAAAGTAGAGCATTCATTTACTATACAATACGGCAATCTCACTCCTAACTTACCCAAAAGAAACAGAAAAAAACGATTTGTTCTCAAATATTCAGTAGCTTTAGCCAAAAATGGACTACATATAAGACCTCACACTGTAAAACTACTAGAATTAAACACATAGGAAATGCTCCAAGAAATTGGCCAGGGCAAAGATTTCTCGGCTGTGATCCCCAAAAGCACAGGTAACAAAAGCAAAATTAAGCACATGGAATTGTATCAAACTAAAAAGCTCCATTCAATACATCTATCGAAAACACCACGTCATACCCCATAAAGACATTTTTTGTTTATGACTAAAAGCATATATGTGCAAGAGATCAAGAGCAAGAAAGCACCTTTGACAGAGCCTCCTTATGCCATGGTCCCCTCTGTTCAGCCACTTATATCTTCAGAATCTTGGGCACCTGTGCACATACCTGGCATACTTTCAGGCCAACCCACGGACCTGAAGTCATGGTTGGTCATGTGGTTTCCAGCACTGCAGTCCAGTACATTACAGACTGTGCCACCTAAGTGGGACAATAGGTACTGTACAATTATTAATACTGTTTTCTGTGTGTGTGTGTGTGTGTGTTGTTTTAGATTTCTGACATAAAGCATGTATGCTCTCTGGAGGGAAAGTGACAAGAACCCCCCCCCCCCCCCCCCCCCCCCCCCCCCGGGGATGGCCACATCACAATCCCTTCTCCTCCATTCTCCTCTCAGGATTCTGAGTACCCATGCACCCGGTGTGTTTTGCAAGCCAGGGTCCGGGACGTAAACTGAGGAGTCAGACATGTGAACTCTAGCACCTTAACCACTACATCACCTGCTGGCCCAAGATACATTATTTACAAATAAAAATAAAATTTTAGGCCCAGCCTAGAGGCACAGTCAGTAGCAAACTAAACTACAGTGCTGTATGCTACATGGCAAATTGTGAATTCAAATCCCCTGAATGGTCTGAAAAAAACACAGGGTGTGTGCTTATATAAGAACAAGATCCTGGGGAGCTGAAAGGTTAGGAAGAAGGGAACACTCCATGACAAGATCTTGTCAAAAGCTGTCCTCTCTCTCAATCTCTCTCTCTCTGGTGCATGTGTATATACTTTCATGAATAAAACAACCTTTTATAAAAAAATAAACGAAAAAAATTTTTAAATAATTTTTCTTTGAATGAGAGAGCATGTGACTAAGTGGACGGGGAATAGAGAGAAAAGGTAATTTGGTAAGAGTCTCTCCTTTGCAATCTTCTTTCCCAGCCTCCTGGTTAATGAGAATTATAAGCCCACACTACCACAACCATCCTGCTCAGGTTGGTCCTAGATTTGGGCACAGGTCTCACAAGTGGCCACAGCCTTCCACAACAGCAGGCCTACTGCTAGCACCACTACAGCTGAGCCTAAAACAAAGAATTTGAGTCTGTAAATGTTTTATGAAAAAATTAAAGGATCAAAGTGATATTTTAAAATTAAGCTAGATGAGGCAGAAAACAAGAGGAACTCAAAGAAAAAAGCCCCAAAGCAAGAACCAACAAGACTGTCTCTAAATATAGAGGGCTGAAAAACAGCAAAAGGATTTATAGAACAAGCAATTCGTTAGAACAAAGGAGAGAAGAGAAATAAGTGTTAAGTTTTGACATTGTATACTTGAAACTACTGCCATTTAAAGCACACATGCACACATGTCCTCAAACAAATCAAAAACTTCTTAAACCACTACATAAATAAGGTTAAGAAAAAAGACAAACTCCTAAGAAACACTTGCTAATGTGACAATGAAGAATTAGTACCTCTAATACATAACAGATTTTATAAGAAAAACAAAAACAAAAATGAAACAAAATATTAGAGCATCCAAGAGATACATGAAAATCTATTCAACTTTATTAGATACCAAAGAAATGTAAATAAAAGCCACAAAGGAGGGGACCAACAGTGGGACAACACTCTGAGGCTGACCCACACAGGAAGGTTACAAATTCACATCCAAAGCCTTTCCTGACTACACTTGAGCAAATCCCCACTCCAGAGTTGGCTGAAGCTGGGCATAGATTGCAGAGTTAGGACCTAGTGGGGATGCTATGTTTGTCTCTCTCTGACGGAATGAAGAATTTCTTTTTTAATTTGCCAGAGGGCAGATGCATTTGCCAGAGGCAGAGAGAGAACCTAAGAACCAGCCCCCCATTGGGGGATGATCACACTACAATGCCTTCTCCTCAATTTCACACTCCTTTTCAGGATTTTTGAGCATACATAGATATACAACCAACATGTTTTTCAAGTCACCAGGTCTAGGTCTCGAACCACACAATCAGCCATGTGGGATCCAGCCACCTTAACCAAGTTTCCAGGTGACCTAAGGAAAAAACTTTTTAATAAAATATTTGCCGACTCTAAGTGTTGCTGAAACTGAAGAAATGGGCACTGTTGGAAAATATAAATTAATAAAAGCCTTTTGAAGGGCAATCTGACAATCTATTAAAATGTACTAGGGTGTAGGGCTGTCCCTGTGGCATAGTGGTTAAGGGAGCTAGATTCCACTTTGCTGACCACAGTTCAAATCCCAGCCCCAACAGTTTGAGAAACTCCCTGGATATAAAGCATGAAGTGCCAAAATTCTGACATGAAGGAAAAAGGATTGTGGTGTGACCACGCCCCACTAGAGGCGCTTTCTTTGTCTGTTCTCTGTCTGGCAAGTGCATGTGCCCTCTAGCGATTAAAAAAAAAAAAAGAAAGAAAGAAAGAAAGAAAATACAAGTGTGTATACCATCTTTGCCTTAACAATTTTACCTGAAAAAAAATCCAACCAAGAATAGAAAATGGAAAAATGTGCAAAAAAAATGTATTTGCTATAGATAATACACAAGCATAAAAAAAAAAAAATTTTAGGTTTTTGTCATAGAGCATATATGCTTGCTGGAGAGAAACAGGGAGAGAGAAATTAAGAAATCACCCCCTAGAAGGACGGCCACACATAATGTCATCTTTTCCATTCTCTTCCTGGGATTTTGCGTGCACACGTTTGGCATGATTTTTCAGTAAGCCAGCCATGTGGAAGTCTAGCACTAAAGGACCAAGCCACCTGCTGGCCCTAAATGAAAAATCATAAAAACCAAGTGTTTACCAATATGGATTTGACCAAACAAGTTACAATGCTGAACTCACAGAACGGAATGCTAGAAGCCAATAAAAAAATCATTCTATGTAGGACAGGGTACAAAATGGCACTGTGGTATGTTCCTGTTTATGTAAAATCATGCCTGTTCAAATATACATAAAGAAATCTAGAACATTCATCAAAATGTCAAGGGTGATCATCTCAAGTTGTTGGACTTAGGGCGACCTTTTTTTTTTTTGGAGAGGTTTTCACTATAGGGCGCGTGTGCTCGCCAGACAGAGAGAGACATAGAGACAGAAGGCAAGAAATCACCCCCCAGGGGGGATGGTCACGCCGCAATCCCTTCTCCTCCATTCTCCTCTCAGGATCTTGGGCACGCACGCACACGCGCCTGGCGTGAGTTTTAGGCCACCAGGTACAGGACGTGAACCACGGTCAACTACGTGGGAGTCCAGCGACATAGCCATTATGCTGTTGGTCCCCAGGGCGACCTTTTCATCTCTTACGGTTTTCTGAACTGAGGTTTTTTTGGGTTTTTTTTTTTTTTTGAGAGGTTTTTCTATAGGGTGTGTGCGCTTGCCAGAAAGACAGAGAGAGAGACAGAGAGACAGAAAGCGAGAAATCACCCCCCAGGGGAGATGGCCACACCGCAATTCCTTCTCCTCCATTCTCCTCTTGGGATCTTGGGCACTCACGCACACATGCACAGTGTGAGTTTAAGCCACCAGGTCCAGGACTCGAACTGCACTCAACTACATGGGAGTCCAGCAACATAGCCATTACGCCAACTACTGGTCCCCTGAACTACTGAGTATTTCTATCATTAGCCTTTATGTCTTTGTAAACAGGTGAAAGATGAAGAGCAGTATCATTAAAAGAAATTACTTAAAAAGAGGTGAAATAGTTAAAGTTAGATGAATTGCATTTAGAGCACCAATAAAATATCCCAGTGAAAGTATCCCAATGCAACTGAAAATGCAGAATATTTGGGAGTCAGACAGCCTCCATTTACCTCTTTTTTTAATTTTATTTTATTTATTCATTTATTTTATTTAAAGTTGATCAGAGAAAGACAGACGGAGAGAGAAAGTGAGAAAGCAAGCCACCAGGTTCAGGACTCGAACCGTGGTCGGCCATGTGAGTGTGTCCAGTACCTTAACCACCACGCCACCTGCTAGTCCCCGCCCATTTACCTCTTTCAGCCTCTCTTACCACCCTTTTCAATTCCATTGTAAGTAAATTCAGTTTTTAATCTCTATTTTATCTAATATACCTATTTTACCAAATATATAAAGAACACCAGATTTGTGTGTGTGTGTGTGTGATTTAAACAGGCAAAAATTCAAAGCACAAAGTTGTTGCAAACAAATAATACTATGAATTCTAGCTTGAAGCTTCTGCTTCCAACACCCACTTCAAAGTTTATAAATCTCTATGAAATAAAGCCAACTACAACTAAAAGTAGCAAAAAAAGAAAATTGATATTCACAGTAAAAGTATAGGATAGGGACCAGAAGTTGGCGTAATGGCTATGTTGCTGAACTCGCATGTAGTTGACCATGGTTTCAGTCTCGGACCTGGAGGCTTAAACTCATGCCAGGTGCATGTACATGCCCAGGATCCCGAGAAGAGAATGGAGGAGAAGGGACTGCGGCATGGCCAATCCCCCTGGGGGGTGATTTCTTACTTTCTGTCTATCTCTTTCTGGCGTGCACACGCGCCCTATAGCAAAAAAAAAGAAAAAGAAAAAGTATAGGATAAGGGAAAAGATTTCAATTATCTTAAATATAAAGTGACACTCACTTTTAACTTTTTTTTCCCAGAAATAATTACAACTTTTCCAAATTGGAATATAAAAAAACTTGACAGGGCCAGCAGGTGGCAAGGTGCTGGACTCCCACAGGGCCAACTATGGTTCGAGTCTTGGAGCAGGCAGCTTGCTTTCTGGCTTTCCTTTCTCTCTGGTCAAATTAGGAATAACAAATAACAAAAATTGTTTTTCAATAAATAAAAGCTTGACATAGCATCTACTAAGAAAATTTACACCTTACAGAGTAATTCAGACTCACCAAGAAAAAGAAATCATTCATCTTGATCCGTACATGAGAGTGCAAATAAAAACACTAGGTATCAGGGCCAGCAGGTGGCATGGTGGTTAAGGGCACTGAACTCCCACTTGGTGGACCACGGTTCAAGTCCCAGACCTGGCAGCTTGCTTTCTCACTTTCTCTTTCTCTCTGTCCCTCTCTGTCAAATTAAAAAAATAAATAAAGCTAAATAAAATAATTCTTTTTTTAAAAAAAAAGTAGGTATGACCTATCCACACTAAAGTGACTCCCAGAATTCTCTACTCATTCCAGTAAAGTTTAAGAAGGGGAGGTTCTTAAATTCCTTCCTTATAAATCAAAACAATTATTTCCTCAATCCTCAAATATATGTAAATCATCTGTACTGATTGACTTGTACTTATTTGGAGAGGAGAAAAAATGTATTTAAACAAATTAAGCCAGTAGTAAGTACACTTTTGAGTTTGTCTCCTAGGCGTAGTAGGGAAAACACAGATGTCAGTCAGTCAAATAATTTAAATATTATAGAATTTCTAAAAGCATTATAGTAAAGATAAAATATAATACTGCAGGATCACAGGAAAAAGCATTAGCTTTTTCAAAATGAAGGGAAAAAGGTTTTGATGGCAGGATTTGAGCTGGATTTGAATACAACAGTGGAGGCAGAGAAAAGAGTTTGCAGTATCTCTTACCATTTCAAGAAAACAGCAAAAATTCAACGTGCCTCTTAAGATAGAACTCTGATGAAAAAAGCCAAATCACCAAAGATATTAACTGAGAATGCATGAGAAAATTTAGACTTGGGCCCAGCAGGTGGCATGGTGGTTGAGGCACTGGACTACCACATGGCCATCCCAGAACCGACGGCTTGCTTTTTTTCTCTCTCTCTCTCTGGTGGGCACATGTGTCCTGGAGCAAATTAAGTAGTAACAATAATATATAAAATAAGTAATTATTTTTTAAAAGTCTAGACGTAACTGTATATAATGGAAGTGATATAATTTAACCAAGATTTTAAGAAAAATTTCCTGATAAAGTATGAACTAGGGGAGCCAGCAGACAGTATAGCGTTACGTCGCTAGATTCCCACCTGGCTGACTGCAGTTCAAGTCTCAGACCTGGTGGCTTGAAAATCATGCCAGGCCCATGTGCATGCATGCCCAAGATACCAGGAGGAGAATGGAGAAGGGACTACTGTGTGACCATCCGCCCAGGGGTGTGATTTCTCACTGTCTCTATCTGTCTGTCTCTCCAGCAAGCACACATGTCCTAAGGGAAAAACCTCTTAAAAACAAAAAGAATGAACAGGGAAAGGAAAAAACAGGAACAGGAACAGGAACTCAACAAAATTAAAAACAACAGTTTGGACTAGGTGTTGGAAGTAGTTTGTGTTAGAAATAAAAATTGTGATGAGGCCTAAACAGATGTAAATGTCAGGCAAGGTGTAGTCAGAGAAGGACCAAAGCACTACGTCATCCACTGAGAATTAAAGAAATGATTGCAACTTTGGAGACTTTAAGACAGTTCACCAATGGGGCCAGCAGGTGGCATGGTGGTTAAGACACTGGATTCCCACAGTTGGGCCAATGGCAGTTCATCACAGACCTAATGGCTTGCTTTCTCATTTTTCCTCTTTCTCACTGTCTTTCTCTGGTAAGCGCATGTGCCCTATAGCAAATTTTTTTTTTCTTTTTTTTTTGGAGAGGTTTTCGCTATAGGGCACGTGCACTCACCAGACAGACAGAGAGAGACAGAGAGACAGAAAGCGAGAAATCACCCCCAAGGGGGGATGGCCACGCCGCGATCCCTTCTCCTCCATTCTCCTCTCGGGATCTTGGGCACACATAAAGCCACCGGGTCCGGGACGCAAACCGCGGTCAACTAGTGGGAGTCCAGCGACATAGCCATTACGCTAACTGCTGGTTCCCTGCCCTATAGCAAATTTTAAAAATAATAATAAAGTTAAACAATCCTTAAAAAAACAAAAGACAGTTCACTTAAATTTCTATCTCTGAGTGTTTTTGCACTTACCCTAAGTATCCTGTATTTTTGAAACCTTTTTTATTAAATATGTATCACATTAATATCATTTTATGAGCTAAGAGCTTTTTAAAGTCTACAGTATTTTATATATGTATTTTTTTGAGAAAAAGAGTTTTGCCACAGGGCGTGTGAACTCACGGGAGAGACAGAGACAGAAAGCAAGAAATCATCCCCCTCCCCAAGGGGAATGGCCATGCCATAATCCCTTCTCCTCCATTCCCCTCTAGGGATTTCAGGCATGCATGTGCACACGCCCAATGTGAGTTTTAAGCTGCCAGGTCTGGGATTCGAACTGTGGTCAGCCATGTGGGAGTCCAGAGATTCAACCAACACACACTACCTACTTGCCCCCTCATTTTATAGTTTTGAATACAACTCTGCAGAACAAAATGCTAAATAACTGATAGCGCAAGTACCCTATACATCAATAGACAAGTGAATACTAACAATTTCACTTATTTATATCTAAGGGTCATCACTCTTCTTCAGATTCTCAGGGTCTTCGTATCATTCCACAATAAAGCTTCTGCTGCTTCTGGTTGAATGGAATGAAGGAGTTCAGGAAATGCCAGACCAAATATGATGCTTTGGTATGCCAATTTCTTTAAACTAAGGGCACATGGAGAATATCAGGTGTGGGCAGAGGCTTTCCCTGAGCTCCGTTCATCTGCCAAAAACAACTGAACTCCCTCCCTGAAAATATTATCATCCAGGGTAGATTAACCAGATGACAAAAGAGGTGATTGGTGGTTTAAACCACAGACTATTACCCACTCTTTTCCTAGGCTGCTCCAAGACAACTTTTATTACCTGAGAAGCTTTTTCACTGCATAACAAGACAACTTACATTCATCACACATTTCCTTCCCTTACACTTCCATAATTAATGTCCCCATCAGTCCCCAAACACCCCAAGCCTCTATTCCTTTCTGTAGCTTGGGATGCTATATAAGATTTAATCATTTGACCATTTTTTTTTCTTTTTTTGGAGAGGTTTTTGCTATAGGGTGCGTGCGCTCGCCAGATAGACAGAGAGAGACAGAGAGATAGAAAGCGAGAAATCACCCCCCAGGGGGGATGGCCACGCTGCAATCCCTTCTCCTCCATTCTCCTCCTGGGATCTTGGGCACGCACGCACACGCGCCCAGCGTGAGTTTAAGCCACCATGTCCGGGACTCGAACCGCGGTCGACTACATGGGAGTCCAGCAACACAGCCATTACGCTAACTGCTGGTCCCATCATTTGACCATTTCGAGTCTCATATTTTCTCGAATTGTGATGTGCATGTTCCTGATTAAATATAGCTTCTCTCCTGTTAATCTGTCTTGTATCAAAATAGTTCATAGTAATTAAATATGGCTTCTCTCCCGGTCACCTATCTTGTGTCAATACAATTCACAGCCGAAGAACCTAGAACGATGGAGGGACGTAATTTTCTTCTCCCATGTAGGAACTTCTACAGGCTTAAGATAAAGAACCAAATACATACGACAATTTATTATACTGATTATAACAAATCTGACTTCAGATCAAGACATATCACTACAGATCAAACAATAACCAAGTGTAATTAATGTCTTAAGAAATGTTTTTACGGGGACCAGCAGGTGGCATAGTGGTTAAGACACTGGATTCCCACATGGTCGACCATGGTTCAAGTCCCAGACCTGACGGCTTGAAAGTCACAACAAAAAAATATTTTTTTTAAATGTTTTTAGCCGATTTTTATGGGCAAAGTAGAAAAGAAATCAACAAGATTTAAACCTCCTTGCTGTGCATAAAAACTACAAATTAGGGCCAGATGGTGGAACAGAAGTAATACGTCCTGTGCTTATGGACCCACATGGGAAGGTCCAAGGGTCACATCCTGAGGTCTCCCTATACATGCCAGGTACATGCCTGTAATCTGGGCTGGCTGGAGGTAGATCACAGCATAAAGACTCTGTTGGGACTGCCCTTCCTTTCAAGGACAAAATGAAGTTAAAAAAAAAAAAAAAAAAACCTACAATCTAGTAAAGACAAATGAGCTAAGACACTTTTACTTTCCCATTTTCAAAACACTGAAAAAATACCCAAAGACCAAAAATTAACGCATAAATACCAAAGCAGGGGTTAAATTTTACCAAAACAAGACACTGTGTAAGGTGGTTAACTCTCTTGAATGTCAATTGACAACTGAGGGTCAATAAGCATAATACTAAGAACAGGCACTTTCGGGTGCCAGCAAGTGGCACGGTGGTTAAGGTACTGGATTTCCACAAGGTCGATTCCAGTTCAAGTCCCAGACCCAGTAGCTTGAAAATCATGCTGAGCACAGGTGCATGCATGGTCAAAATCCCTAGAGAAAAACAGAGAAGGGTCTGTCATATTCTCCCCTGGGGAATGATTTCTCACTTTCTCTCTCATTGTCACTATCTCTCTCCTGTGAGTGCACAAACAAACAAACAAGAAGTACTTTAAAATCATCCATGGGTCTGAATTCAAACTGACCTTAGAACAAATCATTGAACTTTTTTTTTTTTTTCAGGAAACACGCCATTAAAAATATGGAACGCTTCACGAATTTGCGCATCAGGGGCCATGCTAATCTTCTCTGTATCGTTCCAATTTTAGTATATGTGCTGCCGAAGTGAGCACTGAACTTTTTAGGAACTTCCGTTTCCCAATCCATCAATGGGAATGTAGTATCACATGAATTTGGGCGATGAATGTATGTTAAGTATTTATCAATGCCTGGAGCACAGTAAAACATTACAACTGGTACCTTTCCTTCCTTTTCCTATGCAGTCCCTTTCGATATACCCTTTCATATTTATTATAAAGCCAATCAGAAAGATTATGTCATTTTTCATACCACAATAGTCTAGAAAAGAAAACACAGTAAACAAGTTATGGGGCAAGGGAAGCAAAAAAGGGACTGAGGAAAAGAAATACATGGGCTGAGGACTGAAGATTCAAATGACGGTACAGAGCCGACTATGAAGTACAAGTCACAAGAATGCAATACCAAAAAATTTCTCATACTATGATTTCAATACTATTTTGAATGTTCATGCATTTCCTTAAAAATGCATCAATAATTCATTGGATTAAGCTCTATGTGAGCTGTAAAAAGATCATACTGCTATTTCTTACAGTATAACACATAATCTATATAAAATACTTAAATCAAGTATATAATCCAGGTCCACAACAGTACTTTGTATGTTCAGTCAACTCCACCATCCCCTTATGTACCTATTCAACTTTCATTCATTCATTTTACGTTTTTATCATAAAACACATAACCTCACTGAGAGAGACAGAAACTGTGAGAGGGAAAGTAAGCAACCCCCGCTCAAGGGGGATGGTCATGCCAAAATCTCTTCTCCTCCATTCTCCTCCTGGGATCTTGAACATGCACACACACACACACACCCAGCATGATTTTCAAGCTGCCCGTCCGGACCTTGAACCACAGTAGGTCATGTGGGAGTCCAGCACCTTAACCACACTATCTATTGGCCCCAATTAACCATTACTCATTAAGAATCTAGTTACGGGGACCAGCAGATGGTATAATGGTTACATTGCAGGATTCTCACATGGTCAACCGCGGTTCAAGTCCCAGACCTGGCAGTTTTAAACTCAGGCTGGGTGCAAGTGCATGTGTGCCCAAAATCCCAAGAGAAGAATGAAGGAGAAGGGACTGCAGGGTGGCCATCCCCCCAGGTCATGATTTCTCACTTTTTGTCTCTGTCTCTCTGACAATTGCATGCACCCTATAGCAAACAACCCCCACCCCCAAAAAATCTAGTTACTGCGGACCTGCAGATGACGGACCTGCAGATGACGTAATGGTTACGAGGATACACACCCACATGGCCGACTGTGGTTTGAGTCAGGGATCTAGTGACTTAAAACTCACGCCAAGCATGTAACCATGCGTGCCCAGAATCCCAGAAGAATGTAAGAGAAGGGATTGAGGCGTGGCCATCCCTCCTGGGGGATTTCTCACTTTCTGTTTCTCTGTCTCTCCAGCATATGCACGCACCCTGTAGCAAAATGTCTCTTCAAAAAAAAAAAAGAATCTGGTTATGGTTTCACCCTACAGTGCAGTGGTTAAGTAATATGCATAGAAAGCCACATCCCACATGGCTACTCTATTCCGTTACGAATCCCAGCCCAATGGCTTTAAAAATATGGCAGACACTTGTGTATGACTGCTCAAAACCCTGATGGGATAGAAAAATAAAGATGGAAAGGCTGCAAAACTGATGTCCCAACTCTTTCTCTCTCTGGCAAGTGCACCTGCCCAAGAGCAATGAAAGAAAATAATCTAGTTCAGTCATATACAGTGCTAAGAACTAAGAATACAATGGTGAGCTACAGAGACCAGTTGCCTTCATATAGGTCATAATCCACTGGCCAATTAAAGAACATGAACCACCTTCCACAATAACTAAATTCTAAAAGTAAGTGGGACTTTTTACATTAAGCTGGACTGTGAGTTCGGTTAATTGTTTCTGAACAGTAATAATACATTTACTACATTTTTTAAAAAATCTAAGTTTTTCAATTGACCAATAATATTTTAGCTATTAATTTTGGACCCACACAAGATATTTGACACTCTAGATATAATGTGAAATATCTGAAAACCTTACCTTACAAAAAACGAGATTTTTATAGCCAGAGATAAAAGAGAAGTGTATATGACAACAATCTCCACATTTAAAATACTCAGCATATAAGGCCAGCAGATGGTATAGCAGTTAATGATGGTTTGAGTCCTGGACCTGATGGCTTGAAAATTATTTTCACTGTCTCTGTCTCTCTAGTCAGTGCATGCACCCTAAAGCAAAAAATACTCTTACAAAAAAAAAAAAAAAAAAAAAAAAAAAAACAACTTTCTCTGTACCATTCCAAAGGATTAAACTTGAAACAATGGGTAGAAGTTACATGGAGGTGAATTTCTGTTTCAATATGCATAATTTTTACAATTCAAGCTATTCAACAATAATTCAATCACTATTTCTGTAAGGGTATAAACTTTCAAAAGGCAAATTTTCATTTAATCCTTGAAATGATTTAAAAAGAACAAGTATTACCCCTTTTCAATTTAAAAATTTGAGTTTTTAAGAGCCTTGCTAAAAAACTGGTTAAACCTGAACTCAAGTCCCAAATCTTGGGACTTCAGCTGCCTCAAAGTAATGTGCTTCACACCTCTAAATGTACTCAAACAGATACCAAATGTCATCTATCAGGAATGTTGACCAGGATAAAGATTCCTCCAAATCCAGTCCTAAGAAATACTGATGTCTGGAACCAGCAGGTGGCAAAATGGTTACATCACTATACTCCCATGTAGTCTGCAGAGGTTTGAGTCTGAAGTTCGAGTCCCGGACCTAGTGGCTTAAACCTCACACCTGGCATATGCATGAGAGTACTCCCAAATCCTGGAGAATGGAGAAAGAATTGCAGCATGGCCACCCTCCCCCCCCGGGGGGGGGGGGGGATTTCTCACTCTCTCTCTCTGGCAAGCACACGCACACTCTAACAAAAATCTATCTCAAAAAATAAAATACTGATGGTTAATATAAACACTATGAAAAGATAGTGAACAATCATCAAAAACCCATGCTCCATGAGGGCAATGACTTTTTTTTCCCCCCTGCTGTATATGCCAGTCACTATCTGGCATATAATATATGCTGGATAAATATTTGCTAAATATTAAGTATGGTAATTTTAGTCATACATACTGTATAACATATGAAATCTAGGGAACCAGCAGTTAGCGTAATGGCTATGTCGCTGGACTCCCACGTAGTCGACCGCGGTTCGCATCTCGGACCCGGTGGCTTACAAATCACGCCGGGCGCGTGTGCGTGCATGCCCAAGATCCCAAGAGGAGAATGGAGGAGAAGGGATTGCGGCGTGACCATCCCCCCTGGGGGGTGATTTCTCGCTTTCTGTCTCTCTGTCTCTCTCTGTCTGTCTGGTGAGCGCACGCGCCCTATAGCAAAAAACCTCTCCAAAAAAAATAAATAAATAAATAAACATATGAAATCTATAGCACTATTACATAATAAAGGACCCTGCTAAAGAATCCAGTAGCCAAAAAGCCCAATAAACACAAAACAACACTTAAAATTGCATTACACATTTAAAATTGCTCTCTAAAATCCTGGAACTTAACCTACTCAGTCTGCAAGGCAAACTGTAAATAATGCAAATCATTCTGCAAACCTAAAATATTAGAATTAAAAATAAAACACAAAGTATTATCAAGATGCAGGCTGAATTTTGTGAATGAGCTGTTAATGTGATATTCTTTGCTTAATACATTGTATAGCATTTTAAGTGTGCTTGGACATAGTCAGAGTGAAGAAATTTACCTCTTCTGACCTAAAGACAAACTCATTCATATCCTATCTTTACAACCCCTAATTTTACCAATACATAGATTAGAACTAAATTCAACATAACCCTTACTTAAAAGATACTCAGCAGCCAATCACTTGGCATTACTGAAAATTGCAACCATCAGGAAAAGAACAGCAATACAAATGTCATTTTGCAATGCCTAAACTACAAGACCAAAATTTTCCAGACATCTGCAGAAATATGAGAAACCACAAAATACGCGAAAGTCGTTCTAATTCATTTTGCACAGTGGGTAAATATCTGAGGGGATTTCAAAAAGTTAACAGAAAATGAAATTAAAGTACTAGCTTATTTTGGTGCAAAAAAACCTCTGAAATCCGTGCGGTTTTTCATAATGTGCACTTTTCCATTAACTTTTCGAAGACTCCTCTTAGGTCAATGCACACATACATTTTGGAGAATACTTTAACAATGAAGGCATAACAACTACATAAAAGTCTGACTCCAACTTCACTAAATTATACCTTTGACAAAGGTCCTGATATTTAAAGGTCCAGTTAACTTTCAAGTAAGCAGTTACAAGTTTATAACAGTATAAGAAAGCACTAAGCCATTCACTTGGTTACTCTGGGTTACACCAATTATATTTATAATAATGTTATTTGCAGCTCGGTCATCATCACAAACCAAGTGATAAACCACAATCTTGTCCATTTTTTTCTTTTTAAAATTATGAGTTAAAAAGACCAGGTTAAAAAAAAAGATCCCACACAACATTACAAAATAGGTATCTTCCTCATCTTCAGATATAGACCTACCAGCCACACAAGCTTTTTACTAAAAAATATAAACATTACAGAAAGGCTGTTTTCCCATCCCTGTAATAATCATATGAAAGATTTGCAATCTATAACTAACTCTGACATCAGCACCTGATTCTGATTTACGGTGTAGATGTTAGTCCCTAAGCTGGGGTCTATTCCTAAATCTCCGACAGTGACACCTCTTCATAGAACTTTCAAAATTCAGACAAATTAAACCAGCTCTAGTTTCACACAATCTGTGCCAGGAAAGCAAAGGGCAGCTGAGAGAAATCTACTAATATACTAACGCAACAAGTTCAAAACTTCGAATTTCTAGAAACGTTCCCTGCTAGAGCTAGAAGGAAAATTCATTCGCTCTGTTGCTTTGTCCCTCCGACACCCTAAAGGTGTCATGGACGCGCGAAAACTCCTTGCTCTACTAGAAGGCCGGTCTCAAGCTGCGTCCCCTCGTCAAGGCTGTGGACCTGGGAGATTTTAAAGAGTCAAATCACCACTTCTCCCTGTCTCCTGGGGGTCGGGCCTGCGCAGTGGAAGCAAACTGACAGGACGGCGGGACTCACCTGAGCACAGGGCTGTAAGGGCTGCGGGAGCGGCGCCAGCTGCTGCTGCTGTATGGGCTGGGGGACACGTCGCCGCCCCGCTCGTAGGAGCTGTGGCGGCTGTAGCTAGGGGAGCGGCGGCGGCTGTAGGGGCTCGGGGAGCGTGGCAGTCGCCGAGAATAGGGGCTGCTGCCACCTCCTGCCGGGCTGGGGGACTTGCGGCTCCTCAGGCTCTGCGAGGCCCTGTGGGACACCGGGCTGTCGTCCCGGCCTCCCAACGGGCTCAGGGACCGCTGCCGCCGCCTGTAGGCCTTCGGCTCGGTCTTGTCCTCCCGGTAGGCCTTAGGGGGCTCTTTGTAGGCCGAAGGCGGCTCCTTGGACGACTTAGTCCGGCTCCGGTGGGCCTTCAGGTCGCGGTCCTTGCGGCTGCTGCTGCTGCTGGACGTGGCCGAGGCGCTTTTGCGGCGGCCGCCGCTGCTACTGCTGCTGCCGCTCTTGGCGGCCTCGGCCCGCTCCTCGCCGCTGTGGCTGTGGCGGCTGCGAGACTTGGAGGCCTCGCTACCGCCGCGCTGCCCATCCCGCCGCCGGTGCTCGCGGTGGCGCTCCTTGCTGCGGCCGCTGCTGCTGCGGCGGTCCCGGCGGGGCCTGCGCTCCGACCCCTCCCCGCGCCGCTGGGTGCCGGAGGAGGAGGCCGGGCTGCCGCCGCTGCCCCCCGTTCCCCCGGCAGCCGTCGCCGCCGTTGCCGCGCTGGCCCCCCCCAGCAGCAGCCCCTGCTCGGACTGGGAGCTCACATCCTCGTATTCCACCAGCGGGGTCACACCCCCGCCGCTACTAGCACCGCCACCGCCGTCCTGCTGCGGCTGGGGCAGCGAGAAGACCCGACGCTTCTCCGCCTCCTGCCCGGCGCGGGGCCCGCGGCGCCGCTTCTGCCGCCCTCCTGCGCGCCTCTTGCCTCTCGCCAGCCGCTTGACCTCCAGAGGGGGGCCCGGGCTGAAGCAAGAGGAGGAGGCCGCGGCGGCGGCGGCTGCGGCGGCGGCCGTGCCGGGAGCAGCCAGGAAGAGCAGAGGCGGCGGGGGCGGCGGCGGTTGCAGGAGCTGCGGCTGCAGGAGCGGCAACAGCAGCGGCGGCTGCTGAGGGGACAGGAATCGCCTCCGCTTGCGGCGTTCCTCCAACTTCTTCTCCGCCCAGCTCAGGCCCCCGCCTCCCCCCAGCGCCGTGTCCGAGCTGCTCGGCATCGCCTAGAGCCCGCCGCAGAGCGCGGCGCGGGTGCGGCCTCCTCCCGGGTCAGATCCTGGCCATCTTCCCCGCCGGAAACGGGAACAGCGGCGGCGGAGGGACACCGAGCACCAGGGCCGGCAGGGAGACGCGCCACGATAATCCGAGTCGGGACTCGGGTCCCTGGGTTCCAGGTCACAGTGGGGTACGCAGCGGCCTCCGGGCCTGAGGGAAGCAGGAATCCCGGCGGCAGAGCTCGCGATCCTCGTCGTCCTAGCCTCGGCAGCAAAAACGCCAGATGCGCGGGGCGCTAACCTGCGGGGGCGTCCGGAGTCCTCCAAGTGCCCCCGGAGTGAGGGAGCGGCGGCGGCCGCACTCTCCGCTCGGGCGGCGCAACGCGGAAGTACCACCTTCGTCGCCGCTTCACTCCATCGCGCCCTGACGTCGGGTGCGAGTTCAGGGGAGGGGAGTGGGAGAGACAACAACACGCCTCCGCCGCCTCCTCCTCGGCGTCGACGTCGTCCTCCTGTGGTGGCGGCGACACGCCGCGGGCGCCTCGGAAGTGGCCTGGGCCTGACAACAACTCCCGGCCTTGGGCCTCGCGCACTCTGCGGCCCGCGGGGACGGGCGGCGCGGCGGGGCGGGGCGAGGCGGGGGCGACCCGGCTGCGGCTCACGGTTGGGGCGAGTGTGCGGGGCTGGGCGGGGGGCTGTTTCCGGGGCGATGGAGGCGGGGGCGTTTGCGTCTGTAGCGGTGGGGACGGCCCTGAGCTGCTGCTTCCTTCGCCGCCACGGCCGCCGCCGACAGAGGTGGCGGAGCTGCCCCTGCCCTCCGCCGCCCCCCTCCACGAGGAGGCTCCTGGTGTGCACGGCCGGCCACGGCTCGCTCCTCCCCTTCTCTCTCCGCTCCCCGTCAGGAAGAGGGAGGGCGCCGGGACGTGCTGGTTGGGCCTTAACCTCCACAACCCCTCCTTCTCGCCTCGCTTTTTCGGCTTTGCCCCTCAGCCCTGACGCTAGGTCGGGGGCGCGCACGCACGTCACGCTCCGAGGAGACCTGCGGTGAGTGGCGGCGGGGGCCAGGGAGGCGGGAACAAAGTGTCCGCGCACCGACGTGCTCGCTCCCGCCGGGCCCGAGCGTCCGCACCGGAAGTGGCGTGAGGTAGAAACCGCTCCGTTTCCGGCGAGGGTGGGACTGTGTGTGTGGAGAAGGGTTAAAGAAAGGAGAGGGTTCGTGCGCGGCTCGGTACTGTCGCAGGAGGCACCCCAGTGATGGCACGCCGGTCGTGCCTGTTGCTGGCGCCGGCGCGCAGTGCGGGCTCCGGCTCGGGCCCTTCGCAGACGGCGCACTGCCTGCCTGTTGAGTGAAAGGTCACGGCACCAACCAGAATCTCCACAGACTCGCAGAAGAATGATTCTGTTGGCCTTCTGGGCCGGGCAGTCACCCCATCGTCCACCTTCAGCCAAGCCCCAGGATTGGAACAGCCACAAGAGGACAGAGAACGCCACCGAGAGAAGCCGGAGATGGCGTTAACTTGTTCAACACACTTATAAGTTCGAGGTCATTTGAACCATACACACACTTGGGAATCACAGCTTCCAACTTCGATAACCAAATTTTACTTCCAAACTAAAATAAAATAAAATGTTTTAAGTCAGTCCAGGGAATAAGTGGAATGTGGAAAGGAATTTACCAAAGGCATTGAGATAAAACCTGTTAGAACGAGAACTTCTCTCTTGGTATTTAGCTCACATTCACCCACGTATCTAAATCTATAGGCCGCCAAACACAGACTTATGGTGACCTCGCATCTTGTTTCTTCACTTAGCAGGATTGCCCTTCACTTGTAGACTGGGCACTCAGGATTAAAATCCAAATACCTTACTGGCTTTTAGTATGATTGGAAAGAAAAGCTAACCAGTCTGTGATCAACTGCTGCATGTAGTCACCCCTTCACAAGTGTATGTGTTCAGATCATCAGTTGTTTCTTAGTTCTTAAATCCTTGGCATCTGTCCATGTATACCTAATATCAATTATTGTAATAGGCTTGACGTCAACTTATTCAAAGACTAAACTGATCTCAGCTCTGACTTAACTGATGGAATACAGTGTGTTTGCTGAAGGATAAGAGACAAGATGGAGGAATAGGTAAATTTTTAAATTTTTATCTTGTTTTTGACATAGGGCTATGCACTTTCTGGAGAGATACATTACAATCCCTTCTGGGGTTTTGGACACACACACACAGACACTGGATTTGATTTTTCAATCTAGGATTCTAACCACAGTCAGCCATGTGGAAGTCCAGCACCTTAACCACTGCCTTGTGCTGGGCCCTGGAATAAGTAATCTTAAAGTAGAGCATATTCCAGAAGGGCAGGCCTGGAAGGACCACATAATAGGACCTTTTGTGGAGCCAGAAAAAATGACAAGAGCTTTGGGTAACTGAATAGAATAGTAGGGTCAGGGTGGGTAAAACAAATTTCTCTTTGGCAATATTGCAGAATGAAAGACATATTTAGCCAACTTACTAAAGGCTAGTTGGCAACTGATATTTTCAAAAATAGGATCACCCTGCTCTTGAAAACCTGGAAACAAGAGAACAAAGAGCAGAAGTTGTTTATCTAGCAGGTCTCCCACATCTAGAACTAGTTCTTTTTTTTTTTTTTTTTTGGAGAAGTTTTTGCTGTAGGGCGCGTGCACTTGCCAGACAGACAGAGAGATAGAAAGCGAGAAATCACCCCCCAGGGGGGATGGCCACGCAGCAATCCCTTCTCCTCAATTCTCCTCTCGGGATCTTGGGCACGCACGCACACGTGCCCGGCGTGAGTTTTAAGCCACCAGGTCTGGGACACAAACCATGGTCGACTACGTGGGAGTCCAGCGACATAGCCATTACGCTAACTGCCGGTCCCTAGAACTAGTTCTTTAGAATGTCATCTAATACATGCAAAAAAACTTGATCATAATAAATGAAATAGTCCAGGCACTGAAAAGGAAAACGTACTAAAATATTAGTGTTGTTCTGCCTGCAACCCACGTTTCCTCAGTCTGTCTTGGGTAGGGAGGCAATGAGTAAAATATTTTTATTCTCCAAGACACCTACCCAGGTTTTTTGAAATACTAATAATTAATAGGATTCAAAGTTAAAAAAAAAAAATGAGAGGGACTTTTAAATTGGAAGTCATCTGGTTTTTCTTTATTTACTTATTTCTTCAGTGAAAAAGTGAGATGAGAAATACCCCCAACATTTGTCTTCAGGTCATGATCCTGTCCCCAGCCTCAGCTAACCAGTGTCAGGTATGCACAGGAAGGCCTTGGGACATGAACCTGGCACCTTTCGGTGTGACCTCAGCATTGCTGAGCATTGCTTTAGTACCACACCATGATAACTGGAAACCATCCGTTTCTATAAGCCTGTCTGCCTACTTGCATATAAAAAGATTAGAAATTGTCATTTTTACTATTTTTTTGTAATATTTTACTGTTTGTTTTGTGTGCTGCTGTATGTTTATTGACTTCTGTTTTTTTTTTTTTTAATTTTTAAGTGAGATGGTAGATCATATCATACCACATCAGCTGTTCTTAAAGTGTGGTCTGGTACTAAGACCCTTTCATTAGATCTTATTTTCATAAGACATAATTTGTCTTTTTCCTCTCATTCTTTCTCAGATGTACACTGAAGTTTTCCAGAGGCAACACAGTGTAATGACATCATCGTTCCAATGACTGGTGGAATATGTACTTGTGTGTTCATGTTCTCTAAAACATTCTAGGACAATAGGTTTCTGAAATGTACAAACATTTATAGTGTCCTCAATACTTCAGTGGGCCAATATTTTCCAAATGGCCAATGTATGATGTTACAAAATCGTAGATAAAAGATTTATTGAAAATGAAAGACAAGGGCCAACAAGTGGTATGATGGTTGAAGTATTAGAAGTACTGGATGCCCTCAGATGACAACAGGTGGTTGAAGTACTGAACCTACTCGGATGACAACAGTTCAAGTCCCAAGCATGGCAGCTAGCTATTTCACTTTCTCTGTCTCACTCTGGTGAGTATACATGTCCTATGGCAAAATGTTTAAAAATAATAATGATAAAATTTAAAAAGAAAAAAAAAGACAAATTGATGGGATTTTAAAATAATTTTTTAAATTTTAATTTCTGATTTACACGTATTTTGAAGTGTATCTTCCTAGGGTACAGTATGTTTTTTTTAGCACTTCTCTAAGTTTTTTGTTTTGTAAACATTGTTACTTTTGTTAATATATAATGGAGTTAATTGTTATTTTAAACAAATTAATTTTTAAAATTTTCTCAAGTTTTATATCTAATATAGTAAATATCAGTGGGTATAACTCATGTAAACAAAAGCTGTTTTGGGGCCTCAAAAATATTTAAGAATGGCTTTCTTGCTTCCTGGCCATCTTGGCGCCTGCTTTTGGTTGGGGGCCGTCCCGCACCTAAGGCAGGAAAATGGTGGCCGCAAAGAAAACGAAAAAGTCGCTGGAGTCGATCAACTCTCGGCTCCAACTTGTTATGAAAAGTGGGAAGTACGTCCTGGGGTACAAGCAGACTCTGAAGATGATCAGACAAGGCAAAGCCAAGTTGGTCATCCTCGCCAACAACTGCCCAGCTTTCAGGAAATCTGAAATAGAGTACTATGCTATGTTGGCCAAAACTGGTGTTCATCACTACAGTGGAAATAACATTGAATTGGGCACAGCATGTGGAAAATACTATAGAGTATGCACAGTGGCTATCATTGATCCAGGTGATTCCGATATCATTAGAAGTATGCCCAAACAGACCGGTGAAAAGTAAATCATGCAGCATTTTTCTTTAATAAAGCTTGCCAGAGCTTGTTTTAAAAACACTGAAAAAAAAAATTTAAGAATGTACAGGGCCTCAGACTAAAATTTTTTGAGAAATGAGATACTATTGATTGATAAATAGTAAGAATTCTGATTCTTCCCTCTATGCATCTAATGATACGAATAGTTCACAATTGTAAAAACAGATCATCCAGAACCTTCCTTATAACTGGGAACTTCTGTGGTGTATTAACATTGCTCCTCATTTACAGAGGCTGGTTAGTTTTGCTACAGGACACTTGTGCTTGCTGGAGAGAGACAGAGAGAGAAAGAGAAAGTGAGAAATCACCTCCTGGGAGGATGGCCATGCCACAATACCATCTCTATTTTCCTCTCAGGATTTTGGGCATGCACGTACACATGCCTGGCATGTTTCTCAAACCACCAGATATAGGAATCAAACCCTGCTTTGGACCATGTGGGATCCAGCAAGCAGCCTTAACCACCACACCACCAACTGGGATGAGGTTACTTGTTTGCCTTATAATTAAGCCTTTGTTTCTTTATTCATGGTAGAGCACGTGCACACACGCATGCAAGAGTAACGGAGAGAGACAGAGATAAGCACCCTCCACCAAATCTGGTTATGCCACTATCCCAATCTTCTATCCCATTGGATCTTGGACAGTCACACTTGTGTCAGCAGATAAGTGAGCTGGGGATTTGAACCACTCACTATGTAGGAATCCAGCTTCTCTTGGACAGCACATTACCACTGTGTACTGGCTCCACAGAGCCAGCTTTATTACTTAAGCTTTTCTCAGGGTGCCAGCAGATGGCATAGGGGTCACATAATGGGATTCCCACATGGCTGACTGCTGTTTGAGTCCTGGACCCAGTGGCTTGAAAATCATGCCAAAAACATGTGCAAGCATGCCCAAGATCCTGGGAGGAGAATGGAGAAGGAATTGCAAAGTGGCGAACTCCTCTAGGGGGTGATTTCTCGTGTTCCCTCTCACTGTCTCTGTCTCTCTCTGGCAAGCACATGCACCCTAAGGAAAAAACCTCTAAAAAATAAAGGGTTTCTCAGTCTTGAAAAAAAAAATTCTGATTTCAGTCCACTGTTTCTCACAAGGAAGACCATCACGCATTTTATTCTTTTTTTTTTTTCCTGGAGAGGTTTTTGCTATAGGGCACATGCACTCACCAGAAAGACAGAGACAGAAAATCCCTGGGGGGTGATTTCTCGCTTTCTGTCTCTCTGTCTGTCTCTGTCTGTCTGGCGAGCGTATGTGCCCTATAGCAAAAAACTCTCCAAAAAAAAAAAGAATTACAGGACTGGGACCAGCAGACGTCATATGGTTATGTTGTTGAACTCCCACATAGTTGACCATAGTTGGAGTCCTGGACCCAGTGACTTTAAACTCACACCAGGCTCATGTGCATGTCTGACAGAAGAATGATAGAGAAGGGATCGCAGCGTGGCCATCCCAGTAGGGGGTGATTTCTCACTTTCTCTCTCTGTCTCTTTTTGTCTTTCCAACAAGCGTACACACCCTACAGCAAAAATCTCTCTCAAAAAAAAAAAAAATTACAGGATTGGGGTCCAGCAGATGGCATGGTGGTTAAGATGCTAGGCTCCCATATGGCCAACTATGGTTTGAGTCCCAGACCTGGTGGATTGCTTTCTCTCTATCTCTCAGCCTCTGTCTCTGTCTCTCTCTGGTGAGCACATATAGCAAACTTTAAAATAGTAATAAATTAATAAATTTATTTTTTAAAAAATAAGAATTACAGAATTTGGGCCAGTCCAATGGCCTAGTGGTTAAAGGAGCTGGATCCCACGTAGCCAACCACACTGTTTGAATCCTGGCCTCAGTGGCTTGAAAAACATGTTAGTACATGTACATGCATGTCCCAAATCCCTATAGGGTGGAGAAATGGGAGAGAAGGGATTGTGGTGTGACCATATCTCACTGAGGGGATACTTTCTCCCTTCTCTCTCTGGAGAGACACTCAACAATTTAAGAACAAAAATAAAAAGAAGAAGAAGCTCCTCTAGCTCCCTAATGGAAAGATAGCCCAGTTTAAAAAATGAATAAAGGGGACCAGCAGGTGACATGAAGGTTAAGGTAGCTGGATCCCACAGGGCTGACTGAGTGGTTTGAGTTTCAGATTGGGAATATTAAAAAACAGGCCAGGTACGTGTGGATTGGTGTCCAGAATCTCAAGTAGAAAATGAGGGAGAAGGGATTGCACTGTGACCATCCCTGCCCCAGGTTGGTGATTTCTCACTTTCTCTGTCTATCTCTGGCAAGCACAAGTGCCTTATAGCAAATGAAAACTAATTAAAAAATGGACAAAGGGTCCTGTGAAAAATAAATTGGGGTCTGACAGTGGCACAGCAGTAAAACAAGATGCTCTGCAATGCAGACTCACATGATTCTGGATTGCAATCAGACTTCCTTGAGTACACTGGGCATCTTTCTGGACTGGCTGAAGTTTGGGGCAGTTTATAACATGACAACCCTGTTGGGAGTGCTGTCTTTCTCAGTATCTGTCACTATCTTTGTCTCTGTCTGTCTGTGTCTCTGTCTCTCTTGCTCACAGAATAAATAAACTTTCTTTTTTTAAGTTGAATAAGGGGGCCAGCAGATGGCATAGGGATTAAGGGCACGGGACTCCCACATGGCCAACCGCAGTTCAAGTCCTGGACCTGGCAGCTTGCTTTCTCACTTTCTTTCTCTCTCTCTCTCTCATTGTGTCTCTCTCTCTGGTCAAATTAAAATAAGTAAAAAAAGTTAAATAAAATAATTCTTTAAAAAAAGTTGAGTAAGTTCTAGAGCTCTAATGTACAGCATGGTGACTATAATTAAAAATTCTGTATTATATCCTTCAAATTTGCTAAGAGAGTAGATCTTCCATATTATTAAAAAAAAAAAAAAAAAAAAAAAAAAAAAAACTTAATGGACCTGAACAGACATTTCTCAAAAAAAAGAAAATCAAATGGCTAAAAAAATACATGAAAAGATGTCAAAATCATTGGCCATCAGGGAAATTCAAACGGAAAACCACAATGAGGGGCAATATCAAACACCAGGATGACTATAATCCATAAATAGGTTTCGTGAAGGTTGGGAGAAATTGGAAGCTTCACATACATTGCTGGTGGGGATATAAAAATTGTGCAGCCACTTTGGAAAATAGTCCAGCAGTTCCTCAGGATGCTAAACAGAAATATGATCTAGCAGTTTCACTCTTACACATATACACACAAGATATGAAATATATATCCACATGACATTGACATAAATGTTTATAGCACTGTAGTTCATAATAAGCAAAAAGTGGAAGCAATTCAAGTGTCCATTAACTGATGAAAAGCTAAAATATGGCATTATCTATACAATGGAATATTATTCAACAATAAAAATAAATTTCTTTTTTTAATTTTACAACTTTCTAATTTTCATTTTATTTTTGCCATAGGGTGCATGTGCTCACTAGGGAGAGACAGAAATAAAAAGAAAACATCCCCCAGGGAGGATGACCATACCACAATCGTTTCTTCTTTATTCTCTCAAGATTTTATTCATGTACATACACATGCCCAGTGTGTTTTTCAAGCTGCCAGGTTCAGGATTCAAACCACACAGCCATGTGGGATCCAGCCACCTTAATCACCACACACGTGCAGGCCCCAGAGATTAATTTCTGATAAATGCTACAATTAATGAGCCTTGAAAATTTATATGAAATAGAACCTGGACCAGCAGGTGGCTTGGTGGTTAAGGCGCTAGACTCCCACATGGCCAACTGCAGTTCAAGTCCCAGACTTAGAAGCTTGCTTTTTCACTTTCCCTTTCTCTCTCTCTCTCTCTCTGGTTGAAAAAAATAAGGGACCAACAGATGGCATAATACTTAAGTTGCTAGACTCCCATATAGTTGACCATGGTTTGAGTCCTGGGCCCAGCAGCTTAAAACTCATGTGTGCATATGTGCGTATGTGCCCAAAATCCTGACAGAGAGTGGAGGAGAAGGGATTGCAGCTAGGCCATCCCCCATGGGGGGTGATTTCTCTCTTTCTGTCTCTGTCTGTCTCTCCGTCTCTCTGGTAAGCACACCCTCTCTGTAACAAAAATCTCTCTCTAAAAAAATTTAAAGTAATAACAATGATAATAACAGGAGAAAATAAATAATTCTTTTGAAAACAAACAAAAGAGTCCTTAGGAACAAGCAGGTGGCATAATGGTTACGTTGCTGAACTCTCATGTAGTCAACCTAGGTTTGCATCCTGGACCCAGCAACTTAAAACTCATACCAGGCACATGTGCATCAGTGCCCAAGATCTCAAAAGGAAAATGGAGAAGGGGTTGTGGGCTGGCCATACCCCTGGAGGGTCATTTCTCACTTTCTATCTTTCTGGCAAGTGTCTACTCCCTATAGCAAAAATCTCTCTTAAAAAAAAAAAAAAACAACAACAACAAAAAAAAAACCCTTAGTGTTTCTCTTTTAATTAGTACCTGAAGTACAAAATAAATGGTATTAGAGCCACCAGATAGTGTAGTGGTTAAGGCGTTGTACTCCTACATAGTCGACCGTGGTTCAAGTCCAGGACTCAGCAGCTTAAAATACATGCTGGGCACATGTACATGTGTGCCCCAAATCCTGTAAATAGAATGTAGAAGGAATTGCAGTGTGGCCATTTTCCCGCAAGAGGTGATTTCTCGCTTTCTGTTTCTGTGTCCCTACAGCAAGTGCATGCGCCCTGTAGCAAAAATCTCTAGGGAAGAAAGAAAAGATGGTAACATTCCCCTTTAACTCTCAAGAAAAGTAAAACTCAGAAAGATTGAGATTTCCTGGAGCCACATAAACAACAACGTGATCCTGGGGCTTTAAGTCCAAATATATCCTAAAAAAAATAAATAAAAAGACTTTTGGGGCCAGCAGATGATGCGGTGATTAAGGCATTGGATCTCACATGGCCAACTCAGCAATTCAAGTCCCAGACCTGGTGGTCTGAAAATCATGCCAGGCATTTGTGCAAGCATGCTCAAAATCCTGAGAGGAGAATAGAGAAGAGACTGCAACATGGCCATCCCCCCGGGAAGTGATTCCTTGTGTCTCTGTCTCTCCAGGACCACATGCTCCCTGCAGCAAAATTAAAAAATAAAAAATCGATAAATTAAAATAGACTTTGAGAAGGGTTTTTAAATCTATATCCTACCTTTTTTCTTTGTTGTGCCCTGAGTAACCACACAAATGCTATTTATCTTCCCTTTTCCCTTTCAGTCTTCGTTGAGCCTTATTCCACATGTCCTGAATATAGTGAAAAATTTCCTGTGGAAATCAAAGAATTTTAAAAGTAAAACAGTGGACCAGCCCCACAGCCTAGTGGTTTCAGGGGCTGGATATCATATACAGACCACAGTTTGGATCCTTGCCCCAGCAGATTAAAAAGGGGGCACATATATGTGTATGTGCCCAAAATCCCAATAGGATGCAGAAATGGAGGAGGAAGGCTTGTAGCCTGACCTTTTCCCATTGAGTGGTTCTCTCTTTCTCTCCCTCTCTCTTGATGAGCATGCACACTCTCTGACAATTAAAAAAAAAATCAAATCTTGGAACAACAGGTGGCATAGTGCTTAAGGCACTAGACTTTACTTCATCACAGCATACAAAATAAGATTTCCCATCCAGAATACACTGTATATTGGCTTAATCAATAATATTACTATACATGTTGTCATCAACAAATAATTTTTTCTTACTTCTTATATATTTTGCATTTTTCTCCCCTTGATTCCCTACTTCTCACCTTCTGCCATTTCTCACCCTCCTCCCACACTGTCTCTAGTATCTGCAGTTGCTTTCCATGCCTCTTTTCTTTTTCCCATTTTATTGATGTACAAAAAAATCTTAATTAAATACATTGAATAGTAAATTCAACTAATATATACATATCTGTGAACACATGTCTGACTTTAGGCATAAATCTCAGTGAGTAGAATGAACATACTATAAAGTAGCACCTAGCTGAGGATATATAGCTTACTTCAATAATTAAATAGATATTTTTAATGTATTTTTTAATTTCAAGAAAAGTTTTAACCTTAATAAATTAAAATCACAAAATGTTTTAAGACTTAAAGCCAGGAAAAAGGTTAGGATTCTGTTTGAATAGTAGGTAGATGAATGTATCAACAGTTTAAGAGACGACAATAAAACCTTAAATCTGGAAAACAAAGTATAAGATAAAAATCAGTCATGTTTTAGTCAAAAGTCATAAATTCTCTTTCACCAGTTGAGTCTCATGTAAGTAATCTCTTTTGTTGTGGTCTGATCTTTTCATTTAAATTCCAGAAGTTAACATTCAATTCTGGGGACCAGCAATTACAGTAATGGCTATGTCGCTGGACTCCCATGTAGTGGACTGTGGTTCGAGTCCCAGACCTGGTGGCTTAAACTCAAGCCAGGCACATGTGCGTGCATGCCCAAGATCCCAAGAGGAGACTGGAGGAGAAGGGATTGTGGCGTTGCCATCCTCCCTGGGGGGTGATTTCTCATTTTCTGTCTTTCTGTCTCTCTCTGTCTTTCTGGTGAGCGCACATGCCCGGTAGCAAAAAAACTCTAAAAAAAAAAATTCAATTCTGTACTTGTTCCTACCATTAAGTTGGCCATTTTCTTGGTTGTTTTTTGGACTCTTATTTCTGTGTGTCTGTCTTTAGTTGTCTTGGTATAGCACGCCTGTCAGAACTTCTTGGAGAGCGGGACTGCTGTTGGTAAATTCTTTCAGGTTTTGTTTATCTGAGAATATTTTTGTCTTTTCTTCCCATATAAAGGATAATCTTACTGGGTATAGAATTCTTGTTTGAAATTGTTTTTCACTCAACACTTTGAATATATTTTCCCATCCTTTCCTTTCTCACATCCTTTCCTTTCTGATGATGGGTCCATTGTTAGCCTAATGGGATATCCTTTCTAAGTAACTTGATATTTCTCTCTTGCCAATTTTAGAATCTTGTCTTTGGGGAACCAGCAGTTAGCGTAATGGCTATGTCGCTGGACTCCCACGTAGTAGACCACGGTTCGCGTCCCGGACCCGGTGGCTTAAAACTCACGCCAGGCGCGTGTGCGTGCGTGCCCAAGATCCCGAGAGGAGAATGGAGGAAAAGGGATTGTGGTGTGACCATCCCCCCTGGGGGGTGATTTCTCGCTTTCTGTCTCTATGTCTCTCTCTCTCTGTCTGTCTGGCGAGCGCATACGCCCTATAGCAAAAACCTCTCCAAAAAAAAAAAAAGAATCTTGTCTTTGTCTGTGGTTTCGGTCAATCTGGCTATGATGTGCCTTGGAGAAGATCTTCTTGGGTTGATTGTTTGCAGGGTCTTTTGTATTTCTTGGATCTGGATATTTGAGTGTCTCTCTGGGTCTGGAAAGTTTTCTTTTAGGATTTCATGGAATAAATTATCAATACCCTTGTTAGTTTCTTCACCTTCTGGGATACCAGTTATCTAGATGTTTGGAGGTTTAATGGTATCTAATATTTCTTGTATATCATTTTCATTTTGTTGGGTTATTTTTTCATTCTTTTTGGTGAAATTTTCTAGGACAGAAGTTCTGTCTTCTACATCTGAAATTCAGTCTTCTGTATGATCTAATCTGCTTTTAATACTTTCAAGGGAGGTTTTTATTTCCTGTATTATAGCCTTCACCTCTAACGGTTCCGTTTGATTTTTTTTTTTTTTTTCCTTAAGAGAGATTTTTGGCTATAGGGTACATGTGCTTGCTGGAGAGACAGAGAGACAAAAAGCAAGAAATCACCCCCCCAGGGGGGAATGGCCACACTGCAATCCTTTCTTCTCTAGTCTCCTCTTGGGATTTTGGGAATGCATGCACATGCATTGAGTTTTAAGCTGCTGAGTCCAGGACTCAAACTTCAGTCGACTCTGCAGGAGTCCAGCAACGTAACCATTGCGCCATCTGCTGGTCCCTGATTCTTTTTTTATGGTGTGTATTTCAACTCGTGCAAGAACTTCCGCACCTCCTGAAACTTCTTGACTCTTTTCTTCTGCATCTTCTGAAGTTCATTGTCTCTCTTCTCTTGCATCTCTGTTAGCTTTGTCACTACAAATATTCTAAATTCTTTATCTGACATTTCCACAAGTTCCATTGTACTGTCTGTGCATGAGGAGTTGTGCTTTCCTCTTGGGGGAGAGAGATTTTCTTGGTTTCTCATATTTCTTGTGCCTCTGTAGTAGTCTCTGGTCATATGATGAATTATGCATTTCTTCCTAATTTCTTAAAGTTATATCTAAGCATTCAGAGGCATGAGGGAGGAGGTGATCTACAATCTCTCTGCAATTCTGTTTTTCTCTCAGTCTGGTAGATCTTGGGATCTGGAGGGTGAAGTATGAACAGAAACTCTTTAGTTGTCTTAACCCCTGAAAGGGATTGCTCACAGCTCAAATACAGACGATTTCTCAAAAGGGCCTGCACTTTACCTTTCCTATCAATCTGGTGGTTCCTGGGGTCTGGAGGGTGAAGTTTGAGCAGAAACTCTTCAGTTGTCTTAGCCCCTGAAAAGGTTTTCTCACAGCTCAAATGTCTCATTCTCCATTCTTACTGGTGCATTGTTCAAAGGTGCAAGAACAAAGACAAAACAAGTCACCATTCAAAACACCAGTGTGATGAAGACTTTTTAAATTAAGGCAGTCTGTCTCATTACGGCAGTGAATAATAATCTATGAACACATAAACAAATGGGAAAGAGCAGAGATAATTACTGTTTAAAAATTGTTTTTCAAAGTGTGAAATGTATTTGCTGTTTTAATCAATTGCATATTACTTATAATTGAAACTGTGACCCAATCCAGAAGAAAAATTTTAACACTTGTAAGTCTCAACTTAATACACATTTTTATGGAAGGACGTATGACAGGGTGATCAATAAAAGACTTTGAAGCAAAAAACTAATTAACATATAACATTATGGTAAAATTATGTGAAGGAAGTGGAGTGGAAATAAAAATTCAAAGAGAAAAGGTAATAATGTAAAATTCTTCCTATTAAAGAAAGTTGATGTTTTTTTCTTAAAAATTGATAGATTATGTCAAATGCTATAGTTTGATTCTCCTCCTATACACAAGTGATGCCATAGTTTTATTTTTACTTTTTTTTTTTCTTTAACTTTGCTATAGGGCACATGCACTCACCAGAGAGAGAAAGAGAAAGGGAGAGTGAGAAATCATCCCCTAGGAGAGATAGCCACATCACAAGTCTTTCTCCTCCATTCTTCTTTAGGGATTTTGGGTATGCATGCATATGTGCCCAATGTGATTTTCAAACCACCAAGTCTGAGTCTTTTTTTTTTTTTTTTTTTTTTGGAGAGGTTTTTGCTATAGGGCCCGTGTGCTTGCCAGACAGAGAGATAGAAAGCAAGAAATCAACCCCCAGGGAGGATGGCCACGCTGCAATCCCTTCTCCTCCATTCTCCTCTCAGGATCTTGGGCACGCACGCACACACACCCGGTGTGAGTTTTAAGCCACCAGGTCCAGGACACAAACCGCAGTCGACTACATGGGAGTCCAGCGACATAGCCATTACGCTAACTGCTGGTCCCCCAAGTCTGAGTCTTGAACCGTGCTGTCAGCCATGTGAAATCCAGCTGCCTTAACTACCACATCACCTGCTCTAGATTTTAGCAAGTATGAGCAAAAATTCTGAAGGCCATTCTCTTAGTCAATCCTTTAGAAAATACATAACTCGGAGTAAACCCATTACAGAAAAATTCTCAGCAAACCTGTATAATCTTAAATTCATTATTACCATTTCCACACAAAGAAAGCACATTGTTATTGTTCTTCAAAAAAGTGACTTTGAAGTCATGAATTAGTGAGTTTTGCTCCCACCCCTGAATTTTTCAACATTTTCTTATACAACACCAGGCTTCTGCATACTGAGACTTGTGCCTCAAACCCTTTCATTCCTCCCAATTGCTTATAGAAAAGAATGCTAACACTTCCATGTGACTCCTATTGCCTTTCATGATCTGAAACCCAATTATCATTCCAGACTCTACTTTCTATTTCTGCTTAAATAAACTCTGCCCCCTCTTTTCAATATTTTGAAGGTACTGTTCAAAAAAAGAAGTGAAAGAAGATACCTCTTTCACTCCCTGGCTTTTCCCTCTTTTTGGAATACTCACCCCACATCTTACTTCCCAACTAGGTTTAATTTTTACATATTTTCAAATCCCAATCTATTTAGCAGTTGAAGCTTCATCTGACATCCCCCACCATTTCCATCACTAAGGTTGGAATATAACGATATAACATTATGGTAAAATTATGTGAAGGAAATAGAGTGGAAATAAAAATTCAAAGAGAAAAAGTAACAATGGGAAATTCTACCTATTTCTGGTGAATAGTGTCTTTTCCCATCATGCATGTATTCAACCATCTCTTCCTGTCTGTATCTTCTTGTAGACTGCCAGTTTCAAGACAGTAGAGGCAACGTCTACTCATTCATCATTGTATTCTTACTCACCATCATAGTCTATGTTTTTACCATCATATTCTTAAGCCCTACAATGCAAGGTATAAATATTGGGAGAACTAATGGATGGATCAATTGATTTTCCTGATTCATCAGTTAAAATACTTTTGTGGAAAGTAATGGCTATTCTAACAATCTTAAGTTAAAAAAAGATTATTGGAGACTATCAAATCTCACAAGTTTACAGGAAGCTATAATACCAGACTTGACAAAATAGAGACCCAGGTGGCTCCAGACAGCCAAGAAGTTGAAAGTATTTAGCAGGAATAGCCTGGGAAGGGTACAACCATTGTGTTGTAGGACACTGCTGTTGTTGCCTTTTCGGGATACCTCCTCAATGCCTTTGGAGATTATCTGTTCACTGCTGTGAATTAAAATCATCATCTCTGTATTTTCATGCTGTTTGACCAAGGATCAAACTCCTGGAAAAGTGATCATTGGGTGAGCCTACATTACATGCTCATACCTAGGTTGCTAGAGGTGAAGAGCATCAGGATACTGCTCCTAAGGGTTCCAGAGTGAAAAGAAGAACATGCCTCTCATCAAGACAGTGGGAAATTTTCTCAAATAGGAGGAGAGTGTTAGACACAGAGCCACTAAGAAAGTACAGCTGTCTGTTACAGCTGTCTAGAACTAAAGCAAAATATGTGTTCCCACACAGAGCAGCTTGTTTTGTGCCATATGTGTATGTAGGACTTCTAGAATGGCTTGAAAAGTAATGAAAACATAAGTTATGTGTGATGTTTTAAGAGATGCTCTTAAGAAAACAAAATTCTCATTCTGTGATCAAAAAGAATACTCAGTAATTCAGATATGATTATTCTAGAAGTTCTATGTAAAAATTTCACAGCTAAGCATAGAAAGAGAAATTACAAAAAAAAACTGAATAAACTTTAGATATTTTTGTTTGCATTGTAAACAAACAAACAAAAAAACCCATTATCTAGTCCTTCAATCTTAATTATAGAACACAATTCTACCATTCCGTGGAAATGGCCATGAGCCTAGGAATCTAAGAGACTGGAAAGTACTCAATTAATACAGAAATAAAATTTCTGTATTAATTTTGAGGAAAGTTCATTGTAATGAATAGTGAGAACCTAATAAAAATTGAGGCTTGGAAAAACAAGATAAAAGGGAAGCCTCCGGTAGCCTGGTGGTTGAGGCAGATGGGTCCCATGTGGTCAATTGCGTTTTTCAAGTCCCAGATCTAGCAGCCTGAAAAACATGCTGGGTGCATGTCCATGTATGCCCAAGATCCTAAAAGGAGGGAGAAATGGAGTAGAGAGGATTTTAACATGACCATTCTTTCCCTCCCTCTTTATCTCTCTCCAGCAAACATGCATGCTCTCTGGCAAATTAAAAAATAAAAATAAAAAAATAAAGATTTTTTTTCCTTAGCTATGAAGGAAATAAGCCAGAAAAGAAAACAAAAACAGGTGTAAACCTGAAGAATCACTGGTTAAAAAGAAGTATGTATGGAAAAATTGGCAAATAAATGTTTATAGCATCTCTCTTCATAAGTGCCCAGATCTAGAAGCAGCCAATATGTTCTTCAGTAAGTAAATGATCAACAAACTGTGGTAAAAAGTTTCCTTCTGGGACCAGCCTGTAGCCTAGTGGTTAAGGAAGCCAGATCCTACATGGCTGTGTTCAAATCCTGGCCCCATTAGCTTAAAAACATGCTGGGCAAATGTACTCCTGGCCCCATTAGCTTAAAAACATGCTGGGCAAATATGTACATGCCCAAAATCCTGATAGGAAGAAGTAGAGAAGGGTGGCATGACCATGCTGCATTAGGGGCTACCTTCTTCTCTCACTCTATCTCCCTCTGTCTCTGCTTCTCTGTCTCCCTTTAGAGGAACAAACACGTGCACTTTCTGGCAATTTTTTAGTTTCCTTAGCCTCTCAGCAGTCAATGCCTACCACCATCACCACCACTACCACCCTACCCCTGACAACAAATTACAGATTCATTCTCATGTTCTAGAATTTCTTATTAATTGAATCATAAAGTATATAGTCTGGTTTCTCTTGCTCAGCATATTTCTGAGATTCATCATTTTGTGGCTTGTATCAGTAGTGCATTGCTTTTTGTTACTGAATAGTACTCCATGGTATAGATATACCACAATGTGTTTATTCATCTATGATTGAACATTGAGCTGTTTTCAGTTTGGACCTGTTAAATAAAACTTCTATGAGCATTCATGTAGCCATACAGAATAATTTCATTGCCCTAAAAAAATCCCCTGTGCATCCCACATTTAACCCTCCCTCGTGTTCCTCAAACCCTGGACAACCACTGATGTTTTTACCATTGCTATAGTTTTTATTTTTTTGAGGTTTTTGCTATAGGGCGCATGCGCTCGCCGGACAGACAGAGAGAGACAGAGAGACAGACAGCGAGAAATCACCCCCCAGGGGGGATGGCCACACCACAATCCCTTCTCCTCCATTCTCCTCTCGGGATCTTGGGCACGCACGCACACCCGACCAGCGTGAGTTTTAAGCCACCGGGTCCGGGACTCGAACCGTGGTCGACTACATGGGAGTCCAGTGACATAGCCATTACGCTAACTGCTGGTCCCACCATTGCTATAGTTTTATCATTTCCAGAATGTCTCATAATTGTAATTAAACTATATTTACTCTTTTCAGACAGATATCTTTCACTTAGTATTGTATATTTAGGATAATAGTGATTTCCTAATCCCTCTTACTGTCTCTGTCTCTCTCGAGTGAGCACACACACCCTATGGCAGAACCTTAAAAAAAAAAAAAAGTAGATTGCTATGGTTGAGCATTAAGAATTCTTTGTATATTTTGGATATAATTCTTTTATCAAATGAGTTTGATAGCTCATTTTATAAGTAATTCCGTTGTATAAAAGTTTGTTTAAACATTTACCCATTGAAAGACAACTGGTTGTTTCCAATTTTTGATGATTGTGAATCACTGCTATAATCATTTGCATGCAGGTTTCTGTGTAGACATAATTTTTAAAATCAGTTGAGTAAATATCTAGGAACACAATTGCTGAATCATATGATAAGATGATGTATAGTTTATTTTCAGCTTTGTAAGAAATTGCCAAACTGGGAGCTGGCAAGTGGCGTGGTGGTTAAGGGTGCTAGACTCCCACGTAGCTCACTGTGGTTTGAGTCCCGAACCAGGCGGCTTGCTTTTTCGCTCTCTCCCCACTCCCCCACCCCCTTACTCTGTCCCTTACTGGTTCAATTTAAATAAATAAATAAATAAATAAATAAATAAATAAATAAATAAATAAAGTTAAATAAAATAATTATTTTAAAAAAGAAAGAAAGAAAGAAAGAAAGAAATTGCCAAACTGGGACCAGCAAATGGAATAGTAGTTAAGGCCCTGGACTCCCACGTGGCCAACCATGATTTGAGTCCTGGATCTGGCAGCACAACCCGGGCATGTGTGCATATGTGCCCAAAATCCTGAGAGAAGGACAGCGGTGTGGTCACCCCCCTCTGGGGGGTGTGTGTGTGTGATTTCTTGCGTTCTATCTCTCTATGCTCTCTAGCATTTTTCCATATGCTTATTTGTCATCTGTATATTTTCTTTGGTATAATATTGCTTGTTTTTTTAAGATCTTTGTCCATCAAAAAAAGTAGACTGTGAGGCCAGCAGGGAGCATGGTGATTAAGGTGCTAGACTCCCACATGTACAACTTCAAATCCTGGACCTGATGACTTAAAAATAATGCCAAGCATGTGTGTGTGTTCCCTAAATCCTGAGAGGAGAATGGAGGAAAAAGGATTGCACTATGGCCATCTACCCTGGGAGATGATTTCTCACTTCCCCCTTGTCTGTCACTCTCCAGTGAGCACATGCACCATATGGCAAAAACCTTAAAAAAAAAAAAAAAATAGGGAACCAGCAGTTAGCGTAATGGCTATGTCGCTGGACTCCCACGTAGTCGACCGCGGTTCGAGTCCTGGACCCAGTGGCTTAAAACTCACGCCGGGCGCGTGTGCATGCGTGCCCAAGATCCCGAGAGGAGAATGGAGGAGAAGGGATTGCGGTGTGGCCATCCCCCCTGGGGGGTGATTTCTCGCTTTCTGTCTCTATGTCTTTCTCTGTCTCTCTGGCGAGTGCACGCGTTCTATAGCGAAAACCTCTCAAAAAAAAATAATAAAAGAATAATAATAAAAAGGTAGAGCATTAAGAATTCTTTGTTTATTTTGGATACAGGTCTTTTACCATGTAGGTATTTTGCAAATATTTTCTCCCATGCTGAGGCTTGTGTTTTGAATCTCTTATAGAACAAAAGTTTTGTTTTTGTTTTAATTTGCTAAAGCATATGTGTGCTCACCAGGAAGACAGAGAGAGAAAGAGAGAATTCATGAAAGTGAGAAAGCACCCTTATGGGGATGATCACACCCCACTCTCTTCTCCATTTCTCCTTTCAGGATTTTGGGTATACATGCACACACGTCCAGTGTGATTTTCAAGCTGCCAGGTCCAGGACTCAAACCATGGAGTCATTCATATAGCATCCAGCTGCCATAGCATCCAGCTGCCTTAGCCCATCACAATACCAGCTAGCCCCAGAACAAAAGTTTTTAACTTTTTTTTTTTACTGATCTCAGGTCATTTTTTTTTTTAATTAGTGAGAGAGTCAGAGGGAGAGAGAGAGAGAGAAAAACACCCTCGACAGGGTCTCATCAAGTGATGATCCCTTTTTCCCACCCTATAGCTCCTCAAGATCCTGGGCACATGCACACACCTGGTCTGTTTTTAGGCCAAGCCAAGAATTTGAACCCACAGTCAGCCTTGTGGCCTCCAGCACTGCAATTCAGTTTGCTACCAACTGCATCATCAACCTGTGCTCAAAGTTTTTAACTTTTTTTGAGATAGATTTTTTTTTATATAGGGCGTGTGTGCTTGCTGGAAAGACAGAAAGACAGAGAGACAGAAAGAGAGAAATCAATCCCTAGTGGCGATGGCCACACTGCAATTCCTTCTCCTCCATTCTCCTCTTGAGATTTTGGGCACGCGTGCACATGCACTGGGCGTGAGTTTAAGCCACTGTGTCCAGGACTCGAACCATGGTCTACTATGTGGGAGTCCAGTGATATAACCATTATGCCATATGCTGGTCCCTTAACTTTTTAAAAAAATTATTTTATTTAGCTTTATTTATTATTTGTTTAGTAATAAATAATATGACCAAAGAGGAACAGAACGATAGAGAGGGAAGTGAGAAAGCAAGCCACAAAGCCCAGGAGTTGAACCATGGTTGGCCATGTGGGAGTCCAGTGCCCCCAATCAACACACCACCTGCTGGCCCCCCCTTAACTTGTTTTTTTAAAGAATTATTTATTTATTTCCATTTGTTATTATTATTTTTAAATTTGACCAGACAAAGACAGAGAGAGAGAAAGGGAAAGTAGAAAGCAAGCCACCAGGTCCGGGACTCGAACCGCAGTCAGCCATGTGGGAATCCAGCGCCTTTAACCACCATGCCACCTGCCGGCTCCATCTTAACTTTTTTAAAAAAAAGAATTATTTTATTTAACTAAATTTATTTATTTATTTTTATTTGACCAGAGAGGGACACAGTGAGAGAGAGAGAGAGTGAGAGAGAGGAGGAGGAAAGTGAGAAAACAAGCCACCAGGTGTAGTACTCAGACTGCGGTCAGCCTTGTGGGAGTCCAGATCTCCTAGCCATCATGCCACCTGCTGGCCCCCAAAGTTTTTAACTTTTATAAACTATAACTTTGCAAATTTTTTATTTCATGGATCCTGCTTTGGTATATTTAAAATTTCACCAAACCCAAGGACACCTAATCTGTTTTTCACTAGACACCTTAGAGTTTTAGATTTAGGTCTATGACCCATTTTTAGTTAATTTTTGTGAAAGGTGTATAAATATTATTTTTAATTTTTTTTTTTTGAGAGGTTTTTGCTTCAGGGCACGTGCGCTCACCAGAAAGAGAGACCGAAAGTGAGAAATCACTCCCCAGGGGGGCTGGCCACGCCGCAATCCCTTCTCCTCCATTCTCCTCTCGGGATCTTGGGCACGCACGCACACATGCCTGGCATGAATTTAAGCCACTAGGTCTGGGACTCAAACCGCAGTCGACTACATGGGAGTCCAGCCACATGTCACTACACCAACTGCTGGTCCCTATTTTTAAATTTTTTTTAAGAATTATTTTATTTGGGACCAGCAGTTAGCATAATGGCTATGTCGCTGGACTTCCATGCAGTCGACCGCAGTTGGAGTCCCAGACCCAGTGGCTTAAACTCACGCCGTACATGTGTGCATGTGTGCTCAAGATCCCAAGAGGAGAATAGAGGAGAAGGGATTGCGGTGTGGTCATCCCCCCTGAGGGGTGGTTTCTTGCTTTCTGTCTCTCTGTCACTCTGTCTTTCTGGCAAGCGCACGCGCCCTTTAGCAAAAACCTCTAAAAAAAAAAAAGAATTATTTTATTTAACTTTATTTATTTATCTTTTTAATATGACCAGAGAGGGACAGAGAAAGAGAGGGGAAAGTGAAAAAGCAAGCTGCCAGTTCTGGGACTCCAACCATGGTTGGCCATGTTGGAGTCCCAGTGCCCTTAACTACCATGCCATCTGATGAACCCATAAAAGTTATTTTTAATATTTCATTTTCAGTTTATTGCTAGTATTTAGAATACAAGTGATTTCTGTATACAGACCTGCTATACATTTAGCTTGCTAAATTCATGTATTAAACTTAATAAGTTCCTTGCAGATTCCTTAGGATTTTCTTTCTTTTCAAGGTTTTTGCCATAGGGCACGTGTGCACACCAGAGACAGTGAGAGGGCAAGTGAGAAATCACCCCCCCACCCCCCCCAGAGAGGACGGCCATGCTACAATCCCTTCTCTTCCATTCTCCTCCTGGAATTTTGGGAACACACGCACATACAAACAGCATGATTTTCAAGCCATGTGGGAGTCTACAGCCTTAACCACCTGCTAGCCCCTTCCTTAGGATTTTCTACAGATATGATCATGTTATCTCCCATAAAGTATTTTTACTCTCTCCTTTTCAATCTGCATTCATTTGTATTACTTTTATTTGTCTTTTGGAATTGAACTGAACCTCATTCAGTGTTAAATAGAAGTGATCAGAGTCCAAATTCTTACCTTATTCCTAATCTTAGACAGAAAATATCCAGTCTTTCACTATTAAGTGTAGTGTTTAATGTAAATTTTTCACAAATATCCTTCACAAATTGAATAAAGCTCTTTTTTATTTCTTGGTTTCTGAGGGTTTTTATCATAAATAATGCTGTAGTTTAGATGTCCCCCTAAATTCATGTGTTGGAACTTGGTTGTATTGTAAAGATGTGAATTATAAACTGTAAAGGTGAAATTTAATTTATTCACAGAGTTGCAGAGTTGGACCTTTGAGAGTGATAAGGTCATTAGGGTAGTGACCCTATAATTGAGTTTTGATAGGTTTATAAGAGGGGAAAAAAGGAGAACAGACAGAAACTTATGGACAGTCACTCTACTCAAGTCTCTACCAGGGCAGGAATTTAAATTGCAAGGTTTGTCATGTGAGAGCCAACTCCCTTAACCACTACGCAGGTGGGCCAGCCAGAGGCCACATTTTGTAGTAGGAGCTAGGACTTCAGTAAGTAAATTCTGAGGGGGCACAATTAAACTTGTAACAATAAGTAAAAATGTTGTTTACAAAATGTGTGACATGAAAGGGAAATGAAGATTATATGAGAAGTGGTAGGAGGAACCAGCAGATGGCATAGTGGTTACGTTGTTGGACTCCCAAATGACTATGGTTCAAGACCCGGACCCAGTGGCTTCAAAATCTCTCCATGCTCATGTGCATGCATGTCCAAGATCCCAGGAGGAGAATAAAGGAGACGAGATTGTGGCCATCTCCCAAGGGGTGATTTCTCTCTGTCTCTCTGTCTTTCTCTATGTCTCTGGCAAGCACCCTATAGCAAAAACCTCTCCAAAAAAAGGGTAAAATCCTCTTTAAAAGAGAGAGAGAGAAGAGATAGAGGAACAAATGAAAAAAAATCCAATATCCTGGTCTGACAAAATAGTAAGGGAGTCATGAGATATTGACAAAAGTTTATGAAACATGGGGTTGGCCCCATGGTGCAGAGGTCACATGCAAAATGTGGATCCCACATGACTGCTTGCAGTTCAAATCCCAGGAAAGTTAGGAGATTTGTTCATGAGTACGTTTTTCTATGAGAAAATAATCCTTTTTCCTTAGTAAAATATTTTTTTCTGTTTTATTTTGTGTAATTATGGTGGTAAAGCTGGGACACTTCCTGTAGGGAGTAGGAAGAGGAAATTGAACTGTAAAGGATTCTGGGGCAGGGTTGGGGTTAGGTAGAACAGGCAGAGGCTTGATTATTCACCAGGCTTGGGATTTGTCCATTTTATAAATAAGCTGAGAACCAAAGTCATTAAAAAGAAGAAGAAGAAGGAGAAGGAGGAGAAGAAGAAATTTTCTCAGTAAGATCAACTTTCATGGTCATAAACTATAAGTCCACTAGTAAAATTAACATAGATGATAACAGGTGAAGAAACCAAACTACGATGAGTTACCCAATCTGATGCTGTCAAAATATCCAAGGTGATATACAACCCAACCTTGGAGGGATGGACAAGGTACCTCCCTGGAAAAGAGCAGACCCAAGGTGAAACCCAAACCTGACACCTACTTATCCATAGAAGAGAACTGGGAAAAAAAAGAAACTCTAAGCTTAGGAGCTCAAGGACCAGCATTTGGATTGATTAGGTTGCTGATAGAGAAGGCCAAAAAAGTGACCTGGAGAAAACAGATTGAGGGAGATAGTCTCAATATTTTCCAGTTTTCCTAAGTGTCTTAGAGGGAAGGAAATTATATATAACAAAATTTCAAGTTTAATCCAATTTTAATTTCTCTCAGAAACATTCCAGAGATCTTGAATAGCTACCAAAATACATCAATTCAACTTGCAAACTCTATGTAAATTTATCTTGCTAATGTATTAGTAAGTTTTTATACAAGAATTGCATGATAATCTGAGTGTTGTTTCAGAGATGATTTTCCCCCTGTGCAATCTGCATGGTTTGATCTTTAGGATTTATTATTTGAAATCATTAGTCATACTATATGTCATGAATAATTGTGTAATTAAGGGACCCATACTCTTTTTTTTTTTTTTTTTGCTATAGGGCATGTGCGCTTGCCAGACAGACAGAGAGAGACAGAGAGACAGAAAGCGAGAAATCATCCCCCGGGGGGATGGTCACGCTGCAATCCCTTCTCCTGCGTTCTCTTCTTGGGATCTTGGGCCTGCACGCACACGTGCCCGGCGTGAGTTTTAAGCCACCGGGTCCAGGATGTGAACCACGGTTGACTACATGGGAGTCCAGCAACATAGCCATTATGCTAACTGCTTGTCCCAAGGGACCTATATTCTATTTTTGAAGAGCACAATAGCTTCATGAAACATGGATGTATTTTCAAGGTTTTTCATAGATGATTTATAAATGAAAATCTTTAGTGTCTCAGTATTGCCATGCATTGCTTGAAGACAGGGATACATTCTGAAATGAACCATTAGGCAATTTTGCAGTTGTGTGAACCTCATGAAGTATACTTATGCAAGTTCATGAGAATCCTTTCTTTATTTTTTAATTTTGCCAAAGAGCACGTGCACTAACCACAGAGAGAGAGGAGAGAGACAAAAAAGGGAGAAGGAGAAGGTACTCCCCAGTGACTGTGGTCGCCCCACAATCCCTTCTCCATTTTTCCATTCTGTCAGAATTTTAGGCATACATGCATACATTCCCAGCATGGATTTTAAGACATCAGAGCTAGGATTTGAACAAAATAGTCAGCCATGTGGAATCTGGCTCCCTTAACCACTAGAGCACAGGACCAGCCCCATGATAGTATTTGTTTTTAAGGTTCTTGCCATAGGGCACATGTACTCACCAGAAAGAGACAGAGAGACATTTTAAAAATTTTCGAGAGATTTTTGCTGTAGGGCATGAGTACTCACTAGAGAGACTAAGAGTCAGAAAGCTAGAAATCACCTCCTAAGGGGATGGCCATGCCGCAATCTCCATTCTCCTCTCAGGATTTTGGGCATGCATGCACACGCACCTGGCGTGTATCAAGCTGTTGGGTCCAGGACTCAAACTGCAGTCAAACCTGTGTTAGTCCAGCTACATAACCATTACACCATCTGCTGGTCCCCAAATTTTTAAAAATAAAATATAAAAGAAATTTTAAAAAATTGGACCAGCAAGTGTGGTGGTTAAGGTGCTAAACTCCCACATTGGGTGGGACATGGTCACACCACAATATCTTCTCCTCCATCTCTCCCCTATTTCAGAATTTTGAACATACACACACACGTGCCAAATCAAGCCACCAGGTCCAGGACTTGAATTTCACGATCAGCAATGTGGAATCCAGTCACTTTATCCACCAGGCCACTAGCTGGACCTAAGAAGACTGAATTTATAAATTTCTCTCTGGATATATTAGTAGAAACTTACTGCATGAGTTTTCTTGCACAAACTCTTTATTGATAATGACAAGATCCATGAAAGTTAAACAGTGTGCTCCATTTCACAAAAAAGATTAAAGATTATTAGAATCTATCAATTTTTAGATTCAGCTAAAACCAGAAATGCTGCAGGATTCTTTTTCTGATAGCTTTTTTATTTGTTCTGAAAAATAGAGATTTATAAAGGTCTTTGATTTATCAGAATTCTTAAAAACAAAAATTCTAACTGGCTAGAAAAGGTTGAACTAGGGGGCCAGAGGTGGCATGGTGGTTAAGGGCGCAAGACTCCCACATGGGAAACTACAGTTCAAGTCCCAGATCTGGCAGCTTGCTTTCTCTCTCTCGCTCTCGCTCTCGCTCTGTCCCTCTCTGGTCAAACTAAAATTAATTAATTTAAAAAAGGTTGAACTGGGGAACCAGCATTTAGCGTAATGGCTATGTCGCTGGACTTCCATGTAGTCGACTGCGGTTCACGTCCCGGACCCGGTGGCTTAAAACTCACGCCGGGCGCGTGTGCGTGCATGCCCAAGATCCCGAGAGGAGAATGGAGGAAAAGGGATTGCGGCGTGACCATCCCCCCTGGGGGGTGATTTCTCGCTTTCTGTCTGTATGTCTCTCTCTCTCTGTCTGGCGAGCGCACGCGCCCTATAGCGAAAAACCTCTCCAAAAAAAAAAAAAAAGGTTGAACTGGCCTAAATCTGAGAAAAAGCTCTTGGCCATGTGTCACTGACCTTCTTTCGAAGTACTTTCCAAAAAATGTGAACTATGGGGCCAGCAGATGGCATAGTGATTAAGGCACTAGACTCCCACGTGGTCAACAATGGTTCAAGTCCTGGACCTGGTGGCTTGAAACTCATGCTGGGAGCATGTGCATGGGTGTCCAAAATCCTGAGAGGAGAATGGAGAAGAAGGGATTGTGATATAGCCATCTCCCCTGGTAGAGTGATTTCTTGCTTTCTGTCTGTCTCTTTGGCAAGTGTATGTGCCCTATTACAAAAATCTCAAATATATACACATATACATATATATGTGCAAATATATATGTGTGTATATATATATATATATATGTATATATATATGAACTATTTTCTGCACCTTTCCCTTTTTCTCCTAACTTTCAAAAAAGATAAATTTTAAATATGACCAGCAAAACTTAACTGCCATGTTTGCATGTTTTTTAAGTCCAATAGTGGCTAGTTATAGTACTCTAAGAATCTTGCAGAAGACATTACAGACAATAACTCATTTACTTTTCAGCACCCCATGAGGTAAATATTATTATCATCTCTGTTTCACAGATGTAGAAATAAAATAAAAATAAAATATATAATTTTCTCAACATCACACAACTAGTATGAAACAGAAACTTAAGTGATATTTATGAATATTGGAGAAAGAAGAGGAGATGAAATGAGAATAAAGAAGACACAATAGTTTAAAAACATTTTTCAGGGACCACCAGTTGGCATGATGGCTATGTCGCTGGACTCCCATGTAGTTGACCACGGTTCTCGAGTCCCGGACCCGGTGGCTTAAACTCATGCCAGACGCGTGTGCGTGCGTGCCCAAGATCCTGAGAGAATGGAGGAGAAGGGATTGCAGTGTGGCCATCCCCCCTGGGGGGTGACTTCTCGCTTTCTGTTTGTCTCTGTCTTTCTGGCGAGCACACATGCACTATAGTAAAAAAAAAAAAAAATTCACAGCTGTTGTGAAAGGAAAGCCAGTTAATGCCTCATGAGACAACATAAAGTCAAAGATGCATGTTTTTATGCCCCGACCATCACTTCAGGAAACCTAGGACATACTTTTTACTTTAGGTTTACTTATTTTCTATCAGAGAGAAGGAGAAAAAGAGAGAGCTGAGCACCCGCAATAGGGTTTTTTTTTTTCTTTTTTTTTTTTTTTTTTTTTTTTTTTGGGGGGGGGGGAGAGGTTTATGCCATAGGGCGTGTGCGCTCGCCAGACAGACAGAGACAGACAGAGAGACAGAAAGCGAGAAATCACCCCCCAGAGGGGATGGCCACGCCGCAATCCCTTCTCCTTCATTCTCCTCTTGGGATCTTGGGCACGCACGCACACGTGCCCAGCGTGAGTTTTAAACCACCGGGTCCAGGATGCGAACCGCGGTCGACTACGTGGGAGTCCAGCGACATAGCCATTACGCTAACTGCTGGTCCCTAGGGTTTTCATGATGTAATCCACCCCCTGCCTTAGCCAGTCCAGACCACATGCATGTGTATGTCTGGAGTGTACAGGGAGGCTTCAGGATATCAACTTGCCATCCATGTAGGGCAAGCATCTCAGCATTGTGCTACTTTTGCGCCACCTCCTGGGCCCTAATTTTTAAAAAATCAATCCTTTTCTTGTTATCAATATTGATGACAAAAATTTGTCAAGTTTCTACTGTATCCACAGAGGGCACCATGCTGGGCACAAGAACATAAATTCGTAATGCGTTTATACTTCCTCTCTTCAGCACAGTTCTCTCTCTCGGTGGAAGGTCTATCTGAAATTTGTTTAAACAGCATTCTACTATTCTAGAATTTAACATATTTGAGATTCTTCTTCCTACAGCAAACAAACAATGAAAAAAATCCTTAAGAGATAGATAACTCATGTGTTTATATTGGTGGTAGCCCACCATTCAATCCCCATGATAGGAACCAATATTGGTTAACATGGTACATTTTGGACCTGCCCACATTCTGGGTTAGGGTGAGGAGAGTAAGTCTGGACAGGCAACACCCCTGTGGTCTCTTTCATAATCGGCAGGCCCCGGGGGTCCAGGATGCCTGACTTGTTGACACTTGGTTGACCTCCTCCCCCTCTAGGATTAGTTTCTCAGGATCATAACTCTGTTAACAGGTGCCAGTTTCTGTTTCCATGGTCTGATGAAAAGTCTTCAGTTAGGGACTGGCTCCTCTCTACTCTGTGTTTCTGGAAACTGACAGGCTTCTTTAAAGGGCTCTGCCTGCCACCGCCCCATTAACGTCATTCCCATATCATCTTACTCAGAGAGTTTGAAGGCTAGAAAGTAATAACTCTATTTTTAAAAGTCTTGATAGCTCTCTGTATTTATATAAAGTGCAAAAAATGAACAGTTCAATGTAATTACTAAGCTCTACTCATAGCATGGAGCGTCTTTACTTAATTAATCCCTCTGTTACATTTTTATTTCCTTGGAACACTCACGTCTTGAGTGAGGTAGCTGTGCATAGGAGCTATGTGAGAGCTATGCAACTTAGGTACTAACAGTCTGCAAGGCAGCTGGATCCAAGGGATTAGAGGTCATGATAGTTGAGCCTGTTTCTTGGCAAGAGGAAAACACAGAGGTAGGTCTTGACAAGTTGGAGCAAGTGTGATCTCAATGAGAACAGCTCTCCTGTTGAGCTTGCCTGGTGAATGAGATTGGATCCCCTGACAGTTTTTAAGGAAACTGGGTCTTGGGATTTATGCCTTGAACAGATCACTACAATTCAGTAGAAATAGATTAACTCAGAACAGCACCTTTTTCATAAGTCTAAAACTAATCTTGTAAACTACTTCTAACATATATCTTATTTTAAAATAAATTAAATTTAAAATTTGGGACCAAAATGGTTACATCACTGGACTCCCACATAGTTGACCACGGTTCAAAGCCCAGACCATTAGCTTAAACTCAGGCTGGGCATGTGTGCAAGCATGCCCAAAATCTGGAAAGGAGAATGGAGCAGAAGGGATTGTGGTGTGGCTATTCCCTCTGGGGGTGATTCCTCACTTTCAGTCTGTCTGCCTGTCTCTGTCTCTCCAGGTAGCACGGTTGTCCTATAGCAAAAATCTCTCAATAAAATAATTAATTAAAAATTTTTTAAATTGCACATGGTTAGACACCATATTGCATATAGTTTTCCCTACACCCATGTATAACTTTTCTTTTAAAGAGGTTTTTGCCTTAGAGCATGTGCGCTTGCTGGAGAAAGGGATGGACCAACATAGTGAAAAGGAAAAGTGAGAAATCACCCATCAGAGGAGATGCCCATGCCACAGTCTCTTCTCTTCCATTCTCCTCTTGGGATCTTGGGCATGCATGCGCACATGCCTGGCATGATTTTCAAGCCACTGAGTCTGAGACCCAAGCTGCGGTCGCCATATGAGAGTCCAGGGACATAACTGCTATGCCATCTGCTGGTCCCCCCTATGTATAACTTTTAACTCACTTTCATGCCTTAATCTTTCTCTCTTAAGTTTTGAAATTTGATCCTTGATGAAATCTCAAGGGAAAGTGTAGTATGGTGGAAGAATTTAGAGGCTAAGGGTTAGATAAACTCTGGCTTTGCCATTTTTAAACAATATTTAATCTCTCTTTGCCTTAATTTTCATATTTGTGAAATGGCAAGAATGATAACTGCCTTAATTTTATGAAACTCTTGTAATAACATTGAGAAAATATGTATAAATGATCAGCATATGAGCACATTTTCCATTTTACGGAGAGGGAACTAAAGCTCGAAGTGCTTAGGTTACTTGCCCAAGGGCTTTCACAATATGCCATAATGAGTTTTTGCACCATTCAGACTCACTTGGTTCCATCCAATCCTACCCCTGGACCTTGGCCTCTTGGTCAGTGGAGCTTATCTGGTGTCCTAACACCACGGCTGACTTGCACTCCCATGGGGTGAGGACCTGGCTTTGGTCTGACTTAACTGATGTCCTCTGCAGCATTTGGTTTGCTTCTCCTTTCTTATTTCCATCCCTCTTTCCTGCCTGTTTCACTCTGTTTTCTGCTGCTGTAACAGACTACCACAGTCTGTTAATGGGTAACATATAAATACAAACTGCGTAATTCATAAGCAAAAGAAGCTTATTTGGCTCACTGTTCTGGAGGCTGGGAAGCCCAAGAGCATGGCACCAACATCTGATGAGAGTCTTTGTGATATATTATCCCATAGCAAAACAAAACCCACAAAAACAGAAGGTGGAAGGGCAAGTGAGCACATAAGACTGACCGAGGGGAAATTGGACTGAATTTTTATCAGGAGCCCACTCCCATGATAATGGCATTAATCCATTCACCTCTTAAAGGTTCACTTCTTGGGGCCGGCAGGTGGCGTGGTGGTTAAGGCATGTTAGACTCTCATGTGGCTGATAGTGATTTGAGTGCCAGGCCTGGTGGCTTGCTTTCTTTCTCTCTTTCTCTCTTTCTCTCTCTCTTCTCTCTCTCTCTCAGCATTACACATGCCCTATAGAAAATTAAATAATAGTAATAATAAATAAAATAAATAATTATTAAAATAAAAGAAACAAAAATGAGTCAGGAAGCCTGACTTGCTTAACACTTGGATGACTTCCACCCCCTCTGCCCATCACCATGGGGTGTTAAGTTCCCAAGTCATGAACTTTGGGAGACATATACAAACCATACTGCTGCCCCACAAGTGTGCTTCCCGACCAAGCAGCTGACATGCTCATACTCCAGTCCTGTATTGTCCAATTCAGCAGCTATTAGCCATGTGTAACTATTTAAATTGAAATTAAATACAATTAAAAATTCAGTGTCTCAGTCCTACTATTCATGTGGCTCAATGCCATATGTAGCTAGTAGCGACAGTTAGCAGGACAGATGTAGAACATGTTCATCATCACAGAGAGGGCTACTCTAAGCCTTTTCACTATCAGTAATTTCTATTTTAAGCAATTTTGCTCTCTGATAGGCACCTTCTGTCTAACTTTCTCTAGTATCCCTACTTAGATACTTGTGTAACCTCCATTTGAACCTATCCTAGGATTCTGCCTCTGTCTCACTATCCTCTTGTTATGTCCTATCACTCCTCAAACCCAGCCTAAATTTTATTATCTTCTACTTTATTCTCTTTTCTTTTTTTTTTTTTTTTTTTTGAGAGAGAGATTTTTGCTATAGGACATGTGTGCTCACCAGACACAGAGAGATTACCCCCCAGGGCAGATGGCCATGCCACAGTCCCTTCTCCTCCATTGTTTTCTCAGGATTTTGGGCATGCAGACACATGTAACTGGCATGAAGCCACTGGGTCTGGGATTCGAACCATGGTTGACCATATGGGAGTCTAGTGCCTTAACTACTATGCCACTTGCTAGACCCTTCTACTTTCTTCTTAATTCCCTTACCCCTCTCTTGATTATATTTACCTGTGTAGGATACTTACCCATCCAGATCCACTATCCACCTGCTCTGTGTCCTGAAAGGTGACTTTTATTTTCTACAATCTTCAACAAACCTCTTGTTCTCTGGATTACACTTGGGTTCAACTTATGGTGAACCCAAGAGACCAGAGAAGCAAAAGAGTGAAGTTGGGATGTTTATTCCTCCAGCTCGCTCTCTCTCTCTCTTTCTCTCTCTCTCTCTCTTTCTCTCTCTCTCTCTCTCTCTCTCTCTCTCTCTCTCAGAAGTCAACACAGGCTGGCTGCATCCTTCAAGGAAAGGACTTAGCTCCCAGAGGACTTCTACTCTTCTCTATTTCAAAAACAAACCCTCACACATTGCTACTTGTCCCTACAGATACTTATGACCCAAACTGCCCATCTTCAACTGGGTATTAAGTACTACACCAAAACATAAAATTTGAATATGTACAGCTGACTTCCTGTAAAATGGAAATGATATGCCCAGTCTTGTAAGCAGGTTTGGAAGACACAGCAATCTGCATAAGCAGGTAGTACAAACTTCCATGCCATAGCTTCTGCTGTTTTGTCACCTCTTTCTCACTCCACACCAAGGCCGTTGTGAGAGTTCCATGTGGCAGATTAACAGAGAAAGAAACATAGACCAAGTTTACTGATGGATCTATCTACTGGGACATGGGCAGTTGGAAGGGGTTGGCTGCTACTCTCCATCACTCCACTAAAGAGTGGCCCAGAGAGGGAAACCCCTATGGGCAGAACGCTGCATCTACTTGTTCACTCATGTGGAAGAAAAGATAGCTTAAAGGACAAACTACTCATTTGGCCAGGGACTTGAAAGAATTAATTTTGAGGACCAGCAGATGACATAATGGTTATGTCACTGGACTCCCGTAGCCAACCGTGGTTCAAGTCCCGGACCCATTGGCTTAAACTCATTCTGGGTGTATGTGTGTGCGTGCCCAAGATCCTGAGAGGAGGATGGAGGAGAAGGGATTGTGGTGTGGTCATCCCCACTGGGGGGTGATTTCTTGCTTTCTGTCACTCTATCTCTTTCTGTCTTTCTGCCCTATAGCAAAAAATTCTTGGAAAAAAAAAAGAATTAATTTTGAAAAATCAGTGGCAAGGAGATCTGAGGCAGAGATGTGTATGAAACTTTTGGAATGAGCACAAACTATGGAAATATTCATGTCCCATGTAAGTGCTCATTACAGGCAAATACTGACAAGGAGGTTCTTAACCACCATATCACAGGACCAGCCCGTAGTATGTCTTTTTTTTTTAATTCATTTTTTTCTTCCATGAGTGAGAGAGACAGAGACAGAGAGAGAGAAAGAGAGAGAGAGAGAGAGAGGGATTAAAAAAAAAAAAAAAAAAAAACAACTCCCAAGTTCTCAATGCCACAATTCACTCCCAGCTTCAGCTAGCCCTGGACCATGTGCATGTACTCAGAGGGGTTAACAGTCATAAGCCTAGAACTTTCCCATTTGAGTCAGCCTCAAAAAGCATTACATTTTTACCTCTGTGTCACCATCTGGGCCCTGTGATTAGTCTTGAAATCTGGTAGTGTCTGCTCTCCAACTTTGCTCTTATCCTACAATAATGAATAGCTGTAGTATAAACTTTAGAACCAGTTTGCCATTATCTACAAAATAACTTGTCAAAATTTTTATTAGGATTGTGATGAATCTATAAATCAAGTTAGAAAGAACTGACATCTTGACAATATTGAGTCTTCCTATCCATGAATATAGACTCTCTCTCCATGTCATTTTTTCTTTGAATTCTTTCATCAGTTCTGTAATTTTACTCATATAGATCTTGTACATATTTTGTAGATTTATAGCAAAGCACTGTATTATTTTGGTGTTAGTGTAAACGGTATTGTATTTTTTATTTCAAATTCCACTTATTCATTACGAGTATGTAGAAAAGTGGTTGATTTTGCATAATAACCTTGTATTCTGCTATCTTGCTATAATTGTTTAGTTTTTTAAATAATTATTTTTATTTAACTTTATTTATTTATTTATTTATTTTTAATTCGACCAGAGAGGAACAGAGAGAGAGAAAGTAAACCACCAGGTCTGGGACTCGAACTGTGGTCAGCCATGTGGGAGTCCAGCACCCTTAACTACCACTCCACATGCCGGCTCCCACTATAATTGCTTATTGGTTAAATAATTTTTTTGCCATTGATTCTTTTGGATTTTTCACATAAACAAATATGTCATCTGCAAACAAAAATAGTTTTATTTCTTTTTTTTCAATCAGTACTCCTTTTATTTCATTTTTTTTATCACATTATTGTTTATTACATTAACTAGGACTTACAGTAATGTTGAAAAGAAGTCATGAGAATGGAAAATATTGTTATGTTCTTCATCTTAGTAGAAAAGCTTCTAGTTTTTCACCATTCAGTATAAAGTTAACTAGATTTTTTGCTGTAGTGTTTTTTTTTTTTAATGGAGTTGAGGAAATTTCCCCTTTAATCTTAGTTTATAGAGTTTTTATCGTCCCTGGGTATTGAATTTTGTTAAGTACTTTTTCTGCATCTATTGATATGATTATGTGATATTTTTTTTCCCTTTGGCCTATTGATGAGATGGATCACATTAATTAATTTTCAGATATCAAACTAGCCTTGCTTACTTGGTCATAGTGTATAATTCTTTTTATTTTTGCCAAATGGTATATGTGCTCTCCAGAGAGAGAGAGAGAGAGAGAGAGAGAGAGAGAGAGAAGTACTTCACAATAGTGGGTAGTCACACATGATCCTCTTTCCTTCATTTTTCCATCCTGTAGGATCTTGGGCATACATGCACATGCACTCAGTGTGTTTGTCAAGTAACCAGGGCTGGGACTTGAACCATTGTTAGCCATGCGAGATACAGCCTCCAATGCACAACACTCAACTATCACACCGTGAGACTGACCCTATAATTATTTATATACATTGTTGGATTTTTTTAATTAAAAATATTTCTCTTTAGTCATGAAAGAGCTTCTGTGCAGGCATAAGAAAAAGAGAGAGAGATGAGTACTTCCCACAAGGTCAGTTATTCTGTGATCCCCTTCCTCCAGTCCTCCAGCTCATCAGACGTTGGGCATTTGTACGCATGCCCAGTTAGTTTCAGGCTAACCAGGCTGGGGTTCTGAACTGCAGCCTCAATGTGGGACCCAGCTTCTCGTGAGCAGCACGTTACTGCTGCACCATGGAGCTGGCAAGCTGGTGAGCTGGCCCCAATACACTGTCCAATTCTGTTTGCTAATATTTCTTGAGGATTTTTGCGTGTGTATTTATGATTTGTAGTTTTCTTATAATATCTTTGGCTATTTTTTTTCACATTAGGGTAATGCTGGCCTCATAGAATGAATTAGGAAATGTTCCTCTGCTTCTTATCCTCTGAAAGATATCATTAAAAATTGAATCAACAGTGTACCCATCTGAATCTAGTGCTTTCTGTTTGGAAGGTTATTAATTATTAATTCAATTTTTAAAAAGAACTATCTGTTTAGTTTTATTTATTAATGTTACCATTTTAAAATTTGCTACTGGGCACAGGTGTGAGAGAGAGAGAAAGTGAGAAAGCAAGCTGCCAGGTCTGGGACTTGAATCATGGTTGGCCATATGGGAGTCCAGCGCCTCAATCACCACACTACCTTCTGGCCCCTGATTCAATTTCTTTAGTTGATACAGGCCTATTTTGATTACCTGGCTTTTCCTTTATGAGTTTTGGCATATTGTGTCTTTCAAAGTTATCAAATTTGTGACTATATAGAATTGTTTATAGTATCCCTTTTATCCTTTTAATATCCTTGGGATTTGTAGTGATAGCTCCTCTTTCATTGGTAGTAGTAATCAATGTTCTATTTTTTTTTTAGCCTGGCTAGAGGCTTATTGATTTTATTTAAAAAGCTTTTCATTTCCTAATTCCTTTGTTGTTCCAGTTTTCAATTTCATTGATTTCTGCTATAATTTTTATTATTTCTTTTCTCCGTTTACTTTAGAGGTAAGTAGCTCCTTGTTTTCTAACTTCCCAAGATGGAAACTAAGGTTATTAATTTCAGATCTTCTTTTCTAACATAAGCATCAATACAATAAATTTCTAAATACTACTTTTGCTGTATTTTCCAAATTTTTATAACCTGTATTTCTCTTTAAATTTCTTCTTGATCAATATGTTATTTAGAAGTGTATTATTTACTCCCCAACTGTTTTGGAATTTTCCACCTTTCTTTCTTTCTTTTTTTTTTTAAAGACTTGTTTTATTTATTTATTTATTTGTTTGTTTGTTTGTTACTTTAATTCACTATACAGCATGTGCACTCACCAGAAGGACATAGAGAAAGAGAGAGAAAGTTAGAAAGCAAGCCACCAGGTCTAGGACTCAAACTGCAGTTGACCATGTGGGAGTCCAGTGTGCCTTAACCACTGTGCGCCACCTGCTGGCTCCTCCACCTTTCTTTCTGTTGTTGATTTCTAGTTTAATTCTATTGCGATCAGAGAGCAGACATTGCATCCTTTTAAATTTCTTAAGGTGTGTTTTATGGATCCTATTGTGGTCTATCTTGCTGTATGTTCCACGTAATTGTTGTGAGAATGAATATTTTACTGCTGTCAGATAAGGTAATCTATAGATGTCAATTATGTTTAATTGATTGATGGTGCTATTGAACTAAGCTATGTTCTTACTGGTTTTCTGTCACTAGTTTTCTGATGGGGGTATTGAAGTCTCCAACTATAATAGTAAATTCATCTATTTCTCTTTGTATTCTATTAGTTTTTGACTTATACAATTTTAAACTCTATTGTTAGGCTCCCATACACATTAAGGATTATTATGAGGCCAGTCAGTGGAGTGATGTTTAAGGCAGCTGGATCCCACATGGCTGACTGTGTGGCTTGAGACCTGGATCTGGCAGTTTGAAAAACACAGTGGGTGTGTCTGCAGGCATGCCAGAAATCCTGAGAGGAGGATGGAGAAGAAGAGATTGCAGCATGGCCATCCCACTGGGGTAGGGGTGGGGGTTCTCACTTTCTCTCTCTCTCTCTCTCTCTCTCTCTCTCTCTCTCTCTCTCTCTCTCTCTCTCTGCTAGCTCATGTGTCCTATCAGAAAAACTAAAAATTAATTTTAAAAAAGGATTATTATGTCTTCTGATAGAATTGACCTCTTTATTATTATGTAATGCCTCTCTTTATCCTTAATAACTTAATTTTTTCCAAAGAATTAATTGATGTTATTTATTCATTCATTTATTTTAATTTGACCAGAGAAAGATACAGAGAGAGAAAGTGAGAAAGCAAGCTACCAGGTCCAGGACTCAAACCGTGGTCAGCCATGTGGAACTGTCCAGCACCTTAACCACCATACCACCTGCTGGTTCCCATATCCTTAATAGCTTTCTTTGCTCTGATGTCTGCTGCATGAAATTAATATAGCAATTTCCACTTCCTTTGGATTAATATTAGCGTACTATGTCTAAAGTAAAATTTTGTAGTCAACATATATTGGGATCTTGTTTTTTGTTCCATCCTGACAATCTGTCTTTTAATCAGTATATTTAGATTATTGATGTTTAAAGTAATTATTATTATTATTATTACTTAGATTAATATCTTTTTTTTCAAGAGAGATTTTTGCTATAGGGTATGTATGCTTGCTGGAGAGACAGAGAGATAGAAAGCAAGAAATCACCCCCCAGGAGGGCTGTCCATGCTGCAATCTCTTGTCCTCCATTCTCCTCTTGGGATTTTGGCTATGCACATGTGTGAGTGTTAAGCCACTAGATTCAGGACTCAAACTGCAGTCAACTACGTGGAGTCCAGTGACATAACCATTACTCCGTCTGCTGGTCCCTATTTTTTACTTTTTTATATTTGTTGTCCTTGTCTTTTTTTTTTTTTTTTTTTCTGTTTTCCACTCTCTTTCTGCCTTTCGTGGTTTTAGTTGATGATTTTATATAATTGCATTTTCTCTCCTTTCTTAGCATATCAGTTATGCTTCCTTGATTTTGGGGCTTTTTTCTAGTGATTGACCTAGACTTTGCAATATGCATTTATAACTAATTCAAGTCTACTTTCAAATAACACCGTACTGCTTCACAGTGAGTACAAGTACCTTATAATCACAAAGCACTCCTAGTTCTTTTCTCTAGGCTCTTATAAAATAGCTTTCATTCATTTCACTTATACCTCTAAGCATGAATATGTATGTGTGTGTTTATATATGTGTTACATATATGATGGATGAATATGTGCGTGTGAATTTGATCAAATAAGATTTTTTTAAAAATTCCTTTATTAGGGACCAGCAGTTAGCGTATGGCTATGTTGCTGGACTCCCATGTAGTCAACTGCGGTTCAAGTCCCGGACCCGGTGGCTTAAACTCACACCGGGCGCGTATGCGTGTGTGCTCAAGATCCCGAGAGGAGAATGGAGGAGAAGGGATTGCAGCGTGGCCATCCCCCCGGGGGGTGATTTCTCGCTTTCTATCTCTCTGTCTCTCTCTGTTTTTCTGGCGAGCGCACGTGCCCTATAGCAAAAAAAAAAAAAAAAAAAAAAAAAAAAAAAAAAAAAAAACTCTCCAAAAAAAGAAAGAAAAAAAAATTTCTTTATTACTGTTATTATTTTTTTTAAATTTTACCAGAGAGAGACAGAAAGAAAGAGACAGAAAATGAGAAAGCAAGCTGTCAGATCTGAGACTTGAATTGTGGTCAACCATGTGGGAGTCCAGCCTCTTAACCATATGCCACCTTCCGGCCCCTGATCAGTTAAGATTTTTAAGCAGGAATTTTATTTTATCTTCACTTATTCCTTCTCTAATGATCTTTGCTTCTTTATGTAGATCTGAGATTCTAACCTGTTTTCCTTCTCTCAGAAGAACTTCTTGGGCCAGCCAGGTGACGTGGTTGTTAAGGCAGCTGGATCCCACAAGGCTGACTATGCGGTTCAAGTCCTGAACCCAACAGCTTGGAAAACACACTGGGTGCGTGTGCGTGTGTGCACCAAATCCTGAGAACAAGAAGGGATTTTGGTGTGGTTTTCCCCACTGTGGGAGGTGCTTTCTACTTTCTCTTTCTCTTTCTTTCTTCAAAGAGTGCATGAGTCCTATAGAAGATTATTCTTAAAAACACACTTATATTAAATAACTTTTAAAAAATACATTTCTCAAGCTAGGTCTACTGACAACAAAGTCCCTTGGTTTTTGTTTGTCTGAAAGTCTTTATTTCTCTTTCACTTTTGAAGAGTAATTTTGCAGGGTACAGAATTCTAGATTGGTGTTTCTTTCTTCTCAAAATTTAAATATTTCACTCCCCTCCTTTCTTGCTTGCATGGTTTCTGAGATAAATCAGATGTAATTCTTACCTTTTCTGTTCATAAGTAAAACGTTTCTCCTCCCTCAGGCTTCTTTCAGGATTGCTGAATGTTCCATGTTATCGTTGTGAGAATGAATATTTTACTGCTGTCAGATAAAGTAATCTATAGATGTCAATTACTCTTTTTTCCCTTGTAATTGAAATATGATATACCTGGCTGTGGATATTTGGTTTTGTTTTTTTTTTTTTTTTTGGTCTGGGTCTTTTGGAGTGCCAGGGAGGGGATTTATTCTGCTTGATGGTCTCTAAGCTTCCAGAATCTGTGGCTTGGTGTTTGACATTAATTCAGGGGAATTCTCAGTCATTATTTCTTTAAATATTGCTTCTGTTCCTTTCTATTTTTCTTCTCTTTCTGGTATTTTCATTACATGTTGTCCCACTTTTTTTTTTTTAAGTTTTTTTTCCCTGCATGGGATACATATACTCACAGGAGAGAGAAAAAGACAGATATAGAGAGGGAAAAAGATAAACTACCCCCTGGGCTCATGGCCACACCACAATCCTTTCTCTTCTTGGGATTTTGGGCATACATACACACATGCCCAGCATGAGTTTCAAGCCACTGGGTCCAGGACTAGAACCACAGTCAACCATGTGAAAGTCTAGCACATTAACCACCATGCCACCCGCTAGCCCCTGTTCCAACTTTTTGTTTGTCCCACATTTCTTTCATATTCTGTTCTAGTTTTTTGCAGTTCTCTTTGTCATTGCTTTCCAGTTTTGACAGTTTATTTTGAGATATCCTCGAGCTCAGAAATTCTTTCCTCAGATGTGCTGAATCTATTAACAAGCACCTTAAAGGCATTTCTCAATTCTGTTATGGTGTTTTTAATTTCTAGCATTTTCTTATTCTTTCTTAGAATTTCTACCTCCCTCCTTATATTGCCCATCTGCCCTTGCAGTCTGTCCACTTTATCCATTAGAATTCTTAGCATATTAATCACAGTTGTTTTAAATTTCTGGTCTGATGGTTTTAACTAGCCCTGCCATATATGAGTCTGATTCTTGTGCTTGCCTTATCTCTTCAAACAGTTTTTTGCCCTTCAGTATTTCTTGTCATTTTTTCTCAATTATCAGACATGATAAACTAAAAGGAATTGCTATAGACAATTCAGTAATGTTGTGCTATGGGATGACGTGAGAGGAAGCATGTTCTAGTCCTATAACTAGGTCTCATTTTTAAAATAAGCCTTTGCCTCTAGACTATAAACTTCCCTTGTGCTTCTTGGTTCCCCCATCTACCCACTCAAGTGAAGCAGGATGACTACAGGGGCTGGAGCTGGGTATTTCCCTTCCCCCAGGTCTGTTAGGCTCTGATAAAACTCCAGCAGGTTACACTCTGCTACTTTCTCCTGAGGGCTTACCTGTTAGGAACAGAATGCTCTGGTGTATTGCAGCCTGCAAAAGGAGATTTTTATTTTTTGCACCTGATAGTCACTGTGAAATGTCGGTTGAGCTTCTGGAGGTAAAACTCACAAAGCTGTACAAACCTTTCCTGGAGTCTGGTCTTGGGTACCACTAAAATTGTTGACCTGTCCAAACTTTTCATTCTTTTAACAGTGTCTTCTGAAGAGCAGGATTCCTGATTTTTATGAAGTTCAATTTAAAAATTTCTAAGATATGGATCATGCTTTTGATACCATATCTAAAAAATCTATCCCTAATCAGAAAGACTTTCTCCTATATTTTCTCCTGTGTTATAGTTTCTATTTTAAATATAAGTCTATAATCCATTTTGAGTCTCTCTGTGTGTGTATGCATAGCAAGAGATGTGAGTATAAATTTATCTTTTTGTATGTGGATATTCAATTGTCCCAGCACTATTTGTTGAAAAGAATATCTTTTCTTCACTGAATTGCCTTAGTGAATATCAATTAACTATATACATATGGGTCTACTTCTGAAATGTCTATTCAGTTCTCTATTGTTAGACCAATATCACATTGTTTTAATTGCTGCAGCATTACAGTAAATGTTAAAGTCAACTAGTGTAAATCTTTATTATTCTTTTTCAGAGTCTCCTTTAATCTGGAACAGTTCATCATCAGCCTTTCTTTTCTTTGCCTCCCCCCTTTTTTTTGAATTGCTATAGGACATGTGTGCTCTCCAGAGACAAAGAGAGAGAGAGAATGAGGAAGCACCTCCCTCCAGGAGGATGACCACACCACAGTCCCTTCTGGGTCTGGGATTCAAACTGCATGGTCAGCTATGTGGGATTCAGCCACCTTAACCTTCATGTCACCTGGCTGGCCCCATCATCAACCTTTCTTCCTCTGTGATATTTAACATTTTTGGAAAACAAAGTCCCTCTTTATTCTCTCTATTGGTTATAGTCCATTTTAAAATAGAATGCTGGGCTTTTTTTTCTGTGTGGAATATGAAATGTAGTACTGCATCATATCCTACTCCATTATGACTTACACTATTACAAGCCAATTGATTTCTGTTGGAAAGGGGAGCTGAACAACAGCTTATTCCTGAAATATGCTTCTCAGGTCACATCTCTCTTATGTCAGAATCTTTTTGTTTCTCTCAATGGAGAGACAGAGAGAGACAGAAAACAAGAAATCACTTCCCTGCCCTGGGAGATGGCATGCCACAATTCCTCCTCCTCTGTTCTCCTCTCGGGATCTTGGGCACACATGCACATGTGCCCGGCATGAGTTTCAAGTCATGAGGTCCAGGACTCAAACCACAATTGACTAAATGGAAGTCCAGCAACATAACCATTATGCCATCTACTGGTCCCCTTATGTTGGAATTTTAATGAAAAGTTGATCTTCACTTATCAAACAAAAAACACAACAACATCTAGGAGCTATAAGGAAAATAATAAATGGTTAAGTAAAAGACAGTTTCTTTTTTTTCTGTAGATGTATCACTGAATATTTTTAGTTACAAATGTCAGAAAGTCTAAATCAAATTGGCTTCATTTTAATAAAATGCATTCTCTTGTTTTACTAAAATCCCAATGTAGGGTAGGAAGTGCTTCAGGGTTAATTTGATGTGGTATCAAGGACCTGAATTCTTTCCGTCTTTCTCTTCTGTTATCCTTGGTGTTGCTGTCATCCTCAAGCTCATTATGAGAAGACAACAGCAATTGTAGAATTCACATTCTGATGGGGCAATGTCAAGAGGAATAGGATGGCTTCTCTCACAGATCTTTCTTCGGCATAAAGGGAGTTTTTCCAGAAATCTCCTACTAGACTTCTGCTGATATTTCTTTGGCCATAATTGACTGACAGGGCAATTCCCAGCTGATCATTGACAAGGGGCAATGAGATTAACCTGGAAGAGTGAGGCTTACACTTAGAATGGGGATACTGTGTCTTCAGCAAAGAGAGATATTCTCGTAAACAAAATCTGGGTGCTGGTAGGAAGGAAGAAGTGAGACTGAAGGTTAGGTAGAGGCTTACAGCATGGCCTTCAGCAGGGAGTGATGGCATGAGACTCACTCACTCATGGCCAACTCTGAAATGTGCTTTCTCTATCATCAAGAGCCGTGGAGGGACCAGCAGATAGTGTAATTGTTAAGTCGCTGGACTCCCATGTAGTTCACTGTGGCTCGAGTCCCAGACTCGATGGCTTAAAACTCACGCTGTGCATATGTGCCCAAAATCCCAAGAGGAGAATGGAGGAGAAGGGATTGCAGCATGGCCATCCCCGTAAGGGGTGATTTCTCACTTTCTGTCTTTCTATCTCTCCATCTCTCCAGTAAGCACAAGTGCCCTATAGCAAAAATCTCTCTAAGAAAAATAAAAGAACTATGGATACTGACAAGTGTAAAACAAATTGTTAGAGAATCCTTGGTCATACCTCATCCTCCTTTATGGTGCTCAATTTTAGATCATCCGAAGCTCACCTAATTAATTATGCTTTCATAGACTAACAATGGAATTAGAAAATTGACAATTACTTTCAGTTATTTTAGGAATGATAGTGGACATTGAAGAACTGTGTCAGGTAGTATGTTTTGATTCCAAATTAGACATACAAACATGACTTAAACTGGCTTAACCAGAAGGAAATTTATTGTGTAATGTAGCATGTAACAAGGATTAGGGTTGGTTGATTCAGTTACTTAATGATACCTTTATTGTAGAATTCTCCCCATCTCTATTCTGCCATCTTTGGTATTGGCTTTATTTCCAAGCTGGTGGCAAGATACCTTCAACACATACATTTTGAAATGACAATGTCTAGAAGATAAAGAGGGGAAGCATCTGGGGACCAGCAGGTGGTGTAGTGGTTAAGGTGTTGTACTCCAACATGGCTGACCATGGTTTGAGTCCCAGACCCGACAGCTTGAAACTCACACTGGGCACATATGCATGCATGCATGCCCAAAATCCCGAGATGAGAATGGAGGAGAAAGGATCATGGCGTAGCCATCTCCCTCCACATGGTGGAGGGGGTGATTTCTCACTTTCTGTCTCTTGGTCTCCCTCTGTGTCTCCAACAAATGCATGTGCCCAAGAGTAAAAATCTCTCTAAAAAATATAAGTAAATAAAGGAAGCACCTATTCTTTTTTGAGAGACAGAGATTTTTTTTTTTTTTTTTTTTTTTTTTTTGGGTTGGAGAGGTTTTTTTTTTTTTTTTTTTTTTTTTTTTTTTTTTTTTTTTTTTTGCTATAGGGTGCGTGTGCTTGCCAGAAAGACAGAGAGACAGAAAGCAAGAAATCACACCCGCCCCCAGGATGGATGGCCACGCCATAATCCCTTCTCCTCCATTCTCCTCTCAGGATCTTGGGCATGCACACATATGCGCCTGGCGTGAGTTTAAGCCACCGGGTCCAGGACTTGAACCACGGTCGACTACATGGGAGTTCAGCGATATAGCCATTATGCTAACTGCTGGTGCTGAGAGAGAGAGAGATTTTTAATATACATGGCACATGTGCTTGCCAGAGAGAGAGAGAGAGAGAGAGAGACAGAGAAAAAGCAAGAAATCACTTCCGGGGGGATAGCCATGCCACAATCCCTTCTCCTCCATTCTCCTCTCGGGATTTTGGGCATGCACAACACACGCACCCAGCGTGAGTTTCAAGCTGCTGGGTCCAGGACTTAAACCATGGTCAGCCATATGGAAGTCCAGCAATGGAATCATTAACGCCATGTGCTGGTCCCCTGGTTTCTTTAAGATAGCAAATTTCTCAGAATCATTTTCCATTCAGCAGGATTCTCCTCATAATTCTCGACCATGCCTTTGTCACAAGTCCCTTTGTGATGGTTAATTTTAGGTGTCAACTTGACCACATGAAGGAATACCTAGATAACTAGTACATGAAGTATTGTTTCTGGGTGTTTGTGAGGATGTATTTGGAGAAGAATGGCATGTGTTGGTCAACTGAATAAGGATGATGCCCACCCACAATGAGGGCACCAAACAGTCTGCTGGGGAATGCATGAAACAAAAAGGCAGAGAAATAACAAATTCGCTCTCTCTCTCTTTTGAAGCCCGATGTCCTCCTCCTGCCTGGGTTATCAGAACTCCAGGTTCTCCTGCCTTTGGACTCTAGGACCTGTACCAGGGGCCTCTGTTTCTAAGGCCTTTGGTCTTACACTGAGAGTTAGGCCATTGACTTCCCTTGTTTGGAGACCTTCAGACTTGAACTGAGATACACCACTGGCTTCCATAGTTCTCCAACTTGCAGGTGGCCTCTCATGGAATTTCTCAGCCTCCATAATCATGTGAGTCAATTCTCCTAAGAAATCCTTTCTCTTCTCTTTCTCCATCTCTGTCATATATATATATATAATATATAATATATATATATTATATATATATATTATATATATATGTATTTTAATATATATATATATATTTTTTAAAATATATATATATTTTTTTAACCTAATGATTCTCTCTGGAAAATCCTATCTTAGACACCATTCGTAAATCAAACACTAGCAAGAAATATAGAATTTCCATGACTGGCTTATGTTTATTACCTGGAATCAAATGAATGTTTGGGAGTCAGGTTTGTAACTGGGAAGCTGAGGCCAAAATGAGATTTACAATTTGTGTAGGAGAAGAAAGAGGAAGAAGAGAATAAGATTGAGTTTCCTAAGACAGTCTGGTAATACAGAAAGAATGTGGCTTGTTTCTGTACACTCTCAAGTAAGTAAAGGACCCATTCCTAGTCCTGACCCTACAGGAAATCAGAGAAAGACTAGAATTTCTCCAGCTATGACCCAAATGGTGTCACCTGGAGCAAGCGGTCATCCATCCATTCAACATATATAGAGCATTCAGAAAAACAGTGAGGATGAAAATGAATGGTCTGTGGTCCTACCCTTGAGGAGCTTATAGTCTAGTGAGGAGGTCATAACAGACTTACCAAGAACCACACATAACAGTGTGAACTGAGTCCCATGGCAGAGAGAATGCAGGGGTGGGGTGAGGGGGGAGGGATCAAATGAGAAGAATCACAGGTGTCTGACTAAATACTGAGTATGAATGTATCTGTCAGACAAATGATAGGGAAGGGTGTTCTAGGCAAAGGGAATAGCATGTGTGAAGACACTGAGACACAAAAGATAGGGCAGGATAAAGGGCTGGAAGATGTTTGGTGTTGCTGGTTTGTTAGAGTTGTCACAGATCAGGTTGATAACATAGGCTTTGCGTTGAAGGGTCTTATAAGCCATGATATGGAGATTGGGATCTCTGAAACAAGAGTCACTGAAGATTTCTCTCTCTTTTTTTTTAAGAATTATTTTATTTATTTTATTATTTTAATATTTATTTAATTTTTATTAATTACTTTTTAAATTTGCTAAATAGAGGCCACCTGCTGGCCCCTATTATTATTTTTTAATTTTCAATGTGCTCACCAGAGAGAAAGAAAGTGAGAGAGCAAGCTGCTAGGTCCGGGACTTGAACTCTGGTTGTCTATGTGGGGGATCCGACACCTTAACTACCAGGCCACTTGCTGGCCCCTCACTGAAGGACTCTAAGCAGAGGTGTGATCATGTCAAATTTGTATTTCCCAGAGCTTTTTCTAAAAGTAGATGGATGATAGTGCAGGATGAGACCCAAATCTGACAAATTCCTTAAGGAGGTGTGTTGTGTGGGCTGTTTCCTTATTGACAAAATGGGGTGCCAGGGTGGCACTGGACTACATCAGGTACCACAAATGCAGCTTCTCCCAAGGCTGGACCTGGATATAAGTCAGGTGCACCAAGCATGGTGGGGAGCAGCATTGGATGGGTGAAGCTCAGCCCTTCTAACATGGGGTGGCCACACGAAGCCCAGGCCATAGCTACTATCCTAGAGGGGCCAAAAGACCTCAAATCACTTTTTGTAAAAATCTCTCAGTTTTTACACGTTGGTAACTAATTCAAAATAAAAACCAATATTGGGACCAACAGTTAGCGTAATGGCTATGTCACTGAACTCCTATGTAGTCGACCGTGGTTCAAGTCCCAGGCTCAGTACCTTAAACTCACACCGGGCGCATGTTTGTGCATGCCCAGGATCCCGAGAGGAGAATGGAGGAGAAGGGATTGTGGCGTGGCCATCCCTCCTGGGGGGTGATTTCTCGCTTTCTGTCTCTCTCTGTCTCTCTGGCAAGTGCACGCGCCCTGTAGCAACAACCTCTCAAAAAAAAAAAGTAAATAAAAAAAAATAAAAACCAACATCAACAGCAAACGAGACTATGCAAGCTAAAGACATATCCGCCAGCAGAATGACTGTATTCTGCTGGTGTGCACTGGTTTGGGACCTTGGGACTGATAAACTCTAAGGCCTCATCCAGAAAGAGATACGACTCGATGTCGCAGCAATGATACTCTGTCATTGGTCACTCACAGTAAGTCAGTCACGTGGATGCAAATCTTTAGTTCTGTTTTAACAAGCCTCACCAGCTATCTCTAGGGTTAGCATTCATTCACTGATATTTTTATTTATTAATTCATTCATTCAACAAGCATTGTATAGTTCTAATTATATGCAAAGCGTTATTCAACTGAGGTGGAAAAAATGAACCTTAGGAGTTGAGGAACTGAAATTAGAACTTTCTCATAAGAAAGTGAAACTGGAGGCCAGCAGGTGGCATGGTGGTTGTGGTGCTGGATTCCCACATTCCCCACCACAGTTTGAGTCCTGGACCTGGTGGCTTGAAAATCACACTGGTAGTGTGTGCACGAGTGCCCAAAATCCCAGGAGGAAATGGAGGAGAAGGGACTGTGGCATGGCCTTCCCTCCCACCCCCAAGGGGTGATTTCTCATTTTCCTTTTCACTGCCTCTCTCTGTCTCTTTCTGGTGAGCACATGTGCCCTATGGCAAAAACCTTAAAAAAAAAAAAAAAAAAAAGGTGAAATTGGGCCAACCCTGTAGCACAGTGGTTAAGGAAGCTGAATCCCACGTGGTCAACCATGGTTTGAGTCCCAGTACTGATGACTTGAAAAAACATGCTGGGCACATATGTGTGGATGCCCCAAATCCTGAAATGGAGACATGGAGGAAAGAGAATTGCACCACTGGAGCCGACAAGTGGCATGGTGTTTGAGACATTGTACTTCCATATGGCTGACCAAAGTTCAAGCCCCAAACCTGGCAGTTTGCTTTCTCACTGTCTCTCTCTGTCTCTGTCTGGGTCAAATTAAAAATAAATAAATAAATAAATAAATAAATAAATAAATAAATAAATAAAATTAAATAAATATTTAAAAAGAAAAAGAATTGCATGATTATGTCCTATTGGGAATACTTTCTCTTTCCCTCTCCCTGGAGAGCACAAGCACCACATGGCAATAACAAGAAAGAAAGAAACAAAAAGAGAAAGAAAGAAGAAAGAAAGAAAGAAAAAGAGAGACAGAGAGAGAGAGAGAGAGAGAGAGAGAAAGAAAGAAAGAAAGAAAGAAAGAAAGAAAGAAAGAAAGAAAGAAAGAAAGAAAAAGGAAGGAAGGAAGGAAGGAAGGAAGAAAGGTCATTTCTCACCTGCTACCTCTGCCAACAGGTTTTGAAAAGAGGATTCTCTGCCTGGTCCAGGGTCTTGGTGTCCTCCCTTTCCAGTTCACAAGAGATCGGACATTCAGGACTGATGGGCTTACTGTTCCATCTGGGAGAAAAGATACATGACAAAAAAGAAAAAAAAAAAGGAAAGGAAAATAAATCACTGTTTAAGAAAGTGAATTATGGTGATTATTACAAAGCTAATATAAACAGGTGACATTTGGCAAGGAGGATTAAAAAAAGAAGCCGGTCTAAAATTTTCTTGGAAAAAAAATGCAGATGTAGAAAAAACATGTATTGTGTAGAATGTCTCTGGAAGGGCACATGCACACAAGAAACTGGTAATTTAATTCATTAATTTAATTCAACATAATTCTATTTAATCAACAGAAAGGAAATTTGAAATCAAATTGAGTTATAAATAAAGACAATGAAGCCATCATATACTAAAGCAAACAGAAGCATAAATTACCATTTTAAACTCATCTTAACCATTTTAATATTACATTTTAAATAAAGACCGTTACTGTATAAGAATTAAAAAGTTTTAAGATTATAAAATATTTTATATGTTTTATAAAATGGTGGTTAAGAGAGCTGAATCCCACATGGCTGACTGTGTGGTTTGAGTCCTGGATTTGGCAGCTTGAAAAACATGCTGGGTGCATGTGTGTGCGCCCAAAATCCAGAGAGGAGAAGGGATTGTGGTAGGGCTGCCTACTCTGTGGAGTGCTTTCTCATTTTCTCCCTCTCTGTCTCTCTGTCTCTGTCTTCTCTCTCCCTGGTAAGTGCATGCATCCAATAGCAAATTAAAAAAATAATCATTATAATAACCAGTCTTGTCCATGTAATGCAGAATGACATCATAAGTTTCAAAGACATATACATCCTTTATTTAAAATGTTTATTTCTTTAAGGAGAGAAAGAAGAGAGAGAAGTTCCCTCTGGGTCAGCAAGTGGTGTGGTCGTTAAGGTACTGGATTCCCATGTGGTAGATGACAGTTCTAGTCCCGGACCTGGCAACTTGAAAAATCACTTAGTGGGGGAGGGGCAGTGCCAGCAGGTGGCAAGGTGGTTGAAGCGCTGCACTCCCACATGATGGACCACAGTATGATATCTGGCTGCTTGCTTTCTCACTTTCCTTCTCTCTTTCTGGTCAAATAAAAAAAATAATAATAAATAAGATTAAATAAACAATTATTTTTTTGAGAGAGAGAAAAGAAAATCACGCCAGGTTCCTGTGTATATATATTCCAAAAGGAGAAAGGAGAAGAACAGATTGTGGCCATCCCCCAGTGGGTAATTTCTCACTTTTTCTCTCTCTGTCTCTCGGGCAAGCACATGCACCCAATCGCAAAAAATATTTCTGAATAAATAATTACACACAAAAAAAGACATATATGTCTGGCCCACCTGCATGGCCCAGTGGTGGTGTGCCACTCTGAGACGTTCAAGGTCACATGCAGGATCAGGGTTCAGCCCCGGGGCTGATCTGCACACACAGGGCACGTGCAGATGTGCCTGTGATCCTGACTGGGAGAGCTGGAGAGAGGATCATGGCATGAGACCTTGTTGAGGGAACTTCTCTCTTGCTTTTTGAAAATTTTATTTTATCAATTTTTTTTTTAGGTTTTTGCCATAGGGCATATGCACTCACCTGACAGAGAAGAGAGAGAGAAAGAAAGAAGAGGGAAAATGAGAAATTACCCTCCCAGGGCGGATGGCCACACCGTAATCCCTTCTCCTCCAATCTCCTCCTGGGATTTTGAGTCCCTCCGGAACTCAAATTGTGGTCAACTACATGGGAGTCCAGAGACATAACCATTATGCCATCTGCTGGTCCCAACGTTTATTTTTAAAAACCTGAACACAGGCTAAAGGACTAGCAATAGGGAACTGGTTAAACAAAGGCCATAATTGGGGCCAGCAGGTGGCATAGTGGGTCACAGTGCTGGATTCTCACATGGCTGACAGCGGTACAAGTCCCAGACCTGGCAGACTGAAACTCACACTGGGCGTGTGTGTATGCATGCCCAAAATTCAGAGGAGAATGGAAGAGAAGGGATTTCAGTGTTGCCAAACTCTCTGGTGGGTGATTTCTCACTTTCTCTCTCTCTGTGTTTCTCCAGAGAGCACACGTGCCCTATAACAAAAAAATCTCTTAAAAACAAATAAAGGCCATAATTGTGTCCTATATAGTCATTTAGCATGCTTCATATTTATTCACATAGAAAGCTATAACAGGGAGACATGTTTTGGCTTATAATATAATAAAGAAAAAATATTCTTTTTTTTTTTTTTTGGAGAGGTTTTTGCTATAGGGTGCGTGTGCTCACCAGAAAGACAGAGACAGAGAGACAGAAAATGAGAAATCACCCCCAGGGGGGATGGCCACTTGGCAAGCCCTTCTCCTCCATTCTCCTCTCAGGATCTTGGGCACACACGCACACGCACCCAGCGTGAGTTTAAGCCACGGGGTCCAGGACTCTAACCACGGTCAACTACATGGGAGTCAGCAATGTAGCCATTACGCCATCTGCTGGTCCCCCCCAAAAAATTCTAATAAATAGCTAGATTTATCCGGCCATGGAATGAGCAGCCTGGGGAATTCTTTTTTTTTTTTTTTTTTTTTTGCTATAGGGCGCATGCGCTCGCCAGACAGAGAGAGACAGAGAGACAGAAAGTGAGAAATCACCCCCCAGGGGAGATGGCCACGCTTCAATCCCTTCCCCTCCATTCTCCTCTCGGGATCTTGGGCACACACGCCCGGCATGAGTTTAAGCCACCGGGTCCAGGACTCGAACCGCAGTCAACTCCGTGGGAGTCCAGCGACATAGCCATTACGCTAACTGCTGTTCCCAGCCTGGGGAATTCTAATAAGGCTTTCTAGAAAGAGCCATCATCAGTCACACAGCTCCATGGCAATACGTTGGTTCTAGCAGGGATGGGAAAAACTAGGAGCAAGCAGGCAGGTCATGTGACTCGGGGAAGTGGTTAACCCCAGAAAGGTTGCTCACAGTGGAGATCATCAAATCAATGCCACAGGCTAGATCTGGAGGGCGTGGAGAAGCCACAGGAATAGAGTGCAGTAGAAATACACGAGCCATAATTTTAGGGTAGGTAGTAGTCAAATTGGAAAATGACAGATAGAGCCAGCCCCATAGCCTAATGATGAAGGGAGCAGGATCCCACACGGCCAACTGTGGTTCGAGTCCAGGCCCTGGCAGTTCTAGAAACACTCTGGGTGCAGGTGCATGTGCATATGTGCCCAGAATCCCAACAGAATCGAGAGATGAAGAAGGAATTGCAATGCTTTCTCGGAGAGAGAGAAAGCAGCCCCCAATGGGGAGGTCTCCCCCTTTGTGTCCTCGTGCATTTAAAAAAAGGGGGGAGAGGGTTCAGTAGGTGGCATGGTGATTGGGGGCGCTGGACTCCCACATGGCCGACTGTGGTTTGAGTCCTGGACCTGGTGCTTTGCTTTCTTGCTTCCTCTCTTTCTCTCTCCCTCTTGCTCGCTCTGTCCCTCTCTAGTCAAATTAAATATATAAGGGACCAGCAGATGGCATAATAGCTATGTCTCTGGACTCCCATGTAGTTGATCACAGTTTGAGTCCCAGACCCGGTGGCTTAAACTCATGCTGGGCACGTGTGCTTGGGTGCCTAAGACTTTAAGAGAAGAATGGAGAAGGGATTGCGGCGTGGCCAACTCCCTGCAGGGGGTGATTTCTGTCTCTTTGTCTCTCTCTCTTTCTGGCAAGCTCATGTGCCCTATAGCAAAAAAATCTCCAAATAAATAAATAAATAAAGTAAAATCATTCTTACGAGAATTTTAAGGGGCCTGCAGGTGGCATGGTGGTTATGGACGCTGGACTCGCACATAGCCGACTTTGGTTCAAGTCCCTGACCTGGCAGCTTGCTTTCTCACTTTCTCTCTCCCCTTCCCCTCCAAGTCAAATTCAAATAAGTAACTAAATAAAGTTAAATAAAATAATTTTTAAAAATAGAATTTTAAAATTTAAAAAATTTTAAAAAGGAGAGAAGACGACTAGGTAAAATTCATTTTAACACTATATTTTAATTAACCCAGTATATTCAGACTATTATCATTTTGACGTGCAATCAACATGTACATTCCCCAACGAGATATTTCTAGTCTTCCTGGGCCTCCAGAACCTGGTGTGTGTTCTCTGTCTCCAGCACATTCTGCGTGTTTGATAGCAGCGAGCCCCACAGCACTGTCCAGGGTCTGGGGTGCCGAAGCGTCAGCACAAGTGACGTGAGGAGCCAGTGCTATAGACTCAGAGGCCGTCTTGTTCTCGGCCTCCTCTGTGAGGCGTGCGTGGTGAGGGAGGGTATGGATACTCGATGAACGGCCTGCCTGAAAGGAGGTCGGAGAACGCGTGGAGGGTAAGGTCCCCAGTCAGCAGAGCTGGGGGAGGGACAGAGTTGGACTTTGCTGTCCTTTCCAGCCTCTACCTCTGGGGTAGGTTTCGGACTCTGACCTCAGTTTTTGTCTAACAGAACAGGCAGATGCTCAATTCCAAGTTATTACTGTTAATACCAGGTGCCGACAGACAGAAAAAGAGACAAAAATGCCTCAGCGGACCAAAACACCGCACATTTGTCTTGGTGGCAGCTGCGCCTCGGTGCCGCCTAGAAAACACAAAGCAGGTGGAAGACCAGAGAGGAGCTGGGGAAGTGACTCGGTGGCTTGTTGGCTGGGAAGGAAGCCGGGAGGCCCATGCTTCCACACCAGGATGGTGCCGGGAACTAAGGAACTAGGACGTGTGCTTGGCAGTGGGGCAGACCGTGCAGAGAAGAGCAGACATTGCTCCTGGCTCTGTGAGGTGGACAGAGGGTATCCTGATAATGAGTCACACATCTATAATTCATAGCTCTGTCTTGCTTAACAGAGGTGTCTATATTGCATAATGCTTATCTCTCCTTTCAGAGGTTCTATTCCAGCAAGCCTGGGGTCTGGGTGTAACAATCATTCTAGAAGATTCTAGAATGGAACAGCCCCCCCCCCCCCCCCCCCCCCCCCACTCATCAGGGACAGTGCTAGGATAGACATCAGGGACCCAAGGACCCGCCTGTGAGGAACTGAGATCTCTATGGGGAAACCTGGCTGGGACGTAGAGGCAGGACAGGGGATGCCAGAGCGCCAGCTCCCTGCATCACGAACAGAAACCAGAGCCTCCTTTCAGACCTCTCTGCCTGGACTAGTGCTGACGGGGCGCGATGTCAGCAAGAGTCGTGTGCTCTTCCCTGAGTTAAGTCTACACTGGAGACGGCAGTTTCCACTTAGTTGATTCGGACTTGCTCTCTAACCTTGCGTGGAGTCCGCAGCAGCAGTATGGAACCTTGTGACCCCTGATTTGGGGACCCTAGAGTTAAAAATAACAACCCAGAAATGGATTGACCTAGATGACTCAAAAGGCAAAAACGATTATTTGGTGTGAGATCGAACCAAGGCGTTAAGGTAGTGCTGTCTTTCTCGGGATATGTCACCAGAGGGCGCCAAGTGTCCTCCTGCAAAAGACGTTTCTCTGGTTTCTCTCTCTCTCTTTTTTTTCTTTCCAGAATTAAAAATGTTTAATGTAGTTCAAACAGCGTCTGGTTCATTTTAGCTCCTTCACCGCCAAACTTGGGGGCAGGGACTGCTTCAGCTTCCCCGCCTTCTCTCTGTCCGTGACGACCAAGGTATCTGCTGCATCGAACTTTAAACTTCACATTATCCTTATTTTTCTTGATTTTGACAGATTTGGCGTCCTATTGTCGGGCTGTTAGCAGAAAGTCTTTGATTTCTTCAATTTTCCGAGGCATGACGGGGAGCATGGGGAGAGGGCGCCGACGGCATGGCGCGAGAGACGCTCACCCGAAAGCGGTTTCTCTTGAACAGAACCCACAAGAGCAAAGCGACAGTCTCCTGCGAAGTAGGAGGCAGAAGAGAAGGGACAGGTAGTCCCTGGTACAGACTTCTGAGGCATGGCACCTGGTTGACGTCAGCTTTCTGTTAAAGATTGATAGGAATTTCCACGAAATTGCCCAAACCGTCCCGGCTTGTTTAACGCCACACTGGTTTGCATGTCTTAGGCCTGTGTAGACGCAGCCCGGGCACCGCGTCCTGTGCTCCTGCCTCTGGAACTCGCTTTGGGGCGCCCGCATGCTAGTGCCCATGCCGTCTCCCCGGAGTACTCACCTGTGGACAGCTCTTTGGCCTGACTCTGAGTTTGCAACCCCGGGCTGTCAATCCACCGTGCCCATGTCACACAGGGAAACTGAGTCTGGGGGACGTGTGTAGAATCACACTTCAGGTGAATCTGGTGACCGAGGTAAAACTTCTGTATTTTCCAACCCATGAGCATCCCCAACAGAAAGGGGGCTCGGTCCATGTAGGTGATCATCTAAAGTTTAAACAAGGGGATCAAAGCGCAAAAGATCCGGGTGGTGCCAAGGGGCGGGGGCCAGAGCCGCGCTGTGCTCGCCTGCAGAATTCCCGGGTCGTGCTGCCACCTCCTGGACAATTAGGAAATTAAACTCAAACTTGGCCATAGGACTTCCTTTTCCATTAAAACGGTATTTCGTAAAAGAACTGGGACTTACTGTATTCTGCAATAATTATTTTTTGTGATGCATTTGTTTGGCACTTATAAACCCCATGATCAACATTAGATACATATGAAGTGCCCGAGGTGTAAAGACATGAAATTTCACAACGAACTACTGAGAAATTAAATCAATGACTTCAGGTCTTCTAGACTCCAACTTCCTAAGTGTGAAAGATCTGTTGATATGGAATATTTTCCAATGCACTTACCACATAATCACGGACTCACAGAACATATTCTGAATTAAAATAATAGCAAAGGGCCAGCCAGTGGCATGGTGTTTAAGATTGCTGTGGTCAACTGTGTGGTTCTGTGGGTTGGAAAACACGCTGAGCGTGTGTGCCCCGAATCCGAAGAGAAGATATTGTGGCATGGCCATCCCACTGGGGGGGTGTTTTCTCTTTTTCCCTGTCTCTCTCCAGTGAGCCCATTCACTCAATAGCAAAAATTTTTAAAAATAAATTAATTAAATAATAGCAAATATTTGTTGCAGATTTATATTGTTCCCATACTTTATATGGATAAAGTATTTTATGAATAACAAAGTATCCATATAATCCCCCCAAATTTATGCTGTTATCACCTCCATTTTACATATACAGAAGCAGAGGTGCGGGTTATGGTGGAGCTGGCCTGCAGTCACACAGTAAACAGATGACGAACTCGGAGTCCACGCCAATCAGTCTGATCGGGAAACTAGGCTCTTCACTGTGAGAGCAGTGCTTCTCACACTGTGGCTGCCGGAGAAGCATTAGCATTGTTCCTTGGAAACCCGATTAAACTGCAAATTCTGGGACAGCCTGTGGCCTGTGGTTAAAGTGGTTAGGTCTACCCACATGGCCGACCACACAGTTCGGACCCAGTGGCTTAAAAAACACACTAGGCATAGGTGTGCATGACTGAAATACCAAACGGAGGGAGAAATGGAGAAGAGATTACGCTGTGATCATTCCCACAGGGTGGAGGGTGCCTCTCTCTCTCTCTCTCTCTCTCTCTCCCCCCCCACCCTGGGAGCTCATGTGCTCTCTGGAAAATTAAACAAAAGCAGAACCATGGGGCCATCGGGTGGCATAGTGGCTAAGGCAGTTTGAGTCCTGGACCTGGTGGCTTGCTTTCTCACCTTCCCCCCCTCTGTCTCTTTCTTGTCAAAATAGTAATAATAATACATCTAATTAAATAAATAATTCTAAAAAAAAAAAACCTGCAATTTCTCAGACCCCACTCCAGACCTCTGAATCTGGGGATGGGAGCCAGCTGATCCCAGGGGATTTTGCCGCAGGTGGAAGGTTGGCATCAGCTGACCTAGGTTATGCTACTTCATTTGTCAGAATATTTAAATAGCCCCCCTCGCCCCCATCCGTGGCAAGTGGTAAAGCAGATTGCTCTGGGTGAGCTCCCTGAGCTGAGCACACCGGTGCCCATGCTCTGGGGCTGGCTGACACTGGAGATGGAGCTTGGCATCAAGACCCTGTCAGGGGGACCTGTTTCTCTGTCCCTCCATCTCTGTCTCTCTGCCTCTCTCACTCATGAAAGAAATGAATCAAATAATTTGTAAAAAGAACATATTTATTTTTTGCAGTGTTTAAAAGACTTTTTTATTAGCATTTAGCTCTGAAAAAAAGGTTTTAAATTTTGCAAAAAAAAAAAATTCTTCTAATTTGAATATTCTATGAAGTACCTCATTTTCTCCCAAATTTTCCTTAAACTAAAAGAAAACCAGGTAACATTAGTGCAGTGCAGAGTCCACTGTAGATATGGTGCCATTTTGCTTATTCTGCATCTCTTCTTCAGTGGTAAATCTAGCTCACTTCTGCTACATTCCTCCTCTCTGGAATCACTTCCTGATCCACCTTCAACCCTGGTGGATTGCTTGTCATGGGAAGAATTTTCACAGGCTTTGTCTGTGGGGACAGCTTTTCGTTGGGGTAAAATAGTAAATAAATGCTTCTTGCCGGTCTTTTGTTTCCAGGTATCACAGAAAATCTCAAACACATGATTAACTGCCAAAACTCAGTGACTGTTCCTCTTCAGGAAGTTTCCAAGGGGGAGCCAAGCATGATCCATTCCATTATCTGAGGCCTGGTTCTGCGCGAGTCCCTCATGGTGGTGGTGAGCTACTAACCTCCAAGTACATAAGCCTTTGCTTCAGCTCATTCCTTCAGTACAGTAGGTGAATCTGATGTCAGATAAATCAGGTCTTCTCACGTGAGTTCGCGGTGGTGTTCTGGTTGGAGGTAGGTGTCCTTCCAGAGGATCCATCCTTCGTCATTTTCACCCAGGTTCTCTTCCAGCTGGCCTCCACGGCCTGTCAGGTAAAACTGCATGGGATGCAGTGCTAATCTGTTTTCTGCATAACAGCGCTGGATCTGCTTATGAAGTTTTTCATGTCCTTTAATACCATCCAGTCACCAAAACTACAGTCAGCGATAAGGCGGCGTGTGCTGGGAACGTGTCTTTGAACACGTTTTCTGTCATTTCCATCCGAGTTTGATTCCAGTTGACGCTGTCGCTCTAATTTCTTTCTCTTGCGCTTTTCCTTCCTTTTTTGTTTGCAGAGTTCTCATTCTTCCCTTTGTTTCTGTCTCCTGAGCTTTCATTTGTTGCTTAGAGAATGCCTCAGACCCTTCACCTAACCTTGGCTTCTCGCTTTCCTCTGGATTTTCACTTATACCTTGCTTTCTGTCACCATTAGAAGTTTCAATAAATACTGGCAATGATTCACATGACATTCTTTGGTCCCTCCGAGCTGAGGAGTTGATGAGGAAGGTGAGAGCTTGCTCAGAAGGCCCGTGTGGACGGTCTCCGTACTGCTGCACGTCCTCCTCCTGAAACTTCAACTCCGAGTCAGGGGCGGTAGTTCCACGGGTGAGGCTACAGTGACCTACTTATTTATTTTTTAGAGATTTTTTGCTATCGGGCACGTGCACTTGCCCGAGAGAGACAGAAAGTGAGAAATCACTCCCTCTTCCCCAGAGAGAATGACCACGCCACAATCCCTTCTCCTTAAGTCTCCTCTTGGGACTTTGGGCATGAACACACATACACCCAGTGTGAGTTTCAAGCCACTAGGTTTGGGACTGGAACTGTAGTCGACTACATGGGAGTCCAGTGACGTAACCATTATGCCATCTGCTGGTCCCAAGAGAACATATTTAAATAAAAGCAACTCTGCTTCTAGAGCTATCCTGGAACTCAACAATAAACAGCATGGTAGACATACTGTCATTTATGTTACTTCAGGTAAGGGGCATATTCAAGACAGTGCTGGACTTAAGGAAAAAGTGTATTTTGAAACAGAGTAGTATAAAATTAAGATATTTAAAAAGAAAAAAGAGTGCATTTCTCACACTCATCCAAACCCCTGGTGGCTATCGGGGTTTCTCTGTTCATCCTAAGTGGCTTTACTTGGGTAATAACCCCCACTGCCACCCTGAAAAAAAAGCCCAAGGGTGGTGTGGGTGGCTCTGAAGAGACTCAAAGGCATGCACCCAAATGCCCATTCTGGAGGCTGGTGGCAGGGAGTAATCCCACCTTTGCTTTAAAAACAAAGCACAAAGCAGATATTAAAGACAGAGGAAATTCTCTGGGCAGTGTTTTTTTTTTCCCCCTTCAACTTTTTTTTTAAGACTTATTATTTAATTTTACTTGTTATTATTTTTATTTTTATTTTACCAGAGAGCAAGAAAGGGAAAGTGAGAAATCAAGCCACCAGGTCTAGGACTCAAACCGCAGTCAGCCATGTGGGAGTCCAGTACCTTAATCAACATGCCACCTTCCAGCCCCATCCCCTTCTGCTCTTTTATGTCCAAAGAAAAAATGGAGTAGCTTTCCTAGCAAGAGTAGGGCGTCACAAGCCCAGGTGTGTGACTTGGGGTTACAGCCGCTTAACTAAGCTGGAACTCTGTTTTGTGGAAGTCTCCTCCCCGCATGGTTCCAGGTCGGTACTGTGGAATTTCCACGCCAGCACTGTGACCCTTCCTTCCACTCTCAGCGGGCCGGAGCAGGGCACCAGGCACTGTGCTGCTCTTGCTCATGTGACCACTTCTGGCGGTCTCTGCTGGCTCTCCTGGAGTGTGGGCAGCCTTTGGGCTCAAGGCTCCCCCAGGCCCAGGATTCCTGGGCTTGGTGTGTGTCTAAGTTCAGAGCAGAGTGCTCTGGCTTTTCCTGTAGGAGACCTATCTAGAAGAAATGTATAGGCTCCAGTCTGTCCTCTGGTTCCAGATACGTGCTTGTGGGTTCAAGATTTTTTTCCTTTCTTATGTTTTATTTTATTTATTTAAATGCATTACAGGGCACATGCACTCACCAGAGAGAGATGCAGAGAATGAAGGAAAGTGAAAAATCACCCCCCCCCCCCCCGGGGAACGGCCATGACACAATCCCTTCTCCTCTCTCAGGATTTGGGGTACTCATGCACACGTGCCCAACTTGTTCTTCAAGCTCCTGGGTCTGGAATTTGAATGTGCAGTTGGCCAGTGGGATCCAGAGTCTTAACCATCAGGTGCCCTGCTGGCCCAGGCCCCCCAAACTGTTAAGTGCCTGTAGTATTTCCCCTACATCAGTCCTGGTGGAGTCTGTTTTCTCTGATTGAACTCTGACTGGTACATGGGGACAGAGAGCAGACACCCCATCTAAAAGGACACAATGAGACAATGGACAAGCCGGGAGGGATCTGGAAACTGAGCCTGAGAGAAGAAAAGTGCTGGAGTTTATGGTATACTGGCCGAGTAAAAGGGCATTGTTAGGGTGAGCTCGTTTTCATGGAGAGAAAGATGAGCCAAAATGCTGTTACCCTGACCCATTCTGAACACGGGGTTACCTGAGCATCAGAGGCTGCTGAGGACTCCTCCACTGGGAGGACACTCTGCATTTGGTGGCATGGCCAGACCTGGGGAGACCGCACCACTCACTCCTATTCACTGTGTGCACGCATGCTCTATCATGAATAAAGAAAAAAATATATATAAAGCATCTAGACTTATCCTGACCACACAGTAAGCACTATTTATATGTCTTCCATTTATTTAGAGGAGGCATTCACATTCACAAATAATGTAGATTTTACTGATGTCTGTTGGAGAGAACTCATCTCAACTTTACCCCCAAAAAGTGCTGGATTCCTACATTGTCAACCATGGTTTGAGTCCTAGACACAGCCCCTTGGAAAATCACACCACGTGTGTATGCGTGCATACTCAAAATCCCAAGAGGAGAATGGAGAAGGGATTGCAGTGTGGCCATCCCCACATTGAGGTGATTTCTCACTTTTCCTCTCTCTGTTTCTCTCCAGCAAGTGCATGCACCCTACAGCAAAAACCTAAAAAAATTTTAAAATAAGAAAGAAAAGAAAAGAAATAGAAGTTCAGGTGCAAAGGGTCCATCGAGAGTGGCTGTGGCAGGGATGTGAGAGCAGATGGGAGCCTTTCCTGCCCGGATTACCAGTTGCTGAGCATCCGCTGTATACCAGGCGGTCCCCTAGACACGACTCCCAGGGCTTCATTCAACCTATTGGGTGATACCATCTTGTTTCCCAACAGTAGCTGAAGCCAAGAGAGGCTGGATAATTGCCCAAGATCACAGAGCCGCGGGGTCGGGTGGGAAAGCAGGTTCGTGTGGACTGTGCGCCAGCCCTCACTGTGCACTGCAAAGCCTGCCCTTCAATTTCCTTGTCATTGTCAGAAAAATTTTAAAAGAGGGTGTTCTTTGCTTAGGGCCAGGAAAGAAAGGGTGAGGCTTAGTTCTGTGGGCACTAAGGAGGACAGGAGCAGGCGCGTGTGCGTGTGTGCATGCCCAAAATCCCAAGAGGAGACCGGAGGAGAAAGGACTGCAATGTGGCCATCCCTCCAGGGGATCTGTAAAATGAGAGTAATACTTCCTCATGGAGTGTGTCAGTTTGCTTGGGCTGCAGTAACAAGAACCAAAAATTCAGTGGCCTAAAACAACAAAAATGGGGCCAGCAGGAGGCGTGGTGGTTAAAGTGTCGGACCCCCACATGGCTGACCACGTTCAAGTCCCAGACCTGGCAGCTTGCTCTCTCTCTTTCTCTCTCTCTCTCTGGTGAGCACATATGCCTTATAGCAAATTTAAATAAATAATTATTTGGAAAACAACAACAACAACAAACAAAAGCAACAGAAACGGATTCTTTCCCAGTACTGGTGGTAGAAGTGCCAAGTCACGGGATCAGCGGGACCTGCGCTCTCTGAGAGTCCCAGGGAAGGACCCTTTCTTGCCTTTTCCAGCTTCTGGTGATTATAGGCAACCCCTGGCACTCTTTGCCTAGTGAATGCTCACTCCCACCCCACTCTATCTTCACGGCTTTCTCTCCTGTATGTCTTAGTCCTCAAAGTTCCCTCTTATTATAAGGACAGTAGCCTGAGGGCCCACCCTAATCCTGTTTCATCTCATCTCAAACGGATTCATCTGCAAAGGCCTTTTTTCAAATGAGATATCGGTTACAGATCCCATGGGCTGGAACTTGAACATATCTTTTGAGAGAGATACAACTTCACAGACCATATATTGTATTTGTTTTATATACACATATTTAGATTTATTTAATCAATTTTATTTGTTATTTTAAAATTTTTACCAAAGAGAGAGAGAGAGAAAGAAAAAGGGAAAATGAGTAAACAAGTCACCAGGTCTGGAGCTCAAACCGCAGTCAGCTATGTGGGAGTCCAGCACCGTCACCACCATGTAACCTACTGGTCCCCCCATACATTACATTTGTATGGGTAAAATACAGTGCCTAGAGGCAAATAACCACGTAGTAAGTGTAGCAATTATGGGTTCTACTAGAAAGTATCTACTAGAAAATACGTAAAAATATCTGTAAAATAATTATGCTTCAAGTAGTAGAATTAGTTAAGGAGGGGCTGGCCTGTAGCTACTGGTTATGAAAGCTGGATCCCACACGGCCGACCCTATGGTTCAAATCCCAGACCCAGCAGCTTGAAAAACATACCTGCATGTGTGCATCCATGCCCAAAATCCTGACAGGATGGAGATGTGGAAGAGAAGGGATTGTGGTGTGACCATACCAGTCATGGGGTGCTTTCTCCTCCCTTTCTCTCTGTCTCGAAAGAGCACATGCTCCCTCTGGCAAATTAAAAAATGATAATAATTTCTTAAGGAAGACAGCATTTGTATTTTTTCATGATGAATCATTTAACTGAGTGATTCATTCAAATTATCTAAAGTTTTCCAATATTGTTTCCCTCCTTCACTTCCTTTCTTCCTTCTTTCCAGTACCACAAGGGTGTGTTTGGTCTTCCTCCTATGGGATAGAGAAGAGGCAGCCTGGGATGTGGGATCCATGTGGGATCCAGTGCCTCAATCTCCACACCACCTGCTGACAGGTGTATAGCATAACTCTTAAAAAAGAGATTTTGATGTATTACTGCCTCTGGTTTTGTTTGGTTGGTTTTTTTATTTAATCAATTTTCACAACAGCTCTAGGAAGAGCTTGTATACTTCTCCCACTTCTGAAAAGGCAGACACTTGAAATGATTTTAAGATAGGAGACAGAGATCCTAAAAGTATAGCTAGGGTATAGGTGAAGTCTGCTTGCTATCCCCCACTGTGCCCGTGTCTCTAATTCTTCATGAGCTGAGGACAAGAACCCATGTCCTGCTACTGGTTCTGGGCCTGATCACCCCTGTACCCCTGTGTTCCTATGTCAATTTCACTAATGTTGCTCCAGTAAATGAAATAAGCTTAAACTCAGGGTTTTGTTGTTCTAAACCATAACTTTTCTGAAAGTGTGATCTTTCAGAAAAAACATGGGTGCTGTTTTTCCTCAGTTTCTTGGAAAAAAAAAAACTTAAAGAATTTTAATTTTTCAGAGGTTTATTTTTCTGCCTTTTCTAACTATAGGGTTTCCATCTTTCATAGAGACTGGCGGGTGATGATTTATTCTTTCACATTTCCTCTCAAGCTCTGTTTTTCCTGCGTGAAAACTCTAAATGATCACTTGCCATCCTGACGGCTCTCAAGCCAGTCAAGGCCAGCTCTCCACACTGACTTCTGGGCAGTTTGGTTAAGCCCGGAGCATTAATACTCCCAGATGTGCTCGGACCAGGACAAACTGAGTTCTGAGTTGAGATCCAAAAGGTATTTGGAAATCATTCTCTGAACCTAATTGCCTAGCCCACTTTGAAACACACATCTTTGATTCCCCTGGTTTTAAAACCTCAAAAGTCTTACCCTGGCTTGATGTAGGAATATATATATTTTTTTTAATTTTCAGAGTTCACTTTTTTTTTTTTTTTAGAGGTTTTTTGCTATAGGGCGTGTGCGCTCGCCAGACAGACAGCGAGAGACATAGAGACAGAAAGCGAGAAATCACCCCCCAGGGGGGATGGTCACGCCGCAATCCCTTCTCCTCTCGGGATCTTGGGCATGCACACACACGTGCCCTGCGTGAGTTTTAAGCCACCGGGTTTGGGACGCGAACCGCGGTCGACTACGTGGGAGTCCAGCGACATAGCCATTACGCTAACTGCTGGTTCCCCAGAGTTCACTTTTTGTAGGGTTTTTGTTTTTTGGCCATGGGCCATGTGTACTCACCAGAGACAGACAGACAGAGAGAGAGAGAGGGTAAGTGAGAAATCACCCCCCACACACACACCAGGTGGGGACAGCCATGCCACAATCCCTTCACCATTCTCCTCCTGGGATTCTGGGCATGTGTGCATATGTGCCGGGAGAGAATTTTCAAGCTACGTGGTCCAGGACCCAAACCACATAGTTGCCCATGTGGATCTAGCACCTTAACCTCCATGCCATCTGCTGGCCCCATAATTAACTTTTCATTTTCCATTCAGCAGAGACCAGAAAAGACTAAAAATAGAATCACATTTAAATCAGTCTCTCTCCTTCCTTACTCAACAATTAGACAGACGATAAACACAGGAAAGTCTGGGATGGCCTGTCTAGTATGGCCTGTCTGCAGGTTTCCCTTCATGTGGGCTTGAAGTAGAAAATGCAGGAAAGTGAGGGATGGGGGAGGTGGAGGCAGCAGCCCTGAGTCCTGGCCGAGCTGGGTGACCACAGGCAGGTCACTTATACTTTTTGGGAGTTAGACCATGGCAGCCATGAAGAAGAATGCTTCAACATTTAATACAAAACTCAGAATTCTCCCAGAAAATGAATCTTCCTGAGAGAAACATTGTAATTTTGTAAATCATAATTCAGATTTTACAGGTACAAGTTATTTGTATAAATTCCCCTAACTAGGGCTAAATATAAATCCATCTGTCTTTTCAGATGGATATTTCTATTTTATTTGGATGTGGAAGGGAAGAGGGCATATTTTCCTAGTAAACATGCTCTGTTTACTAGCACTAGGTAACTCAAGGCCATTACTTTAAAAATCTTGTACAGATAAACCATGGAAGGCAAGACTTAGAAAGGAAAAGGAAGGAAAAGCAGATGAATTTTCCTTTAAAAACAACTCATCTGGAGGCCAGCTGGTAGTGTGGTAGTTAATGTGCTGGATTCCCACACGGCCAACTGCAGTTCAAGCTCTGGACCCAGCAGCTTAAAAATCACACCAGGTATATGTGCGTGCATACCCAAAATCTCAGGAGGAGAATGGAGAAGAGATTGCTGTTTGGCCATTCCCCCTTGTGAGGTGATTTCTCACTTTCCCTCTCACTGTCTCTCTGTGTCTCCTGCAAGTGCATGTGACATATGGCAAAACCTTAAAAAGGACACAAAACAAAACAAACAAAACAATTCATCTGAGTTTGAATTGAGAGAGCACAATAAGATCATTTGATGCTTTTCAGTGGTGCTGGCTACTTGTCCACAAATTTCTTGCCTCAAAGTAAATACACAATTATGTCTTAGAATCCATCTTTATTCTTGCCTACATTCTAAATTAATAATATTGAAATACAATGGGAAAGAATTTTGAAATAAAAACAGAAACAGCATGAGACAAAATAGCCTCTAAATTATCTTCAAAAACAGGTGGTTGGAGCCAGCAGGTGGCACGGTGGTTAAGGCAGCAGGATCTCACATGGCCAACTACACAGTTTGAGTCTAGGGACCCAGTGGCCTGACAGTCATGCCAGGTGTGTGTGTGTGTGTGTGTGTGTGTGTGTGTGCCCAAAATCTCAAGAGGAGAATGGAGAAGGATTGCAATGTGGCCATCCTCTCCTGGAGGGAGGGTGATTCCTTATTTTTCTCTCTGTCTCTGGTGAGAGCACATGCCCTATAGCAAAAAATAATAAATAAATAAATAAACAAGTGGGCAAAATAAACTTCTAGAATTCCAATTGCAACTCTGGATGTTCACATTATAAACTGAAAGAATGATGTTGATTTACGGCCTTCAAGTCTAATGACTTTGCCTCCAGGTTTTCTAATTAAAACAAAAAATCTATAGTGTATGCTCCTTATTCTATAAAACACAAGCAATATCTCTAGTTTTCCCTATGTTGTTTTTACTTGGTCTACAGACTACCCTTAACTGACCCCTTGTTCCTCTCAAAATAAAAGTAAAGTAACTTAACCACGAGGGAAGTCTTCTCTTTAGAGAATGTTCGTTCATTCATTCATTTGAATGTTTATCAAGAGCCTCTGAGCATGTAGTAATGAACTGAAGCAAAGCCATGATCTCATGACGCTGGGCTGTAATGAGGGGAGACCTATAATAAACAAATACGTGTGTATAACTTAAGCTGATGATCCATCCTATGAAGAAAAATGAAGCATCATAAAGTGCAACCTCCAAGTGGGGGACATGATTTTACTTTGGTAGGTGGTCAGGGAAGAGGTCTCCCCGGTAAGGTGACATTCAAGCAGAGACCTGAACAAAGTTTGTAAGTGAAACGTGAGGTTATCTGGAGCAAGGGTTGGCACAATTTTCTGTAAGGGGCCAGATAGCTATTTTTAGCTTTGGGGGCCACACAGTCTCTGTTGCAACTACTCACCTCTGCTCTTGCAGCAAAAAAGCAGCCACAGACAACATAAATGAATGGGTGTCGCTGTGGTATGATAAAGCCTTATTTGTGAGCAGTGAAATTTGAATCTCATATGATTTTCATGTGTCACAAAATATTATTTTTTCCAACCTTTTAAGAATTAAAAAAAATAAATCTTAGAAGCTATACAAAAGAAAAAAAAAAAAAAATAGTACCAGGGGTACATTTGACCAAAAGACTGTAGTTTGCTGATCCCTGATCTCTGACCCCTCTGTGTTTTTTTTCAAGTAAACACATTCCAGGAATTCCAGGAGAGGGAACAATTAGACCCTGAAACAGCAGCATGAGTGACTCCCTGATAGAAAATGAAGGAATGGTCTATGCAGGACCATTAATTAGTAGTCACCGTGGGAGAAAGCTTCACTCCAAATTATTTTTACCTAACAGAGTCAGCTTCTAACTTTGTCTTCAAGACCAAAATGTGTTCTGTATTAGACTCCATTTGAAGACAGGTACCACGTTCCAGAGGAGAGAATGGGTCTGAACTCACCTCCTGTCAGATCAGCAGGGCATTAGGTCCTCACAGGAGCACAAAGCCTATTGTGAACTGCATATACGAGGCATCTAGCTTGTGCACTGCTTATGAGGATCTAATTCCTGGTGACCTGAGGGGAGCTGAGGCAGTGATGCTAGTGCTGAGGAATAGCTGCAAATACTGGATCATGGAGAGTTGTATAATTATTTCATTATATGTTACAATGTCATAGCAATAGAAATAAAATGCACAATAAATGTAACATGCTTGAATCATCCCCAAATCATCACCTGACCCCAGCCTGTGGAAAAACTGTATTTCACAAAACTGGTCCCTCAGCCAAAAAAGCTGGGAACTGCTGACCTCAAGGGCTTGTTACACCAAGCTATTACATCCTAACCCAGGGCTCCTGAATTAAGGTATTAACCTTGGTATGAACCAAGCCAGTTCAGAGTCTTTTCCTCAGAGAAGCCTCCCCAGAGGGGCAGAGCCTGAGAATATGTGTTCCTGAGTTCTCAGGAGATGCTGACACTGTTGGTCCTGGGACCATACTTAGAGAGTCACTGCCCCGCGGGGTCAGCTGCTCCAAAGGAAAAGGGGTGAGGCCTAGCACTCTTCTGTTTCTCAGTCTTCAAATGGGGGTAGTACCTGAAAAGTTAACCTGCAGCCAGCTGTAGGTAAGATAAAATAGTGCCAGACTGATTATAGCCCCTCTCATGCATACATTCCCTTCCTTTGTTGCCTTCTCTTCTGTGACTTTTTAGAAATATGCTGTAGGATGCTCACAAGAAAAACGGAGAGAGAGGCAAAGCCAGAAAGCTCTCCCAAGGAGGGATGGCCACTCCACAATCCTTTCTCTTCCATTCTCTTGGATTTGGGGCATACATGTACACATGCCTGGCATATTTTTCAAGCTTCTGGGTCTGGGGATCAAACCATGCAGTCAGCCATGTGGGAGCCAGCTGCCTTAATCCCCATGCTACTGGCTGGCCCCTTTTCCTGCAACTGTTTAAACTTTGCTGGAAGGCTTAGAATTTATAAGCATATTTTGGCACCAGCAGATGGCATAATGGTTACATCGCTGTACTTCTAAGTAGTCGACCACGATTTGAGTCCTGAACCTGATGGCTCTAAACTCACGCTAGGCATGTGTGCAGACGTGTCCAAAATCCCAAGAGAATGGAGGAGAAGGGATTGTAGTGTGGCCATCCCCTGGGGGAATGATTTCTTGCTTTATGTCTCTCTGTCTCTCTGGTGAGCACACGTACCCTAACCTAATCCTACTTACCTTCCCAAACAAAGCCCCATCTCCAAATACCACCATATTGCGGGCTATGGCTTCAGCATATGAATTTTGGAGGGGAAAATAATTCAGCTCATAACATTCTACCCTGGCCCTTCAAAATAATGTTCTATTGGCATGCAAAATACATTCATTCCATTTCTGTAGCTTCAAAAGTATCACCTTGCTTCAGAACCAACTCAGGAGTCTAAAGTTCAAAGTCTCCTCTATTTATCACCTAAGTCAGATATGGATGAAACTGAGGATACGATACATCTTGAAGCAAAATTCCTCTCCAACTGTGAATTTGTGAAACCAGAAAAGCTGTATGTTTGAAAAATATAATTGTGGGGGAGCAGCAGATGGCATAGTGGTTATGTCACTGGACTCCCACATGGCCAACCGTGGTTCGAGTTCCAGGCGTGGTGGCTTGAAACTCATCGGGTTCTTATGAGTGCATGCCCAAGATCCTGGGAGGAGAATAAAGGAGAAGGGAGTGTGGTCATTCTTTCGGGGAGGGGGGGCGCTCCTCACTTTCCCTCTCACTGTCTCCGTCTCTCTCTCTACAGCAAGTGCATGCGCCCTAAGGCAAAAACTTCTGCAAAAGAAAAGAAAAATAGTGGAACAAAAATAGAATAGACATGTCCATCCACAAAAGGGAGAAATAAAGAAAGAAGGGGTGATGGGTTCCTAGCAAGTGTAAAATTTAGCAAAGCAAATTCTATTAGATCTTGAGGTCAGCCAGTGGCGTGGAGTTAAAGTGACTGGAACCTACATGGCTGACAGTGCAGTTCAAGTCCTGGATCCAGTGGCTTAAAAAATGCAACAGGCACTCGTGTATGTGTGCCCAAAATCCTGAAAGGAGAATGGAAGAGAAGGGATTGCGGTGTGGCCATCCTTTGGGGGAATTGCTTTCCCACTCTCCCTCTCTTTGACTCTCTTATAGCAAATTAAATATATATATATATATATATATATATATATATGTGTGTGTGTGTGTGTGTGTATATATATATATATATATATATATATATATATATATATAGTCTTAAGTCTTGGAATTAATCCTCTTAGTTTGATGCTCCACTGTCCAGGCCCTCTGAGGTGGCAGCATCATCCCCAGGGCTCAGAGGCTGGTCCCACCCCTCAGGCCTCTGTGGCAGCTCTGCCCCTGAGACTTTGCCAGTAGCTGTCCCAGACTGAGGCAGAAGCCGACTTGCCCTTTGGGGCCTGCTCACTCCGGGCTGGTGATGGAAGTGGCAGCCCTGATGATCTTTGAATTGCCTTTGAGTGCCCTTTCCTTTTCCTCAAGAACAGTGCATGTTCCCAGCCAAATAGTCTATGGGCTTGTCCTATAAACTCTGAGAAGCCCAACAGCCTTCTTTTATTCCATCCCACCTTCTCTGTCCCCTGTAGTTCAAACTGGCCGTGTCTCTGCTGGTATATTCCCATCTTTATTCCTGGTTTCTATTAAGATGCCTGATTAAGTTTGAGTCACTTGATAACTTTGTCAAATAGTTATTCAGCCATACCATAATTACCATAATGTATTTTTCAGAATAAGCTTTCTCAATTTTTTTTTTTTTTTTTTTTTGCAACATGGATAGGACTGAAAATTTTCAGAGACTGCAAATCTGATTTCTTTTTTGCTTAACGATTCTTTTTTAAATTCATTTTTCTCCTTTTGTGTTTTAGTATCAGCAGTCAGAAGGAAGCCCTTCCTTCAACACTTACTTAGAAATTTCCTCACTAAATACCCAATTTTATTGCTTGAGTTTTACCTTCCACAAAACTTGGCCATAGTATGTCCAAAATGGCCTTTCTTCCAGTTTCTAATAGTACATTCTTCATTTCCATCTGAGATATCAGCAGAATTGCCCTTAAGGTGTATTTTTTTTGTTTTTGTTTTTTCCTTTGAGAGGTTTTTGCTAAAGGGCGCATACGCTTGCCAGAAAGACAGAGAGCAACAGAGAGACAGAAAGCGAAAACTCATCCCCCGGGGGGATGGCCACACCGCAATTCCTTCTCCTCCATTTTCCTCTCAGGATCTTGGGCATGCATGCACATGTGCCTGGCGTGAGTTTAAGCCACTGGGTCTGGGACTCGAACCGTGGTCGACTGCATGGGAGTCCAGTGACATAGCCATTATGCCAACTGCTGGTCCCTTTAAGGCCATATTTCTAGCATGCATCTCAAAACTCTTCCATCCTCTATCCATTACCCAGTTTCAAATACTTGTACATTTTTAGGTTTTTGTGACAGCAGCACTCATTTCTCAGTACCAAAACCTATCTTAGGGTTCTCCAGAGAACAGAACCAAAAGGAGAGATATATCTATATGGCTATCTAGGTATAGATATAAATATATATGTGGAGGTTTACTGTAAGAAGTTGGCTGATGTGGTTATGGGCCAGAGAACTCCCAAGACCTGACGTTGGCAAGCTGGGGACCCAGGAAAGCCAACGGTATAGTTTCAGTGCAAGTCTGAAGGCCTAAGGAGCAGGAGGATGGGTGGTGGGTGGTGCTGAGCTCCAGACTGAGTCTTAGTCCAAAGGCAGAAGATCAATGTCCCAGTTCAAAGATGATCAGGCAGAGAGCACTGAATTCTCCCTTACTAGGCCTTTTATTCTAGTTAGGGTCCAGCAGATTAGGTGAGGCCCACCCATGCTGTGGAAGGCTATCTGCTTCACTCAGTCTACTGATTTTTTAAAAGAGGTTTTTGTCATAGGATGCATGTGCTCTCTGGAGAGAGAGACAGAGACAATGAGAGGGAAAGTAAGAAATCACCTCCTCCCCCAGGGGGGTTGGCCATGCTGCAATCCTGTCTCTGTTCTCCCAGAATCTTGGGCACACATGCACATGCACCTGGCATGAGTTTCAAGCCACCAGGTCTGGGACTCTAACTGCAGTTGGCCATGTGGGAGTTCAGCAATGTAACCCTGATGCCATCTGCTGGTCCTAGTCTATTGATTTAAATGTTAATTTTCTCCAGAAACACCCTTGCAGACATATATATAAGATCTAACTCAATGCCTAGGCACTCTCTGGTCCACTCAAGCTGACACGTGGGTAATATTTTCCCTTCCAAAGATGAAACAGAATGAGACTCTACTCCCAGAATGGTGAGAAGGTCTGGACACTACAGCATGTGGGAAATATGTGAAAATAGATACCTTTGGTTAGTCCAAAAACATTTTAGAGCAGGCATAATGGCTGTCTTCAAATGTCCAAAGAGGTGTCCAGTGGACAGGAAAGCTGCTTTCTCACTGTAGCAGGTGAAGGGAGTCCAGAGAGGCAGGACTTGACCCCCACCAGAGCAGTGGGGAAGAGCCTGCAGTCCAGGGCACCAGTTACTGCAGCTCGGAATCTGTGCCTCAGTTTCCTCATTTGTAAAATGGGATTGATAATAGTATTTACCATAACGCATTGCTACTAGTACTAAATTATATTGAACATGAGAGAGATTTAGTAAAGTGGTCACTCAGTGAATCTTAGATAAAGAAAACACTAGGAATTCCAGTACATCTAAAAAACTAATTGTCACCCCACTGCAGAAAGTATTCAAGCTGGGTCTGGAAGACCATTTGCTAAGAATGTTAAGATTAGAATTCATGGGAACCAGCAGTTAGCGTAATGGCTATGTCGCTGGACTCCCACATAGTCGACCGCGGTTCACGTCCCGGACCCGGTGGCTTAAACTCACGCCGGGTGCGTATGCGTGCGTGCCCAAGATCCTGAGAGGAGAATGGAGGAGAAGGGATTGTGGCGTGGCCATCCCCTCTGGGGGGTGATTTCTCGCTTTCTGTCTCTCTGTCTCTCTCTGTCTGGCGAGCGCACGCGCCCTATAGCGAAAACCTCTCAAAAAAAAAAAAAAAAAAAAGATTAAAATTCATAAGGGCCAGCAGATGGCGTAATGCTTATGTTGTTGGATTCCCACATAGCTGACTGCAGTTCAAATCCCAAACCTAGAGGCTTCAAAATCACGCTGAGCACGTGTGCGTGCACACCTAAGATCCCAGGAGGAGAAGGGACTGCAATGTGGCCATCTGCCTGGAGGGCGATTCCTCACTTTCCCTCCCACTGTCTTTCTCTCTCTCTCTCTCTCTCTCTCTCTCTCTCTCTCTCTCTCTCTCTCCCCCCCCCCCCCCTCCAGTAAGCGTACATGCCTTGAGGCAAAAACCTCTAAAAAGAGAAGATCAGAATTCATATTCTGAGTGAGTCATTTAAATAGAAGGCTTCCCTGACTTTCCTACTAAAGTATGGTCCCTGGACCAGCAGCACTGGCATCACCTAGAAGGATGTTAAAATGCAGAGCCCTGGCCCAGCTCTGCCCCACCGAATCGGCCTCTGCATCTCCTCCCGCTCCACTCCTCGTGCACCGAGGATACACAGTATAGTTCAAGAGCAGCCCTAGCACATACCCCAGTTCCGTGTCATAAAAAGGACCAGACAATTTGCACAAGCTCCGAGGAAGTCTCAGGTCGTTAATTAGGTCTCTATGATCCACTAACACTCTGTCAGTTTACAGGAATGTGGCACTTTTTTTTTTTCCCACTTTGCTTTTTTTCCACTTTATAATTTATTTTAGAGGTATTTCCATATCAGCACATTTTTTTCTTTTTTAAGTTTATTTCTTCCGTGCCTGAGAGAGAGAAAACCTCCAACAGGGTCTTACTGCGACCCACGCCCAGCCTTCGCCAGCCTGGGTCACGGGCACGCATGCGCTTGGCACATTCTAGTGGCTTCCAGCATGAACCCAGAGCCTCCCCAGGTGGGTCAGACTCGCAGAACATCGCGTTTACCACAGTACCACTGCCGACCCTGTGTCAGCATGTTCTTAAGAGATGGCAGTATGGTCTTATACTACACAGTCACTGTTGCTATAGGAAAACTCAAATTTTGGGACCAGCAGGTGATGTAATGGATACATTGCTGGACTCCCACATGGCCAACTGCGGTTCAAGTCCCGAACTCGGAGGCTTGAAACACGCTAGGTGTGTGTGCGTGCATGCCCAAAATTCTGAGAAGAAACTGGAGGACAAGGGATTGCCACGTGGCCGTGCCTGTGGGGGTGATTTCTTGCTTTCTATCTCTCTGCCTCTCTCTGTCTCTCTGGTGAGTGCACATGCCCTATAGCAAAAATCTGTCTTAAAAAAAAGAAAAGAAAGAAAACTCAAATTTCTTCCAGTGCAATTAATATACTAGAAAACTATCTGAGTATAATGTGAATTTCACATTTGCTTATGCATGATTTTGTCTGCAAGAAATGCAGAAAACCACGCACCGCCAAACCGAGCACAGAAGGAATCCCAGCACAGCACACGGGCACACACCGTGGCGTCATGGATCACATCCGTGCACGGGACCGGCACTCCAAAAGAACGGACTGCACTGTGGGAACGCGAGATCCACCCGTCTGCAGTTCACATTTGCAAATGTAATGCCTAAGTCTTTTTTTTCTGGATCGCTCATTCCAAAACACTGGAACAGTAAAGTCACAAGTAGCAGAGACATTTAAAGAGACATTGAAATATTTCAAATACAAGAGAATCATGTTTCCTCATGACAGGAGAAAGGTTCTTTTTTTGAACATGGGAAGAAATGATTAACACAACAGGAAAAAAGAATGACAAAGCCATGTTGCCAGAAGGGGTGCCTGCGGCGTCCTGGGGGGCCCCCAGGCACACCTGGAAAATTGAGAGTACTGAGATGCAGCCTTCCAGAAAAGAGAGGGTCACTGGTGCTGTCTGGGGCAGCGATAAGGGGAGGGGAATGAGGGCGGCAGATTTTAGTGGCCCAGTAGCAAACCAGAACCAAAGAAAGACATGTTTCTCAGCAGTCTCCAGCCCCCCACATATGCTAGTGGTTTCCTTGGGCAACACAAGAATCACTGGAGATGTATTGAAAATGTAAATGCAATGATGGGCCCAAACAGATTTGGACCTGCGGAGTCTGCATTATAGGAAGCATCCCAGGGGTTCTTCAGACCACAGTCACCATTATGTTCAGAGAAACAAGCACCTGTTTACAGCTCAAGATTTGAGCACAGTAGTAACTGACATTGAATCTCGCCTCTCAGTTTACAAAGGCCTTCTGCATGTAAGGTCTTATTTGAGATTCAGAATTATCCTTTGACCGAGGCGGAAACTGACCCAGGTACAACCACAGCCTTTGGTTTCCAAATCTGGTGCCCTTCCTTTGCTCGGCCTCTCCAGGGCCCCAAGGCAAAGTGAGACCAAGGCTTGGGTTACCTGGGTGGTTCTCCAAACACGGTGGCTGCACTAAGATCCCTCGGAACTTGTGATAATTTGGGGAGCCTCACTCAGTGACCTGGACCTGCTCAATTAGTGACTTGGGGACGGCCCCGGGCCTCTGTGTCTTAACAAGCCTGCCCAGTGATGGTGAGGCACTCATCTGAGGCTTGAGAACCACTGGGTTGTCTGAGCCAGACTCTGACCCTCCCCGCAAAGTCAGCCCTTAGAGAAATGATGGAAGGAGGAGGGGAGGACGGGGGACTAGGGAGGCCTGCTTCAAAGCCTTCCCCTACAGTTGGGCATCGGCCAGCGCCTTGGGGATCTGCTGATTTTCCTGGTCCTCCGCGTGGCCACCTCTGTCCACATTTTACCTTGCTCCCAGAAAGTCTGTCTGATACCGGCTACACTTGCATAAGATTCAGCCCTGCCCCCACCCTTGGCAGACCATCTGGATACGTGGACAACCTTCGGCCTTGGCCCCAGCTTGGGACTTGGCACAGCTGGCTCTAGGAGGGAGGCCTGGAAGGAGAACCAGCCCCACCCTTTGGAGACAAAATTGTGGCCGGTTGGCGCTAAAAGGCTGAGAATTCCCTCCCCACCACGCCCTATTCCGATGGAGATGTCTCATACCTCGTCTGTCTGCAGAGCCAGGCTTCTCCTTAGTGACGTCTTTCCCACTGCCCTCTCCACCCCTCTCCAAGAAGAATGAGCTGTTGTGCCCTCAGGGCTCCTGTGTTGCCTTGAACTAACATCACAGCAGCTTTGCCTTGCTGTATTGTCATTATTTACTCTTCTGAAATCCTTTTTGGGTTCCAGGTATCAACATCCACTCCTGGCTCAAAGTAGTGCGGGCATCGGCACATATTTCTTAGGTGGAATGAATGTCTGATTTTTTCTAATCACATGCTAAGATCGGCGTACCGCACTTTACATGTCTGGACTTGCAGTACCTGGAGAGGCAGTGTAGCCTCCCAACAAATGGGGATGATCGTGACACGGAAGTAAACCAGACCATGCATGGTTGTCTCAGGGTCTTTTCCATATTGGGTTGAGTAATTTAGACCCGCCCTGTACTCTTCATTTCTTTTACCTTTTAGGAACCTGCACAGTATCCCTAGGCCCTTGTTCTTCAAATCTTGGCCACCAAGAGTGCTAACTGTTGAGAAAAGAGAAGAGAAGATTCTTTTTTTTTTTTTTTTAATTTGCCAGCAGGCACATGTGTTCATGGGGGAGAGAAAGAGAGAAGAGAGAGAAGGAAAGCAAGAAAGCCTCCCCATGGAGGATGATCATGCCACAATCCCTTCTCCTTAGTCCCCCCTTTTATGATAAACGCGCACCCATTGTGTTTCTCAAGTTGCCAGGTTCAGGGTTCCATCCATAGAGTTGGCCATGTGGGATCCAGCTTCTGAAACCACCAAGCCAGAGGCTGGCCCAGCAGAAAGGATTCCAATAAGGAGACCATCTCATTTATCACCCACTGGGGCACTTTGGACAGTGAAAAGGGGCAGCTTAACAATGACATCAGGACAGACAACACCAGGAAAACAGGCATACATGGGTAACATGGTTAACTGGAGGTGTAGGTACCCTAACCCTGAACCACAAATTTGCTTGGGCCCATCTGTATTCAGAGCTAGGTTGGGCAGGGCTGGGTCTAGGTAGAAGCTCCACTGGAGATAGTGAAAGGGTCTCATGACTGAGGCAGATAGCATTTTTCTATGAAAACGTGTCAATTTTGAACCATGGGCAGTGCAACTTAGAAAAAAAAAATTAAACCTCAGAAGTTAGTGCTGGCCTTCTAGCCTAGCGGTTAAAGGAGCTGGATCCCACACGGCTGACCCCAGTATGAGTCCCAGCCCTGGCAGCTTGAAAAACATGCTCAGAAAGTACGTGTGTGTGCGCAGCAGTATAGAAGGGATTATGGTATAGCCACATCCCCTGTCTCTCTCTCTCTCTCTCTCTCTCAACTACATGCCTTTTTTTTTTAAAAGATAATTATTTATTTTTAATTTTATTTATTCATTCATTTATTTTAATTTGGCCAGAGAGACGGAGAAAGAGAGAGAGAAAGTGAGAAAGCAAGCCACTAGGTCCAGGACTTGAACCATGGTCAGCCATGTGGGAGTGTCCAGCACCTTAACCACCACGCCACCTGCTGGTCCCACTACATGCCTTCTTGAAAAAAACAAAACACAAGTAAACAGAAAAAACACCTCAAAGTTTGTATTTAACCTCCAGCGGCTCCAGGAAAGTCCTCATTTGGGGCACATTTTCTGTCCTCTCAATGGGCTCCCTTTTAGAAATTCTTATGTTTTCTCAGAAGCTCAGGGACCCCAGGAAATCACCCACCTAATTGCACTCCCCAACCTGTCCAGACTTTGGCTCTAAAACATTTTCACAAGCTTCATTTCCTTTGGATTACACGTAGCTTTCTTGAAATGACTGGGTGCAGGTCACAGAGACACAGCTGAGTGTGAATAAGGGGAGTTCTGTGTGTATAAGCAAGTTCTGTCCTCCATCATCAAATGACAAAATTACAAAATTCAGTTTAAACATCTTATTGACTTTATTTGTGATTCTGGAATTCCATAAAATAGAAGTGTTCCTATAAGCTGAGCAGACAGGGCTGGTTTATGGACAGAGAAGGGCTGAAGAAAGTGGAAACAAAGAACAAAAAAAGGGTTGGTCATTTGTTGTTGTTGTTGTTGAGGTTTTTGCTATTGGGTGTGTGCGCTCGCTAAAGAGACAGACAGAGAGAAACAGAGAAATAGAAAGCAAGAAATCACCCCCCAGGGGGTATGGCCATGCCACAGTCCCTTCTCCTCCATTCTCCTCTCAGGATCTTGGGCACGCACACACACTTGCCCGGCATGAGTTTAAACCATCGGGTCTGGGACTCAAACCACAGTCGACTACATGGGAATCCAGCGACATAGCCATTATGCTAACTGCTGGTCCCAGGGTTGGTCCCATTTTAAAGTGACTTTCCTCATAAAGTAGGGGCAGAACAATAAAAAAAGTAACTTATAGGTTAATATCAGATTACTTCAAGTGACTTGTCAGGAGGGTTTAAGGCAGAAGGAATTCCTTTTTTTTTTTTGGAGAGGTTTTTGCTATAGGGCGCGTGTGCTTGCCAGACAGAGACAGAGATACAGAAAGCGAGAAATCACCCCCCAGGGGGGATGGCCACGCCGCAATCCCTTCTCCTCCATTCTCCTCTTGGGATCTTGGGCACGCACGCACACGCGCCCGGTGTGAGTTTAAGCCACCGGGTCTGGGACTCAAACCGCGGTCAACTACGTGGGAGTCCAGCGACATAGCCATTACGCTAACTGCCCGTCCCAGCAGAAGGAACTTCTTTATCATGCTGAGTGAAACGCTGTCCTCCCTCTCCTGATCTTTCTGAAGTTCAGACGAACAGCTTTGGCTTGATGACATGAAACTTTGGCATGAGTGACTCCATTTTCATTTTAGTCTGGTCTGTTGGGGCCTAGGGTAGATACTTAGCCCAAAACAACAGCCTCCTATAATTTTTTATTTAACAGCATGATTAAATATAGTCACGTTTACCATCTAATATCATCTTATCGTACCAAATTAGAGAGTAAAATGATCTCATAACAAGACTTCCTGAGATTATAAAGGGTCTCTTTAAAAAGCAGCTTCTCTGGTATTTATAGATGATTAAATACTTAACAGAGAGAGAAACTAAGAACTTAAATGTTTCAAGCCACTGCTTATTAAATATCATTAAAAATCAAGATAAAGTTAATATGAAACTATGATGCTAAGATAATATTTTCCTATGTTTACACTTAATGGTCAAATCACTTCATTGAATAGGAAGTTGAAAAGGCCAAATGTCCAGCTCACTATTGGACCCAGAGAGACCGAGGGTCAGGTGAGTTATGTGAGCAGTCTTAATTTACATAAAAAGAAGCACATCTGGGATTAGAATTCAATCTCCTGTCACAAAGCCTGGATTAGTCTCTCCACGTGACACTGCCTCTCAGTCAGGGCTGCCTGACTACCTACTGCCAGCCTCCAGCTCCTTCCTGCCCACAGACCCTTCCACGGCTCCCTCCAGTCAGGAACAGTGCTGGCCAAGATGGCTGTCGTGAAGGCCGTCCGCTCACCAGCCTCCCGTGCGTTGATCACAGGACCCGGAATGCTGCTTCTATTGGTCTAAGGCACAGTGGAAGGATGATTGTTCCAGCATCCTCCAAGGCCCAGCATGTTCTACCCCTTGGCCAGGTTCTAGACTCAGCATACTGAGCGCTCACTTGAGCACAACATCCTGGACAGATTATTATATACTGGGGCATCAGAAAAGTCATGATGCATGTTTGCATAGAAAAGTATGTCATGACTTTTCAGATGACCCAATACTTAGGTGCAAAGTGACCCACGTTTAGGTATTCCCTTCATCTTGAGCAGATTTCCTGCAGTGACCTCTGAAGTGGGAAAGCTTCCACCACCACCGTACAATTTGAGATTTCGTTAGAATTCTGTTATCTTTGTACCTCCATAAAAATAAAAGCCAGTGGGACACAGTACTAAGCAGCTATGTTAATTTTCAACAATTCTTTACAAGTGAGAGAGAAAAAATTTCCTTAAGACACTGAATTTTCAAACTGTACTCATTGTTTTCTTTTGCAATGTGTTATTTATAGACCTCCCTGGAGGAAAATCCTATTCACAAAGCAACAAAAGATGTAAACTACCTACTAATAAACTTAAAAATAAATGCATGGAAATGATATGAAGAAAAACAGAAAACTTTGCCAGAGACCTAAAGATGGTATATAGATTGAGATCCCTAATCTGAAAATCCAAAATCTGAAATGTCCCCAAATCTGAAACTTTTTAACCACCAAAATGATATCACAAGCACAAAATTGTACAGTCAAATGCTGCAATACAAAACTACTGTATAAAAATGCATTCAGGCCATACGTTGTATATAAAACATAATGATTTTTGTCTTTAGATTTAGGTTCATTTCTAAGATATCACATTATGTCTATGAAAATATTTCTAAATCCAAAAGAAAAGTTTAAATCCCAAACACTTCTGGTCTTAATGGGTAAGAGTTGCTCAACCTGTAAGTAAACAATTGAGAATTCTTTTTTGAAGAGGTTTTCGCTATAGGGCACATGCGCTCACCAGACAGACAGAGAGAGACAGAGAGACAGAAAGCGAGAAATCACCCCCCAGGGAGGTGGCCACGCCACAATCTCTTCTCCATTCTCCTCTCAGGATCTTGGGCACGCATGCACACGTGCCCAGTGTGAGTTTAAGCCACCAGGTCCGGGACTCCAACCACGGTCAACTACTTGGGAGTCCAGCGACATAGCCATTACGCTACCTCCTGGTCCCAACAATTGAGAATTCTTGAAATTAAGGTATTAAACTAATCTATGTGTTTTCACACTGTCCAAGCGAACATGTTAACATTATTTGTTCTGAAATTTTTACCAAATGATACTAAAACACATCTATGTCAAAGAATAGCATGCAAAGATAAGTCCAAAATTCTGAAAAAAAAAAAAAAATAACAATGAGAGTACTTGCTCCCCCTAACATTAAAAGACATCTACAGGAAGGTACATGGTACCATTTTTAGTAATACATACATTACAAAACAAATGTTTATCAACAGAAGACTAGCTAAATAAACTCCAGCTGCACTTATCAACAGAGCTGAATCAAATAGAATGATGAGGGACCAGCAGATGGCATAATGGTTACGTCACTGGACTCCCATGGGGTCGACTGCAATTTGAGTCCCAGAGCTGGTGGCTTAAAACTCACACCAGGCCTGTATGTGTGTGTGTGCCAAGATCCCAAGAGAAGAATGGAGGAGAGGGGATTGTGGTGTGGCCATCCCCCTGGGGAGTGATTTCTCACTTTCTGTCTCTCTGTCTCTGTCTCTCCAGGGAGTGCACATGCCCTATAGTAGAAATCTCTCTCTAAAATAAAAAGCAAAACATAATGATTAATGGAATATACCAGTTATCATAAAGTACATACTATATGAATTTATTTATATAAACTAAACTAGACAAAACCAACGAAGTGTGAGAGAAATAAGACGAGAAGACAGGAAGCTTCTGGAATGATGGTTATATGTGAGCATTTGCTTTGTAAACAGTCAATACCAGGCCCAACAATGGTGGTGCCCAGTTAGCACCACTGTGTGGGAGGCTGCAAACCACATGGCAGGCCCAGGGTTGGTTCCCAGGCCAAACTGAATATGCTGAGTACAGTTTTGCATGCCTGCAATCCTAGATAACTAGGAGGCTGGGGCAGAAAGGATCATAATGCAGGGAGACCCTGTCAAAAACAGCTATCTTGACCAGCAGGTGGAGTGGTGGTCAAGGTGCTGGACTCCCACATGGCCGACCCACAGTTCAAGTCCTGGACCTAGCAGCTTGAAAAACATGCCGTGTGCATGTGTCTGCTCAAAATCCCTAGAGGAGAATGAAGGAGGGATTGTGGCATGGCCATTCCCCTGGGGGATGATTTCTCACTTTTTCTCTATCTCTCCAGAAAGCACACATACCCTATGGCAAAAAAAAAAAAAAAAAAAAAAAAAAAAAAAAAGACATTATCATTCCATACTGTATGTTTGGCATCTTTTGTAATAATTTCACATAATTCTACATACACTCCCCTGTGCCGTTCACAGTCCTCATTCTACATTCTACAAATGAGGAAACGAATGCTCTGGAAAACCTTACTGGTTAGATTTCTGGAAACAGCCTGAGTTCTGACTCAGCCACTTTCTGACCGTGGTAACTGACGCAAGTGTGAGAAATGCACTCACCTGTCCAATGTCGAAGAACGGTCACGGAGACACAAGGAAGTGGGAAGTGAGACTTTGATGGCGGTCTTGGGTGTCTGAGGGCAGGCCCACCCGGAACTGGTACAAGCAGTTTATTCCTAGTGCGCGGGTCGTCCCCCAGCTCCTCACTGGCCGAGTCCCGTGGGGTGTGCAGTCTTCCTGGACACTGCCTGTTTCATTACTCCCTTATTAGGGATTTATTGTCCCCTTCCCTCTCCTGTCTGAGGAAAGGCATAGACTCAGGACAAACCCAAAAAGGCCTGCCAACTGCCCTGAGGAGGGGGAACCAGAAAGTAGGAACAAGGGCTGGTGACCAGCTATCATCTCTTTTCGGTCTTGTTTTTATTTTTTATAGAATTATTTGATGTATTTAATTTTATTTGTCATAATTTTTAAGTATATCAGACAGAGACAGAGCGAGAGAGGGAAAATGAGAAAGCAAGCCGCCAGGTCCAGGACCCGACTGGTGGTCGGCCATGTGGGAGTCCGGCGCCTTAACCACTGCCACCTGCCAGCCCCCAGCTTTCACCTTGAGAGGTCATTTCTCAAGGCCGATGTGTTGTTTCAGGGTTGCCTTTGTTTGGGGACTTTCCAGGAATGCATACTTTCTGGGGTTATCACCTCTGCAAGCTGGTTAAGCAACTTTTGTATAGCTATTCTTGAAAATGATAATACTTAGGCAATTTTCTTACAGCAGTCACTTCATCTTGAACCCTTAAAGACACCTGCCATTTGATGCCGAGGCTGTGGACCACAGGTCTCTAAGGGGCTCTAATGCCCTCACCGCCTGACCCCTAGCATTCCAAGTCCCAAGATCCCCATTCACAGATGAGGAAATGGAGGCCAGAGGAAAAGGGTAACTCTAGAATCTAAACCCTAGTTAAAAACGTTGAACTTGGGACCAGCAGATGGCGTAATGGTTACGTTGCTGGACTCCCAAGTCAACCGCTGGCGTTTGAGTCCCAGACCAGGTTGTTTAAAACTCGAGCTGGATGGGTGTATCTGGGGGCCCAAGATCCCTAGCGGAAAATGGAAGAAAAGGGATTGCCGCGTGGCCATCCCTAGGGGGAAGGTGTGTGTGTTTTGGTGGGGGTGATTTCTGGCTGTCTCTCTGTCTCTGTCTCTGTCTCTCTCTCTCTATGTATCCCCTCTCCCGCACATATGCGCCCTATAGCAAAAATCTCTCAAAAGAGAACGTTGGGCTCTGCAGCTGAAGCTGCTTTCAAATAAATCACCGGGCACAGTCCCTTTTCCGGGTTCTGCCCGCCCGGAGCTGGGAAAGCCTGGTCCCAGGTCCTGATGCCCAAAACAAAGCTGGAGGCCGTCAGTGCAGATGGAGGCCGTCAGTGCAGATGGAGGCCGTCAGTGCAGATGGAGGCCGGCGCCGGTCTCGCCCCGCCTCGCTTCTGCGTCGGCGCGGGCCAGGCCGCAGCAGGGGGAATCCACATTTCCGGCTTCCCTATACTGCGGGTGTAGCCTCTGCCCTAGGGCATCCCTTTCCTTCCAGCGTAGGAGGCTGGGAAGCCCCCGTGGGTGGGCCAGGCGCTGCAGCCGTCATAAAACCCTCCCTTGTCTCCTGGGCCACAGCACGCACCTTCCTACATAAGGGGGAGGGAGAAATAGTCACCAATGGGACAGCGGGGATCCTGTGACGTCGTCAGTAGCTGGGTGAGTTTGGCAGCCCTGGCCAGGCTCAGCTGGACATCTGCAGCCTCCAGGTAGGGGCTAGGAAGAGTGATGCAGGGGGAGGGAAAAGAGCTGGTGTCGTAAGCCCGAGCTTCCCTCTTCCAGGTGTCCCCGGGCAGCTCCTATCATGTTCCTGCAGCGTGCACCTGTGCCTCCCCCACCCCACCCCCCCACCCGCTCCTCTTGAATTTTCGTTTCAAAGCCCCAAGGCACTCGCCGGGCAGGCAGTTGATAGCAGAATTAATAGATGTGAATGAATGGAAGAAAATAACTCTCCTCCTGCCCTAGCGCAGAACAAATTCTCTGAGGGTGGGAGGCCTGGCAGGTGGCGCGGTAGTTACGGCGCTGGGTTTTAAAAAGGGTGACAGTAATTTGAGTCCCAAACCCAGAACCTTGAAAATCAACACTGGACTCTTGTGCGTGTGTGTGCCCAAAATCCCAAGAGGAAAATGGAGAAAGGATGGCTGCAAGGCCATCCCCACTAGGGAGTGATTGCTTGCTTCCCCTCTCTCTCTTAGGCAAGTGCATGTGCCCTGTGGCAAAAAACGTAAAATGTAAATTGAAATACGAACATCCTTGTTGGGGCTTGGTCACACCATAATCCCCTTCCTCTAGTCCTCCGGCCTGCCAGGATCCTGGTTCTGTGTCCATGTGCCTGGCATGTCTTGAAGCCAACTAGGCCAGGTATCCAAATCAGAGTTGGCATGCGGCTTCCGCTCCACAGTCAGGTTGCTATGAACTTCATCCCAGAGGCTGGGCTTCTCACAGGACATTTTCTACCGGGATAGCACATCCTGTGTGTGTGTGTGTGTGTGTTTTTTTTCCTTTCTTTCAGTTTGCTATAGGGTGCATTCACTCACTGGAGAGAGGGCAAGTGAGAGACAGAGAGAGGGAAAGTGAGACATCATCTCCCCAGGGGGATGGCCACACCACATCCATTCTTCTAGAGGGATTTTGGGCATACACACACACACACACACACACAGACACACACACCTGGTGTGTTTCTCGAGCCACCAGTGAGGGACTCATGCTGCACAGTCTGGGACCGTCCTCTTCTTTTTCTTTTGGTATAGAGCAGGTGAGCTCACCAGAGAAACAGAGAGAAAGTGAGAAACCACCCTCCAGGGAGGATGGTCATGCTGCAATCTCTTCTCCTCCATTCTCTTCTTGAGATTTTGGGCACACACACACACATGCGCTCAGCGTGAGTTTTAAGCCATTAAGTCCAGGACTCAAATGGCGGTGGGTCATGTGGGAGTCCAGCGATGTAACCATTACGCCATCTGCGGGTCCCAAGGGATCTGGCCTTCTGAACCGCCAGGCCATCTGCTGGCTTCCTGTGTTATATTATTCACAGAATCTGTCTTCATTGGTGTCTGAAAGTTCCTTGTGGGCAGGCACCATGTCCTGTTCACTGCTGTATCTCTGCACCAACCCCATCAGTCCAACAAATACTCCAGACTCCATGCTGCCCTGGGGACCTGATGAGTAATAAAAGCAGACATGGCTGCTAACTCATTGAACTTACAGTTCAAGGGAGCCCTCAAGTATTTATTACAATGTGTCAATAAATGTACAATAGCTAGTAAAAGTTGTGTAGGAGGGATATGTAGAAATAATAGGAAGTCAATTAGTCAAGGAGCTTAGGAAGGCCTCCCTGACAGTAATGATCACTCTGAATGATGAAAAACTTCAATCTGAAGGATAAGAAGGTATTAACCTCATTTATCAGCTAGAATGCTTTTGGCTTCAAGTAGCAGAAACATCAATGCAACTGGCTCAAACAATGAGGAAATTGTATCATACCATATAAGACGCTCAGAAAGAAGAAAACTCCCATAGCAGTCAACTCAGTGGTTAAACACTGTCATCAAGAAAATAAGTTCTAGCTTGTCATGGGCCCAGCCCACACAGTGGCTTGAGTGCATGGCCCCAACCTCCCAAGGGGGCCCTCCAGCCTGTTCCCCCCACAGCCTTTGACTTGCTCTGGGCCTGACTTACATAGCCAAGCCAGAGAAAGACCCTCAGCCTTCTGTGGGAGCCCTCCAGGAACTGTGAGCCTTGTGACAGACAGATGATAAACCTGATACACACTGCAGCTCGAGCACATGGGCCCACTGTGGGAGTCCTCAAGATGTAGCAAGCCCCTCTCCTGACCTGTGCTAAGTCCAGCACCTTGCACCTGAGAGCAGTCTCTGCAGGCTGGCACTCTCATTCCTGTTATCTCGGGTGCCTGCTCCCTCTCTGCTGGGGCCATCAGTCTTTCTAAAGACTGAAAGCCAACACCCTGACCCTACCACTATTTTTCTTTGGGGGGGGGAGAGATATTTTTGCTGTAGGGTGTGTGCGCTCACCAGAGAGACAGACAGAGATAGAGAAATAGAAAGCGAGAAATCACCCCCCGGGGGGATGGTCACATCACAATCCCTTGTCCTCTATTCTCTTCTTGGGGTTTTGGGCATGCACGCACATGCGCTCAGTGTGTTTTAAGCTGCCGGTTCTGGGACTCTAACCATGGTCAACTATGTGGGACTCCAGTCATGTCACCATTCTGCCATCTGCTGGTTCTGGTTCCATGCTCTACCACTTTCTATAGCCAAGAGACTCACTTGGTGATCCCCACACCCAGCAAAACTGCATGGGACACATGGACTCTGGAATGCAGAGACACTCCCAGGCACCGCTGCTGGCCGGATGGGTTTTCTCTTATCTGTAACCTTGTATCTTTCTCTTGATGCTTTCAAAGTTCTCTCTTATCTTTGACTTTCAACATTTTACTTATGATATGCCTTGAAGAGGACCCGTCTGGGATAAATCTGTTTGGAGATCTTGGAGCTTCTCTCTATGCCCATATCTTCCAATACTTGGGAAGTTTTTGATTATTATTTTATTAAGTAAGTTTTCAGTCTTGGTCTTTTCTCCTTTTGGAACTCCCATAATACAAATATTTGTTCACTTAATGGTGCCCCATAAATTTCCAAGGCTGTCTTCATTTTTTTTAATTGTTTTTTTCTTTCTTCCTTTTTTTCTTGACCGGAGGATCTCCAAGGATTTATTTTCCAGGTCTTAGAGTCTTCTGCTAGTTATAATCTGTTTTGAAAATAGCTGTCTTTTGCGTTTTAAATTTCATTTATTGAGCATTTCAGTTTGAAATGTTCTGTTTGGCTCTTTTTTTTTTAATAATTATTTATTTAATTATTTATTTATTCATTCATTCATTTTTTAATTTGACCAGAGAGAGATACACACAGAGAGAGAGGGAAAGTGAGAAAGCAAGCCACCAGGTCCAGTACTCGAACCGTGGTCGGCCATGTGGGAGTGTCCAGCACCTTAGCCACCATGCCACCTGCTGGTCCCATTTGGCTCTTTTTTATAATGTCTGCCTCTTTGTTGGATTTCTCATTCTGGTCTTGTATTGTTTCATGATGTCTTATTTTGTTGAATTGCCTATCAATATTATCCTGTATCTCGTTGAGTTTCTGTAGAATTATTATTTAGTTAAAATGAATAAACTCCAAATCACATACAACTTTCCTAAACTGAACCAGAAAAAAAACAAAAAACAGACTTGACCAATAACAACCAATGAGATTGAATCAATCAGTAATAAAATGTAATAAAATGTCTCCCAACAAAGAAAAGCCTAGGACCAGATAGTTTGTTTGTTTGTTTGTTTTAAGAGGCTTTTGCTATAGGGCGTGTGTGCTCACCAGACAGACAGACAGAGACAGAGAGACAGAAAGCAAGAAATCACCTCCCCAGGGGGGATGGCCATGCCGCAGTCCCTTCTCCTCCATTCTCCTCTCGGGATCTTGGGCACGCACGCACACGTGCCTGGCGTTGAGTTTAAGCCACCGGGTCCAGGACACGAACTGCGGTCGACTACATGGGAGTCCAGCGACATAACCATTACGTTAACTGCTGGTCCCAACCAGATAGTTTTATTGCTGAATGTACAAAGCTTTAAAGAAGAGCTAATACCAATTTTCCTCAAACTATTCCAAGAAATTGAAATGGAAGGCATCTTCCCAAATTTGTTCTATGAGGCCAAAATTACCCTGATAAAAACTAAAAACACAACCCAAAAGAGGAAACTACAGACCAATATCCTAATAAATGTAGACCAAGAAATCCTCATGAAAATGCTAGCAAAATGACTTCAACAGCACATCGAAAGGATGATATAGCAGACCAAGTGCTTTTATCTGAGGGATGCAAGCATGCTCAGTGTATGCAGATTCATAAACATCATACACCATATCAACAAACTCAGGGACTAAAACCATATGACCATCTCAACGGAAGTGGAAAATTTGACAAAAGGCAATCTCTTTATGATAAAAACGCTTAACAAATTAGGGATAGAAGGAATGTACCTCAACACAACAAAGGCCATAAATGACAAGCCCACAACTAATACCATGCCTAATGGGGAAAAGTTGGAAGTTTTTCCTTTAGGAACTAGAACAAGATAAAAATGCCCACTTTTACAAATACTCTTGTTCAACATAGGAATGGAAGTCCTAGCCAGAACAATTAGGCAAGAGAAATAAAGACATCCAAATTGGAAAGGGGGAGGTCAAACTTTCCCTGGTTACAGATGATATGATCTTACATATAGAAAACCCTAAAGATTCAAAAACAAACATACAAACAAACAAAAAATACCTCCTGGATCTGAAAAAAGAATTCAGTAAAGTTGCAGGACATAAAATCAACATATACAGATCTCTGGGATTTTTAATACACCAATAATACAACACCTAAAAAAAGAAATATACACATATAAAAGTAATTCCCTTGGGGCTAGCAGGTGATGCGGTGTTTAGAACCCCCATATCAGGGGCCGGAGAAAATATTCCCACATGGACAGTCCCTCAAGTCTTCCTGTCCCCCTGTGCTCCAATCTCCTCTGAAGCTGAGAAAGGACCAGAGGCCATGTCTCTGAACTCTCCTCCCTTCCTGGGCCTTGGTGCTCCATCCCTTCCTGCTCACTGGCCAGAATTCCTGATTCTGATACAGGTACAGACTTGGGAGAAAGAACCTGAAGTACTTGGCCAACAGTGCGGGATCAAGTCCTGACCCCGCCTCCCCAGCTGTGACCTTGTACAGGCCACCTGGTCTCTGCAAGCCTCTTTCCTGTCTCCACTCTTAGTCATCTGAGGGTCCTTTGAGGGCTGAGAGTCAGGAAATACAGAGGGGTGGCAACCTGAATCTCTGGCTCCTTCAACAACACAGTCTCTTCCTTCCTTCTTCCCCAAATGTCAACATAACACAGAGGGACTTAGGAGGGGTTTTTATGGCTCTATCAAGGCCAAACCGAAGTCACATAAAAATTGCTTTTATTGAGACCAGAGAACCAGGCACATTTCAAACTTTCCTCTGTATTTAAAAAATACAAGGGGATTTACACTTAGGAAATTACTTAATTTTATTTGTTTATTGTTCTTCTTCAATTTTACCAAGGATGAGACAGAGAGAGTGAGTGTGAGAGGGAGAGTGAGAAAGCAAGCTGCCAGATCTGGGGCTCGAACCATGGTCGGCCATGTAGGAGCCCAGTGCCTTAACCATCACACCACCTGCCAGCCCCACAAGGAGACTTCTAAAAGTCCATGGAAAAACAAGAAATAAAGTATAACTTTGTTTTTGTACAAAAAATGTTTCAAATCCATGCATAGGTTTTTCATAGGATGCATTTCCATGAACTTTTTGAAGACTCCCCCCTTACATACAGCCAACAATAAAAATAGCAAGTAGCGTGGTAGTTAAGGCACTGGACTCCCTCATGGCTGACTATGGTTTGAGTCCCAGATCTGGCAGCTTGCTCTCTCTCTCCCTCCCTCCCTCTCTCTGGTGCGTACACATGCCCTATAGCAAGTTAAAATAATAAATAAAATGAAATATTTATTATTCCTCATGTAATCTTTGCACTAACTCCAGGAGTTAGGCAATGAATGCCTAGCTTACCTCTTAGAACCTGAGGCCCGTGTCGGCTCCTAAGGTCCTAAGCGGGGAAGGAGGCCCACCTTGAATTTCAGCTCATTAAGCTCTGGGAACCCCAGGACTCTGTTGTGCAGTCACCGTTTAAAGCACTCTCGGCCCCGCCAAGAGCAGAGAAAGGTAAGTGGACAAGCTGGAACTGGACAGAAGACCTGCATTCGATTCTGGTTCCTACGTGATTCATGCAATCCCGGGCAAGTTCGTTATTTCTTCTTTCTGATCTGTGAACTGAGGAATGGCTTGCTTCCAAGGTCCTTGGAAGGCCAACTTCTAGGACTCTAGAAAAACTATCTAAATATCTTACCATTGAATCTGACGTGCTTCAGAGATCGACCGTTAATAAAGGCGCTAGCTGTGAGGATGCAGCTGTCCGGGCCACACCCTGAGACTGCACTGTGCATCCTCCAGACCAGAACTCTGCTCTCATTCTGCTCCCTTCCTTTCCAGCTCCAAAGCCTTGACCTTCTTTTGGCTGTTTCAACACTCTGCCTTTTGGGGGTATTTCCCACCTGCTAGTTGCTTACAAGCAGCTAGCTGCTGTAGCTGCGTTTTCCTCAGGGCTTGTGGTAAAAGCAGTCTTGTCTTTCTGCCAGGTAGCCCTTGCCCTGCATCTCCAGGCAGTTGTTCACAACAGCTGGATGCAGAGTGGCTAGGAAGGTACTTTGCTGTTAAACTGTGGGATGGAAGCCCTGGGCTCCCAGAGGAACGTTGTCTCTACACTGATGCTATGGAAAAGGCGCAGGAAGTCCCGCCCGCGCAGGGGCCCTGCTCTGCAGTTCTCCCTTTTGGCTCTAGATCTCTCTTAGCAACCAGGCTGCGTGCACGGCCTGGTCTCTGTTCACACAGCACCATCTGCACGCATTCTGGAGACGGCTTCGGCGAGTGGCTGAGGCCTGGGGACGTCTGGGTGTTTCCCACCCTGGTGCAGGCTAGTGAATAACCAGCCGCTGTCTGAGCTCCGCTATTCTCCACTGAGCAATGCCAGACCTTTTTTTTTTTTTTAAAACCAAAAAACACTTTTCATTTAAAAAGTATTTAGAACACATGAAACAAGGTAACGTTTGTTCTTTTCCTCATCTTCCGGTATGGGGTCTGTCGGTGGCTCAGTTGCACCACTCTCTCTGAGTCAGTGTTAATATCACTAGTTTCCTCCTCCCAATTACGGTATTTGTTTTCAAAGTTAAGTACCAGCTTTGTGGCCATGGACCAGTTATTCAACTTCTCTCTGCCTCAGTTTCTCCATCTGCAGAAAAGAGGTTAATAACAGCAGCCACCAAGCCAGTCAGTGGCATGGCAGTTAAGGGTGCTGAATCCCACCGAGAACTACACCTGGCACATGTGCATGTGTGCCCAAAGTCCCCCAAAAATGGAGAAGGGATCCTGGTGCAGCCATACCCCCGGGGGGTGCTTTACTTACCATCTCTGGAGAGTGTAAGTGTGCAATACACTAAAAAAAAAAAAAAAAAAAAAAAATAGCGACTACCTAAATGGGTTACTTCTAAGTATCCAACAACACACTCTTGCACATATTAATAGGATGCACTGTGCTTGCTATTACTGTGCAGGCTGACCATCACAAGGGCCTACCCCAGAGCAAGAACTAAGCCTTCCCTTGTAATCTCTCCCGAACCTCATGTTCTTTTTTACATGGGGTACATGGAACTTGCCCCTAACTCTGTCCTTTACCTAAATGTTCTCAGCAGTACCGACAGTGGAACCCAAGAAAACCTACTGGAAACTACAGGCATGAATGGAGACCTCTATTGACCTGCCACTCTGAGTTCCAGGATAACTTGATACAGAGGCTTCTAACACTGGATTAAAGAAAAACCCATTCCTTTATCCTTACATATAAGATTGCTAAATTGTTTTACATCTTTGTCATAAAAATTTGAGATGAGACATTCTGATTCATCTTGAGATAAGAACTTAGCTGATTTTTGTTTGATGCATGATTTAATGTCATGTCCTATACTGGTGTGAAGAATGAGTCCACACAGTGAGATCTAAATGATGCCAATCTTGACTTAATTATACTCATTCTAGCACTGCTCAGGAGTTAAGGAATTAAACTGAACTGAACTGTGAAAGGCTGTGCCCAGCATCTGGCCAGACTTGTTTCCCACTCACAGGCTGTTCGATTGTTAGCAGGCCACGATTTCCTACCAGACATCAAATGTGACAGAGACGGGTCTAAAGCTTGGTGAGAGGGTAACAGGGAGATCACTCCCACAATTTGACTATTTAATTGCCTGGGAGGGGGTGGTCATTCTGATTAGAAAAGGAATACAAAGGCCAGTGGGTGGCATGGTGAAGGTGCTGGACTCCCACAGGGCTGACTGCGGTTAGAATCCCAGACCTGGTGGTTTGCTTTCTCATTTCCCTTCTCTGGCTCTCTCTGGTGAGCATATGTGTGCTACACCAAGTTAAAAAATACTAAAAATAAATAAAATAAAATAATTCTTTAAAAATGAAGAGAATGAATATAAAGTTGTCACCTAGTCATTCTAGAGTTTAAGAGCATTCTAATGTTATGTACACATTTGTGATTTTTTTTTTTAGAAAAAAATTATTTTATTTGACTTTATTTATTTACTTATATTTGACCAGAGTGGGACAGAATGAGAGAGAGAGAAAGTGAGAAAGCAAGCCGCCAGGACCGGGATTCAAACCGTGGTTGGCCATGTGGGAGTCCAGTACCCTTAAACTCCATGCCACCCGCCAGCCCCCACATTTGTGATTTTCGTGACAAGATGAAGAGCATCTTCTATGTAACTGGTACATGGGAGTCCTCCACTGCTGAGCTGTGATTAAACCTGAGCAATGATGATACTGTTATTTAAGAAATCTGGCATTATGGAGACAGTAGGTGGCATGATGATTAAGACACCAGACTCTCACATGGCCGTCCACAGTTCAAGTCCTGGACCTGGCAGCTTGCTTTCCCACATTCTCTCTATTGCTCATTGAATTTAAAATAATAACAATTTTAAAAAATGTAAATAAAATAATTTAAAAAAAGAAATAAATCTGGCCTTACACAAAGGAAGTCCCTAGACGGACAGCCTGAGAAATTGAGCTGCTTTTAAATCTCTGGTTGATAAATCTGAATTTTACATTTTACTGTAAACACCAAGTAACACCACACACATTTTAAAAAAGGAAGTTTATTGGTCTTTAAATGGCTCAAACTGCAAATAAATGAACAGGGTGGTGGCATCAGCCTGACATGGGAGGCATCTTTGTCAGTTGGCTTCATAGCACCTCAGTACCCAGGAGAGGAAAGGTCTCAAAGCAAAGTCACAATGTTAGTGGTTAGGACCCCTGGTTAAATGAGACGGCAATGAGTACACATGGAGATGGCCAGCCCGTGGCCGATGTGACACTGCTAACTTTAATTCTGCATGTGGCATAGCCTATGAAAAATACGAAATGGAAGATGTACACTTCAAACCTGTCAAGGACGAATACTTAACATGACAAGCTGAATGTAATATCTAAGAGTTGAGTTCCTAAAAAGCCTATTTTTGTTTAATTTACGTACATACCTGTCACCTGGAATGCCTGAACCTGTTCTCTGACCTGTTGAAATTAGGACTGAGTGAAAATAAGGACAAATTTTATTGAAGCAACTGTCCCAGTCCAGAAAGGAAAAGAAAAATCTGACAGTGGTATGTTTCCCATCAAAATGATGTTCCCAGAGAGCGTGCGCGAATTCTCCCAGCGGGAATGCGCGCAGTGGCAACACAGCTTAACGCCTGCTCTGCATGTGCCAAACGCAATTCCGCACGATACCTGGGTTTGATTGCTCGATGTTAACGCTAGGAAAATGAAGCTACAATGCTCTCTGTTATGAGCATCAACAGTCTACAACATTCCTAATACTCCCAGAGAGCCAGACTCGTGAGTACGCACTTAGGAACGAGCAGGCGGCAAGCAGGGATAGCTCCCCTAAGCGTTCTAGTGCAAAAAGCATGAGCGCTGTCAACCCGTGTGGCGTGCCTCGTACCCAGACTAACAACCCACACGCACACGCCTGCCGTTTGCGGAGAGTGATCTCCAGGGACCAGCACCTTAGAGAGAGAGAAGGTTCTCTCCAACATCACTGGAGGTGAATGCTCACCGACTAAAATGATCTCACCAGTATATGCCGGCCCTTCATTTTCAATCATCTTATTATCATTTTATTAAAAGCAATCAAGGAGCTCTGGAACCTTAATTTCAAGAACCAGAGTATGGCACACATTTTCAATCTGGACAGGCTCCCAGCAGACGGTTCACAGGAGTCTTAGACAAGAGCTGTTCTCCATGCTAGGTGTACACTCCCACAAGGATACAAGAGGCATGGCCCATGGCCCCAGTGAGAACACACCCAGGATAATGTCGCCAGGTATTTTTCAGTTTCTAAATTAAGGCATATACGAAAATGTCCTCGTACAAGTTTACACCACTTTTCTCAGTTAACCACCAGGCAATTAACGCAGATTCACAGAAGAATTACTCTCCACTTAACTATATGCAACAACCATGCCATTAACTTTTTCTTCTATATTTTGCATAACAATGGTTAAAAAAAGTGGTACAGTTTAACTATCATGTTCACAATTGTCATTTTTCAAGGCAGCAGAAGACCAAGACATTTTAAAATGATAGAAAATTGAAGCTTTATCATCAACACCAGAAGAAGTGGCCTTTCCTCTCACCTCTTTACTTAACAGTTCAGGAAAGACTGCCCGAGAAACACAAGCTCACGCTACATTCAGGACCGTGATAGATGTCGGCAATTATGAGACAAGCTGGACTTTGCTTCTTGGTGAAGCCACATTAATTTCTTTTTTAAGTGAATTTGACTTTCAGTGCAGTTCCAATTCATGCTTTTAGTGATACTTAACAATTTCCAAAACGTTAAAGTAATTTCAGTCAATTGAGCCTTCGGTGGCAATGCTTATAAATTATATTTATTAGTATGGTCGAGATAAGAAAGGAGGTTGGGTTTTGATTATAAAATGCAGCATCTTTCTCTGATTCTCTTCGCTAAACTTTTCCTCTTCTTTTTTCCATTCTTTTCTTTGCTGTCTTCCATCTTCCTGGCTCGAATTTCCCTCATTAAGTCAAAAAATACCTAGAAAGAAGAAAATAGGGTAAGTCAAGCAGACAATGTGGACTTGGTACTTTTCTAATCCCAGCAGTACTTGCTGGAGTGTATCAGCAGAGTAAATATCTCAGATCCTGGACGGAAGCAGAGAGAGGAAGTGCAAAACAAACCCTGCTTCTCCTTGAGAAAATGGGAAAACTGGGAAATACTCTGAATTAGACCTCTTGGTAAAAACATTCATAATAATGGGGCTGGCAGGTGGTATGGTGGTTAAAAGACACTGGACTCCCACATGGCCAGCTATGATTCGAGTCCTGGACCTGGCAACTTGCTTTCTCTCTCTCTCTCTCTCTCTCTCTCTCTCTGTCTGTCTCTCTCTCTCACTGTGTCCCACACAATGAACTATCTTTGAGTATTTTAGAAGTGATAAATGTGTTTTATTAATTCATACTTAATAGTAACCAGTTTACTAACACAATATTTAGGAACTATTAAATAACATTTAACAACCTGCCTTTCTCAGCTCCATTTCTAGAGGTGCTTTATTATCCTGATAACTGACATGAGAAAACAACATTTGAGAATTTATTGACTTTTGTCTGATGTCTAGTAATTGGAAAATAATGAGGGATATTAAAATAATAACTAAAAAATTACTAATATTTCAAAAGTTGGACCAACAAATGGCATGGTGGTTAAGGCACTGGACTCCCACATGGTCGACAGTGATTTGAGTCCTGGACCTGGAGCTTGCTTTCTCACTTTCACTTTCTTTTTCTCCCTCTCTCTAGTTTAAAAACAAACAAACAAAAACTAATAGAATTAAATATTTTTTAATTCACAAGTTAAATTTCAGTAATAAGTGTTCTTTTTTTTGTCTTTTTTGTTTTTAATTTGCTATAGGGACCATGTGCTCACTGGAGACAGAGAGAGGGAGAGAGAGAGAGAGAGAGAGAGAGAGAGAGAGAAATATCATTCCCCAGGGAGAAAGGTCACAGCACAATCCCTTCTCCTCTATTCTTCTGGGCATGTGCAACCAGCATGATTTTCAAGCTGTTGTTCCAGAATTTGAACAACGGTCGGTCAGCCCTGTGGGAACCCAGTGCCTTAACCACCATGCAGCCTATTGGCCCCTTTTAAGTGATTTTTAAAAGCTGTTTTAATGATGCTGATGAGGCGTGTAGAAATGGTTTTCTTATACTAGTTAAGTTCACCACAGTATTGTTTGTAACAGAAAAATTGCAAACACCAAAATGCCATTAATAGGAAAATGACTGAATTATGGAAAAGTCTAATTATAGAACACTTTGTAAATTTTAAAAAGAATGTGGGTGCATCTAATACACAATGGCATGGAAAGAACTATAACTTCTCTTTGTTATAAAATTAAAAAGCAAGCCATAGAAATACATGCTCTGGGGGGCCAGCAGGTGGCGTGGCAGATAAAGGCACTGGCTTCTCACATGGCCATCTGCGGCTTGAGTCCCAGACCTGGTGACTTGGTTTCTTGCTTTCCCTTTCTCTCTCAAATCAAATAAAAAAAAACTACTAATGGAATTAAATAAATAATTCTTTTTTTTTTTTTAAAGAATTATTTAATTTTATTTATTCATTCATTTTTTTATTTTTTAATTTGACCAGAAAGACACAGAGAGAGAGAGAGAGAGAGAGAGAGAGAGAGAGAGAAAGGGAAAGTGAGAAAGCAAGCCACCAGGTCCAAGACTCGAACCATGGTCGGCCATGTGGGAGTCCAGCGCCCTTATCCACCACACCACCTGCCGGCCCCAATAAATAATTCTTTAAAAAAAATAAACACATGCTCTGTATCGTGTGTCCTGTTAACATAAGGAGGGGGATGGGTGAACACAAACTCCCTTAGACACCTTAGACATACGTCTGCCTTTAACATCTGGAAAGATACACATGGTTACCAACAGGGAGGGGAGGAGAGTGGAATGGGGTGAAAAGTGATACGTGTTTCCTCCTTAAATTAAACTTCCCTATTACGAATCTCTCTTTACACAGTAAGCACATACACGTGTTATTACTTGTGCAATAAAATAAGTTCAGTAGTATTTGCTGTGTGTACTTCCTGAATCCTGCCACTTTCCATCAAGAGGGAGAGTCTATCCCTTTCCATCTGAACCCATGTGGGACTTGTGACTACCTTGACCAACAGAACTAGTTGAAATAAGTCTGCGTAACTACAGAGACAAGGCTACAAAAGGTGGCATGGTTTCTGCTTGTTCTTATTCTCTTGTGATATTTGCCTCTGGGGCCCGGGACTCTACCCACTGCACTGTGAGGAAGCACACTTGAAAAGGCATGTGGAGAAAACATGTACAGGAACTGGGGTGGCCCAGACAAGAGCCAGCATGAATCAGCTGAACCTGACGTGCGTAAACGGGCCTTCGCAACCCAGTTTAGACACTTGCAGGGCCCTACAGCAAATTAAAGAATAATAGGAACATGGAGCCAACAGGTGATGTGGTGGTTATGGGTGCTGGGCTCCCATATGGCAAATGACAAACCACAGTTTGAGACGTGGACCTGGTGGCTTGCTTTCTCTCTCTCTCCCTCCCTCCCTCTCTTTCTGCTCCTCTCTGGACAAATTAAAATATAAGTAAATAAAATAAAGTTCAATAAAAATGATTCCTAAAAAAATATTGGAATAGGGGCTGACAGACGGCGTGGTGATTAGGGGTGCTGGACTCCCATATGGCCAACCATGGTTCAAGTCTGGGACCTGGTGGTTTGCTCTCTCTCTCTCTTTCTGTCCCTCTCTAGTCAAATTAAAATAAAGAAATAAAGTTAAATAAAACAATTTTAAAAATTTTAAACATAGGAATAAAATAAATTAATTACAGAAAACTTTTATTGTTGGATCATAATTTTGTTAATCACCAAACTGCCCTCCATCAACATGGGAGAGGTTCTTGTTTTTCTATAATCTTGCCAACAGCATATTATCATCGACCTTTGCTTTTTTTTTTTTTTTTAAAGAATTATTTTATTTAACTTTATTTATTTTAGTTTGACCAGAGAGGGACAGAGTGAGAGACACAGAGAGACAGAGAGACAGACAGAGAGAAAGCAAGCTGCCATCTCCAGGACTCAAACCGTGGTTGGCCAGGTGGGAGTCGAGTGCCCTTAACCACCATGCCACCTGCCAGCCCCCTCTTTGCTTTTTATTGCAATGTAAAAGTAGAAAAGGAAACAAAAGAAAAGAAAAGAAAAAAAGAAAGATATGCCATTACACTTTTATTTATTTATTTAAAAATTTTTTGCCAGAGGGCTCATGTGCTTGATGGAGAAAGACGCAAGAGGGGGAAAGTGAGATAGCACTTCTCTCCCTGAAGAAGGTCATGCTGCGATCCCTTCTCCTCTCTCCCTCCTTTCAGGACTCTGGGCACACATGCACATGCACCCAATGTGTTCCTCAAGCCACTTGGTCCAGAACTGGAACCACTAGGTTGGCCATGTGGGATCCAGCTGCCTTAACCACCATGCCATGGGATGGCCCTTGCCATTACATTTTTAAACTGTACTCCCCTTTCATAAGTGAGACTGAGCTGAGTATAAAAGCCATTTGCATCCTTTCTGTACAAGTCCACTCCAGTTTTTGACAATTTTCCCACTGGGTTGTTGGTCTTTTTCTAACAGACCCCTTGTAAGAGCTCTGGCAATGCACACCACCCAGTTCCCAGGACTCGGGTTCCAGCAGATGACCACCACAGGCTACCGCAGAGAGCTCAGAGCCGCAGCCACCAGTCTGCCTCGTGTTCCCGTTCCCGAGCTCAAGTTCTACGAGCTGCTCAACATAGCGATGAGGAGAAACAGGGTTTGCATATGCTATGAGAATACTCAACGCTGGCGCTGTCGGCCCACACACACCGGATCTTAAACTCCACTTCCATTACTACTTTAAAAATATCTGCCCTCACCTTAGAGAAAACTCGTACACTGAGTAGAAATCTTATAAAATTCATTTTGTGCAAATATCGTGAACCTATAGAAACCCTACCAAGTAACTAAAACAAAAAATAGCAGCTTAGCACAGCAACGACGCTGTCTTAAGACCCACAGCAAAGAAACAGAAAGGATCTCTCTCTTGCTAGCTCTTATTTTCTTAGCCTCATCTTTCTGGATAAAGGTAGTGAATCTACAGCACAATCAAGCCACTCCACTAAAACCCGAGGCCACCAAGAGCCGTGTACTCCAAGCGTGGGCCATAGTCCACAGTGTGCACCAACTGGAAACCCGCCAGAAACGCAAGTCCTCAGGCCCCACTGGAGACCAAAGGAATTGGGGTTTCTGGGTGAGACGAAGCTCCCGAAGCCATTCACGAAAGTTGGACAGGCACTACGTGGGAGCTGGATACTTGGGGGGCTAAAGACAGCCCCACTGGCAGGCCTTGCAGAACGGGCGCTGCCTCAGCCCACCGCAGCCTCCCTCAACAGTGCAAGTGGGCTCTGGCGGCAGGGAACAAAGGCGCTGGGGAGGCTGCTAGACACCAGGTGGGATGTTGGACGCCTGTCTCCAGGAAGGCCACTCCGAACAGAGCGGGAAGACAAGAAAGGAGGGCAGGGGATCGCACTTCCTCCTCGGAACAGGACAAAGTGAGCGTGGGGCGCATCAGCAGTAGGAGAGACTTTAACATTCTTTTCTATCTGAGGACTCCATCTTGGGAGGCACCTCACTTCTGAGGACTTAAAAGGGGTCGAGCAGACATCAGGGCACAAGTGAGGACATGCACTGCTGGCATCTTGGGACATTACGATCCTCCTAAATCATCCAGCCCCATCTGGATTGAAAGCAAAGGGTGAGGATTCAGGGCAGGAACGCCGTCAATGCTTAAAAAACAGCACACTTAGCTGCAGTTTTCTCCCATGTTAATGTCTCTTAGGAATCGAAAGACAAGGTGAAGTAAAAAAAAAAAACCTCCGAACATGTACTTGAGCATGCAAGGATGATGAAAATCAACACGTATTAAACCTCTACTTGAAAGTCTCACAGTCTCTAGGCAAAGCAGAGCTGAATGAAAGCAAATCCACCCATTTTCCCCACGATGTGGTGGTGGTGGGGCAGCGGGCCACACTGTACCTTGTCGACATTGGCTCGGGTCTTAGCAGACGTTTCCACGTAGTTAACGTTCCACTGGTCGGCTCTGTTTTTTGCCTCTTCTACAGAAACTTGCCTTTTATCTTCTAAATCTGATTTGTTACCAACCAGTAGAAATGGAACATTTTCATCTTCTTTTACTCTTAAAATCTGCTCCCTGGGAAAACCAAAATGAGAAAGAAACATTAATATAACAAGTAGCCACCTGCAATCAGCATTTACTTATTATCTGTGCTTCTCTACTGTAACAAGCTCATGGTAGAAAACAGCCAGGACTTCTTCCTAACCTATCATCAATCGTGAGTTACACACTCACTTCACTAAAGAAGGAAAACTATCCCAAAGAGAATAACCCTGGCAGTAGAGGTACAAGAAGAAATAGTAAAATGCAGCTTCCCCTAAGAGATTTTTAAAAATAAACAAACGAACTTACTATTTTAAAATGGTTTTAGATTTACAGAAAAATAAAAAACTCCCTACATGGGCCTCTTCTATTGTTAAATCTTACGTTTGTAGGTACAGGCATCACAATTAACGAACCAGTATTAATACACTATAATTAACTCCAGTCCATATTTTAATCAGACAGTCTTAGTTTTTTTGTGTGTGTGTGTGGTTTTCCCCAGGTGAAAGTGGGGTGGGGTGGTGGCCATGCCGCAATCCTTTCTTCTCCATTCTCCCCTCAGGATCTTGGGCACACACACACACATATGCTGTGAGTTCTAATTACAGGGCCCAGGACTTGACCCAAGGTTGACTACGTGGAGTCTAGCGATGTAACCATTATGCCACCTGCTGGTCCCCAGGCATCCGTAGTTTTTACCTAACATTCTGTTCCTGGTCCAGGACTCCAGGATACCATGCATCACTTAGTCGTTTCATGTCTCCTCAGACTCCACTTGGCTATAACTCTCAGCTTTGCCTTGTTTTTGATGACCCTGGCAGTTCTGAGAAGTGCTGGCCAGGTGATCTGAAGATGGTCTCTTAGCTGAGATTTGTATGTTTTTTCCCTCGTGGTTAAACTGGGGGGGACTGGTTGTGGGGAGGAGTATTACAGAGGCAGAGCGGACTTACCACATCATATCAAGGGCCCCCGAAATGTTTTATTTAAAAGTCCTATACATGGCAGACCTTACTGGTAATCAGGTCTCGAGCACAGATTCTGCATTAGAGATGAGCTGTACACTATTCTCAAAGAGTCACCGTTTCCCCTTCTATTCACGATGGAGTGTGTGGACATCAGAGAGGCAGAGAGACAGAGAGACCCTCCACAGGGTCTGGTCATACCCTGGTCCTCTTCCTCTAGTCCTGCACACCTCAGACCCTGGCACCCACAGGCATGCTTGCTGTGTTTCAGGCTGACCGAGCCAGGGCTTCAAGCTGTGGTCCCCATGTGGGATCCTGCTTCTCGAGCAGTGCACTACTGCTGTGCCACAGGCCAGTTTGAAAGTGTCCCCATTTTTAAAAAATGTATTTGTTGTTTATTAGTATGATTTTAAAAATATGACCAGAGAGAGAAAGGGAAAGTGAGAGAGCAAGCTGCCAGGTCCAGGACTTGAACCATAGTTGGCCACGTGGGAGTGCAGCACCTCAACCACCATGCCAACGTCCTTAATTTTAAAGGTACTATGGTCCTCCTCTTTCTAGTTGCGTGACTTTGAGCAAAGTACTTCTTTACCTCAGTTTCTTCATCCATAAAATGGAGCTAACACCACACCTTTGTTGTGTGGCTGCTACGAGGAGTAACTGTACACTGCTGCAACTGCATGGCACACGGCAGCCCTTCTGTCACCATGAGCTGCATTCTGGTGGTCACGACCCTACTGGAAGACGCCTTCTTGGATCATCAATAGACTAAGAGAAGCCTGTGAGACTTGGTTTACTGCCAGGCTATCTTACAGATGCTTCTCTTCTGAAATTCTTATGAACAAAAGTATTTTAGACTAAGGGAAAATGAGAAAAATTAAAGGGGTTATTAGAATGGCAGATCAGCAAAACACATTTGATTCTGCGGGGATCTTACAGCAATGCTTGGGAGACTGAGCAAAAAGTCTTCACTATGGCTTATGTTCGTATTAGTTTACATTAAGCTTCTTGGGGCACGTTTCCTGAGTACTGCGTGCTCAACACATCAAGCACTGTTTTAAGTACTTTACAAACATGAACTCATATAATTTCACCCCAAGCCTGTGAAGCTAGTACTACCGAATATTTTCTTACTGTATAGATAAGTGAGACACAAAAAAATTCCGTTAACTTGCCCAAAGTCCCAACTAAGTAGAAACAGGATTTGAGCCTGAGAAATTTAACTGCAGGGAACCAGCAGTTAGTGTAATGGCTATGTCGCTGGACTCCCATGTAGTCGACCGCAGTTTGCGTCCTGGACCCGGTGGCTTAAAACTCACGCCGGGCACGTGTGCATGCGTGCCCAAGATCCCGAGAGGAGAATGGAGGAGAAGGGATTGCGGCGTGGCCATCCTCCCTGGGGGGTGATTTCTCGCTTTCTGTCTCTGTCTCTCTCTCTCTGTCTGGCGAGCGCACGTGCCCTATAGCAAAAATCTCTCCAAAAAAAAGAGAAAAGAAATGTAGCTGCAGAGCACATGCCTCCACACCATTGATCTTCTAGGACAAACCTTGTTCAAAAACATTTAGATTCCAACAGTTCTTTACAATTTCTGAGAAACTCTACACCTCTGAGGTTGAACGGACACCAAAGGTGTCCATCATTATGGTGGGTTCTCCAAGTTCACATTTCCCCTGCCAGGAAAGTCACAAGCCAGAAGAGGGGACCCTTTCTTACTACATACAGTGATCATATCAGACCCGTGGGACAACATGAGGTAGAGGAAAGTGTACATCACATACAGACAATTGTAGGGCTGCCAGTGGCATGGGGTTAAGGTGGCCGACTGCATGGTTTGAGTCCCAGACTCAGTGGATTGGAAAACACACCAGGCGTGTGTGCATGCGTGCCCCGAATCCCGAGAATAGAGGAGGGAGGAGTGCATGTGGCCATCCCCCCTGCAGGTGAGGGTGCTTTCTCACCTTCCCTCCTTCTTTCTCTCTGTCTGTCTCTCTCTGGTGAGTACATGTGCCCTATAGTAAAACTTTAAAAAAAGTTAATAAAGACAATTTTACCTTTCTGTAAAAATATTTAATTTTAATTGTTTCGGCTGAGGGTTAGAATTTATACTAATAAATTAATGAATGATATTAAAATACAATGTCATAGTGTGAGAAACTCAGGGCTTGAAGGTAGGGTGTCGTGAAGAACTGAGACAAGAGACGAGGAAATGGTTAAAGGAGGGGGCTAAATCTTCAACTACGCCAGAGCAGAGGCTTCATTCTAAATCAGATCCGATGAGCAGTGAGTGAGCATGGCCACAGAGAACAGTGGACAACATACATGGCATCTCTGCAGGCTGTGCTCCTGGTACAAGACCGACAGCTATCAAGAGCTTTGCACTCAGACAGTATCTTGGCTTGTGGAGCGATTGACCACGCAGTCCCTGCGGCTCTTCATCTGAGGATGGGGTTGTTTTCAACTCCCTTCTGCATTCTTCCTTTCTGGCTTATCTCTCAGACCTGGGCTGGTTCCCGTCTCCAACGTCATAGAATACTTCTACTATATGACATAAAAACAATGTTCTAGGGGCTAGATGGTAGCACAGTGGTAAAACGACCCTGTGCAAGGCTGACCCACATGGGAAGGTGCTGGGTTCACACACACAGACCTCCCTGAGTACTCTGGGCACATGTGATGGTCTGGGCTCATGCACACAGACCTCCCTGAGTACTCTGGGCACATGTGATGGTCTGGGCTCACGCGCACAGACCTCCCTGAGTACTCTGGGCACATGGGTGCCTATGATCTGGGCTGCTGTGACTGAGAGTGAACTGCATGCAGTATCAACACCCTATTGGAGGTGCAGTCTCCCCTTCACGCACTCTCGCTCATGGAATACGTAAGTAAGTAAACTTAGAAAAAGCCCTATATAAAAATGCTAAATATATTTTTAAAATGAACAGGAGAAGAAAGAGCTGTATTTTAAATAGGGAACATAATACATCCCACTCTTTAAAAAATAATTATTTTTCCTTCCTTCCTCCCTCCCTCCCTCCCTCTCTTCTCTCTCTCTTTCTTTCTTTTCATTTGACCAGAGAAGGACAGTGAGAGAGAGAGAGAGAGAGAGAGAGAGAGAGAGAAGCAAGCCACCAGGTCTCGGACTCAAACTGTGGTCAGCCTCATGGGCGTCCAGCATCCTTAACTATCACGTGATGTGCCAGCCCCTAACATAGTCCATTTTAAAATCATGAATGGAGAACTGTGGCATGGTACCAGTGCACTGCTCAAGAGAAGCCAGATCCTGGGCCGACAAGTAGCACAGAGGTTGGGGTGCTGGAGCCGACATGGCCAGATTTGCAGTTTGAATCCTGGACCCAGTGGCTTGAGAATCACGCCAGGCATGTGTGCATCCCCAAAATCCCAAGAGGAGAGTAGAGAAGGGATTATGGTATGGCTATTTCTCCTGGAGTGGTGACTTCTCACTTTCTCTTTCTCTCTCTCTGGTGAGCACACATGCCCTATAGCTTAAAAAATAAATAAAGCCCAAAACAAAAACAAACAAAAAATCCATACCAACAAACAAACAAACAAAAATCTTTAAAAAAAAAAAAAAAAGAGAAGTCATATCCCACATGGCAACTACGATTCAAATTCTTGGTCCATCCAGCCTGAAGTGCATGCATGAGCACGTGTGCCAGATCCAGTGTGAACAGGCTGGAGGACCAGAGATCAAGAGGAAGAGGGACTGCATCATGCTCGGGCCATGTGGACGGGGCTCCTCTCTACCTCATCCACTCTATCATAAAAACAAAAGCTGGCTATTCCATGACCTACTGGTGAAGGTAGTTAGATCCTGCGGTTTGAGTCCCAGATCTGGCAGCTTGAGAAAAACGACAGGGGCGTGTGTGTGCAGCCCAAAATTCCCAAAGGAGGGAGAGATGAAGGAGAAGGGATTGCTGCCTGACCACTCCCCACAGGGGACGCTTTCTCCTTTCCCCTTCTCCAGTGAGTGCATGTGCCCCCTAGCAAAAGAGAAAGAAACATGAAATGTGGCAGCCACGTGGTTTTATAAAAGAATCCTCGTTATTGTAAAGATAGCCAGCACAGCATTGCCATTAAACACAATGATACAAGACCACCTGGCAGTGTGGAAGTTAAGGCGCTTGTGCGTGCATGTCCCACACCTCAAGAGGACAACTTAGGAGAAGAGATGGTGGTGTGGTCATCGCCCTTCGGGGGCGGGGGTGATTTCTCACTTTCCCTCTCTCTCTCTGAGTGCATGTGCCCTACAGAAAACCAAAATCAAAACCCAAACCCAACAATATGGAGGCAGACCTCCTGGACTGAACCTTGCCACACTGAGGTGCACTACCCAGGGGAGGCCATGTGACTGCCTGTGTTCAGCTTCATTCGCCAATCTAGAAAATAGTTTTAAAACTCAAATTTAAAAAGTAATGCATTATTTTATGTCTCACCAAGAAAAACTGCTGCTAATTATGATAATAAGACTCAGCACTGATTTTGAGAAATGTTAAAATGTAAAGAGTGGGGCTAGCCTATGGCCTGGTGATTACGTGAACTGGATGCCTGCCACACGGCCAACTGCATGGTGAGTCCTGGAGCCAGTGGATCAAAAAACACATTGGAGACATGTGCACATGTGCCCCAAATTTCGAAAGGATGAGAAATAAAGAGGGGACTGTGATGCAACCATGTCCATGGGGGGTGATTTCTCACTCTTCAATCTCTCTCTAGCCAGGATGTGCACCTTCTGGGAAAACACACCAAAACAAAACAAAAAACAAAAAACACCTTTAAGTGTAAAAAATGTGTATCCTAGAATCTGTGAAGGAAAGTAATCTCTATACCTCATAGAGGTGTATGATGAATGAGCGTCTGTTAATAGTTAGAAGGTACCTGGCACCCAGTATGTGCTCTGTGAGTATTAGGCAGGGATATGATTATTACTGCATTATAGTTAGAAAGTACCTGGCACCCAGTACGTGCTCTGTGAGTATTAGGCAGGGATATGATTATTACTGCATTACAGTTAGAAGGTACCTGGCATGCAGTATGTGCTATGTGAGTATTAGGCAGGGATATGATTATTACTTCATTATAGTTAGAAAGTACCTGGCACCCAGTACGTGCTCTGTGAGTATTAGGCAGGGATATGATTATTACTGCATTATAGTTAGAAAGTACCTGGCACGCAGTATGTGCTATGTGAGTATTAGGCAGAGATATGATTATTACTGCATTATAGTTAGAAAGTACCTGGCACGCAGTATGTGCTATGTGAGTATTAGGCAGAGATATGATTATTACTGCATTATAGTTAGAAAGTACCTGGCACACAGTATGTGCTCTGTGAGTATTAGGCAGGGATATGATTATTACTTCATTCCAGTTAGAAAATACCTGGCACACAGTATGTGCTCTGTGAGTATTAGGCAGGGATATTATTACTACTTCATTGACCTGATTCCTAATGATGTCGGAAATATTCTAGCGGATTTGGAAGTTCTTTGGACCTGAATTTTCATGAACAGATCATGGACTGTACAGAAAGTCACCTCCGTCCTTCGCTGTTTTGGATTTACCTCAACCGTTCTTTTGGAAGTAACGATAATAAACGTGACATCTGGGAGATACACGCTAAGCTCTAGAGCACGCACATGCAAGAGTGTTCCCTCCCACCCGTGACTTCTCGTGAAAAGCATGTACCCGTCACCATTACTGTGATTACCTGTCAGATCTACTTACGAAGAAGATTTTGGTCAATCAGAATCTTTAGAGCTAGTAAAAATGAATTTTTAGCAACTTCCTTAACTAGCTTCCTTATGACTGACAGCCTGAACTGAGATGTCAGTGATAAATGATGTACCACTCAGTCTCACAAACCACAGGAAGGTAAGGCTGACTCAAGTGTTTGTGACTCTAGCACTCCTGGTCATTCGTGTATATGCAGTCGTTAATTTATTTCTCAACCAACAGCTACTGAGCTACTCTGAGTGGGGCACTGCAGGGAAAGCAATACTGAAACTGCAGTGTGACTGAAACCATCAAATGTGGCTGTGGAGAACCTGGGCTACTGGGCTCAAAGGTGAGAACACAGGACGCTTTACAGCCAGTAGCTTCGTTGATTAGCTCTTTTTTTGTTTGTTTGTTTGTTTGTTGAAGAGGTTTTTGCTATAGGGCACGTGCGCTCGCCAGACAGACAGAGAGAGAAAGAGAGACAGAAAGCAAGAAATCACCCCCCAGGGGGGATGGACACGCCGCAAACCCTTCTCCTCCATTCTCTTCTTGGGATCTTGGGCACGTACGCACACGCGCCCGGCGTGAGTTTAAGCCACCAGGTCCAGGACTTGAACCACGGTCGACTACATGGGAGTCCAGCGACATAGCCATTACGCTAACCACTGATCCCCATTTATTAGCTCTTTCTGGGATGTAGAGACAGTTAATGCTATGTCTACAACCGTCAGCCAAAATTTGTTTGTTACATTCTCTTTAAATGTAGTGCTAAAGGCTATTACTGAAATTTAGAACTACAAAATACCTTTTTTAAAAATTAAAAAAAGAATTTAAAGATTTTTTGCAATAGGGTATGTATGGTCATTAGAAAGAAAGAAGAGCGGGAAAGTAAGAAATCACCCCCAGGGCGGGTGGCCACACTGCAGTCCCTTCTCCTCCATTCTCCTCTTGGGATTTTGGGTGTGCCTGCAAACGTGCCAGCAAGTTTTTCAAGCCACCAAGTCTGGGACTGAAACTGCAGTCAGCCATGTGGTACTGAACGCCTTAACCACCCCACCATCTGCTGGACCCACGTTCCACCTTTACAATCTGGTCTAACATCTTCATTTTTGACATAAGGAAAGCAAGAATCAAAACAGTAAGAGTTTTCAAATCAAAGAAAATATTTACAAAACATGTACTATATGTCAGTGACTATTAAATAGAGGTACCAGGGAGAGACAGACAGACAGAAACGGGTCTTGCTCTCAGGACACATTCAAATCACATTCTGCACACATGTGGTAGTGTGATCTCGGAGCTGTACCGGTACACGGCACATACAGGTGAGGAAGCAACAACCCTGCCCTGGGCACAGGGAGGAGCAGCCAGGCTATGGGAGAGCTAGTACTCCCGCTGTACTACAGGGTGAGTCAGGCGCAGTACCTGCTCCTGGTGAGTCACTAGGGCCATTTCCCTTATGGGCAGGGCACCCAGCTGGATGTAGGCCAGAAGAGTAGTGAATCATCCTATTTTCTGTAACAGTAACAGCCCAAGAGTCTCTGTCTCGGCATAAAAACACCTTATTTCCTTGAGATATCATTTTAGCTTTGGTGACGACGGTAGCAACATTTACTCCAATACCTTGAACAGGACCTGCTACATAAATAAGCACTGAACATCTGTTGAATGAGTGAATAAGCACTGACGTGTACATAGCTTTCAACGTGTCTCCCAGGATCACAAGTCAACAGGGTCTGCCGTTCTCTAACATACACGAAGTGCCTTCCTAATGGAAACCAACAATTTTACAAACAAGTTCATACTTTCTCACTGACATGTCTTTTGCAAAATATATTCTCTTGGAATCCTTTAAATTCCTGAGTTCCAAGTACACATAAAAAAGGAATGCTTCAGATAAGCTCTGGTTCAGTCTTCAGCTCCACCACCTTAAATGCCTTCTGTCCTCGTCTGTGGAAATCGTTTTCTCATGTTCATCTATTTCCTGAAGGCTTCTCAGCTCCGTTCTCCTCCTGAATCCACTGTAATGATCACTGCCAATGCTTCCTACTTTGTCACTAACTTGCTCTGGGTTACATAAGGCTTCTACATTCAACTAGGCTGTGTGAACCTCGAGAATAGAGGATACGAGTATATTACACACTTTGCGGTCCCCACCCCCATAAGCGAAGCAGACACTCAACACAAAAAGAGAGATATATAAAGAACACCCTTGACTGCGCAGGTAGTATTTGTGAGACTACTCAAGAACTTTATCTAGGCCAAACTTAAATTACATACCCAGAGAAACCCCTGTCCCCTTCCACAAAACCAACCTCCCCTTGCAAGTCTCAAGGATGCTAGATTTTGGTTAAGCAAACAGTAAGTAAGATATAAAAAAATATCATTGAACACAACCTAGGGTGCCAGGGAACTACTTCTATTTTAAAATTTCACTCTGTGCCATCAGGGTATCTGTACTTTGAGGAGGATGGCAAAGGGCCTGCTGAGAAACAGTGACAGACACGGACAGAGTCCAAGTCCAAGAGAACTCCAGTACGTGACCCGAGGACAAACTACAATGGCAGCAGTCGGATTTTACTCTGAAACATATACAGAGACTGGGTACTTGAGGCAATCACAAACTCCAATTCCACCACCACTGGCAAGGAGATAGCCGTCAGGTTATGGTGAGTGTGTTGACTACTGATGTGTACACACACACAGTGGACAGTCACAGAGTGGTGTCCAAAAGGGAGGCAACCGTGTGCCGGGCAGCATCACTCCCAGACTTACCTGAAGTCGGCTGTGGCTGCAAAGGACTCCATCTCTGTGATGGAGAAGACACAGAGGAAGCCCTCCCCGCTCCGGAAGTAGTTGTCCCTGATTGCCGCGTAGTCCTCCTGCCCAGCTGTGTCTAAGATATCGATCTGCACTTCCTCCCCGTCCAGCACGACCTTCTTCCTGTAGCTGTCTGCTTTGGTAGGTTCATAGTCCTCCACGAACTAGAAAAGATAAAAACACATCCATTTCTAATTATTGTTTTTACTCTACAAAACTTATTTTGTAATAATTGTAGATTCACATGAAGCTGCTAAACTAGTACAGAGTTTCCAAGCACTCTTAACCCAGTTTCCCCGATGGGAAAACATATATTAATGTAATTTTCATTTTCGACATTTTATCAGTTTCCTCATCTGCAAAAAGAGGGGGCTGCACTAATATTTCTAGTTCAATTCCAAACTCATTTTTAAATAGTACAGTCAAACAACTTAACATTCTAACCCTGTCTTGAACCCCATAAATCTCATTTTGGTATGCCTTGATAAATCTTGTGTATTTAATGTTACCTTGAGTATATGTATACCCACTTCTAGAATGTTAACAGCTTGAAAATTGTGCCTCTCCTCCTTAAAACACTATACTTGCAGAAATGATTACCCATATATTTAATCAAATTTAAAAGTACCACTTTGTATGTAATGCTAAACAAAAATGTTCATGCTACAATTGTGGAAATAACTTATACATCAATATCTTAGTAAGAACTAAAAGTATCACTGAATCTTCCCTTTCTCCAAAATGAACCATGTGGATAAAGTGACTTACATACCACTCGGTAGGTCAAATCGTGAACTTTAAGATTTCTCCCCAGACTTCTGAGTTTTAAATAGAACAATAAAACAAATTTGTATTCCCAACCATATCATCAACCTCACAAATCTCACTTTGATATGCATTGAAAAACCTTTAGAATTTACTAATAGCTTGAATACATGTATACACACATAACTCTCTCTGAGTTTATTCTATACTACTTCCTATAAATATTTATATAATGTGGTATTTTATTATTTATTTGATTGATGCTTGTACCCCACAACCAGAATTTAACCCCATTAGAACAGAATCTTCAATGTCGTGCTCATCATGGATCTCCAAAGCCCAGAATAGTACCTGGAACACGGTAGATACTCGATAAATAATTATTTTTATTGGGTTGTTGGCAGAGTCAAGATGCGTTTTTTGCATAGAAAAACAGAAAATACATCATGACTTGGGACCAGCAGTTGGCATAATGGCTATGTCGCTGGACTCCCAAGTAGTCGACCGCAGTTCGAGTCTCGGACTCCGTGGCTTAAACTCACGCCGGGCGCGTGTGCATGTGTGCCCAAGATGCCGAGAGGAGAATGGAAGAGAAGGGACTGCAGTGTGGCCACTACCCCTGGGGGGTGATTTCTGGCTTTCTGTCTCTCTGTCTGTCTTTGTCTTTTTGGTGAGCGCACGCGCCCTATAGCAAAAGCCTCTCAAAAAAAAGAAAAAGAAAATACATCATAACTGTCCTAATGACCTAATAAGATGAAAATGGTGTATTTAGAACTGTAAAAGACATAATGCTGTACCATATTTATCAAAACCTGTTAACACTGTGGTTTTTCATTCCTTAAAAGTTACACATATGAATATTCTTACTTTTGGCTTCTTTACCATCAGGAGGGAACGAATCTAAGGATTAGTTTGAAGGAAGACTAGTTATTAAATGAATAGTTTGTAAAACAAAATGGAGAAAATAAATTAATAATTTTATTTATAGAACTGCTATAACTTCTTCTTTCTCCAAACTTTTTATTTCAGTCACCACCAAGCATGAGTACTGATGGACTTAAGAGGTGTTTGTGTGTGTGTGTGTGTGTGTGTGTGTGTGTGTGTGTATCAAAGAAATACATGCTACAGAAAAAGACATGGGGCAGTAAAAATCTGTAAGACTTTACTTTTGGTCAGAAGACAGGTTTAACATTTGTTACTCATCAGAGATCACTCTTCTTAAGGAAGTTGGGTAAACTTCTGTAAGGTTTGTTTCCTCATATGTAAAATGAGGGTATCACTGTCTTGGGAGGAAAAATAACTCTTTCTTTTAAGGAATATTTAATTTTATTTATTAATTATTATTATTTTTTAATTTGACTGGATCCAAGGGGAATAAAAGCAAGCTGCTAGGTCTAGAACTCAAACCGTGGTCGGCCACATGGGAGTTCAGCATCCTTAACCACCATGCCACCTGCTGGCCCTATTCCTCTCTCTCTCTTTCAAAAAGATTTAATTTTATTTATTATCATTATTATTATTATTATTTTTTTTGCATTCACCAAAGAGAGACAGAGAGAGAGAGAGGGAAAATGAGAAAGCAAACTGCCAGGTCTGGGACTCAAACCATGGTCGGCAATGGTGGAGTCCAGTGCCTTGACCACCACACCACCTGTAAGCCCCAAGAATAACTCTTAAATTATTAACCCTTAATAACAGTCCTCTAGGGGGAAAAAAAAATACTGCTGTATATAGGCTGAGGCCTCAACTCAGGGATGATTAAAATTTAATATAAATACATGCATGCAAATTTGTAACCTACCTAGCAATTTTAAATTTTGGTGACACAGCCTTTACCTATTCAATGGTAACTAGACTGCCATGCCATGTACACAACAAGTAACAAACATTTTCACCAAGGTTATTAAAGGACACTTTACATATGCTAACCTCAGGTCTCATCAGTTCTATTAATTCAAGTTGATACTCTCCATTAAAACACCAAATCTACGTGCCAGCCGGTGGTGTGTTGGTTAAGCTGTCATACTTCCACAAGGCGGACTACATTTTGAGTCCTGGTCCCAGTGGCTTGAAACTCATGTGGGATTGCGAATATGCTCAAAATCCCAAGAGTTTGGAAATGGAGAAGGGACGGTGGTGTGGCCATCCCCACTGGGGGCTGATTTCTCATGTTTCCTCTCTCTGTCTCCCTGTTTCTCTCCAGCGAGTACATGCACCCTATGGTAGAAAACCTAAAAATAAATAAATCAATCAATCAAAACTAAAAACCTCAAGAAAAATTATTCAAATAACTAAGTACTGCTCTCGATTTTGTTTTATTTTTAAAGCATGAGGTTTTTTTTTTTTTGTTTTTTTCTTTTTTACTTTTTTTGTTTTTTTTTCTTTTTTTGGAGAGGTTTTTGCTATAGGGCGCGTGCGCTCGCCAGACAGACAGAGAGAGACAGAGAGATAGAAAGCAGGAAATCACCCCCCAGGGAGGATGGCCACGCCGCAATCCCCTCTCCTCCATTCTCCTCTCGGGATCTCGGGCACGCACGCACACGCGCCCGGCGTGAGTTTAAGCCGCCGGGTCCGGGACTCGAACCGCGGTCGACTACGTGGGAGTCCAGCGACATAGCCATTACGCTAACTGCTGGTCCCTAAAGCATGAGTTTTTTAAGAACCTTGAGCTCTCAACTGGTAAAATGAAGTTATATGTAAATGTTGGCTCTAGATTTAAAAGTGGAAAGAACTGTTAGTAACTTTCAAGATTGAAGAAATCCATCCGAAAGAGCACCAAACGAAGCTAGAGAAATACTCCGAAGGCCCAAAGCTGTCCGTTCTAAAACGAGCACTTACCTCATCATACATGAACTGCAGAGTCAGCGCAGACTTGCCCACCCCGCCACTGCCCACCATGATGACTTTGTGCAAGGCCAACGAATTCTGACCCTTGGGCTTATTTGCAGCCATCTTGTGTTGCAGAGTTTTCACTGAAGATCTGAGAAGGATCTAAGGATAGAAGAATAAGTAATGCTCAGTACATTCTTCTTCAGATTTCCAGTGCAGGGAAGAAACATGCTATCCTTAGGGGTCAAGATACTAAATGGTTTTCACTCGGCAGTCATTTTAAAGAGGGCAAACACACGGGCTCAGGGAGAGGACCACTTATCAGAAAACACCCTAACAGTAAGAGGAGCATATGCCTCCAAGGTATTTCACTGTAATAGCTGGTCTCTGGTGAAGAGTTGTGACCAGAAGCGATAATTTCCCGGTGAAAACACGTGCTGACAACAACAGGTATGGGCTGTATTCTCACAGAGGATGGAAACAGGATAAAGGATGACTCTGTTTTCACATTGATCTATAATGGGCAATAGTTAAGGGAAAGTCATGACATGTGACTTTTGGAGTTTTTTTTGAGAAATGAAAAAAAAATTTTTTTCCCCAGAGAGATGTTCACTACAGGGCACGTGTCCTCACTGGAAAGACAGAAACAGAGTGACAGAAAGCGAGAAATCACCACCCCCACTGCCCCAAGGGGATGGCCACATCACAATCCCTTTCTTTCATTTTCCTCTCAGGATTTTGGGCATGTACGCACAGGTGCCTGGAGTGAGTATCAAACCTCCAGATCTGGCAATTGAACCTCACACAGCCACCATTATGTCATCTGCTGGTCCAGAAAGCAAGCCAGGTCCATGTAGGAGTTGGCCATGTAGGAGTTCAGCACCTTAACCACCATGCCACCTGTTGGCCCCTCTAATTTTCATAAGAAGCAAATGACCAAAAAAAGATTGGTCACACCTTAAAAACCACACTGTCGTTTGGCAAAAGAAGAAAACTCATCTCAACCATGTGGTCATGGAATTAAGAGAATGCACATCCCAACTAAAATATTACCAGAACATTCGTGTTTCTTGGGGTGGATGGTCAAAGTAACCGAAACGTTTGTACCTACTGCGTCCTCACAATGCGGCGCTGTTTAATTCATCTGTGTGGTCTACATGGAGGCCAGGACCCTACAGATGCTGCAGTGCTGATGCACATTAATGGCACCTAGGGACCTGTGGCCATGTACCAGCCTTAGGAAAAAGGCTGTGGGGTCACAGTAAACACTGCTTGTGTGTGTAGATCTAAACAGGGAGACACTGTGTCATCGGGGGTTGCAAGGGCTGCACCTTTCTCCTTGGCACCTCACTGACTTGCTTGGTCTGATGTGGCCTTCCTAGGATGTGGCTCACAGAACCACACAGCTCACTCACTTTCCCACTGTGTGCGCCCTTCAGCTGCACTGGGCCCACTCTACTCTCATCTTTCATGCTCCACCCCCTCTTTTGGCCTTTGCCATGCAGTTTACTCTGGCATATTAATTAATTAATTAATTAATTAATTAATTTTTTTTTTAGAGAGAGAGAGAGAGAGAGATTTTGCTATAGGGCACACGCACTCACCAGAGAGACAGAAAGTGAGAAATCACTCCCCAGAGAGGATGGTCACACTGCAATCCCTTCTCCTCCATTCTCCTGAGGTTTTGTGCATGTATGTGTGCGCAGACACACACATACAATGTGAGTTCTAAGCCACTGGGCCTGGGACTCGAACCGTGGTCAACTACAGGGGAGTCCAGCGACATAACATTATGCCGTCTGCTGGTCTCCCCTCTGGTTTATTCTATCTAGCCCACTCCTCTCCAACTGAGGTCTCAGCCTTACCTAAAACTCTTAACCTACCTTGGGTCCTCCCCTGCCCACTGTTCTCTTGTATAACATGATGCTTTCTCTTCATAGCTCAAATCACAATTTGAAATTGTGCATGTGTACTTGTTTAACACAGGTCTCCTCTGGTATACTGGAAGCAACTCAAGTGCATGAACAGACTTAGCAAAACCAGCCACTCATGAACGAGCAAACAAATGCTCTCAGCCCGAGACCTCAGGGAGTGCTCCAGACTGTGCCGGCTGCTGCAGCCAGATTCACTCCCGACGGCGGCAGAGCCGGTCAGCCCTGGTCTGTGCCGCACCACACTCTACGCCCCCAGGGGCCGGATCACTGCATGAGGACCTGTCGGGAGTGTGGCCTCTCTCACCCATGAAATAAATAAACAGGTATTTTTATAAAAAGGAATTACTTAAATTTTATTTATTATTAATATTTAATTTGCTATAGTGCACATGCACTTAGCAGAGAGAGAGAGAGAGAGAGAGAGAGAGAGAGAGAGAAAGCTGTCAGGTCTAGGACTCAAGCCGCAGTGGGCCATGTGGGAGTCCAGCGCCTTAACCACCATTACCCCCTGTTGGCCCCTAAATAAGCTTTCAAAAAAATACAGAGCCTCTAAAAGCAACAGCAAAACGATAATCCTATTTGGATTCCACAATATGAACGTGTTAACATGCTCCCTTTGAGGCTGCTCTCAACCTGCGTTCGGCATGACTGAGACCCCACTACACACGCAGCCCCGGGCCCATTCTCGTATCACAAACGTTTTAGCAGAAGCAGCTTGAACTACAGGGCATGGCAAAAGATTTACACTCACAGGGCAAGGGTTTGATTCGACTCAACAAACAAGGACTGAGTACCCCTTTTACGTGGGTATAGAGAACACGAGCATTAGATTCTAAGTGCTTATCGCTACTCAAAGATGGTGAAATAATCAGACAACTCACTCAAATTCTGAAAAAAAGCAAGTCTAAGCCTGCTGGCTTCTATGCAGTGTGCGGACAGTTTTCCTAAGTAAATCAGGAAATGGCTTCTTTCTCACTGTTCTGACCCTTCCTTGTTGGCAGCTGTGATCATTTCTCAGCTACGTAACTACTGTTTTATTTTTAAAACAGTAAGTACCACACGAGCTCAGGGTGTTACCATGTCCATTAAGAGTTGTGTATTTTTAAAGCAAGACATTTAGCAGTTGCACCAACTGGGTTAAAACATTTTTCCTTCCAGAACAATTTAAAATACAGTCTGTGACTCAAAATTGAAAAGGCAGAGATTCCCAAAGACCTTTTTCCAAAGTGCAAATGTTCCCTAATAACTATGAGTTGCACATTCCAGACTTTCAAGCATATCCAGGTAGCAAGCCACCAGGTCCGGGATTTAACTGCAGTGGACTGTGTGGGGGTCCAGCACCCCAACCACCTCGCCACCTGCTGGCCTCTCTCTCTCTGATGACTATAGCAAGTGAAGCAATAATAAAAATAAGTAATTCTTAAAAAAAAAAAAAAAAAAAAGTAACCAGAAAAAGCAGCTCCTATCAGGGAAACACTCCTTGTAGCCTGCCCTGTTGACTTGGTGCCCAACCCCTGATCTTGAATGATAAACAACCCAGAGCCCCTACCTACCTGGAACTTAAGACAAACACATACCTAGATCAGAAAATTCCCTCCCTGCTAGTGCAAAGCAGCAAAAAGGGGGTAATGAGATTAAGGAGGCGGGTACTGTAACCAGGTAGTCAAGGATGGATGTGACATCTGAACTAAGACTTGAATGTTTTGAGGAACCAGTCCTTTCTGAGGGCAAGGCATTCCAGACACAGGGAATAAGAAATAAGAAAACCTGGGACCAGTAGTTAGCATAATGGCTATGTCGCTGGACTCCCATGTAGTTGACCACAGTTCGAGTCCCGGACCCGGTGGCTTAAACTCACGCCGGGTGCATGTGCGTGTGTGCCCAAGATCCCAAGAGGAGAATGGAGGAGAAGGGATTGCAGTGTGGCTATTCTCCCCGGGGAGTGATTTCTCGTTTTCTGTCTCTCTGTCTTTCTGGCAAGTGCATGCGCCCTATAGCAAAAACCTCTCCTAAGTTGGTATATGATGAGCATATTCAAGGACCAGAAGGCCAGAGTTACGAAGCCCAGGAGGGATGAGAGTAGCAGGGGAGATTAAGAAGTAGGCAGGGGCCATATCACAGAAAGCCTTGAAGGCCATGGAAACGTGCTTGGATTTTATTGTAACTGGAATAGGAAGAAGCCTCTGGAGAGTTTTTAAGCAGGATAGTGACAGCTTTTGATTATGTTCTTAAAGATGACCTTGGCTGGTGTGTGCAGAACGGCTGGTAGAAGTGCAGGACTACAGGAGGCTAGGAGGCTAGCCCATGCGAGGACCGAGGACGGAGGCTTGGGCCACAGTGGTAGCAGCAGAAATGGTTAGTTCTAGTTGTACGACCACAACTAGTATCGATATAACTACTAGTACTAGCTATACCGAGGACAACAACAAATACCGACTGACTACTCACTCCGTGCTAGGCACTGTTCTGAGCGTTTTGTACATGCTCACTTGGTTCAGTACCACATTTATATGGTAATGATCCTAGAGGTAGGGACTATTCTAACTCTGTAGAACACATGAGGAATCTGGGCCGCAGAAGCTGAGTTCCTCAAGGCTAAGACAGGATTCAAACTAAGGCAATCTTGCTCTCCTTAAATTACATATTTGGGATAAATTTAGGAGAAATAACGGACAGGATTTGCTGATTGACTGGATAGGGGAAAACAAAGTAACTTCTCACTTTTGGGCAGAGTGTGTCTGAGTGTGGTGGCACCACTACCTAAGATGAGGAAAGAGTAGGGAGGCGCCTATGTGAGGTGGAAATCTCAAGCTCTGCTTGTGTGTTAGACATGCAATGAGAGTTGCCGAATGGAATGGATGCTCTAGTCTGGAGTTCTTGGGTGAGATCGGAGCTAGAGTAGAGATGAAAACTGGAACTTCAGTTACAGGTGGTGTTTAAAGTCACAAAGATGAATGAGCTGTCTGAGGGCTACGGTTGAGATGGGTATGCGAGAGCTGCAGAGGAAAAAGCCTTAAAACAATAGGATGGTTCAGGAGGAAGAAACTGTGCTCACAGCCACTGAAGCTACTTAACTCACATCTTGCTGAGAGCCTGAGAAGACTGGCGAGATAAGAGACTAACAGGTAACTGATTACTTGATACAGCAAGATGGAGGCTGCTGGCGGCCTTGTGCAGTCACTTCACCAATGAGGTAAGAATGGGTGCGCTGAGATACCGAAACGGATTTTTACTATGAAGATGGAGGGAGAAATGAGGTCAGAGCTGGGAGATACTAAGCAAGGCTTGGGTTGTTTAGAAATATTATGAAGGGATGTTTGTATGGTAAGCACTAAAACAGAGGCAGAAATTGATGCAGAAGACAGGGCGACTTTAAGAGTGAAGTCTTGGAGTGGATCGGAGGTGGGACCCAGAGCATAGATAGATATGCAAGAATGGCTTAATATTTTAGGAATTCAATATATAATAATTCCTGATATTACTAGAGGAGAGAAATCTCTACAGGTTCTGGAATAGTATTTGATAAAATTCCAAGTCCACAGCTCACAAAAATCCTTAATAGAGTAGGAACAGACTAGTAGTCACTTAATACACAAAGAAATTGGCTATCTTAAAACCAAAAGGGGCAAGCAGATGGCATAATGGTTAGTTGACCAGGGTTCGAGTCCCAGACCCAGCAGTTTAAAATTCATGCAGAGCATGTGTGCGTTGTGTACCCAAAATCCTAAGAGGAGAAAGGATTATGGCGTGGCCATCCCCCTGGGGGATGATTTCTCACTTTCTGACTCTCTGTCTCGTCTCTCCAGTGTGTGCCTGCACCGTACAGCAAAAATCTCTCTTAAAAACAAACAAAAACAGCAAAAGCATAAATGTATCTTGTTTAATGACAAAATAAAGTCACTTCCATTAAAGTCAGGAATAAGGTAAGAATGCCCACTATCGTTACTCTGATTCAGCACTACTCTGGAAGTCATTCCTGATGACATTAGACAGAAAAACAAGGAGGCAAATGATCATTGTTTTTTTTCTTGATGGTGCAAATGATCATTACTAATTGATCGTATGATTTCATACCTAGTAAGGCCAAAGGAGTCAACTGAAAAACTGCTTCCAACAAGAGATTTTAAAGGGTAAACAGTTCTACAATCTAAACATTACATAAAATTACATTTCTCAGACAAGTAGTTACAATGTACACTGGAAGAAAGGACCCAATTTGTAACACCCATGGAGAGTCTATAACTAAGAACAGAATGAACACACACTCTATAGGATACATATGACGGAAGACTTGACTAAATGAAGACAGATCCTGTTCTTGATACAGGAGGAGCCAATGTTGGCAAAAGTATAAAATCCTGATAATAAAAAAAGTCTTTTATGACTTTTTATTTTGCTTGAGTACATACATACTTACATACATATGTCTAATACATAAAAGTATGTAGTAAAATATTCAGGCATTAGGACCAGGAAGTAGCATGGTGGTTAAAGTACTGGACTCCCACAAGTCTAATGGAGAAAGAGAGAAAGTGAGAAATCACCTCCCCCCCCCCCCCCCCCCCCCCCCCCCAGCGAGGATGGTCACATCACAACCCCTTCTGTTCCATTCTCCTCGGGAGATTTTGGGTACCCATGCATATTTGCCAAGTCCATTTCTAAAGCTGCTGTGTCCGGGACTTGAACCATGCTGTCAGCCAGGTGGGATTCAGCTGCCTTAACTGCTGTGCCATCTGCTGGCCCAAGAGTATCATATTGTTGCATGTTCAGTGTATAGTTATTTTTTTAATGGCTGGATAGTATTTCATTGTCTGAAGTACAATTTATTTAGGTTGTTTCTATATTTTAAAATTTTATGGGTAAAGCAGCTATAAACATTTGTGTACATGTCATTGTATGCATACATGTTTTTGTATTTCATGGGTAAATCATAGGTAACCTATGAGGGGGCTGCTAGGCTGTGAGGTATGTAAGTGTTCAGATGCTTTGTAGAATACCTAAATTTTTCTTCATTTCCACTAATAATGCTTGAGATTTCCAGTTGCTCCACATCCTCGTATTATCCCACTTTAAAATTTGAGACAGTCTAGTGGAGTATAGTGGTATCTATATCTCTGTACTGCTGGAATTCTGAGCGGGGATGTGCAGGACTCAAACTTGGCAGTCGGCCACACAGGATCCAGCTCCCCTAACCTGTAGGCATAGGCCCTCATTGCGGTTTTAATTTGCATTTCCCTAAAGAATAATTAGGTTGAACATCTGCTGTCAGTGTCAGTCACTATGGCTGGGCCTCTCTTCCCATTTTAAAGTAGGCAATCAAGGCTAGAGAATGCCACATTGTTTTACCTTTGAAATGTAGCAACTTAATATTTTCAAATTTTCCAAACTGCACTGCATAAGAACACAAAACTATAACACAGGCTGAACTAAGGAAAGTAATATTCTGTTTCAAGGGCACAGTTGCTTATGGATGGCTTAACATTTTGCCTTGTCTGCAAGTAAAATTTATGGATATCACTTGTCAGACATGTCAGATGTCAAAGCAAAGATGTTAAGATCATGTAGAGTCAAATCACTTTTTCCTCACTGGGCCTTGGCTTATTTGTAAAACTGAGCTAAGATGAATAGAATAGCATCTGTAAGATGTCTAATACATAAAAGTATGTAGTAAAATATTCAGGCATTAGGGCCAGGAGGTAGCATGGTGGTTAAAGCACTGGACTCCCACATGTCTAACTGTGGTTCGAGTCCTGGACCCTGCGGCTTGAAAACCACGCGAGGCAAATGTGTGCACATGCCTAAAATCCCAGGAGGAGAGTGGAAAAGAAGAGATGTGGTGTGGCCATCCCCCAGGGAGATGATTTCTCATGTTCTCTATCTCTCCATTTCTCTCTGGTGAGTGCATGTACCCTATGGCAAAAATCTTTTTAAAAAATGCAGGCATCTTTTTAGAAGACCCTATCTTTATATGTAACCCATATTCAGGTTCCAGTCAGTGCAGCTGTACCAGCAGCAGAAAAGGGCCTTCCACAGTTAAAACAAAAAGTTCCCACAGCATATGAGGAAGTGAAGGCTAAACTGAGACCAGAGAGGCAGCATTAGCAAACTAGGCAAACCTGGGCATGACGGTGAGACGAAGCTGTCTCAATTAAAAGGGTACAGAAACAGAAATTGATAAATGAGACATTTAGTTGTTTTAAGTTTATTTTATTCATGATAGAATGCCCATGCATATGAGCGAGAGAGAAAGAGAGAGACAGAGAGAGGGGCACTGTGCCAGGGTTTCCACACACTGCTCTGCCCTGTCCCCAGCCCTCCAGCCGGTCAGGATCCTGGGCAAGTGCCTGGACTGTTTCCAGGCTGGCCCTGTGATCCAAACCGGTCGGCCACGTGGCTTCCAGCAGTGCAGTGCAGTTTGCTATCAACTGTACCACCAGGCTGGGCAGGTACTGCAACTTTCATTCTCAGAACAACAGAAAGCCACCAGGAGCTTCCAGGTGAGAGAAGAGACAAAGAAAGAAGAGAGAACACGTGGAAGGCTGCGGGGTGGAAGATGACTTGAACTTGGACCAGGGAGGAGAGAGGGAGATATTTAGGAGCTATCAAGAAAAAAAGTAAGCCAAACAAGGGGACAGATCCAACGTGAAAGGTGAAAGGATGTAAGAATTAGAGCCAAAACAACCCATTTTCTGGCTCGAGTGGATGTGGGTAAGGAAAGGAAAAGGAGCCAGCAGCTTTTGGGGGGCGGGGTAGGAGTGGAGAGAAGAGCTGGTACGAAGAAATGTGGAAATAGATGCTGATCTTTTAAAAGACCAAACCATTTCAAAAGTAGAGTCTAAGTAAGCAGTTTTCTTGCCCCAGACCCAGTGGCTTTGCTACCTGCTGCCACATTCTGACTCTGAATGTTTCCAGCAACACCAAGAAACAAGCAACAGGGCTGAGGTTAGCAGGTGGTGTGTGGTTAAGGAGCTAGACACTCACATGACTGACCACAGTTAAAGTCCTGGACCTGGAGGACCTGTTTTTCTCACTCTCCCTTTCTCTCTCCCCTTGTCTCTCTCTGGTCAAATTAAAAAATAATAACAAATAAAATAAGATAAATAATTTTTAAAAAGTTACAAGTAACAGGGTGGAACCTGAAAGGTGGAAGAACAAAAGACTGACAAACTGCTATTTATAGCTAATTTTAATATTATCTTCAAACCCCTGTGCTTTAGTTATTTTTTTATTTTTTTCTTTTGAGAGGTTTTTGCTAGAGGGCACGTGCGCTCGCCAGAAAGACAGTGAGAGACTGAGAGACAGAAAGCGAGAAATCACCCCCGGATGGCCACGCCGCAATCCCTTCTCCTCCATTCTCCTCTTGGAATCTTGGGCACGCAAACACATGCGCCCGGTGTGAGTTTAAGCCACGGGTCCGGGACTCAAACCGCAGTTGACTACATGGGAGTCCAGTGACATAGCCATTATGCCAACTGCTGGTCCCAACCCCCGTGCTTTTACAATAAGATTATGTAGTTCAGGAAAGCATTAATAATTACTAACTGTAACAAGTATGCTTTGCTTCCATATTTCTAGGCTAACTTTGGAAGAATACTTGACCTTGGAAGTTTGAACCATTGTGAATGTGTTACATAATTAAAAATTAAACATAAAAATTCTTTTATGTTGAATTTTATTATTATTTTTTACACTTGCCATAGGGCGCATGGCCCTTACTAGAGAGAGACAGAGACAAAGAGACAGACAGAGAGAGAGAAAAAAAAAATAAGCCATCAGGTCCAGGACTTAAGCTGCAGTTGGCCATGTGGGAATCCAGCGCCTTAACCACCACGCCACCTGCTGGCCTCAACATAGTTTTATTAACTGAATTTAATGACTACAAAAAGAAAAAGAAATAATTAAAATTTAAAGCCTGGATATTGAACAGATCTAAATTTAACAATAAAATTTATGTAATTTATATCTGCTGTCAGTTCTGTGTATGAACTATAAATTATGTCTTTTGGGGCCGGCAGGTGGCGTGGTGGTTAAGACAGCTGGACTCCCACATGGCTGGCCACGGTTTGATTCTCAGACCTGAGTCACTAACACTTCTATGGGAATGCCTAGTCTTTCCAGGTTGAGAGTTCAGAAAGAAGCTTTTTGAAGGAAATTTTCAAACGTAGCTTGGGAACCAACGACGCGATCTTTGTATGGACTGGCTGTGTGGGTAGGACATCCAGTTAGCTTTTCATGTCCGCTCCTGTAATTAAGACCACGCGCCTCTCCGCTCTTCTCTCTGTTCCTACTGACTCATGTTTAAAGTCTCTTCAGGACTTGGTGGGAAAGAACCGATTCCCTCACAGCCCTCCCTCATGGGTAGGCAGGACTGGGGCTTCCTCCACCCTGCTTAATCCATCAGCACCATCTGTTTTCTGTCTTCTAGAAGCTGGAAAGTCCCTGCTTTGCTGATGGTCACTCCATCTGTTCCTATTCTCAGAGCTGTTATGGCTTACACACTTCTGCCTGTGAATTCCTTTTCCTGTTATTCCATAGGGAGTTGGCGATAAAAGGAGCGAGACATATGAATTTAGTCTATTGGCTTTCACTGCAAACCTAAGTTAAAATCCTGAACTGGAACCCCAAAATATTTCAAATTTAGAAACTATGAAATATTTTGGAGATATCCAATTAAAATTAGCCTAAGCTTTAGAGAATACTATTACTCATTACCAACACTAAGTACAAATCAATTTCCTGATAAGAGATGACCAGAGAATCATAAATAAGACAAAAATTAAGACTGGGCAAATCTGTCATTTAAAGGATTAACAATGAAGCACAAATGGGAGAGAGAGGGAGAAAGCAAAGTCACCAGACTTCACTGCTATAGGGAAAGGCTGCAATGATTTCTTGTCCGAAAACGTTTTCTTTACAGCACTGGGACAGGCTGGGTAAAACTCAAAAATTTTAAGAGGACATACAGATCAGTCAAGGCTTTAAGAATTAAATATTGAAGTTATTGTTTCAAACCAGGAATGTAAAGCTAAAGACTGACTACAGCAACTAAGATTCCCTTGTGCCAGTTTATCTTTACTATAGTGCCTTTACAGCCCACCTGCTGAGTTCCTGCTTTGTGGAACTGTGGCTGAATACCGATGCAGGAGAGAGAGAAAGGAGAGGAGATGGAGCGCAGTCACCTTTGAAAATCTGACTTTGGCACCCCATGTCCATCCAGTCAGGTTGACCTTCTGGTGTGTACTAGAAAACGCTTTCTGTATAAGGAAGGCATTGGAAGTATCACTTTTTAAATGAAAACAATCCCTCTGACAATAGACACAATAGGCTACCTGAAATCACGTTTCATGACAACTGAGTGGCACTGATTTCTCTATCATGAAGCTGCATGTCACAGACCCCCGGCTGCCATTGCACCAACTGCCCCCACGTGCACAGGTACGTGTGCGACGTGAGCTCTTCCTCCCCTTGACAGTTTTTCCCAATGACAAAAGTCCCACGTACTCATCACACATGATTTGGAGAGTAAAGAGAACTAAGGAAACACCACCTCCGTGGCTCTACTGCCCAGAATTAATATCTTTGAATTTTTATCTTCCTCTAGGACTATTTTACACAAAGCGTTCATCCTGTGGTTGAGGAAGCTACAAAGAAAACTCCAAGAAAAGTAGGAAATGGAAATAAAAGGAGATTAAAAAGTACAATGCCAACAAACAAAAAACTAGAACTTAAGTGTTTATGATTTGAAGTTTACCACCGTTATGGAAGAAACTGGTAAGAATGACCTTACACAAGGCTTGGGGTCCATAGAGTTTTAGAAGCAATTTCTTTATTAAACATAAAAAGATAATTCTGGGCCAGCTGGTGTCATGGTAGTTAGGGCAGCTGGATCCCATATGGTTGACTGTGTGGTTCAAGTCCTGGACTTGGAGGCTTGGGAAACACACTGGGTGTGTATGTGTGTGTCCAAACTCCTGAAAGGAGAAGGGATTATGGAGTGGTTCTCCAACACCCACAAGTGAATGCACCCTTTAGTTAAAAAAAAAAAAAAAAAAAAAAAAAAAACACCTCATGGGCAGCACAGAAAAGCCACCAAATCATTCTATAAAGTCAGTGGTATCTATATATACAAACTCTTTATGAACAAATAATTTCATAAATTATCAATACCTGAGTTTTGCCTCCCCTTCTTCAAAAAAAAAAAAAAAAAGTTTTTTGCCACAGGCTGCATGTGCTCATTGGAGAGACAGGAAGAGAGAATGAGAGGGAAGGTGAGAAATCAGGGGGGATAGCCACATCGCAATCCCTTCTCTTCCATTCTCCTCCTGGGCACACATGCACATAAGCTTGGAGTGATTTTTCAAGTCACCAGGTCCACAACTCAACCACAGTTGACCATGTGAAGTCCAGTACCTCAACTAGTACACCACCTGCTGGCATCTGAGCTTTACCTGAGTAAAATAATAATCCATTATGGTTTAGTGTTTGAATCCAAAAATGCAGTAAGAGCTCAATACTAGGAATACCATAAAAAATGCAATAGCCTAAGTAGGCCCAATGAGAAAGTCCATCTAACTAATGAAAGAAAAAATAAAATGGCATTAGATGAAATTCAGTGTTCCTTCTTGGTAAAAAATCTGAGTAAACACTATAGTAAACACTATAGTAAACCTTGTAAGTGTATGTATATGTAGTATAGATGTATTTCTAATGAAATGCTTCACAAATTTGAGAGATGTTTTCTGTACAGGAACCACACTAAACTTCTCTGTATTTTTACTATTTTAAAAAAATTATTTATTATTGGGTTGTCAGGAAAGTCATGACACATTTTTGCATAGAAAAACACATTATGACTTTTATAATGACCTAATAGTAATATTTAAAAATTTGCTATAGGGTATGTATGTGAGAAAGAGTGAGTGAGTGAGGGAGAAAGCAAGCTGACAGGTCTAGGACTTGAATCACCTTAACTACCACCTACCTGCTGGTTGAACTTCTCTGCATTTTTAAAAAAGTTTATTTATTTCTTCCTATGACCGAGAGAGAGAGAAGAGAGAGAGAGAGAAGACAGAGAGAGAGACCTGCGAACCTCCCGTCAGTCCCATGGCAGCCAGGACCACAGGTGGGCCCAGTGTGCTCCGCAGACCCAGGGTGAGAACCCAGAGCCCTCTCCCATGGTCCAGCACCATGCAGCAGCGCCCGTATCGCCTGCACCACCACAGCTGAGTCATAAATGTCCTTGTATTTAAAACAAAGTACATGTCACTTGCCAACCTGTAAGGGGAGACACGAACCTGAAGGGGAGCAAGAGTGGATTAGAAAGAAACACACAGACACACAAGTATAAGAAAGCGAGGATTGGGTGCACAGTGATTTCTTACTTTCCCTCTCTCTTTCTCTGGCAAACACATGTGCCCTATGACAAAAAAAACTAAACAACAAACAAAACCCCAAAACAAAACAAAAAACAAACAAAAAACTAGAATCTACTCATGAAGATCTTAATTCACTGGTCTAGGATGAAGACAGTGTGTAAACACACACACACATATACAGTATATAGTAAGTTCTGCCTACATAATTCTATTTAACTAAATTTTAATTTGCATATAATAATTGTACATATTAGTGGGGTATTTGTTATTATTTTAAAATTTGTTATAGGGTGTGTGCACTTGCTAGAGAGAGAGACAGAGAGAGAGAGAGAGAGAGAGAGAAATCGCCCCCTCGGGGGATGACCACACCACGATCCCTTCTCCATTCTCCTTTCAGGATTTGGGGCACATGTGCCCAGAGTGTTTATCAAGCCACCAGCGCAGACACTTGAAACTCACGGTCGGCCATACGGACAGCTGCCTTAGCCACCATGCCACCTGGCTGGCCCGTTATTATTATTTTTTTAAACCCAAGGTCTTGCCATGTCACACTCTTCCTACCTCCATCATTCTGAGTCAGTGGGATCACTGGCTCCTGTAACTGTGCCTGGCCTTTAGGCTGGACCGGGCATCAAACCTGGGCCTCCCATACTTCCCCAGTTTGCAAACAATATCTTCACAGCATGTGCCATTGCAACTGGGCCACTGCCTAGATAATTCTAATTTACATCTTGGGTTAGAAACTATCACTCTATCTATAAAGTTAATCATATAATGTTGCTAGTAGGGGCTTTTTAATATATAAAAACAGCAATTTCAAATAGTTCATCTAGTAGAATCATAGTGGTCAGGGAATAAAAGCATTTCCTGAACATACTACTTTGTGCCAGAAGCTTTTTTCACTGAGTTTTTTTTTTTTTTTTTTTTTCCTTTCCTTCATGAGTGAGACAGAGAGATGGACACAGGTAAAAAGACAAGCACCCCCAATGAGGTCTTCATGCTCGGATCAATCCCAAACTACAGCTACCCTGGATCGTCGGGTGCATATGTACCTGACAAGGTCAAGCTCATCCTTGGACATGACCCAGATGGGTCAACTTTGTAGAGCCCTACTCTCTGCCCCATAAATTCTGCAGTTCCACATCTGCAGATTCAACCAACGAGGGATGAAAAACATTCTGTTGTGTACTATGCAGTAGGCCCACGATGCTAGATGGTTACACCTGTACTGAACATGTAGACTTTTTTTTCTTGTCATTATTCCCTAAACAATACAATATAATCACTATTTATATATCATTTACGTTGTATTAGGTATCATAAATAATCTAGAGGTATGATTTAAAGTATACAGAAGAATGTGCACAGGTTAATGCAAATACATTACCAATTTAATTTAATTTAATTTGCTGTGTTTGCCAGAGTGAGACACAGAGAGAAAAAGTGAGAAAGCACATCCTCCACCCTCCAGGAGATGGTCACACTGCAAACCCTTCTCCTCCATTTTTCCTTTTGGGATTTTGGTCATGCACCTGCAGGCGCCTGGTGTGTTTTTCAAATTGCCAAGTCTGGGAGACTCAAACCTGCACTTTGCCATGTGGGATTCAGCTGTCTTAACTACTACACTGCTGGCTGGTCCATTGTGCCAATTTATATAAGAGACTTGAGTATCAGTGGAATTTGGCAACCACTTGAACCCTGAACCAATTACCAAGGGATGACTGTTTGCTGAAAGTTCTGATAACACTTGTCAAGAGGCTGGCAAAAATATATTTAGTTTTTGTTTGGCTAGGTGAGAGGGACGGGGGCAGCTGAGAAAGAAGAGGAGCAGAGTCATAGACATCACAGTTCAAAGCATCGTGATGTTTGGGATGAAGACCACTGGGGTCACATGTGGATCAAGGATAGTAGCAGAGACCAGAGAACACTTTGCATTTAGCAACTGTCTATAGGGTTAAGGAAGGGACACCCTTCCTCAGTCACTTCTGACAATGTGTAACCTGCTATGACTTCTCTTGTATACACAACACCAAAAGCAAAATCCATAAAAGATCATGTTGATAAATTGCACTGCATCAAAATTAAAAACTCTGTTCTTGGAACTAGGAGATGGTATAGGGGTTACGTTGCTGGACTCCCACATAGTCAACTATGGTTCAAGTCCCAGACCAGGAGACTTAAGACTCACACAAGGAAAGTGTGCATGTGTGCCCAAGATCCCGAGAGGAGAATGGAGAAGGGACTGCGGTGCGGCCATCCTCCCCTAGGGGGTTAATTTCTCACATTCTGTCTCCCTGTTTCTCTGGCAAGCACATCTACCCTATAGCAAAAATCTCTCTCTAAAAAACAAAGCAAAACAAAACACTAAAACCAAAAACTCTGTTCTTTAAAAGACATTTAATAAAATGAAAGGATAAGTAACAGACTGGGGGATAATTATTAATTTTAAGAATTTAAAATTAAATTACAGTGGAAAAGACAGAGAAGCAGACTTTGGCTAACAGGAACTTACTGATTACTTATTACTGTCAAAAATGGAATGAACTGTCTGCAAGTTCCTGTCACAGACTTGAGAGAAAAAAAGGGGGCTGGAGGCTGAGCTGTTTAAATTTAAATTGCTTATTCCATAAATACACATTTCAGCTACTTCAAAGATGATCAATGTAATGCATATCTGATATCATACTATCCACGTTCTTGGTTCACACAAATGAATCAGAATGTTTTCAATTAAAACGTGTTTGGCCCAGCCTTGGCCATTGTGCACCTGTTAGTGGATGCTGCTATGTGGAGGGCAGAGGCCACACGGGAGGGCAGGGTTTGATTCTCAACCCTCTCTAAAATCTGGTCACGGTGACAGTTGACTACAGTCATAGTTACCCAAGATGCTGAAGCAGCAGGATGATGACAAGGTGACAGTCTGTCTTTAAAAAAAAAAAAAAAAATTGCCTACTAGGGTGATGTGAACGTATATATACAGGTAAAGAAGCTTATTTCAACAGATCCTCTTCTGTGCGGTGCTCCCTATCTTCTGCTTTCTAGCTCTGAGTGGCTAATTGTTCAGTGGCTGCACGGCATTCTGGAAATAACTGCTATCAGTGCTTGTCACCACATTAATTATTGGAAGCTGTTCTATAGCAGAGAGCTGTCTTCTTCAGTTCTATAAAAAGCATCTAGCAGTATCTGCAAATAACTGGCACCTATATACATATTTGAAAAATAAATTAAACTTTAGGAAATCACTTGGAGAACAGTTAATCAGTATAGGTAAAATTCTGAGACATCCTACAAGAGGAATAGGGACTCAACTTAAGAATTCTGGCCTTTCCAGTGGTGATGATCTCCCCACGAGAACATGCCTCTCGCAAAGGACCTCCTTCATCCCTCCCCAGAAGAGAAGAGGAAACACACGAAGAAGCAGAGCCCAAATTCCTATTTCATGGATGTGAAGTGCCCAGGATGCCATAAAATCACGACAGTGGCTGCTCCACTGTCCTCTGCCAGCCTACAGGAGGAAAAGCGAGGCTTACAGTAGGATGTTCCTTCAGGAGGAAGCAGCACTAAAAGCATCCTGACTCAAGATGAGTGGGAAACAATTCCAATAACACATTTTGGATATGTCCTGTTTATTGTCTTGTTTAACTGCTAGGAAGTTCCTGCCTCAAGAATTCAGGGCCAACCAGAAGAGTGGAACACTTAAGAGTCATTTGGGGCAAGTAAGTTGGCCAAGTACTTTAAAGTCCATTGGGCACATTTATATCCCTCTAAGCTCGTTGGTTCTTGATTAAAAAACAAAAAACAAACAAACAAACAAAAGAATTCTGATTGAGGGGCCGGCAGGTGGCATGGTGGTTAAGGGCGCTGGACTCCCACATGGCTGACCGTCGTTCGATTCCCAGCCCTGGAGGCTTGCTTCCTCACTTTCTCTATCTCTGTCCCTCGCTGGTCAAATTAAAACTTAAAACTTAATTAATTAATTCATTGATTCGGGTTCAGGGGGAAGGATTCTGATTGAAGGGATGGGCAGGGAAGAAAGGGCCAAGAAAACAGATGAGTCAGACTGCTCCCACATCTGATAATGCTATGTTGTATTACCTAAAATTACAATATACTATGCATCACAGACAAATTAAACACTGGTCTCAGAAGCTACATTAGCTTTTACAAGACTAATGCTCAAAAGAGCCCCTGAAAAAAATAAAACAGAATCGTTGAAGATAAATTCTGCTAAACTGTGCTGACACTTAATGCAATTTTCTTAACACGTTAATGTAACCACACAGATGTTATATAAAAATTGACTTACAAAGAAATTCAATCTACTGACAGGATGGTCATTTACTGAAATCACCATAGCAAGTAGCAAACCTCTACAAAATTGTTCTTGCTTCTTACCTTATACAGGTTTATGAGTTTGAGAGACATCCAGAACTGTTACATTATATCCAGGTCAATGGGTTTTTTGTAACATGTTTATAGTGACTTCATTTTTGCAAATTAATTGATGATGTGGCTATGCTAGGCCCCCTTGAGAAGCTAGTAAAAGCTGATGGCTCCTTTATCCAGAAGTCCCACCACAGTTCTATTTAAAAACTAGTATAAATGTTACAAAGCTTATATTCCCACTTAATTGCTTTTGCTGAACCTGAATGTGAATTATTAGTAAGAACTGATATTTAGAGGGAAAATGGATGCTATGGTTTAAATGTATGTCCCTCCAAAATTCATACGAGGCTACAGGACCTGAGTGATTATCAAATTCCACTGATGCTCAAGTCTGTTCTGTAAGATGAAACTTAACTACTACTATAAAAATTCAGAGGTAAGATGTTTAAGAGGTGACTGCCCCATGGAGGCTCTGCCCCCAAGGCTAAGATCGATGCCATTATAAAAAGGCAAGTTTGGCCCCGTCTCACTTTCTTGCTTTTTTTTGCTCTTCTGCCATGTGAGGACACAATATTCCTCCTCTCTGGTGGCCATGGCAACAAGGCACCATCTTGAAGCCAGCAACTAAACCTGCCAGCATCCTAATCTTAGACTTTTCCAGCCTCAAAAACTGACAGAAATAAATTTTTGCTCTTTATACATTACCTAGTATGTGGTATTGTGATATGGTGGCACCAAATAGGCCAAGACAATGCATATCAGGATCACAGATGTGCAAGAGAATTAAAAAAAAAAAAAGGAGGGATTAATGTTTTAAAGGAAAACTTCTCCTTCCAGCTCAACACCTAGCAAAGCAAGAATCCATGTGCATCTGAGGTGGGCCCAGCCTTTTCCTGTTAACCAGAAGACTTTGCCCCAATCTCTCCTTCTGGCCCAATACTTGGCAAAGCGAGATTGGCGGAGGGGGGAAGGGGGTGTTCTTTGTCTTCTTTCTCTCTCTCTCTCTCTCTCTCTCTCCCCCTCTAAAAATTTCTTGTGTGTGTGTGTGTGTGTGTGTATGTATTCTTTAAAAATCTTTAAGTATTGTCGGGCCCAACCCTGCCCACCTTTTTCCCCCCCCTTTAAAAAATAAAGAAAACTTTTCTCCCCTTTTCACTGCTTTTGTTTTGCCTTACCCCCCCCCCCCACCCGTCTTTTTCCCTTTTCTTCTACCTGACATTCTCACCTTGCTTATCAGCTTCCAAACATTGAGTGTCTAGATAGGTCCAGGTGCACTGTAGCAAAACATCTGAATATATTTAGGTTCATAGAAAACCTCAACCCCCACTAAACTGCTACAGAAAGGGAGAAACTTACCTTCATAAATTCGAATTCAAATCTTTTTCTTTCTGTGTATACCATGTTGCAAAACACAATAGTAGAGGAGAAATAGGCATAGAAGTACTCACAGTACAATGAAACATACAAGCTTACTACGGCAGAAATCTCCAATAAATTAGCCAAACATGAATATACCACTAAATGACTAAAAATCAGAGAAGAGAGACTGCAAAGTGAGCAGCAGAGAGAAATACAGAGCTGAAGTGAGTGCAGCTCATCTCTTTCCACACACCTCTGAATTCTTAGTTGAAACCCCACAGCTCAGTCCAGGTGCATTTAATTCCCTAGAAACTTGAGGTCTTTGTAATATCCAGTTCCATCAACAATGGAACTGGATATTAGGTTGCTTGGTGAGGATCAGGGAAGCAGAACTGAAGAAATATTGCAGGTTATCTCCACCCATATACCTATAACACTCAGAATTAACTCCAAGAAAGTGGAAAAAAATATATAATCCATCAGAGGACCATAAACCACTGCAGAGGCACAAGAACTATGGGAAAATCAAGAAAATCTCTCTCCCCAAAGGGGAAAGAACAATCTTTCATCATCCACAGACAGTATAGTGGGACTCATGAAAATGTCAGATAAATAATTTAGAATATTCATAGTGATAAAGCTAATAGAGATGCAAGAAAACAGAGACAATGGAGTCCAGAAGATGCAGGAGGAAACAGGCAATGAGTTCCAGGAGGTGAGGAAGTTCTTGCACTATCTGGAAGAGGAAATGTACACCATAAAAAAGAATCAAATTGAACTGTTAGAGATGAAGGCTGTAATACAGAAAATCAAAACTTACCCTGAAAGTATTAAAAGTAGATTAGATCATGCAGAAGATTGAATCTCAGATGTAGAAAACAGAACCTCAGACCTAGAAAATTTCACCAAAAAGACTGAGAAAATAACCCTCCAAAATGAGAATAATATACAAATAATACTAGATACCAGTAGATGTCCTGACAGCTGGATAATTGGTATCCCAGAAGGTGAAGAAACTAATAAGAGCACTGATAATCTAGTCCATGAAATCCTAGAAGAAAACTTTCCAAACACAGAAGCATTCAAATATCCAGACCCAAGAAATATAAAAGACCCCACAAGCAATCAACCCAAGAACATCCTCTCCAAGGCACATCATAGCCAGACTAACCAAAACCACAGACAGAGACAAGATACTAAAATTAGCAAGAGAGAAATGTCAAGTTACTTTCAAAGGATATCCTATTAGGCTAACATCGGACCTCATTGGAAACAATGCAAGCAAGGAAAGAATGGGAAAATATATTCAAAATGTTAAGTGAAAAACAACTTGAATCAAGAATATTGTACTCAGCAAGATTATCCTTCATATGGGAAGAAAAACCCAAAACATTCTCAGATAAACAAAACCTGAAAGAATTTACCAAGAACAAACCAGTTCTTCAAGAAGTTCTGAAGGAACTGCTCTACCAGGAAAACTAAAGACAGACAGAAATAATAGACAAAAAAAATGACCAAGAAAAAGGCCAACTTAATGGTAGGGACAAGTTTGGAAATATCAATAATAACGTTGAGTAGTAAGAACATTCTCAGATAAACAAAACCTGAAAGAATTTACCAGCACCCGACCAGATCTCCAAGAAGTTCTCAAGAGAGTGCTATGTCAGGAAAATTAAATGTAGTCACATAGAAGTAAGAGTTCAAAAATTAAGAAAATGGCCAACGTAATCGTAGGGACAAGTTTGGAGTTGAATATTATATCCCAGAATTCAATCAGGAAGATCGAACCACAACAGAAGATAGATTTAAGTACATGAGATGGAATTGGTGAAATAGCATTCTATGACTTTTGACTAAAATATTGCTGCTTTTGGGATCAGCAGTTAGTGTAATGGCTATGTCGCTGGACTCCCATGTAGTTGACCGTGGTTCGAGTCCCAGACCCAGTGGCTTAAACTCACACCAGGTGCGTGTGCGTGCGTGTCCAAAATCCCAAGAGGAGAATGGAGGAGAAGGGATTGTGGTGTGGCCATCGCCCTGGGGGGGGTGATTTCTCGCTTTCTGTCTCTCTCTGTCTTTCTGGAGAGCACAAAAAAAAACTCTCAAAAAAAAAAAAAATATATATATATATATATTGCTGCTTTTCTTCTAGGCTATGTTGTCTGGTTTTAAGAGTTTTTGTACTGTCTTGAGCTTTCAATAGGTTCATGTACCTACTATTTGAACAGAATACTAAGCTGATTCCAGACTTTAAATTTTAAGGAAATTTCCTTACCAATTCAAAACTGCTTTTCTTGAAATTACCAGCTGAACTTGCTATTGAAAGTAGTTACAATTATTTAAATTGTGTGATCAATAAAATGTAGGGGGAAAAGGAATGGAAGACAACTGTAGACACCAGAGATAGTGTGAGAAGACGGTCGGAAAGGGCAGAGGGTCAGACATAGGGGCATATATACATATCTATATCTATATATATATATGAATGAAACTAGAAATGGAAAATTATTGATGATAACATACATGATTAAGCCAGTATGTTCTGGATGGGAAACCACTTTTTGTATGCTGTGAACATGATTAGGGAATGAATGTAAATTAATTAATTAAAAAAAAAGTTTCAGGAGAAAAAAAAAATGTTGAGTGTTAACTACCATGATTTTAATGGAAAAATCAGACCACAGTAACACTGCAAATTCTACAAAAGAGAGATTACATGAGACTGAACTGGTGAAACAGCATTCTATGACTTTTGCCTAAAACATTTCTGATTTTCTTCTATGCTTTGTCTTCCAGATTTAAGAATTTTGGTTTTCATTTTAGTGGTTAGTAGATTCAGCAATTTGTTTAAAAAAAAATTTTTTTTTTTTTTTTTTTTTTTTTTTTTGGAGAGGTTTTTGCTATAGGGCGCGTGCGCTCGCCAGACAGACAGAGAGAGACAGAGAGATAGAAAGCAGGAAATCACCCCCCAGGGGGGATGGCCACGCCGCAATCCCTTCTCCCCCATTCTCCTCTCGGGATCTTGGGCACGCACGCACACGCGCCCGGCGTGAGTTTAAGCCGCCGGGTCCGGGACTCGAACCGCGGTCGACTACGTGGGAGTCCAGCGACATAGCCATTACGCTAACTGCTGGTCCCTAAAAAAAATTTTTTTTAATTGAAACAGAAACTTTTCTTCCTCCCTGACCCCTCTGCAACTGGAAAATATCTGTGAGGCATTCTTACTTTGTGGCAGAATGGTTCTTTGCATAAATTCAATAATACAATCATATCTCTTGCCTTACATCAGAAATTGAATTTTTTTTTTTTTGGAGAGATTTTCGCTATAGGGCGTGTGCGCTCGCCAGACAGACAGAGAGAGACATAGAGACAGAAAGCAAGAAATCACCCCCCAGGGAGATGGTCACACCGCAATCCCTTTTCCTCCATTCTCCTCTCGGGATCTTGGGCACGCACGCACACGCGCCCGGCGTGAGTTCTAAGCTACCGGGTCCGGGACGCGAACCGCGATCGACTACGTGGGAGTCCAGCGACATAGCCATTACGCTAACTGCTGGTTCCCAGAAATTGAATTCTTATAGAGCTTTGTGCAAATAACAGACCAAACTATAATTAACTTTTTATTTTTTGGCAAATAAGTTAGTTTATACCTTTCTTTAGTAAAAGATGGAATGGCAAGAGGAAAAAAAAAGTTTCAGAAGAAAATTGCAGTGCACTTGTCACTAGATTCTAGCTTTGTCCATATTTCTAGTTTAAGATCTTTTGTAAAACAATAAAATGTGAAAAAAAAAAATAGCATGGAAGGAAGGGAAGGGAAAGAAGAAGAAAAAAACAAGCAAAAGTATGCTTAACTGACAAAACAATGAGAAGCTATTTGCTGATGACAATGTATATAGTAGTATCTTTGTCTTGACTGACATGTATGATTTTTGTGCTGGAAAACGAAATGTTGTACACTGTAAAGATATGGGATTAAATGTAAATAAGTTAAAAAAGAATTATTTTATTTAACTTTATTTTAATTTGACCAGAAAAGGATGAACTAAAAGAGAGAGAGAGCACACACACAAGAGAGGGAAAGTGAGAAAGCAAGCTGCCAGGTCTGAGACTCGAACCGTGGTCGTGCATATGGGAGTCCAGCAACCCTAACCACCATGCCACTTGCTGGCTCCTATGAACTTTATTTTTAACAGGCATGTATTAGTAGAAACAGAAAAAAAAAAAAATAGCAAACTAAAATTTCAGTAAGAGTTAGTTGAATAGGGAAATATTTTTAAAAAGTTTAATTACCAGGGCTTTTTGATTATCTCTTTTCCAGTTTTATCCCATGAATGCTACTTTTTGTTGTTGCTGTTGTTTTTGTTTTTGGAGAGGTTTTTGCTATAGGGCACATGCACTCGCCAGAAAGAGACAGAGAGACAGAAAGCGAGAAATTACTCCCCGGGGGGATGGCCACACCACAATCCCTTCTCCTCCATTCGCCTCTCGGGATCTTGGGCACGCACGCACATGTGCCCAGTGTAGTTTTAAGCCACCGGGTCCGGGACTTGAACCACGGTCGACTACATGGGAGTCCAGCGACATAGCCATTATGCTAACTGCTGGTCCCTACTTTTAAAATCAGAAGAAAAGAAAAAAAGCTTAGTGAAAAAAGAAAACAATATTTAAAATAGTATGTGAAACTGGGCTCCAATGTAATGAAACTGTCACAAATAGCTGCTCTGGGCAATTACAGAAACACTGGTCACATGGCAAAGCTGGAATTATGAAATATAACACACCAAGTTTTATAGATAACTGAAGCAAGTCAGCATAGTGCTCAGCCTCCAAGATGGTGCTCAATGATCCCCACCTCTTGGTATTTATACCCTTACATAGGCTCCTTCCGTGTGGTACCAGGGTTGGTCTGTGTGACCAAAATAATACAGCAGAAGTGAAGGCATGCCACTTCTAGGATTAGATTATCCAAGACTGAGGTATCTGGCTTGGGGCTTCTCTCTCACTACTTTCTACAGGGAAAATCACGTGAGTAGAGCTACAGAGAGGTCCATGTGGCAAAGAACTGAAGCCTCCTGCCAACAGCCACGTGAGAGAGCCAGAGAGCAGACTCTCTAGACTAGCCAAGTCTCAGCTGACAGCAGCCCTGGCTGACACCTTGACTGTAGCCTCATAAAGAGACTGTGAGTCAGAACCATGCTTCCAGATTCCTGATTCACAGAAACTGTGAGATAATAAATAAATGTCTGTTGTTTTAGGAATTTAAGACTAGGGTAATTCATAACACAACAGATAACTGTGTAGTTAGTTTATAGTTTTGAAGACTAAGGCCCCTTCTAAGAACCTACCTTCAGGAAAAAATACCTGTACTGCAAGATTTTGCTCTCAATTCAAGGTTCAGATTTCCTTTCTAGATTGAATACCTTCTTTAACATGTTCAGTTCTCTAGATTTGTCTTTTATTTCTTCCTTTCTCCCACTCATATTTCATCCTTTATTCTCTTTAGCTACTGTAAATCTAGGGCTGGCACTCTTTAGTAAATATTTTAGGCACCTACTCAACTCTGCCACTGCATTTTTAAAGCAGCCATATGTAATACCTACATAAATGAAATGTAGGTGTAGTCCAATAAAACTTTGTTTTTAATAAAGGCAGTAGGCTGGATTTGGCTCCAGAGCTGGGATTTGCCACCTCTGCTATAAATTAAACTGACCAAGATCCTAGTAAGCGCAATGCTTTCTAATACAATAGATCTCACTCCTTCTAGACAATCAACAGATGTTGGTCCAGAAATTCTCTCCCCTTTTCGCCAGAAAAGACAGAGAGACAGAAAGCGAGAAATTACCCCACAGTGGGGATGACCACGCCACAATCCCTTCTCCTCCATTCTCCTCTCGGGATCTTGGGCACGAGCGCACACACACCCAGCGTGAGTTTAAGCCACTGGGTCCGAGACTTGAATGGTGGTGGGCTACATGGGAGTCCAGCAACATTGCCATTACGCTTAACTGCTGGTCCCGAGTCAGTCTTTCTTAAAAGACTTTCTTTGATTTCTAGGATACAGCAATCATTGGTTTCCTATAAATCTCGAGAGCTGCTCATTTTCTGTCCAACTCTAAATGGTGGTGTGATTTAGCTTGGATTTCTTTTTTCTACCTACACTCATTCCCTCCATTATCTTATTCAGTGTCTTAGGCCGTTTATGCTGCTGTAACAAAATACCTGAGACCAAGTAATTTACAAAGGATAGAAATAGATTTCTCAGCTCTAGAGGCTGGAAGTTCAAGATCAAGGTGTGGCAGGCTCAGCAGATAAGGGCTGCTCAATGCTTCCAGATGGCACCTTGCGGCTGTGTACTTCAGAGGGGATAAATACTGTGTTCTCACGTGGCAGAAAAATAGAAGAACAAAGCTAGTTCCCTCCAGCCTTTCATAAATGTCAGTAATCTCATTTGTAAGAATTTGTCCTCATAGGAAGCTTTCTAAAACCTTGTAAAGGCTCCATCTCAGTGGGGATAAAGTTTTCAACGTGAATTTTGGAGAATACACAAACATCCAAATCACAGGCTTTCGTATACCATCCACATAAGATGACATCCAAATTCATACCTCCAGGTTTCATCTCTCCCCTTAACACTAGATCTACATTTGACTGCTTATTTAATACCTAGAAATAGTTATCTAGTAGTTCCCTTTAATTGAACTATCCAAACTCCAAACTCCACTCTTTTTTTTTTTAATTTAACTTTATTTATTTACTTTATTTGACCCAGAGAGAGACAGAGAGAGAGAGAGAGAGAGAGAGAGAGAGAAAGGAAGTGACCAGGTTCGGGACTCAAACGACAATTGGCCATGTGGGAGTCCAGCACCCTTAACCACCATGCCATCTGCTGGCCCCTCCAAACTCAACTCTTAACTTCACCTACTCTTACTTTTCCTTTATCAGTAAACGGCAATCCCTTTCTTCAAGTTGCTCAGGTCAAAATCTTTGGAATCATTCCTAACTTCTCTTTCGCGGCCCACCCTTGATTTGCTGGCAAACTTGTCAGGTGTATACTCAAACATGTCCACTCCTGAGAAGACTTCTCTTATCCCTTGGAATAGAAGCCATACAACGGTCCAAGATGTCCTAAACTATTCTGCTATTCCCTCTACCAAAAGATGAATACATGGCTGACTTCCCATGTCCTTTAGGACTCTTCTCTATAGTACACAGGATCCGTAAAGGGCAGGAGTTTGTTCAGTTTGCTTACTGTTATATCTACATACCTTGGTTAGTGACTGACACACAGGAAGTCCTTAAGCAGTATTTGTTGAATGAATGAGGTAACTATGAAAAGAAACCAAAAAAAGTTTCTAAGTTGATGGAAAAACTTATTAGCAAAATAAACTGTTATAGTCACTCATTTCTCAATTTCATAGTGTTTTTAAAAGGACCATCAGTCAAAGTAATGGCTATGTCACTGGACTCCCATGTAGCCCACTGTGGTTCAAGTCCCGGACCCGGTGGCTTAAACTCACGCTGGGCGCGTGTGTGTGCATGCCCAAGATCCCGAGAGGAGAATGGAGAAGAAATGGCAGCGTGACCATCCCCCCTGGGGGGTGATTTCTTGCTTTCTGTCTGTCTGTCTGTCTGTCTCTCTGTGTCTTTCTAGCGAGCACATGCACCCTATGGCAAAAACTTCTAAAAAAGAAACCCCAAAATTTGGCATATGACTTTAGTGGCTATTGTGACATTAGCCTCTACAAGGTATGATTATAAGGAAGTATGAATCTCACTTCCTGGAAAAAACAACATGCTATAAAGGAGAAGTGTCATACCAGTTGATAAGTTGATCAAACAGAAGTGAAACAAACACCTATTAAAGGACTTAAAATGTCCAAGGCTTTACCTCAGCTTGAAAAAGTTATCACACAGTCTTCAACATCAACAGTAACACTGGAAAGTAGATAGGAATTTTCATTCTTTCTTTGTACTTTTCTAACAGACCATGTACACAAGCCCCCAAAGTTGAGTTAACATTGCTTTGGTCTATCTGGGCTGTTAAAATGAAATATCATAGACGGGGTGACATAAGACCAACTGAAATTGATTTCTAACAATTCTGGAGGCTGGGGAATCCAAGGTGAAGGCGCCAGTAGATTCACTGTCTAGTGAGAGCTCAATTCCTCTAGACGGCTGCTTTCCTACTGTTAATTTTACAAGGCAAAAGGGGAGAGGGATCTCTTTGGGGTCTCTTTTATAAGGGCACTAATCTCATTCATGAGGACTCTGCCCTCAAGACCTAATTATCTCCCAAAGGCCCCAACTCCTAGTATCATCACCTTGGGGATTAGGCTTTCAACATATGAACTTGTGGGGGTGGAATGTAAACATTCAGTCCATTGCAAATATGTTCAAGGTCACACAGCTAATAAATGTGTGAGCTAGGTTTCAAATATAGGGCTACGGAACTTCAAACCTACACTCTTTCCAATGTACCATAGCTTCTCAAGTCTTAGTTGAAGGACATATGATATACCTGGGCTGCCACAAATACCTGAGGAAACTTTCAATCAGAGACAACCAGCTAGACTCTACCTCTCGTATATTTGAAAAAAACAATCTTGGGGTAAACCAGTGGTATGGCGGTTAAGGCAGCTGGATCCTTCTGGACCCAGAGGCTTGATAAACATGACAGGTAGTTGTGTGTGCATCCCCAAAATTTCAAAAGGAGAGAGAAATGGAGGAGTAGGGATCGCAGTGTGACCATTCTCCAGTGTGGGGGTAAGGGCAGGGGGAACTTTCTAATTTCCTGCCTCTCTCCTACTCTCTCTCTCTGGTGAGCACATGCACCCTCAATGACGAAGATGACAACAAAGACAAAGAGGATGATGCCACCGCCAGTGCCAACAATGAAGAAGAAACTATCTTCATAGATGAATCACAAGCCATTCCAAAAGATAATCCCAAAATGCAGAGTAAACCCCATAAAGGTGGAAGCTAAGTAGGTTTGCTCTTAAAAAGGAACCACTTCTAAACTAACAGGAATACTCAACTATATTTCTTGATACACACCAGAAATTTTTTTAAAGAAAAGGAAGCTAAAATTTGTGGATGAATAGCTGAAAAAATTAAGACTCACAAAACTGGACAAGTGGTTATCTTGTCCAGGAAGGTCATTAGAAACCTTGGATGTACCATACCTCTTAATCCGTCAAAGAAAAAAAAAAAAACAGCAAAAAGTCATTTATAAGCAGAATGTGGGTTCCCTACATTTTGTACAAATCTGTCATGTGATGACACCTATTCCATATCACATAACAAAACTGTTTTTAATGTGAAGTTACTAAAATTTCTTTAAAATGACACATCTCTATGATGGAGATGCTCGGAAAAGGATTACTTCTAGGTTTTTTGCTTATGCCAGAGGGTGCATGTGTCTGCAAGAGATAGATAGGAAGCCAGATTACAGAGCACCCCCCAATGGGGTGGTTATGCTGTAATTCCCTTTTCTCCAATTCTCCATCCTGTCAGGATCTTGGGCACATATGCTACATGTACCTAGTGTGTCTTTTTCTTTCTTTTTTAGAGAGATTTTTGCTATAGGGCACATGTGTGCACTGCAGAGACAAAGAAAACACCCCCGGAGGGATGGCCATGCTGCAATCCCTTCTCCTCCTCCCTTCTCCTCTTGGGATTTTGGGGATGAATACATATACACCTGATATTGAGTTTCAAGCCAGCGGTTCCGGGACTTGAACTGCAGTCGGTCATATGGGAGTCCAGCAACATAACCATTATTCCATCTGCTGGTTTCCTTAGTGTGTTTTTCATGTTGCCAGGGTTTGGTCTTGAATCCTGGTCAGTCATATGGGATCCAGATTCCTTCAATTACAGTACCTAGCCTCTGCACTATGGGGCTGTCCCTACCTCTAAGCTTAAACAATCGAAATAAACCCGTAAATATTCTGGGCTATACACTTTAATCTTTTTTGATTGAAGAACAAATTTTCTTCTTCTTTTTTCCGTAGGGCATGTGCACTTGCCAGAGAGAGACAGAAAGTGAGAAATAAGCGCCCCCCAGAGGGATGACCACGCAGCAATCCCTTCTCCTCTCAGGATCTTGGGCAGGCACACACACATGCATGAGCGCCTGGCATGATTTTGAAGCCACGGGTCCTGGACTCGAACTGCGGTTGACTCCGTGGGAGTCCAGCGATGTAACTATTATGCTATCTGCTGGTCCCACACAGTGAATTTTCAATATTTAAACCAAAGATTTAAAGATGCAATAAAATTAGATAAAATATAAATCTATAAGAAAGGATGGTATCTGACTACTTAAATCAAAGTAACCACCAAATGAGTAGATAAGGTCTAGAGGAAAACAAGACAAAGGATGAAGCCTAAAGTATTTCTGAACTAATATGAGGTGACTCCAGAAAGTTCATGGAAAAATGCAATTAAACTACAAGTTATCCTGGTACAAAAAAAGAATTTTTTTTAAAGAGGTTTTTGCTATAGGGCGTGTGTGCTCACTATAAAGACAGAGACAGAGAGATAGAAGGCAAGAAATTGCCCCCTGGGTGGGAATGGTCATGCCGCAATCCCTTCTCCTCTACTGTCCTCTCGGGATCTTGGGCACATATGCACATGCACCCGGCATGAGTTTAAGCCACCAGGTCCGGGACTCGAACTGCAGTGGACTACATGGGAGTCCAGTGACATAAACATTACACCAGCTGCTGGTCCCAAGAACTTTTTTTTTTAATTTAAGTTTTTACCATAGAGCACATGTACTCGCCAGAGAGAAAGAGAGAGAGACAGAGAGGGGGAAAGTGAGAAATCACACGCCTCAGGGAGGATGGCCACTCCATAGTCCCTTCTCCTCTGGTCTCCTCTCAGGATTTTGGCCATGCACACACATGAGCCTGGCACAATTTTCAAGCTGCCGGGTCTGGGACTCAAACCATGGTTGGCCATGTGGGGGAATCCAGTGTCTTAAACACCACACTACCTCTGGCCCCCCATGCAAAAAAATATTTAAATACATGCAGTTTTTCATAATACACACTACCTACTTTCTGAAGATTCCCCACCCCACCCCCATACAATCTTAGTCTTTGATTTCTGAATGTAAAAGAAACCAATTATTAGATAATTCAACAATGTATACATTTTTATATTAAAAAAATTAAACCACGTTTCGCCTAGCTTAAGCATTCCCACAATGCTTAAGTGATAGCAGGATGTGCTATGACACAAGGGAATCAAACTGAGATAAACCTTAACATGTCCAAGAAGGAAAAGAACTTGGTAATTCATCAAGGTTATAAGAAATTATAAATTCTAACTGGCGAGATTACCTCCCAATCACTGATAAGGGAATACCTACTATTTACAGAGTACCTTATAATTCAGCTTTTTGTTTGTTTTTTTAAAATTTACTATAGAATGTGTGTACTTGCTGGACAGGGAAAGGGACAAAGAAAGAGAAAGAGGGAGAGAAAGAGAAAGAAAAGGAAGTGAGAAAGCACCCCTGGAGGGATGGCCATGTCACAATCCCTTCTCCTCCATTCTCCTCTCAGGATCTTGGACACACATGCACTCTGTTTTCTAAGACCCTGGGTCCAGGATTGGAACCCTGCAATCAGTGTGGGCTCCAGCTCCCTTAACCACACCACCACCAGCTGGCTCTACACTTAACACACACACATTAAAAAAATATCAAGTGGGGCCAGCAGATAATGTAGTGGTTACGTGGCTGGACTCTCACATGGCTGACTAAAGGTTTAAGTCCCAGATCTGGTGGCTGGAAACTCATGCCAGGTGCATGTGCATTTGTGCCCAAGATCACCAGGGGTGAATAGAAAAGGGACTGCAGTGTCACCCCTCCAGGTCCTCCGTGAGTGATTTCTCACTTTCCCTCTCACTATCTCTGTCTCTTTCTCCCCCATCAAGAGTGCACACGTCCCATGACAAACACCTCAAATAAATAAATAAATAAATAAATAAACAAACAAACAACAAACAAGCATGGGTATTTCCACCAAGATCATAATCAATGAGAAACAAATGATTTGGTTATCAGAACCAGTATATAGTATGATGTTTTAATTTTTTAGTTGTATTCAACAAAGGTTTTGAGTTCAGAATTTTTGTCTCATAAATTTCAACTGAACTAAGTTTTAAAAAATTTCTTGATGACCCAGAATGAGTATGATTAACTGTTATAATACTATTCTCAGAGGCTATTATGAACTCAGTGCAGTTTGCCCTCGATTCAAAAGTCCTAGATGTGGAACTCTGAATTCTGGGGCATTGTTTAGCCTTTCTGCCTCTTCTCTCCCTTTCAGATCTGTTCCTCACTGCTCACCACTGCCTCTGCACCTGCCCTGACAGCATCCCTTCACCCTTAAAAGCTGTTTGAAAGTCAGTGACCAGGGTGATTGTTACTAGGGATAAAGCCAGAGTAAGGAGGTTCTATTATTCTCTTGAGCATCAGATACGTAATAAAAGCGCTTAGTACTAAGACCTTGGCATTTCTACTTTAGATGCTCAACAATGTTTTTGTTTTCTTTACTTTCTAATTTTTTTTTTTTTTAAGTTTTTGCTATAAGGCATATGTACTCGCCAGAGACAAAGACATAGAAAGCGAAAAATCACCTCCTGGGGGGATGAGGACACTGTAATCACTTCTCCAGTGTCAGGATTCTGGGCATGCATGCACAAGTGCCTAGTGTGATCTTCAAGCCACTAGACCTAGGACTCAAACTGCTCAACTAGCTATGTAGGATCCTGCATCTCAACCTTCATGCTGCTGGCCCCACTTCCTAATCTTTAGATTTTTTCTTCATTCATGATAGATATAGTGTGTGTGCACAGGAGACTGAGAGTGGGAGACAGATAAGCATCCACCAAAGGATCTGATCATGCTCTGATCCCCTTCCTCAGTCTTCTAGTCTGCCAGATTTGGGGCACTGACACACGTGCCTGGAATGCTTCAGGCTGTCCAGTCACCAATGTGAGACCAGAGGCGCCATGTGAGATCCAGCTTCTCTTTAACCAGCACATAACCACTGTGCCACAGAGCCAGCTCCTATTCCGAATTCTCTTTTTTTGGAGAGGTTTTTGCTATAGGACACGTGAGCTCACCAGAAAGAGACAGACAGAAAGTGAGAAATCACCCCCTAGGGGGGATGGCCACGCCACAACCCCTTCTCCTCCATTCTCCTCTCGGGACATTGGGCACACGTACACACACGCCCGGCATGAGTTCAAGACACTGGGTCTGGGACTCGAACCGCGGTCAACTACATGGGAGTCCAGCGACATAGCTATTACGCCAACTGCTAGTCCCCCTACTTCCTAATTCTTAATGGTGCGGTTTCCAGTTTCTTCACTTTCTACTGCACAGGGCTGAGTCTGAATGATTGAAAGGAAATAATGAATCTGAAATTGCTTAGGTCAGGGCCTAGGCACAGAAGGAAATCTACAGATTCCAGAAACTACTCCTCCCTCTTGAAGTGAGTTTTACATTTAGGCTGTAAAGCTTGAGCCCCAAATGAGTGGATGTTTTTGTATTATTTTTACAGTTTGTAATCAGGATGGCTAGAAACTAATTAAAGAAGTGAAAGCTGTCAGGCCCTAACAGGAAGACCACTTGGAAAGTCAGCAGTATAGTATATCTGAAGAAAGGTATATGTAGAATGAGGACTCTCAATTTTGTCAGCAGATGCATTATTTAGCAAGCGCTTAACAATGTTGTCTGAATACTAAGTGCTTCTCTAGACAGCAAAACAAGGAGCAAAGGCAAGTCACACAACTGAAAGTGTTTAGAAATGACTGGGGATGGGACCAGAAGATGGCGTAATGGTTACACGGCTGGACTTCCATATGGACTGCAGTCCACGGTTCAAGTCCCAGACCCAGTGGCTCAATAGTCACACAGGGTGCAAGTACATGCGTGCTCAAAATTCCAGGAGTGAAGGAGAAGGGACTGCGGCATGGCCATCCACCTTGGGGAGTGATTTCTTGCTTTCTGTCTTTGTCTCTCTCCGTCTCTCTGGCAATTACATGTACCCTATATCAAAAATCTCTTAAAAAAAAAAAAAAAAAAAAAAGAATAACTGGGGGGGATGGGGCCAGTAGGCAGCACAGTGGTTAAAGCACTGGATTCCCATATAGCCATCTGTGGTTCGAGTCCTGAATGTGGTGGCTTGAAATGCATGCCGGGCACATGTGCATGTGTACCCAAAATCCTGAGAGGAGAATAGATGAGAAGGGACTGTGGTATGGCCATCTCCTGGGGAGTGGTTTCTCACTTTCTCTGTGTCTGTTTCTGGCAAGTGCACACACCCTACAGCAAAAATCTCGCTTTAAAACAAATACAGAATGACTGAGGAGCGGGGGGGGGGGGGGGGGGGGGGGGGGGGGGGCATGGCTTAGATGATTAAGGGAGCCATGGCTGACTATGTGGTTCAAATCCCTGTCTGGCAGTTTGAAATAAACGTTAGGCACAACAAGGTACAGAAAAGAAACTACTGTGATGGGACCACACCTCACAGAGGGTACTACTTTCTCACTCTCCCTCTCTTTCTGGTAAGTGCAGTCACTCTCTGGAAAATTAAAAATTAACAAACATTAAAACAATGGCTAGTGGATGGATAGTTCTGAGGGGATTCTAATAAATGGTGTGAAGGAAATCACAATGTCACTCCAAAAATTATTTTAACATAAAAACCATTTTGAGCCGAAGGTAACTGAGGGTCGATTTCTCTGTCCTCCCCTGCTTCTGCTTCAAGACTGGATGGAAACCTTCCTTTACTGGAGACCACTCTGGACTCCCACAGCAGGACAGCACGGAGGAAGCCACAGACCAACGGTAACCTTAGTCCCCCCACACTACCTTGGTAGGGCAGGCCACCTTCGGGGCCGAAGCTCTGACCTCTGTCCTGCCACTCACGAGTAGACTGTTTTTGCTGAAGATGTGATGTAGACAGTGCTCAGCCACCGTCCTGAGTTACTTTTTACTGCAGTTTCTCCCACGTGATGCTGTGCACTGCCTATGTTTATTCACTTGTTTTCTCATCCTCTGCCTTTTGTGACAGGGTCCGTTTCCAAGTAAGATGGGCAAACACAACCTCTAGCTTTCCCTACTGTGGAAGAGTATACTAGATAACCTCACGGTTTCTTCCAATTCTGACAGATGATACATTTTACATAATCCAAAACTGGAAATTAATCATTTTTGCATTCAATTTTCAATGAAAATAAACCCTGAAAAGTACTGCATGGGAGAAATCCAAGGCCACAAAGTATCTGAAGTTATCTGTTCCATTATGCGAACAAGATACCAGTCCTATCTACCTATTGAAGATTTAGCTAAGAAGCGCTTCAAGTGATAAAAATTATTCCTTTTTTGAGCAGAAAAATCACACTCCATCAACATCATCACCATACACATCATACCCTAATGTCATGAAAAGGAACTGGGAACTATCCTTAGTTTCTATTAAAAAAAAAAAAATCACTTCAAAGATGAAGATGAATCATAAAACATATGGACACAGAACTTAACAATTTAAATAAATGCAGAAGGGAAGCAAACTAATTATAAAAAATTGATTTCACCAATCTGTAGCAATGCAGGAACACCAACACAGTGGGATATAACCCCCCACTCAGAAGGCTGAAGGAAAACTACATAAAAGAACGTCCATGAGCTGGCTCTGTGGCCTGTAGTCAAGGCAGCTAGATCCCACAGCCCCACAGTTCAAGCCCCAGACCCTGCAACTTGAGAAATACATCCAGGTGCACGTATGCCTTGCCTAAAATTCCAAAAGAAGTAAGAGATGGAGAAGGGATCACGGCATGCCCATTCCCCGTGGGGGTACCCTCTTTCTCTCTGGTGCGTGCACACACCCTCTAGCAGAAAAGAATGTCCATGGGAAAGTGTGCGTATAGTATGTGCACAAGTAGTGTGCAGGGGGAGTCAGCCCTAATGGTCAAGTTGCTCTTATTAGTGTAGGCGACCTCTCTTCCTTAGGAAGCGGGAAGAGGTAGATACGTGAAAGGTTTTCACTTAAACCAAGTATCACGTGTATTTATGTAAGAAAGACTGTCACTAATAAAGCCTGATTTAAAGTTAATCATATAACAAACATGATTTTTCCTCAAATACTTCAGATATTAACCTTCTATCCATAACTTCTGGTTTAACCTCACAAAAATGGGCAAAATGATGTAACACCCCTAAGGAAGCAGACATATGACCTGTTTGCCCCGCATGCCTTCAGGAGAGAACCACCTCTCCTCACTCCACTCACTACACAGGGCTACATCGAGGTGCTCCGCCTCCTCAGAAGCTAGGCGAGAGGCTCTGGCCAGAGGACTCCATTCTTTGGACTTTCCTGGTAGGGTAGAGAGGGAGCCAGCTCTTTCTACTGAAGTAGGAAGAACTGAATTTGGAGAAAAAGGTGGCCATCTTCCCAAGCACGTGAAAAGAGACTGCAGGAAAATGAAGAAGGAAGCAGGAGAGAGAGAAAAACAACAAATTTCTGTGAGAAAAACAACAAACTTCTTTTTCACTGGACTGGATTACTGGCTCTCAACTGAAAAAGCCCTAACATTCATGGTGTATCTATTTGCTTCTGGTGGTTTGGAGGAGGAAAGTTCTTCACTACTTAACTGTAGAATGAGGAAGGCACTATCCTTGTCTTTAATCTGCTTCAATGTGAAAGGCTGACTAACAGACTTCGCTTTTATTCCAACCCTCTAAAAAAAGCCCCTTGGGGGACCAGCAGGTGGCATGGTGGTTGAGGTGCTGGACACTCCCACATGGCTGACCACGGTTCAAATCCTGGACCTGGCGGCTTGCTTTCTCACTCTCCTCTCTCTCTCCATGTGTGTCTCTCTCTAGTTCTCTAGTCAAATTAAAATAAATGAATGAATAAATAAAATTAAATTAAAAAAATAATTCTTTATAAAAAAAAAAAAAAAAAAAAAAGCCCCTTGGCAAATTAGAAAACATTAAGCCAAGCCCAAGGTTAACACCATTACAAGAAAACATAATGGTGTCTGGGAGAAAATATTTGCTGATCATATACATCTGATAAAGGATTTGTATCTGGAAAACCTCAAAATTCTTACAACTCAACAAAAGAGAAATAAAAGAAATGGGGAAAAGATTTGACTAGACCTTTCACCAAGATATGAATTGCTAATGAGCACATAAAAAAGATGCTACCATTAGTCATTAGGAAAATGCAAATCAAACTACAATGAGAACAGCTATAAAATAAATACAAAAGCATAACAGTCTACAAAATGGTCTAGGTAAAAATGCAGAGAAACAGGAGAAACAGTGCTGGTGGGAATGCAAATATTGTGCAGGCTCTCTGGAAAACAACTGGTAGTTTCTTAGGTTAATCAAAATTACAAGCACCATATAACCCCGCAATCACACTCCTGGACATACAGCCATGAGAAATGAAAACAAATTGACACATCTATGTTCACCGCAGGATTATCCCTAATAACAAAAAGTGGAAACAATCCAAATGTCCACCACTTGGTGAGTGGATAAGCAAAAGTGGTATCTCCACAGAATGGAACACTACACAGCAATAAAAAGGGCAATGAATGACACTGCCACAACACGAATGAGCCAGGAAAGCATTGAGCTAAGTAAAGCAAACCAGGCACAAACGACCACATATATCTGATTCCGTTTACGTGTACTATCCAGAAAGGGCACATCTATGAAGCTGAGCATAAACTAATGGGCTGCCTGGTGTAGGAGGTGAAGAGTAGAAATGGAGATTGTCTATAAATGGCTATAAGAAATCTTTTTAAGATTTTAAATTTATGCTTTAAGATTTGTTTTTTTTTTTGTTTTATTTTGTTTTTTTTTTAATTGCTAGAGGATGCACGTGCTCATCAGAGACAGCGAAAAGAAGAAAGCACCCTCAATGGGGCATGGTCATGCCACAACTCCTTCTCTTCCATTTCTCCATACTGCTGGAATTTGGGGTACACACATTTTTCATGCTGCCAGGGCTGGCATTGGAACTGCAGTCAGCCATGTGTGATTGGGCTCCCTTACTCACTAGGCTATGGGACTGGCCTGGTTTAAGATGTTTTAAAATTAGATTATGTTGGGACCCACAGCTGGCGTAATGGCTATGTTGCTGGACTCTCATGTAGTTGGCCAATGCTCGGATCCTGGACCCGGTGGCTTAAACTCATGTCAGGTGCGTGTGTGTGAGTGCCCAAGATCCCAAAAGGAGAATGGAGGAGAAGGGAATGTGGTGTGGCCATCCTCCCTGGGGGGGTGATTTCTCGCTTTCTGTCTCTCTGACGAGCGCCCATGTCCTATAGCAAAAACCTCTCCAAAAAAAAAAAAAAACCACAAAAACTAGACTATGTTGATGGTTACACACCCCAATAATGTTACTAAAAATAACCATACACCTAAAAAGATAAACTTTATGATATGCAAATTATATCTCAAAAAAGTTCATTAGAAAAAAATAAAGCAAAGGAGAGATCGAGAACCTTGACTGGATCCTGGATGAGGGAGAAAAATAGTCATTAAAGACATTAGGAGACAACTAGGACACCTGAATTTAGCCTAGATATTATATGATGTTATAGAACTATTACTAAGTTTCTTAGGTAGTACAATAGCATTATGATCACGCAGGAGATATGTTTTTATTCTGGGAAGAAACAAGCTGAAGTGAAAGGTGAAATTTATCCAACTTACATCCAAATAGCTCAGAGAAATAAAAGCATCTATACTTAGAAAAAAGCAAATAGGGCAAAGTGATGATTCATGATTGGTGACTATAGATATAGGGAATGCGGGCATTCAGTATACTACGCTTTGTAACTTTTCTGTAGGCATAAAGTGTTTCAAAATTAAATGTTGAAGGAAGATAGCATCTCATTTTTAAGAGCGTGTGTGTTTTGCTGTAGGGAGCGTGCATAAGCTGGAGAAACAGAGATGGTGGGGAGTATGAAAATACTCAGGGGTAGGGGGATGGCCACATCACAATTCCCACCCTTCCATTCTCCTCTCAGGATTTTGGGCACGCATGTACATGCACCCAGCAAACCATTGGTCCCAGTCTTGAATAGCACAGTCAACTATGTGGGATCCGGTTGCCTTAACCTGCACACCCTCTGCTGGCCCAGGACTCCCATTTTAAACTATAAAGAAATAAAAAAGGAATTACCAATGCATTCATGCGTTTTAGAAAGAGGACACAGTCGATGTGTGTAAATGCTGTCATCTCTTTGATCCACGACAGTGTTAACATACAGAAACTAAGAATGGAAACAAATGAGAGCTACCAGTATCAATCATTACGCAGAGAACGAACAAGTTCAAGTTTTATGAACATGCAATGGCTCACAAACCACTTTTGACCTATCAGTTAAGTCAAAGCCACCCAGTTATTAATTTGCGCTAAAATCTTTAACTTATAGATGTGTCCAAAATACATTGCTGAATGAAGGCTAATCAATTTTTCCCATCTGGAAGACCCTCCAGCCCATATGTATCTCCTGGCTGATAAATGACATCAGCTAAGAGCAAGTTATATAGAAGCGTTAAGTTTCCACTTAAAACAATTTAGACAGGCTTTGTACCTTCCTGGTAATATGGACAGAAACACAGGATTCAGCCAAGCATCATTTCCAGTTACTCTGGTCGTAACTCAGGCTCCTTAATTTTGTAGTAAATACTGTATTCATAATTAAAAACACTGTTAGTTTTCCTTATGACTAATTCCCCTTATTATTCTTAGACAGTTTATCTTACTACTTGCTAGTCCACAACTTTTAACAGTGGATTTTTTCCACAACTTAAAAAATTTCAACCACTTAAAAATCATCAAATATACTGATGTAAAAAAGAAATCTTGTTATGAATCAAAAGGAAAGCTTACCTGGACATTCAAACAAAAAGTTACATTTATTGTCTTTCTAATAAAGCAAATATCCTGGGTACTGAACCTCAAACTAAGAAATCTACCTGAAAAAGACATGCTACAAGGTAGATAACTTCATACACACAGGAGGGCTTAAAGATGAAAACAGCAATCATACCCATTACAAAGCTTTTAACTGAGGGACCAGCAGCTGGTGTAATGGTTACCTAGCTGAACTCCCACATAATTGACCACAGTTTGAGTCCCAGACCCAGTGGCTTAAAACTCATACCAGGTGCATATACGCCCAAGATCCCAAGAGGAGACTGGGAGTGAGGGGATTATGTGGTGGTCATCCTCCCTGGGAGTGATTTCTCACTTTCTGTCTCTCTGGCAAGCCCATGCGCTCTATAGCAAAAATCTCTCTTAAAAAAAAGTAAAAAATAATAAGATGTTCTGGAATTAGTGATATTGGTTGCACAACTCTGTGACTGTATTAAAAACCACTGAATTGGGACCAGCAGTCAACATAATGGCTATGTCGCTGGACTCCCACGTAGTCGACCGAGGTTGGAGTCCCGGACCAGGTGGCTTAAACTCACACTGGGCACGTGTGCACGTGTGCCCAAGATCCCAAGAGGAGAATGGAAGAGAAGGGATTGCAGCGTGGCCATCCCCCCTGGGGGGTGATTTCTCACTTTCTATCTCTCTGTCTCTCTCTGTCTGTCTGGTGAGCACATGCGCCCTATAGTAAAAACACCTCCAAAAAAAACAAAAACAAAAACAAAAACTGAATTGTACATCTTTAAAAGACCAGATTTTCGGGACCAGCAGTTAGCGTAATGGCTATGTCACTGGACTCCCACGTAGTCGACTGTGGTTTGAGTCCCGGACCCGGTGGCTTAAACTCACGCCGGGCGCGTGTGCGTGTGTGCCCAAGATCCCGAGAGAAGAATGGAGGAGAAGAGACTGCGGCGTGGCCATCCTCCCTGGGGGGTGATTTCTCATTTTCTATCTCTCTGTCTCTCTCTGTCTGCCTGGGGAGCGCACGCGCCCTATAGCGAAAAACCTCTCCAAAAAAAAAAAAAAAAAAAAAAAAAAAAAAAACAGATAAATATTCTAAAACTTTTTTTGACAATAGAAAGCAAAGACAAAATGGTTTTATCAATGGACCAAAGCAAAGGATCAGAAAAGATAAGCAGAGCAAATAATCGAGTTTTATTTTCTTCTTAGGGACCAAGAAAGCTACTGAAAACCAAGGTAAGCAAATAAGAATAAATGCAGCAGTGGGAAAGTTGCCAGTTATCCCAGTATTAAGTGACTAGAATGGCATTATAGAAACTTAAGACCTTAGGGGTGGGGATTTCTGTCACAGATTAAATGTCTTAGGCAGAGAGAGGAGAGGAGACATATTTCCCTCAAACAAACAAGTTGGGTGAAAGGGAGTAACAAGAAAAGATCACCCTCTTGCCCAGGCTCTGCCACCAGGGTAGCAGGATGTACTAGAGGGCAAGACATGAGGATCCCAACGCAGTGAGTCCCAACACCCTCCTACCCAAATCCTACTCATGCCAGAGAGGCAGTAAGACCCAGAAGGAAAAGGCGATATGGCTCGCAGGAAAAGTGGAGGACAAAGGGCTACAGACCAAGAGCACCACCCTGGCCAATGAGAGTTCCTCAACTTAGGGCCAGAAGACATCACCTAACAGTCCACCTGCCCGCACTCCTGCAAGAGGAAGGATGGGCAACAGGACATAGACTGGGAGTCCTAAGGGAATTCTAGGGACAAGTTCCTCAACATAAGGGAGAGAAAAATTAATAAATATCCTGCCATGCAGTAATCCTGGAAAAGGAAATATTTAAAATGACAGAAATAGACAACAGGATGTGGACTGAGAGCTCACACATGGACCTAAATAATTCTCCAGAACTCGGGAGACTGAGCATCAGTGTATGTTCACCATTGCCACACGGATAGAATGTGTGCAGACTTCTAATTCCACACCAACACGTCATTCCAGCCAGAGAAACAGGTCTGTATAATCAAATTCTGGAGTAAAGAATCGCCTCAAAGCCAGATGTTCCAGGCCTTACAAAACAGACCGGAAGCAGCCTTGCTGTGTAGTCCAGGCTACACCCAAGGATAGGCTAGTCTAACTACAAAGCTGCCTAACCGTGTGACCTACAGACCCAAGAACCCAAGACAGCATTCTCATCAATTCAAAGTGAGTCTTATTTATCTGCAAAGCACAGAAAGCATCAAAGGGAACCCCTGGGTTTTCCACAAATCCACAGAAGCTTTAGCCTAGAGGGAAAAACGTTGCCCAGAGACATCTATGAATAGCTAGCTGCGTAGACCACAATGAAGTCCAGAAGAATTGTGTGGAGAAGCAGAAGAAAACTCAGGACTGGCTGTAAGAACTGGGATATCAGGAGGGAAATCCTTATCTTGCTCATCACTGTTACTTTGCTCCTGCTCAATAGTAAAGTCAACCTTTCTTGCCTGTCACCACACCCAACTCCATGAAGTTATCTCTTAAAGAGACAGTGAAGGACTGCTTGCAACCTTTAAAAGGCACATCCATTGCTAAATTAATATCTAGATACAAATATATGTATTTGTATACCATGGTGAAGACAACACAATGAAGCAATTGGCAACTTCGCAGAAGACACTGTTATTATTTTTATTTTGGAGAGGTTTTTTTTTTTTTTTTTTTTTTTTGCTATAGGGCATGTGCACTTGCCAGAAAGACAGAGAAGTAGTAAGCAAGAAATCACCCCCGAGGGGGGATGGCCACACGCAATCCCTTCTCCTCCATTCTCCTCTCAGGATCCTGGGCACCCACGCACTCGCGCCCGGCGTGAATTTAAGCCACCGGGTCCGGGACTCGAACCACAGTCAACTACATGGGAGTTCAGCGACAGAGCCATTACGCTAACTGCTGGTCCCGAGAAGACACTTACTTAACACTGTTCTAGAAATACTAATCAATGCAATTAGATAAAGAGCATATTTTTTTAAAAAGCATTAAAGTTAAAAAAGGTAAAGAGCATAAACACTGGAAAAGAAGGGAAAAAGCTAAATACAGATGACATGATAATCATACCAGGAAAGACTTACAAACAATGTTAAAAGTAACTTAAAGCAAGTTGGCAGAAAAATACACAGAAATCAAAAATATTTATTACATGAATAATAACCAAGTAAAAAAATATAACTGATGAGAAAGCTACTGATATAGTAACAACAACGAAACTTAGGAACAGGGTCAGCTGGTGGCAAAAGGGTAAAGGTAGCTGGATCTCACATGGTTGACTGTGTGATTTGAGTCCTGGACTTGGTGGCTTAAAACCCATACTGGGTGCATGCATACATGCCTAAAATTCCAAAGGAGAAATGGAGGAAAAGGGACTGTGGTGTGACCATTCCACATGGGAAGTGCTTTCTCTACCACCCCCACCACCTCACAAGCACACACACACTCCAGCAAAAAAAAAAAAAAAAAAAAAGAAATAGCAAGAAATGTTCAAAACTTATATGAAGACTATAAACCATTCTCAAAGACACAAAAGTAAACTTAAGAAAACGAAGACATTACTTGTTCTAGCTCCATGTTAAGATGCTGCCACACCGGGACCAGCAGTTAGCGTAATGGCTATGTCGCTGGACTCCCACGTAGTCGACCGCGGTTTGCGTCCTGGACCTGGTGGCTTAAAACTCACGCCGGGCGCGTGTGCATGCGTGCCCAAGATCCCGAGAGGAGAACGGAGGAGAAGGGATTGCGGCGTGACCACCCCCCCGGGGGGGATTTCTCGCTTTCTATCTCTCTGTCTCTCTCTTTCTGTCTGGCGAGCACACGCGCCCTATAGCAAAAACCTCTTAAAAAAAAAAAAAAATGTTGCAATACCATTATGTCGGTTTCTCCCTAAGTTAAAAACCATAAATTTAATGCAATCCCAATGAAAAGAGCAATAAGCTATGCAATGAATGAGACTAATTGATGGCAAATTTTAATAGGAAAATAAAATATGCAAGAGGACACAGAAAAAGACTGAAGAGAAGATTTAAAAGAGGACTAGCCTTACCAGATACTAAAACATACTGTAAAGCTTCTATGATTAAAACAATGTGATACTAGTGCATGAATGGTCAGAAATCTAAAAGAATTAAATACATCCAACTTACATATGAAACCTTGTGTATGACAAAAGGGCAAATTTTTTAAAAAATAAATGGCATTTAGACAACTCGACAGTTGCTTGGAAAATGATAAAATTAGATCTATTTCTCACATCGCATAGAGAAATATACTCCAAGCGGAATGAAATGTAAAAAAATGAATCTATGAGTGTTAGAAGACAGTATGTGTGAATTCCTCTGTAACTCCAGGATAGGGAAAGACTTTCTAACTACAATTAAAATTCTAGAAACAGTAAAGTTAAAACTAATACATTTGACTATCAAAAACAAACTTCTGGGGACCAGCAGTTAGCGTAATAGCTATGTTGCTGAACTCCCATGTAGTCGGCCGCGGTTCGACTCCCAACCTCGGTGGCTTAAACTCACACTGGGCGCGTGTGCGTGCGTGCCCAAGATCCCGAGGAGAATGAAGTAGAAGGGATTGTGGTGTGGTCATCCCCCCTGGGGGGTGATTTCTCGCTTTCTATCTCTCTTTCTGGCAAGCGCATGCGCCCTGTAGCAAAAAACCTCTCCAAAAAAAAACAAAAACAAAAAACAAAAAGCAAGCTCCTGCAAGGCAAAGGAACAACACAAGGAATATCAAAAGATGACTGGGTGAAAATATTTACAAAATATGTCAAAGTTGGGAACCAGCAGTTAGGGTAATGGCTATGTCGCTGGACTCCCACGTAGTCGACCACGGTTTGCGTCCCGGACCCGGTGGCTTAAACTCACGCCAGGCGCGTGTGCGTGTGTGCCCAAGATCCCGAGAGGAGAATGGAGGAGAAGGGATTGTGGCGTGACCATCCCCCTGGGGGGTGATTTCTTGCTTTCTGTCTCTATGTCTCTGTCTGTCTGGCGAGTGCACACGCCCTATAGTGAAAACCTCTCAAAAAAAAAAAAAAAAAAAAAGTCAAAGTTCAAATTTTTTTTCTTTTTGAGGTTTCGCATGCGCTTGCCAGAAAGAGACAGACAGAAAGCAAGAAATCACCCCCCACCCCCAGGGATGGCCAGGCTGCAATCACTTCTCCTCCATTCTCCTCGTGGGATCTTAGGCATGCATACACAGGTGCTCTGCGAGAGTTTAGGCCGCCAGGCCCAGGACTCAAACCGCAGTAGACTACATGGGAGTCCAGCGACATAGCCAATACACTATCGACTAGTTCCAAACATCTTATATTCTTTTTTTTTTTTTTTTTGGAGAGTTTTTTGCTACAGGGCATGTGCGCTCACAGTGAGACAGAGAGAAAGACAGAAAGCGAGAAATACCCCCCGGGGGTATGGCCATGATGCAATCCTTTCTCTTGTATTCTCCTCTTGGGATCTTGGGCACCCACGCATGCACACGCACCCGGCGTGAGTTTAAGCCACCAGGTCCGGGACTCGAACTGCAGTTGACTACATGGGAGTCAAGCGATACAGCCATTACACCATCCATTGGTCCCCCAAACATCTTATATTCTTAAAAACAAAGAACTTTAAAAAGCCATGAGGGAGCCAGTAGGTGATATGGAGATTAAGGTGGCTGGATCCCATATGGCTGATTTTGCAATTTAAGACCCAGACCCCGTGGCTTAAAAATCACACTGGGTATGTGTGAGTACATGCCCAAAATCTAAAAAGGGGGACTGAGGAGAAGAGATTGAGAAATGGCCATCCCCCTAGGGGAGTGATTTTTCACTTTTCCTCTCTTTCTCCTTCTCTCTCTCTCTAGCAAGCACACGCATCCTATAGCAAATAAACAAATAAAAAGCTCATGGAGAAAAAAGACCAAAAGTCATATAGAAACTGGAGAAATAATGTGAACTAATAAAAATTTTAAAATAGTCCTTAAACATGAAAAATGTCCAGTTCACTTGTGATAACAGATATACAAATGAAAACTGCACCGATACACCATTTTTTAAAGAATTATTTATTTATTTTGTTATTATTATTTTAAAAATTTGACCAGAGAAAGAGACAGAGAGAGAAAGGGAAAGTGAGAAAGCAAGCTGCCAGGTCCAGCACTCAAACTATGGTCAACCATGTGGGAGTCCAGCACTCAACCACTACACCACCTGCCAACCCTGGTATACCATTTCTTACCCATCAGTGTAGAAGAAATTCAAGTGCTGAAAAAACAAGCATTCTCATAAAACGCTAGTGGGAAATGAAAACAGTACAACCCCATGAGGAGGCAGGTGGTAGCTAAGAAATCCACATACGTATTTATCCTCAAGCTATACCTTCAATACACAGATACATGTACACAAAGGTTTTCATTATAGTATCATTTGTAATCACAAAATACTGGAAATTATCAATACTTACATAATATCCCAAGCAGGACATTCACTGAAAAAACTACGGTACCTACAATGGAGTACTACGCAGTTAGGAATGAAAGTAATTTGTGCATAATTATTTTCTTAAATAGCTACTAAACTGTTTGGAGATAGACATTTATCTTGTTGTTTGGACCTAATTACTTAACAATTAAACAAGTGTTTCTTTTGACCTAGGGATGCTATAAAATTACTGATAGGGATGCCATGAGTTGAGAAAAGTTTGGCAACTTCTGGTTATGGCTGCTGATGGCCTTTAAGACAATCAGTGTGGGGCCGGCAGGTGGCATGCTGGTTAAGGACACTGGTACTCCCCATGGTTCTAGTCTGGACCTGGCGGTTTGATTTCATACTTTCCCTCTCTCATTCTGTCCCTCCCTGGTCAAGTTAAAATAAATAAAGTTAAATAATAAAAAATAATTCTTAAAAAAAGACAGTATGTATATGTGTATGATTATGAGGTTATGTGGATTGTACTCAAAAAAAATTTCCAATAGCTAATGAAAGCATTCTTTCCACAGTGCAGTAAGTGTTGCAGCAGATTAACATGACAACACATAAGACAAGAAACTAGCTTTTTTCTTAATGAATTTTTTTTCGTTTATGGACAAGGTCCAAAGACAAAACCTAATCGAAATACAATTATTGGAGAAGCATAACCGAAACTGAGTTTTGAAGGATCCATAGTAGTGTACTAGACTGGGGAAAGGAGGAGTTGCTAGACAGGAAGAGGAAATGTGGGAGTCAGTAAGCACCGGTATTCCAGAAGCTTAGTATTGCTTCTGGAAATAGAGTTGAGGCTAGAGAATTAGCTAAGGAGGAAATCTTGAAGGTTTTGTAGATGAGATTAAGATAAAAGTACAAATTTTATTAATGGGCAAAAAGGAGTCCTGAGTATCTTGACCCAGTATGGGGAAAAGATTACCGGGGTGCCGACCAGAGGCTAAAAGGCTGTTACAGTGATCCAGAATAGATCTACAACCACTGTGTGCCAAGTTCTGATGGATTACTTCTCCAGCTACTTAACTGCTTAAGATGACAGGGTTCCTGTGGCTTAGAATACCACAACCATAATCTCTGTGGAAACTGAGGCTCTCTGTCCCACCTTCACAATGCATCTGAGAGTAGAAGTCATTTCATAATCCCAGTGTGTTTTGTTGCATAAAATGACACTGTCAAGTCTTGATAATTTAGTTTCAAAAGCAATTCTGCAATAAAACTGGATCCCAGACCATAAGGAGATTATGTGTCAAGAATTATGTCTACGTACCTAATACAACATTCTAGCTTTGAAGGCCTTTAAGAATAGCATATTTTATAGAAGCACATTTTTTTGCCTTATACAGACTACCTTCTTGAATTTGAGGAAATAAGCCTTCACCTTTACATACAATTAAATGAAAGACACAAATTCTTTTTTAATTTACTCACATCTTTTACAAACTCACAGAGTTTTAATTTCATTTTTCCTATATGATAGCCAAATCCTCATAAATACAATATAATAGTAAAAAAGTATTTTAGAGCTAAAGAAAAAACAAATAACTGTTACTCACAGAGCCTGGAAAATGAGCTGTTTTCTATTTAAAGCTATCTCCTTTTTAAAACCAAGAGATGGCTTCATCCTTCAAATGAAGCCCATTGAAAAGTGCATTTTAAGAAAGCACACAGGCTTGGAAAGAGCAAAAAGAATTCTACTAGTACTGAATAGCAATTAGACCCTAACAAGAGTTCTGCCACCTTTAAGCCTTTATACTAAACCCGAAGAGAAAGAGAGTTATGGTCCATAATGGAAAAACAGACCCACACGCCTATGCTTCTCTTACCATTCTTCCTACCATCCCATCATCTCTCTCCCATCTCCATTTGTCAAAGAATAGAAATAAACAATGTGACTTAAAGGAAACATTTCCTAGGTACGGATTTATGGTGGTGCTTTCAAACTGGGACTATTCAGGTACTTCAGAGGGCAAGAGCATTCACAAACAGCAGACCTGAGTTCCTAATACTTCGCTCTACCGGGGCACTCACGAGAACAATGCCTACCCATTTTCCGTGGTGTGGCACAGAGGGTGGTAGCACCATACTTGTAGGCACACCAGTGATGGACAGAAAGGCTGCTGCTGCTTGAGGCCACCCGACCAGGGTAACTGGCAACCCCAGGCCACACGTACAGCCAAGAGTGCGAGGAGAACAGTACCTTCGCTTTCCTGAAGCTCCAGTTCAATCGTAAAGAATCGCCTTTTGGGATTACCTGGAATACTCATGCTCTCACAAATTGTTACGGCTCTACAGTTTCTTTAGTTCCATTCACCTCTGGCAAATAACCTCACTTAGCCTTAATAAAGTAAGTAAAATGAAAACCTTGCAGAGGTATTGTGGAGGTTAAAAATGATGGAAGTGAAGCTTACCACAATGCTTGGCAGGCAATTCATATATGAGGGCTGTTACTACCAAGAAGATAGTTGAATTAAAGAGGGAAACCTACCTCTGTGCAGAGACACTGTTGCCAAGATAAGAAATTAAAGGTTTCCCTCTCCTCCACATCTAAGAATTAAAAAATGTTATAAACCCTTTAAAATCATAAATGGCTTCCCTACTTCCTCAAAGTCATCTTTTTCCTGATTAACATTCACAGCCTCTTCCAAAATTTTAAGTGTCTCTCCCTGCCACTCCTCTACGAAATATGAGTGTATATTACCCTGATGTGTACAAATACAAAACTTGATACTGGTACATTCACTTATGTTCTGCAGAGGCTGAGCTTGGAAAACCACTGCAGGACTACCAGATATTTGGAAAGGGAAAAAGACTTCAGCATTTTTTTTTTTTTTTCGACCTACTGAGAGTTAAAATAACTCCCATCTAAAAACAAAAAACTCCTTCACAAATAACAGAAAACAGTCTCTCCTAAAATTATGCACTTTTTTTCCCCCTGAAAGCCCCAGGAAGAAAGTGTGGTACTAATGAAGTACTGATTCAAAGAAATGATACAGATGGCGGCTCACTAGGCAGACACACTAGAGAACAGAATCTAGAAAAGAAATGTGAAAGTGGCTACTGGTAAATCACACAGCGCTGGGCCAGTAGGTGTGGTCATGGGAAGTGAGAGGATTTCCCGTATCCATGGAGAGAACCAGCCACTATCAGTTCCGTGATGCACCATCTTTTCCACCATGGTTAACTCCCAATTTCCTCTTTTTGATTAAGACCGTACAGTTACGAACACCAGACCTAAGTTTACTTGCCTATCACCAGGAAATCTCTTCCTGATACTCCTGGAAATGCTCAAGTAGTCAACACTTAACACTGGCATACAAGTTATTATAATGCCCAATCACAATCTCCGAAATATAATTTTAATCTTTCAGGGGAGGACAGAGTTTTGGATGGCAAAGAATTCTTCTTAAATCATTCTTTGCTGAAGGACAGAAAGACAAAAGCCAAGTCTGCATATGCCAAGACCCTGAAACAAAACAAACCCGCAAATCAAAATTTAGCTTAGCAAAATAAACGACCCCTGGAAGGCAACTGTGAGATCCACACCTTCATTCATTCAGTGAAGGAATGTGTGTGAAGAGCGTCTACACCCTAGGCACACAGCACAGAAACACGAGGACAAGTAAGACATGGCTCCTGCCTAAAGAAATCCACGGTCTAAAACACATTTTAAGAGTCACAGAGTCATTTTATAATACCACGACATAAATAAAAACAGACAAGCGTACGCTAATAAGGTATATTCAGATACATTAATAAACAGAAGCTAAAAAGAATCTTTCCGAGAGTTTACAAACAAAATCTTCTATCCGATTAAAGCGTAATATACTCCCAGCTAACTTGTGACACGCATTTTATAAAGGTTTTTCCCAACGCACAACAAACACAATTTATAAAATTAAGTGGGTGCTTTTCGGCTCGAAACGTAGGGCGTGGCGCTGGCGTTCTCCCACTACCTCAATGACACCTGGATGAGCTCGCACCAGTTTGGACATTCAGGTTTCCAAGCAAAGGCCAGTTAACTCCTAGATTCTCCCCAAACCTTGAAACTGCACTGCCACCTCTGTGTGTTGTCACCCCCGCCCACTCACACACATCTAAAGCATCCGAATCCTACCTGTCACTTCTGAAAACCTTTCAGGAACGAATCACGGAGGAACCCTCCCCCTCCCCATCCAAAATAATCTACATTCTCTACCTGGTTTTAGCGGATTACCCGAATACGGGCTAACGCTGTGGAAGAACCTGCACCAGCTGATAGTTAGCTCAGTGCGGCGCGTCCAATGACTTCAGTGTAAAAAAGCCATTCCTTTAACCAGCAAAATCGGGGGGAAATAAGACAAAAAAAACCTGGTGGAGATGCTTAAAAAGCAATGCTCCAGAGCGAGCAAAGGAGTGGAAAGAGCGAGCAGGAGGGGAGAGGGGCGGAGTGGGGCTCGGGGACTGCGGCGGCGGTTCCCTCTAGGTCGCAGGCACCGCCCGAGCAAGGACCTCGGCGCGGCCGGCCGAAGATGCGAGGTGACCTTCCGACGGCCAGCTCCGAGGGACTCCCGGGCGCCGGGAACCTCGCCGCAACCACCCGCCCTCGAGGGCGCACTCGCCCGCACCGCGGCGAAAGCGGCGGGCGGATTCCAGCCCAGGCTCGTCCCGCAGCTCGTCCCCGGGTAGAACGCCTGCTGTGCAATCTCGGCAGCCAGACGCTGCGCCTGGGCCTCGGCCCGACGCCGCCCGGACACACCCCCGCCGCCTCCCCGCGGGTCCCAGCCCTTCCCGGAGCGGCCCGGGCGGGCATCGCTCACCTGCACCGCGAGCCGGTCCGCCGCCCCGGGGGCTCCGGACGCCGCGGCTGCCCTGGCTGCGGCAGGAGCGTGCTCGGCCCCGAAGCCTGGGACCCTCCGCGCCGGGAGCGGCGGAAGGAGGCGTCCGACGAGCGGCTGCGGAGCCCGGGTGGCTGGAGGAGGAGGAGGACTCCGGCGCTCAGCTCTGGGTAGATCCACCCTCCTCCTGGCCGCTCTGCTGCAGCCGCCCCGGATCACTTCCGGGGCGCGGGCGAGCGGGGCGGGGCCGGCCGGGGAGTGACTTCCTGTCCGCGGGCGCAGAGGAGGGCGAGCGCGGGCCGCGGCCCGGCCGAGAACAATGGCTCGGAGGGCGAGGGCCGGCCGGCCTCCGCCCCTGCGTACCGAAGGCAGTCGGCGCCGCCTGCGGACCCCACCCCGCCTCCATGGCCGCGCGAGGTGAAGTCACCTCTCGGGGGCCCGGGCGTGGCCGCGCGCCTCGCGGGTGTTCCCGGATCTTGGTGTCGACGCAGCGACATCCTCGTCTCTCTTCTGGGACCAGGAGGGGGTTTCTGGGGAAGGGAGCGGAGGGCGGGGGCCGCCATCTTGCTTCTCGGGGGCAGCCCCTGCTCCTGGCGTCTAGGGCGGAGGCCGCGCCGTTCGGCAGCCGAGCTGGCGACCTGGGTCGTCGCGGCCTACCGCGAGCAGCTGGGTCAGTGGCCTGCCCGGGACCTCCTGTCCGATTCTGAGCCCTGGAGGACTCGCTCCGCGCACGGCCTGCCAGCCCGTTGTGAGGTCGAGGGCCCCCGCGACAGACGCAGCGGGGCTGGGGTCGGTGTGCAGCCGAGGTCCTGCTGCCGCGCTGAATTAGAAGTCGTTTCAGTCCGCCGCGTTATTTAAACCCCTACACAGGTTCGAAATAGATGGTAGCCCCCTAGCTACGTATTTATTCTCTTCTCTTACCCCATCCCCAAATGTGAGTACCAGCTTCTGACCCATTCTGTGTGGGGGAGCAGGCAGACAGGAAAGCAAGTCATCGGGACTGGCAGTAAATATGAAGGTGTACAGAGGAAAGAACGGATGACCACTCACTCCTGGTTAATTATAAGTTAAATAGGCATTTTCCAGCACGCACAAAAAAGGCGAGGGATAGCAGATCCAGACGTAAAGGACTGCGGCCCAGGGACAAAGGATTTGTGTCGACAAGACTGAGTAGTAATTACAGGTTTTAAAAGTTCAACCCTGGGTTGCCGAAGAAGATGAGGCTGGAGAAACAGGTAGGAGCTACTTGCTAAGTGAGGCCATGCATAGAGGGAGTGGCCCTGGACCGACAGATTTACTATTTCAGCTGTTCTGTTGGTGGAGGAGAACAGATGAGTTGCAAGGAGGCGTGAGGCAGGCAGAGCTTATGGACAAGGGGCCACTGCAGAATTCAAAGAGAAAAAAGATAAGGAGCTTTGTGTGGCAGCAGTGGCTGTCTAAAGATAGATTCCTAAAAAATCAAGAGGCACGATCAGATCAACTGATCCATGATTCCTGGGGGCAACTGCAGGGTAAGAGAATGGAAGTGGCAGTCATGATGCCCTCTTTTGCTTTGGGAGAGGCAGGAAATAAAGGTATATTTTACCAAATGAGATCACGGAAAGGGAGTGCAGAAAAGGAGTTCAGTTTTGGACCTGGCAGCTTTGATGTAAGAGTGATCCTGTCTATTGGGAATTGCTTAATGATTCCGGAGCTCTAGGGAGGAGCTGGGCTGAAGTTAGAAACATCACAGGCTTACATTACCACATCCAAGCAGACTCCAGCCTCACTTCATTTAGCACAATTTTAAAACCTCTTCTTTCTTCCAGCCTTTACTTAGGGAAATTACTAAAATTTTTACATGAAAAAGATCTCCGTGTGGTGATATGTGCCTCTGCGTAGACCAATACTGTAATGCAGTATAAAGACTGTGAAGGTCAGGATCATCAGAAACGGGGTGGGAGGGATAACTAGTATAGCATACATAAAATGAATGATCTTCTAGGCTGATGTGTGAACAAAAATGTTCCTACTTTAATCATTGACAGTAACAGTCTGGTCACAAGCCAAGAATTGAGGTGGGTTGCACACATACGGACCTGAGAACTGTACCAAAGATGAGGTCTACAAGAGTGAGCAATAGGAACGATGAAAGACATCCTCACACCCATTAGTCAGCTTGTGTCTGCATTGCCTCTTGGTTCATAGCTATGCTAACCCAGCATAAAGCAATCAGAAGTAAAAAAGTTCATTTTGAGCAGAGGCTTGGGAAAGCCACAAATAGCCAAAGCCCTATAAATAGCTCCAGCCTCAAGCCAAAGACTAATTATTAATTCTTAATCTATTACTGTAAAGCAGTATTTTTGAACACACACACACATAAATCACCTTTATTTCCTAGATTATTTAAATAGTCTCTCTCTCTCTCTCTCTTTTTTTTTTTTTTTTGGAGAGGTTTTTGCTATAGTGTGTGCTCGCCAGAAAGACACATACAGTAAGAGAGAAATCACCCCCCAGGGGGGATGGCCACACCGCAATCCCTTCTCCGTTCCCCTCTCAGAATCATGGGCACGCACACACATGCACCAGGCATGAGTTTAAACCGCTAGGTCCAGGACTCAAACTGCAGTCGACTACATGGGAGTCCAGCGACATAGCGATTACGCTAACTGCTGGTCCCAATAGTCTCCATTTTTCTATAATAAAAATATATTTAGGTATATTAAACAATCATGTAATAGATGATATACCAAACTGGAAATGAAAATAAATTTGAGTCCCTTTTACATCAGTTGATCACCATATGACCCTAATGAAGTCACTCTCTATGCCCTAGTTTTCTCTGACTATAAAATAGAGATAATCATAACTTCCTATTAGCCTGCCTCTCAGAGATACTATAAAAACAACAAATCAATGTTTTAAAAACTCTTTTGAGGTACTTGGATGAAAAGTCATAATTTAAAATAAGTATTAATAATTGGCACAAATAACCAGTAGAACTCAAGCATTGCTAAATTCTCTGGGCAACTCAACATGAAGGACACTATTTTAAAATACACTTAGATTTCTTGTGAATTTATTTTTTATTCTCATCAAGGCTTCCATATTAATAAATATAGTATATTTGTGAACTAAAAGGAGGGAAGTTTTAGTAACCAGAATTCCTATGTTCACAGAGCTAATACATGTTTTGGGGGAAAGTACAAAGTAGGTAAAGTTTTGTTGGAATCATGTATTAGAATTAATGATTATTATTTAACTGAAATTTTGTATTGAAAACATTATTCCTGAGCTGACTCCATGGCCTGGTAGTTAAGGCAGCCAGATTCCACGTGGCTAGCCCTGCAGTTTGAGTCCCAAACCCATGTGCTGGGCATGTGTGTGGATGCCCCCAAACCCCAGCAGGATGGAAAAATGGCGAAGAAGGGACTATCATGTGTCCATTCTTTTTTTTTTTTTGAGAGGTTTTTCGCTATAGGGTGCGTGCGCTCGCCAGACAGAGAGAGAGAAGGGACATAGAGACAGAAAGTGAGAAATCACCCCCCCAGGGGGGATGGCCACGCCGCAATCCCTTCTCCTTCATTCTCCTCTCGGGATCTTGGGCACACATGCACACGCGCCTGGCGTGAGTTTTAAGCCACCGGGTCCGGGACGTGAACCGCAGTCGACTACATGGGAGTCCAGCGACATAGCCATTACGCTAACTGCTGGTTCCCACATGTGTCCATTCTTCATGGGAGTGCTTTCTTCCTCTGTCTGACAAGCTCATGTGCCCTCTGCCAAAAATATTTAAAAAAAAAAATTACTCCAGTCCTTATAAGAATTTACGATCAGTTACATGGTTGTCTGAAACGTTAAGGTGACTCTTCCTGTTTATTTCCTGCACATGGGGCAAAGATTATTTTGTTTTATTTTATACTTTAAAGTGTAGGACCATTGCTTCTGTTTCCTGCTTGTCTTTAATCAAGCTTGCAGAGACAGGCTCAAGTTATGTGATGCACATGGCAGTCCCCTGTGTGATTCCATACTGAATGCGTCTGTTTGGGTTTAAATATTCTCGATGACCTCTCTGTTGTGGCCACTTTAGTGAGAATAGGTTATGATGGGGCTAGCAGATGTCATGATGGTTAAGGCACTGGACTCCCACATGTCAGTCACCATTCAAATTCCAGACCCAGTGGCTTGAATATCACACCAGTTTCTTGTGCATGCCCAAAATCCCAAGAGGAAAATGGAGGAGAAGGGATTGCAGCATGGCCAGACCCTCTGGAGGGTGATTTCTCACCTTCCCTTTCTCTCCTGCAAGAGCATGTGCCCTATGCCAAAAACTTAAGATTTTTAAAAAAGAGAGTGGAGTTTTGACAAATTAGATCTTTGTAATCTTCAGCTTCATGTCTATCCTTGCAGACTATACACATCATTCTTTTTGTGTCAGGGTTCAAGGATAGGACTGCTAGACTAGTGTTTCCCAGATACAGCTGCTCATCAGAATCACCTGTATAGATTTAAAGGCAATTATTCAGAGTCTCAAGTCCCATGCTGACCATAGCCAGTTAGAAAGGTTTGGGTAGAGCCCAAACCATCATAACTATAACTGACCTCTCTTGAATTCTGGTGGTAGGTCAGGTTTGGGAAGTTCTGGTTTCAGTAATTTGCCCAAAATCACATGGGACACTAAATAGAAACTAGCTCAAATTTTGAGTCCAACTTAAATATCCTTTTATTGAACCTCTACAGTCCTTTTACTGACTATAAATGATAGAGTAAAATGGAGAGAGAGGGAAAAATTGAAATTTTTGTATTTCTTTTAAAAATCATATTCTGTTTAATAGCCTTAACAGTAAATCAGCTAGTATCTGTGGAATGCTTAGAATAGTATCTAATATATGATAAGTATACCTAAGTGTTAAATGAGTAAGAGTCCATTATCTAATTACAGCATTCATTTGCCCAAGGTTAAATTATGTAAAATTGTATTGGATGTCAACATTCTCTATGTAGGAAAAACTGTTTATTAATAAAGGTAGAATTTGTAGCCTTAATTTGACCTGGAAGTCCTGAGTTAGTATAGCTGAACATATTTCTATATTTTTAATTTTAATATTTTCTGATATATTAGAAATATTAATAATATACTTTTTTTTTGGAAAGGTTTTTGCTATAGGGCGCGTGTGCTCGCCAGACAGACAGAGAGAGAGACGCAGAGACAGAAAGTGAGAAATCGCCCCCCAGGGGGGATGGCCACACCGCAATCCCTTCTCCTCCATTCTCCTCTCGGGATCTTGGGCATGCACGCACACGCGCCTGGCGTGAGTTTAAGCCACAGGTCCAGGACTCGAACCGCGGTCAACTACGTGGGAGTCCAGCAACATAGCCATTACACTAACTGCTGGTCCCAATAATATACTTATTAAATAAGATGTTGGATTTATAGCTGTGTAGTACTTTTATATTCGCTCATTTAAGATATACTTAAGGTACATGAGTGGAGCTGTTTTACATTGTTATCACTGAGCTAACTCCAAAATTGATACTTATTTTTATGTAATTAAATGTTCATTTTTTAGAAGCCATTGCCTGCTTGGATTGATCTTCCAAATGAAATATTTCCCTTGAATGAGATAATACATGTGCTTGGTTCTATTTAATTCCTCTGCTTCTCTGCAAGTTTCTTCACAGTTTTTTTGATGTTGAGTAAGTTTTGTACTTGTTAATTATAAATAAGATTATGCATTTTCATTATTAGTGAAGGAAGAACCCAATTTAATGCTTTGATACATTTTGACTATTGCCTTTGGCTGTATATGTCACTGTGAAGATTGATATTCACTTCAGTTTTGTTTAATTTTATCAAATGCATCCTTTTTCAGAGGAATTACCACACACCCGGCACCAATTTCTGGGGTCCCCATATTTTTTTAATATGTATATACATGTTGTATTATTCTATGTATGTATACACAGAATAACTTCATATCTTCATGCAAAATAGTAATTTAGATTTTAAATTACTTCACTTGTCCGTTAATAGACAAATGGATAAAGAAAAAAATGTGGTTGGGCCAGTCAGTAGCATGGTAGTTGAGGTGGTTGGATCCCTCATGCTGACTCCGCAGTTTGAATCCCAGACCCAGTGGCCTGAAAAACATGCAGGCATTCACATGTGTGCCCAAATCCTGAGAGAAGATTGGAGAAGGTGGAATTGTGGTGTGGCCATCCCCTGGGGGTGCTTTCTCACTTTATCTTTGGTGAGTGTACTCAACCTATAGCAAATTAAAACAAAACAAAATGATATAAGAAAAGTGGTATGCCCATACAATGGCATACTATGCATCCATTAAAAAGAATGAAATCTGGTCATTTGTGGTAAGATGGGTAAACTTGGAGGATATTATGTTAAGTGAAATAAGCCAAGTACAGAATGAACTATCACTTGTTCTCCTTATATACAAATTAGGGGGGAAATGACCTCATAATTGTAGTGACACCAACATCACTTATCATAAGGGAAATACAAATCAAAACCTCAATGATTTTGAGGTTTTGCCATACCTGCAAGTGGTATGGCAGCTAAGGTGCTGGGCTCTCACATGGCAGCCCACAGTTCAAGTCCCAGACTTGGTGGCTTGAAACTCATACCAGGGATGTGTGCATCTCTGCCCAAAATCCCAAGAGGAGAGTGGGAAAGAAGGGATTGCAGTGTGGCCACCCACCCGGGGAGTGATTTCTAGCTCTCTGTCTCTCCGTATCTCCAGTAAGCATATGTTCGCTAAAGCAAAAGACTCCTTACTATAATAGGACTGCAGAATAGACTCAACAAGTTAAGTCTCTCCCTGCTCTAAATCTAATTTTTGCAGTGCAGCCATCTTGATCTGGGAGGCAAATATGATATAACCCCTCCACCTAAACTCCTTTAGTAATTCGTAAAGCTCAGGATAGACTAGAATTACTTGTTCACTTTTCTTACTAGGAGAGGCAAGAACTCTGTTTTGTGTAATGTTATGATTCATATATTGGCTCAATATTGTTTTCTAAATTTATTTCTTCCATGGGCAAGAGAAAAACAGAGACAGAGAGATAGGCAGCCCCAACAGAGTATTTACACTGTGATTTCCCCCAGTCTCAGCAGCCTTGGGTCGTGGACACACATGCACCTGCACGATTAGGGAAGTCTTCAGGACACAAACCTGGAAGCTTCCCATGTGGGTCAGTCTCACTGTGTCAGTGCTAGTGCTGAGCCATCTGGCCTCTGATTCTTTTTAATAAATAAATCATGGGAAAACATTATAGCACAAGGGTAAATGCCCTCTGTGTTAAGCAGAATAAATTAGGTTATCCTGCAGAAATAGAAACATCAAAATCTCAGTGGCTTAACATCACAAAAGCTTATTGCTTGCTCAGCTACAACTATTGAGTTGTCAGAAAAGTCAGGATGTATTTTTCTTTGCAAAAACACATTATAACTTCCCACAACCCTATAGTTTGCTGGGATTCCTTGCTCCTCCGTTATTCGGGAAGACACCGAATGGCATATTTTCATAATCACTGCAGCCAGGGACAGCCAGGCAAATCTTGTGCTGACTTTTAAGGTGACCAACTTGCCCTCATAATTCACTGACAAGGTGACTCACATACCATGCCTGTTCAAAGTCGGTAAGCACGCCACATTCCCAGGACAGCACACAAAAACATCTATATGCACCCAGGTGATGTCACACCCTCAGTCTTAGTGAAGACTTTTTTTTTTAGGATTATTTTATTTAATTTTATTTATTTATTTTAATTTGACCAGGGAGAGAGAATGAGAGAGATGGAAAGTGAGAAAGCAAGCCACCAGGTCCAGGAGTCTAACTGTAGTTGGCCATGTGGGAGTCCAGCACACTTAACCACCACATAACCTGCTGGCCCCAGTGAAGACTTTCAGTTGTATATGACATAAATCTGGCTCAATCCAGTTTAAGGAGTGATAAGAGAAATATCACTTCATTTTAAAAGGGAATAAGAAAAAACTACAGGGCTCTGCTCTGCTGAAAAATTCTATCTTCCACCGTTTTGTAATCCTAGAGACTCTTCCAGCCACCAGAATAATTTCAGAAACCAGAGGAGTCTGCTGAGGAACAACAACTTATAAGAAATATATATATATATATATATATATATATATATATATACACACACACACACACACACACACACACATACATATCTACCTATCTATCTATCTATCTATATATTTTTTTTTTTTGAGAGGTTTTTGCTATAAGGCGCATGCCTTCGCCAGAAAGACAGAGAGATAGACAGAAAGCAAGAAATCACCCCTTGGGGGATTTGAGTCCCAGACCCGGTGGCTTAAACTTACACTGGGCGCATGTGCGTGCATACCCAAGATCCAGCAAGGAGAATGGAGGAGAAGGGATTGTGGTGTGACCATCCCTGGGGGGGGTGATTTCTTGCTTTTTCTCTCTCTGTCTTTCTGGCAAGTGTGTAGGCCCTATAGGAAAAACCTCTCAAAAAACAAACAAACAAAAAAAAACCTACGGTAAAAAAATAACAGAAAAAGAGAGTAGATCATAAAATTAAAAAAAAAAAAAACATACTGCAAGTGTAAAGTGTAACTAATTTTTTTCCCTGTAATTTTGCTTTAGTCTCCTCCATTACAGAATGACTGATTGTCCATATGGCCACCAGTATCACCTAATCCTTAACACTTCATCTGTCCTACCACACCAGAAGGTCTAAATGTTGTAGTATCTAAGTCAATTTTTAAAAATTGTATATTTTTACCCATGTAGCATTATTAACCTTTGTTGATTTCAGGATTTCATTAATTAAATTATTTTTGCTGACAGAAATAAAGGAATCATGGAAGGGAGAATATAAACTATGATCTTTGGATTTAACCAGAAGACTATCAAGGATTTCAATAGAAATGGAATCAGAGTAGAGGAAAGTAAAAATAAATAAATAAATTTATTAGTTCTCTATTACTATTGTGACAAGTTACCACAAACTTAATGGTTCAAAACAATAAAAATATATCATCTTACAGTTCTTTAGATCTGAAGTCTAAAATGGATCTCAGCAACCTGAGATCTAAGTATCAGTTGGGTGTGTCAAGAGGCTGCCTGACTTTCTTGACATGTGGCCTTCCTCCTTTACCTTTTTTTCTTTTTTCTTTTAAAGTTTTTGCCTCAGGGCACATGCGCTCTGGAGACAGACAGAGGGGGAAAGTGGGAAATCATGGCAAGGATGGCCATGCCGCAATCCTTTCTCCTCCATTCTCCTCCTGGGCTTTTGGGCATGCATGCACACATGCCCAGCATGATTTTCAGGCTGCCAGGTGCAGACCCAAACCATAATGAGTCACATGGGAGCCCAATGTCTTAACCACTGGACTGATCCCCTGCTAGTCCCCTATCTTTCACCTTTAAGGCCAGTGACACCAGACCAAATTGTCCTCATGATGCCATTACTCTAGTTCTCACTTCCAGTTATTCCCTTCTTCCATGCTTAAGGATTCTTCAATTTTTTAGTGCGATGATGGTATCATGTCTGAGATCCTCTCATTTGCTCCTAAAGCAAGATAGAAAGAAAATATTGGACACACCCTTATACTGGACACAAATATAGCAACCGGATGTTCTCTGTATCCTACATTTACCTGGTTCACCCGCAGTGCTTAGCAGAAGTCACCAGGGTGGGGTAGATTTATGCAGCACAGAATGACGGCTTCATTTCCTCCTTTTGTTCTCACTGTGAGCCAAACTCACTGTCACAGAGCATAAGATTACAGTCCTCTGTTTCTTTGGAATCTGTGTGAGGTTTCTCCATGTTAAACTAAAAAATTAACTACATGTGGGTGTTAAATACACTAGCATTCTCTTCCCCCCCCCCCCATGGGGTGCATGCGCTTGCCAGAAAGAAATAGAAAAGGAAATTAAGAAATCACCCCCGGGAGGTTGATCACTCTGCAATCCCTTCTCTATTCTGCTCTTGGGATTTTGGGCATCCATGCACACATGCCCAGTTTGTTTTTCAAGCTGCTGGGTCAAAGACTTGAACCATGGAGTCACCATATGGGCCAGCCACCTCAACACTAGCAGTTTTTTCTTTGCTAAAATTGATTAAATTTTAGCCTAAATCCCAAATGTCTCTTGGAATTTTTGAAACAATTATTTAAAAATATAATCTATAGCCCTCTTCTACCTATTCTACTTCTGACTCATTGAGCTTAATTTTTCTCCTTTTTGAGCATACACACAAAATTGAAGTGGTCTAGACCAGAGAATTGCTCAAATACAGTTTTTCCATGACTTCTAGAAGTGGGATAAAAGACCCTGAAACCCACCTGTTTTCATTTTTTAGGAAAACAAATAGCTGAGATGAATGAATTAATAAAAACTGAAATAGAATCAGAATTTAATTTATCTTCAAAACCCAGCAATAAGTAAAATAATTACTGACTACTGTACTGAAAATGGAAACCAGAATGGTCATACGGGTACTTGAAATAAAGTGTCTTCTTAATTTCTTTTCTTTTCTTTTTTTTTAATAGAGGGCATATGTGCTCAGAGAGAGAGAGAAATGAGAAAGCACCTACATGACCAATGGGCATGGTCACATCACAACTCTTTTTCTTTCTCCTTCCCATCAGGATTTTGGGCACATATGCACATGTGCCTGGCATGGTTTTCTTTTATTTTTCTTGTATTTTTTTAAGGTTTTGTCATAGGACATGTGCAGTTGTTGGAACGAGACAGAGAGGGAGAATGTGAGAAATCAACCACCTAAGTGGGATAGCCACACTGCAATCCCCTCTTCTCCATTTCCTTATGGGATTTTGGGCTTGTAGATACACAGGCCTGGTGTGATTTTTTTTTTTTTATTTTTATTTTTTTATGTTTGCCATATGGAGCATGTGCTTGCTGAAGGGACAGAGTGAGGGAATGTGAGAAATCACACACACACACACACACACACACACACACCCAGTGGAGGGATGGCTGCGCTGCAATCTTCTCCATTTTCCTCTTGGGATTTTGGGCACGTGTGCCCAGCATGATTTTCAAGCTGCCAGGTCCAGGATCCCAACCACATGGGAGTCCAGCACTTTAACCACTAAACCATCTGCTGACCTCACCCAATGTGATTTTTAAGCCATAAAGTCTGGAATATGAAATGTGGTTGGCCATGTGGGAGTCCAGTGCCTTAACTACCATGCCACTTGCTGGGCCCTCTGGTATGGTTTCTAAGCCACCAGCTCTGGGCTTAGAACCACAGTTGGCGAGAATCCAGCCTTCTATGCACTGCACTGAACTACTGAGGTACAAGGCCAGCCCTCGGAGTATAATTATTACTAAATGTGTATTGCTTCACATTTTTTAAAAATAGATTTCTGTCTTAGGGTGCACACATTCGCTGGAGAGAGGGAGATAGAGACAGTGAGAGGGAGAGCAAGAAATCACCCCCTGGGGGTATGGTCATACTGCAATCCCCTCTTCATTCTCCTCCCAGGATCTTAGGCACGCACGCACATGTATCTGGCGTGAGTTTCAAGCCACCGGGTCCAGGACTCAAACCACAGTTGGCCATGTGGGAGTCCAACAACATAATTGCTATGCAATCTGCTGGCCCCACTTTCACACCATTTTAAAGTTGAAAAATAGTTAAGTCAAACCATCATAAGTTGGAGATCTGTGTGTGTGTGTGTGGGGGGGGGTGAGATTTGGCTCATACAATAATAGAGGTTAGGGATTATCTGCAGTCAGTAAACTGGAGACCCAGGAGAGCTAATGGTGTAAATTCTAGTCCAAAAAGCAACAGGCTAGAGATCAAGAAGAACTGATATTACAGTTCAAGTCCGAAAGCAGGAAAAGTCTAATGTCTCAGCTCAAAGCAGTGAGACAGGAGGAGTTCCTTCTCGTTTAAGGAAGGGTTTGAAATTTTGTTCTATCCAGGCCTTAAAACTGATTGGATGAAGGCCACCTACATTAGTGAGTACAACCTAATGCGGTCTACTGATTCAAATGTTCATCTCATCCAAGCACACCCAAATATCTGGACACCCTGTGGCTGAGTCAGGTTGATAGAGAAAATTAACCATCACGAACTATGAGATAGGATGGCAGTCCACGAGTAAGTTACAGGCTATATTTAAAACGTCACTTTGACCTGATCTGGTTTCCCATCCTAAGCAAGTGTCTCTCAACAACATTGCTGATATTTGTTGGTTTGTATCTAACACCATACTAAAAAGAAACAAAAACAGGGCCAGCAGGTGGCATGGAGGTTAAGACACTGGATCCCACATAGCCAACCGCACAGTTTGAGTCCTGAACCTGGCAGCTTGGGCATGCACACACATACCCGAGTCCCTAGAAGAGCCTAAAGGAAAAGGGCCTGAACTGTGGTCATCCTTTCTGGGGAATAACTTCTTATTGTCCCCCTCTCTTTGTCTCTGCGAATGCACTTATAGCAAGACTAAAAGCAAACAAAAAAACAAAAACCACAAACATTTTCTTTGGCTGTACCTTCAGTCATGCTCAAGAGCAGCTGTAAATCCATAGGTTTATTTAAATGTCTGCTGTCTTAATTCAGGTCTTTAACTGCTTTTCTTCTGGCCTATTGGAATAGCCCTCTTTACTTCTCTTCTCTACTTCCCATAGCCCTCCTGTCCTCCAAAACACTGGCAGAAAGATTGTTCTAAAACACAAGTTCGATCATGTTGTTCTCTGCTGTCCTGTCTCCACAGAAACAATTGGCTCCAGTCTTCGACTCCGTTTCATCTCCTGTGGGTATGACCCAAGTGCCTCAAATATCAGTGACAGTAACACATGCTATTCCCTAAATAAAGTTGGTCCTCTGCATCCATGGGTTCTTCCTCCATGGGTTAAACCAACCATGGATTCAACAACAGTGGATCAAAGATGCTGTTGATGTATATCATGTAGTTAGACCAACCATGGATTCAACAACAGTGGGTCAAAGACGCTGTTGATGTATACTATGTAGTTGGACCTATGATGGCTGCTTCTGTATTGAATATATCCAGACCTTTTTTCTCGTGGGTATATTCTACACAATAGCTTAAGAACTGTTTACACAGTATTTACATTGTTTTAGGTATTATAAGTAATACAGAGATCATTTAAAGTATAAGTGGGAGGGTACCCAAAGCTCATATGCAAATACTGTAATATTTTATTAGGTTGTCAGGAAAGTCATGATGTATTTTTCTGTTTTTCTGCACAAAAATGTATCATGACTTTCCTGACTACCCAATATACAAGGCATTTGTGTATCTGCAGGTTTTGGCGTCCTTGGGGGGGTCCATAAAACCACAAATACCAAGGAACAACGGTAATTTATGTTCTTCCAAGTATTAATATTTATTGCTGTAATTAGCATAAATATTTTCCATTGTCAAGCCATTATGGGGCCAGTAGGTGGCATGGTAGTTAAGGCACCGGACTCCCACAGGGCCGATCACGGTTCAAGTTACACACCTGGCGACTTGAAAATCACACCGGGCAAGTGCGTGTGTTTGTGTGCCCAAGCCCTAAGAGGAGAATGGAGGAGAAGACATTGTGGCATGGCCATCCTCCTGGGTGTGGGGACACGTTTAAGAGAGAGAATCTGAGGTGTGGGGACATGCTCTGAGCAAACACCACATGCTCTTTTGGGGTTTGGCAGAACCTTGTAACTTGTCTTTACTTGACCTTGGCTGCAGACAGAGCAAGGGTGGAAATTGCTAGGGGCGTTCCAACAGACACATCTGATGGACTTCAAGAAACATCTTGGCCCCAATTAGTAAAATCCAATCCCTGCTCTGCATCTGAAAGGTTCTTTAGCCTACTCTGGGTGTGGTGGTGTGAGAAGATCTTTAGCTCCTTCCCCACACCTTACAGCTAGTTCTTTGCATTAGAAAGGAAGATGAGATTTTCTCTTGATGGGATTACCAAGGGATACACCTGGCCTGGTGTGACTAAGCTCTCATAGATTTGTTAACTGCTTCTTATTATCTGTAACCTGGCAACCCATGTATGAAGTGTCGTAAAACATACATATGTAATGTCTCCTTGTTCTATAAATAAAGACGTCCAGTTCATCTGGGCGGCACAAGTTGTTTGGGCTACCTAGACTCAAGCTGCCTGTGTCCATTTCTACTCTATCCCTTTGCCTCATTCTTCCCAATTCCCAGGTCCTGGTAAGATGGAGGGCTTTCTCTTTCTCGTCCTCTTTCTCTTCCTCACCAGCAGCCCCCTGATCGTGATTCAGCCAGACCCAAGCCCTGGGGCGGACGCCGACACCTGGGGATGATTTCTCACTTTTCTTCTCTCTCTCTGTCTCTCTCTCTCTCAAATGAGTGCATGTGCCCTATGGCAACACCCTAAAAAAAAAAAAAAAATTATGAGCCAGCCCATGGCCTGGTGGTTAAGGCAGCTGGATCCCACATAGTTGACCCCATAGTTTGAGCCTCAGGTTTGGTGGCTTGTGTGTGCATGCCCAAGATTTTGAAAGGAGGGTGAAATGGAGAAGTGATTACAACATGACTGTGCCCCATATGGAGGTGCTTTCTTGCTTTCTCCTCTCCCTCTCTGTTTCTCTATGTCTCTCCAGTGAGTATATGTTGCCCTCTAGTAAAAATTAAAACAGCAATAATAAAGCCATTACTCTTTCTCCCAGATAATCATTTTTTCCTCCGTGTTTTCTGAGTACCTCCTACATTCCACATACTGTATTGTAATTTTTCCTCAGTGTTGCTCCAATACATTGTAAGCTCTTTGAGAGCCTGAACTGATGTTATTGAATTCTAGATCCTCAAGATTTAGTACAGCACTAGACACATCATAAGTGCTCAATATGCATGCATTGAATGAACAACATTCTACAGCAGCAGTCTCCAACCTTTTAGGACCACAGACTGGTTTTGTTTTCAGACTGGAGTGGGGAGATAGGGAGGATTTAAGTGATTACATTTATTGTGCACTTCATTTCTATTGTTATTATATTGTAATATATAATGAAATAACTATACAATTCACCATAATGTAATATTTGCAGCTGCTCCCCAGTGCTAGCATCACCACCTCTGCTCCTCTTCAGAACATCAAGCATTAGATTCTCATAAGGAGTTTACAACCACTATGTCTTCTGCTGGTACCAGGAGCATACAATCTATTATAGATCCCTCCTATGTGCAGTTCTCAATAGGGTTCACACTCCTGGGAGAATTTAATGCTGCTGTTGATGTGACAGGAGGCAGAACTCGGGCATTAATATTAGCCAGCACTGGGGAACGGGTATAAATACAGATGAAGCTTCACTTGCTCCACTGCTGATCACCTCTTGCTGGGTAGCCTAGCTCCTAACAGGCTATGGACCAGTATCAGTCTGTGGTCCAGGGATTGGGGACTCCTGTTCTATAGAATTTTTTTTTTTTTAATTTTTGCAATAGAGCCCATCTACTCACCAGTAGTGGGGGTGGGGAGGGGGTGGAGAGAGAGAAAGTGAGAAATCGCTTCCCAAGGGGGATGGCCACACTACAATCCCTTCTCCTCCATTCTCCCCTCGGGATTTTGCACATGCACACACATGACCCTGGCTTATCTCTCAAGTCACTGGGTCTGGGACTCAAACCATGAAGTTAGCTATGTGGGATCCAGCAGTTTAATCACCATCCCACTGGTTGGCCCTAGGATAACATTTTACTCTCCCAGTCAAGATGAGACTTCCTTAAATTCATCCATGTTCCTTTTTAAAAAAAAATTTTTGCCAGAGGTCACATGTGCTTTCCAGAGAAAGACAGAGAGAGAGGGGGAAAGGTAGAAAGCACCTTCCATAATGCAATCCCTTCTCTTTCATCTCTCCTTCCCTTCTGGATTTTGGGCATGCATGCACATGTGCCTGGCATGTTTTCCTAGCCACAGGGTCCAGGACTTGACTATGTGGTTGGCCATATGAGAGCTAGCTACCTAACCCACCAGACTGAAGGCTGACCCCATGGAAGACCTTTTTATCTAGACAAGGGTATCTTGAATGTCTATGAGAATTTTATCCACTATATAGAATTTTATCCACTGTATAGATGAATAAAGTGATAGAATCAGCCTGGCTTTTTAAGGTCTCTTTTGAGTTTAATTTCTTTCTTTTTTTAGATAATTATTTTATTTAACTTTATTTATTTTATTTATTCATTTATTTATTTGTTTTAATTTTACCAGAGAGGGGCAGAGTGAGAAAGAGAGGAAGAGAAAGTGAGAAAGCAAGCCACCAGGTCTGGGACATGAACCGAGGCCAGCCACGCAAGAGTCCTACGTCCTTGCCACCTGCTGACCTCAGTTTAGCTTCTAAGACTCAACCTGTCAAAACATGATCACATTGATCAAAGAAAACAACAACAACAACAAAATAGAATTCCTGAACATATAGTAAAGACCTACCAAGAATCCAAAGAACTCATCAAAGCATAGACCTTGTCAGAATGAGACAAGAGGGGACTAAGGCAAGGGACATTTTTTTTTTTTTTTTTTTTTTTTTTGAAGAGGTTTTTGCTATAGGGCGTGTGCGCTTGACAGAGAGACAGAAAGCGAGAAATCACCCCCCAGGGGGGATGGCCACACCACAATCCCTTCTCCTCCATTCTCCTCTAGGGATCTTGGGCACGCACGCACACGCGCCCGGCGTGAGTTTAAGCCACCGGGTCCGGGACGCAAACCACGGTCGACTACGTGGGAGTCCAGCGACATAGCCATTACTCTAACTGCTGGTCCCAAGGCAAGGGACATTCTAAACACTTACAATAAAACAAACTTGCTTTCATTCTCTCAATGGCCTTTTATTTCCTGCAGGAAGCTAAAGACCCTCACATCTCTTGTAGAGACCCCTACTGGATGAATCTCTCCGGCAACAAGAGCATTCAGATGATTATTAGATTTTTTTCTCTTTAACTTCTTTTTAAAAATAATTTTATTAACTTTATTTTAATTTGACCATAGAGGGACAGTGAGATAGAGAGAGAGAGAGGCAAAGTGAGAAAGCAAGCTTCCAGGTCTGGGACTCTAACCACGGTCGACCATGTAGGAGTCCAGCACCTTTAACCACCACGCCGCCACCTGCTGGCCCTCTCACCTTAACTTTAATTCCGTCCCTGGAATCTTGTCGCCAGGTGTGTGTGGGTGCATGCCCAAAATCTCAGGAGGAGAATGGAGGAGAAGGGATTATGGTGTGGTCATCCCCCTGGGGTGTCATTTCTCACTTTCCCTCTCTCTAGGTCGTTCTCTGTCTCTCTCCAGACAATACATGTGCCCTGTGGCAAAAAATTTAAGTTTTTTTTAGAAAAAGGACTGACATTCTTTGACTACTCTAGTCACTTATTGCCTTAAGTAATTTTTGTAGTAGTTTTCCAGTTATCGATAATGCTTATTTGTTTCTATTTTAATTTTTGTTTTGTTTTTGATAAAAAATTTTTCAAATTGGAAGTAATTTAGCTATCCCTGAAACAGCATTTGGGGTTTAATTTGCTCTTTCTTTGACATTTGCTAATCTTAAGTTGTTTTTACTCATCATTCTTTCATAATTTTTTATCAGGTATTTTATTTATTGAAACACTTTTTTTAATGTGAGGATAATAATTTCTTCATCTTTTTTGTCTATTTTATTTACAGTCATGACTGTAGCACCTGCACTAGTGCCTGCTAAAAGTTGGTGCTTATTAAATATGTGTTCAATGAATGAGTGAAAATTTTAGATCAAATTATTATTTTTTTAACCTAGTACTGGTTCTAATACACACACAAATCATTTTTTTTCCTTTATTGAAATCAACAAAATGCTTATCATGCTCTCAATAGAAAAAAAATTATCACTAAGTTGTTTTTAACATTCTAAAAGAATTATTTTTAAAGTAAATTGTCTCAAGTCTCCCTTGTATGACTTGAGAATTTTTTTTAATGTGAAGAAAGGACTTCTGTATTTAAATTAGTGTTTTTCTTAACTACTGCTCAGAAGAAGATCACCCATTTCGATCAGTAATTCTGTCCCTAGCCTGCGTGTTTTCCATAATTAAAGGTAATTTACTTAAGTACCTGACATCTCCATTACAGAATACTCTCCAGTTTCCCAGGAGGCCGATCAAGGGCAATTCCAGGAATCCTGCTACAGTAGCTGCAACCAGTCAGCATTTAGAGAAATGCGGCCTTATTTCAGGAAGCAAGGCTTGGAGGAGTAGACCAATGATAAGGTCACACTATCACCACAAGAGACCAAGACTATGACTCACCAAAAGTCCCTTTGCAAACCTTGGGACTTAGAGGAAGAAACACCTGACATGTGTCACTAATAAAATATGCACGTGTTCCACTTTACAGTGTGTGATTATAGAAGCAGGAAAACTCAGGACACAGGGCACATAGTTTCGGTCTATCCCAGTCATGTCGACATGAAAATTTCATGTGTGTATTGTTGGGGCTCAGAAGACAATGCTCCAAAGGTCAGTGCACTGTCATGCTGATGGGCCTGAGGGGGCCTCAGAATCCCTCTAACCGTGTCTTGTTCCCTGAGACCGCAAGCACTGAAAGAGAGTCTGCGACTGAGAGGAAACTTCTTTCCAGTACAGAAGCAATTGTCTTAAGCCCCTTCCTAGGAATCTCCTCAAGCAACCAGAGACAAGGAGACTAAAGGTCTTCAGATCTCAGGACACTCAAACCAGGCAGGCTTTCCAATTGTTCTTCTGTGGGTGGTTCTGAAATCTCAACAAAGAAACTTTATTTGCAAAAGATAACCTGTGCTTCTGTGCAGTTTCACCCCTCCTGTAACTTAGGGGTCCCACCCAGCTCTCAAAGAAAATCATTTACTAACCATTGTCTGAGCATTGGACCCATTTATTCCCATCTCCCTCTCCTCTATGATGAGGTTTTTAGGCCTTAATGATCTAGCCTCTCTTTGAGTTCATATTTTGTATGACTTCTATGTACACATGTATATGTTAAAATAAATTTGTGAGATCAGCAGATGGTGTAACGGTTATGTCGCTGGACTCTCACATAGTTGACTACAGTTCGTGTCCCAGACCCGGCTGTTAAAATTCATGCTGGGCATGTGTGCATGCATGCCCAAAATCCTGAAAGGAGAATGGAGAAGAAGGGATTGTGGAGTGGGCATCCCCCCAGGGGTTGGGGTGATTTCTTTCTCTCTCACAAGTGCATGTGCCCTACAGCAAAAAACCCTCTCTAAATAAATAAATTTGTATACACTTTTTCTTATTAATCTGCCTGTGAGTTGATTTTCAGCCGTCCTTTAGGGGAGTATGGACATTTCCTTTGCCTCTTCTACACAAATGAATTTTTACTGAATATATACTACATATTTAAGTATTTTGTATATTATTACTAAGTGACTGCATTAAACATAAAGTAATACAGTTGAGATCCCCAACATAACTTATTTTTCATTCTTTTAGTTGCTGAAGATATATGAAATGATCATCATTTACACTAATCTCATAGAGCTGCCATGAAATTAAATGACTAAAAAGTTATAACTATTGTTAACGGACAGGGATGCTGAGCTTCATTGTGTGAAATTGTTGCTTTTGTGATGATATTCAGATTCTTGGTGTTTTGGACAAAGAATTAAATGAAACACATTAATGGTGAGAGGAAAAGGTGGTTTATTAAGCATAAATGGAAGTACACTCCTAAGAGGTAGGAGCTGGCCTGAGCAAACAGAAAAAGAGTGGCTCAAAAAACCCTGGCAATTATTTTCTGCGAGGTTTATTATTTTTTAATCTTGGTTGATCTTTGGCTGGGTCCACTGATTGTTCCCATCTCGTTGGCTCTATCAAATGTGGTTTCATCAGCTAGACATCCCTCTGGAAGTCTCCTGCCTGCATTACCTTGGATGGGATTTTCTGCCCTGGCCAGTTTTTCTATATCTAGCCACATGGGCAGATACTCCAGGCCCCTTTCCTGCTTTCATTTGCTAGCTTCCTCCTGCCCCAAATCCTCAGTTCTTTAGATCCAGATCTCTAAGGTTAGAGACCAACCATGAGGCACAGAATGAGGCCATAAACACGAGTAAGCAGGAAAAGAGTTTTTAATAGAAAGGTGAAATTGTATTTTGCTTAGTTTTGTTTTATGGAAGAAGAACGCACTCCACACCAGAAATGCGTGTGAGTGGGCAGCTGTGAGTGGACAGCTGGGCTGGAAGTGGGGTCAGGTCAGGCGTTACTTTTATGTGGGGATCTTGTCATGGATATTTAGGAGCAGAGGTGTGTCATTGTAGCTGACTTCTTCTATCTGTGTTGCATACTTCTCAGGGAAGAAAGCCGATTACCCGATTACACGCACCCAGTGTGGACTTTGAAGGTATGAGCATCCACATTGGGACAATTCTGCCCTGAGTGGGAAGTAGGGTACTGACCAATCATCCCAGTGAATTCCCATGTGCATGTGCAGAACCCAAAGAGGGAAGAATAAAAGTAGATAACCTCTCCTTTCTCGGCACGAGGGGATCTGGCTGCAATCCCCAGGAACAGTGATTGACGTGTCAGATGTCCCCTTTGCTGGCCATTGGGACTCCCTGCTTATAATATACCTATAACGCTATCAAGTACTGAAAATATGAAAAGTACTACCTATTGTTTTACATGAACTAAGTTCACTTACTCTCAGAGAGTGATAACATTATCTCTATCTTTACAGAAAATGAGGAGCTAATAAGGATGAACCCATATCTGTCTGTCTCCAAAGCTGTCCTCTTTTTTTTTTTTTAAAGAATTATTTTATTTATGGGGCCAGCAGGTGGTGTGGTGGTTAGGGTGCTGGACTCTCACGTGGCTGACCATGGTTCAAGTCCCAGATCTGGAGGCTCGCTTTCTCACCTTCTGTCTCTCTCTCTCTCTCTCTTTCTCTCTCTCTGGTGAGGCATGTGCCCTGTAGCAAATTGAATAATAATAATAATATGAGACCAGTAGATGGCATAATTGTTGCATTATTGGACTCCCATGTATCTGACTGTGGTTCGAGTCCTGGACCCAGCGGCTTAAAAACTCACACTGGGTGCATGTGCATTTGTACCCAAGATCCTGAGAGGAGAATGGAGGAGAAAGGATTGTGGCATAGCCATGCCTCCCCCCCCCCCCCCCCCCCCCCGCCCCGGGGAAGGTGGGGCGTGATTTCTTGCTTCCTGTCTTTCTGTCTCTCTATAGGGCACATGCCCTATAGCAAAGATCTCTTTTGGAAAAGAAAAAGATAAATCAAATTAAGTAATAATTTTAAAAGAGAATTATTTACTTCATTTCATCTATCATTATTATTATTTAATTTGATTAGAGAAAGACAGCAAGAGAGAGGAAGAGTGGAAAGCAAGCCACCAGGTCCAGGACTTGAACCATGGTTGGCCACGTGGGCGTTCAGGACCTTAACTACCATGCCACCTGTAGGCCTTCAAAGCTGTCCTCTTAATTACTTTGATCTTTAACAATTTCTTCTCAGGCCTTTACACCACAGTGCCCATACTGGTTCTTTCCACAAAGCTTAATATTTCATATTGGTGGACCTTTCTCCCTTTCCTTCTTCTCTACCTTGTTGCCAGGGAAAACCTACTATACTAGTCTGCGAGGGCTGCTACAATAAAATACTGTGCTATGTTCTAACAGTTCTGGAGGCTAGAAGTCCAAGGTATAGGGCAGGTTTGATTCCTTCTGGGGCCGATCTCCTTGACTGGCAGACAGCTTTCTTCTCCTTATGTTTTTACATGGTCATCTCTCCTTGTGTGTGTGTGTGTGTGTGTGTGTGTGTGTGTGTCTGGGGTCTCTTTGTGTGTTTAAACTTCCTCTTCTTACAAAATATCAGATAGCTTAGGTTAGGGCCCTCCCTAAAGACGTCATTTAAACTTAAAAACTTATTTATTAATTTATTGCCAGAGGGTGCAAAAGCACCCCTATTAAGACTCCATCAGACCACAATCTCTTTCTTCCATTTCTCCTTCCCTTTAGGATTTTGGGCATGCATGTATGTGTTCACAATGTGTTTCTCAAGCCTCCAGGGCCTGGATTCAAACCACAGTCAGCTATGTGAGATCTGGCTCCCAAGGGAGGGCCCAAACACCTCTTTAAGGACCTAATCCCTAGATATGGTTACCTTAGGGTGCATGCCCTCCCCTAGAGAGACAGTGAGTGGGAGAAAGTGATAACTCACCCCTCAGGGGGGTTGGCAACACTGTAATCCCTTTTCTTCCATTCTCCTCCTAGGATTTTGGTCATGCATGCACATGTGCCCAGTGTGGATTTCAAGCTACCAGGTTCAGGACTGGAACTGTAGTCAGCCCTGTGGGAGTCCAGTGCCTTAACCAACAGGTCACTGCTGGCGCAATATGGTTACATTTTGAAGTATGGGGATTTAGGATTTCAGCACATACGTTTGTTGGGAAGGACACAATTCAGCTGTAACACCTACCAAGTAAACCACTTTGCTTGAAATTTTGTTTCATTGTTGGGTTGTGTAAGCACAAACTAAGATATAAAACATGGAAGCTGTTCTACACCTAGGGCTAAATGTTTCCTTACCATTTTTGTTGTGCTGGTCTACTGACAAGGAATTCTTTTAGTTTTCATCTATCTTAAAATGATTTTATTTCCCTTTTCTTCTTGAGGGATTTTGAAAAACGTATTATTTTTTATAGCATTTTGGTGCACAGAAAATTGAGCAGAAGGTACAGTGGGTTCTCATATACTCCCTGCTCCCACACCTGCATAGATTCCCCATTATCTATATCCTCCACCAGACTGGAATTGTTTAACTCACACTAACACACTGTTATCTCCTGAGTCCATAGTTCATGTTAGGGTCTACTCTTTTTATAATTTATATCTTATGGGTCTGAACAAATGTATAATAACATGTATCCACCATGATACAGAATATGTTCACGACCCTAAAAAATTCTGTGTTCTATATATTCATAAGTCCCTCCCCACCTAACTTCTGTCAGCTGCTGATTTTTGTACTTTCTTCATACCTTTTCCTTTTCTAGAATGTGAAATGTTGGAATCACGCAGTACATAGCCTTTTCAGATCGGCTTCTTTCACTTACTAATATGCATTAAGTCTCCTCCATCTATCGTCATGGCTTGATAGCTCATTTCTGTTAGCACCAAATAATATTGTACCACTGCTGTGCCTCTAGGGTTTTATCCATTCACCTACTGAAGGCCATCTTTGTTTCCTCCAGTTTCCGGCCATTATGACTAAAGCTGCAATAAAAATATCGTGCCTGGGACAGTAGTTGGTGTAATGGCTATGTCGCTAGACTCTCACGTAGTTGACCGCAGTTTGAGTCCCGGACCCAGTGGCTTAAACTGATGCCTGGCGCATGTGCGTGAATGCCCAAGATCCTGAGAGGAGAATGGAGGAGAAGGGATTGCGGTGTGGCCATCCTCCCTGGGGGGTGATTTCTGGCTTTCTGTCTCTCTGTCTCTCTGATGAGCACTCTCGCCCTATAGCAAAAACCTCTCCAAAAAAAAAAAAAAATCCTTATCTGGTAATTGGAGTATATGAAGCATCCTGGGGTTGGTCTGTAGTGATTATCTTTTCTTTGAGTGTTGGTCACAATTTCCTACTTCTTATGTCTAGTAATCTTGCACTGTGTCCTGGACATGGTGAATAAATGATACATTGTAAGAACTCAACATTTGTTTTTTGTTTAGTAGATGGTTAATTCCGCCTAACTCACTCTGAACTCTGTCTCCTTGATGTTGTTCAGGTCTTTTAACCTGGTATAGGTTGCTTAGATTCTGCCCTGTACATGCACCGTGCAGGAGTCAGCCAGATGTTTTCAAGCAGAATTTATACTCATGATCTGCGCTCCTCTTTTGTGGATCTCTCCTTCCTGGAAAGGTCTCCATTACATTCCGGCTGTTGTTGCTCCAAACTCTAACTTAATATTTAACTTATGGAATTTCAACTTTCTGAGTCGTAGCTACCTTGTTTGATTTTGACTGAAGCCTGCCCTCCGGTAGAGACATTAGAAATGGAAAACAAATATAGTGTATTTCATTTCTTTTAAATGTTGATTTCTGTCCATTTTATGCCTGGGTTGCTCACTTGTCAATGCTTTCATATAGCTGTTCTGTTTTGTTTGGGTTTAGAGTTTATAAGTGTTACTTGTGGAATGATTGGTCTGATATGTGACACTGCACCGTTAATGGAGGTAGGATCTCTTTCAAAAAAATTACTATAGGTAAGTGTGGACAGAAGAGAGAAACAGAGAGAGGGAGAGAGAAGCTAAGTGAGAGAGCGCCCTCCAGAGGGGTACAGCCACACTGCATTCCTTCTTCTCCATTTTCCTCTTGGGATTTTGGGCATGCATGCGTACATGTGCAGTGTGTTTTTTCAAGCTGCCATTTGGCTATGTGGGGTGACTACAGACACCTTAACCACTATGCCGTGGCTAGCCTATGAACCTGATTTTCATTTTCATTATAGAGAGTGCATGCATGTGCATGTGAGGGGGGAGAGAGAGAAATATAAAAGCACCCTCAGCAGGGTCTCATCATGCCACAGTCCCCTTTCCCCAGCCCTCCAGTTTGTCAGGATCTTAGTGTCTATGTGTGTGTTGTCATGTTTTCAGGCCAAACTAGAGCTCCAACTCTGTGGTAGGTCACATGACTTCTAGCACTGCAGTTACCCACTGCCCTGTGGACTATGCCACCTAGGCTGGGCCTCTCTTTTCTTTCTCTTTTTTTCCCCTTTTTCTTCCTTCCTTCATTTCTTTTCTTTTTTCTTTCTTTCTTTCTTTCTTTTTTTTTTTTTTTTTAAACTGGAGGGTGTGTGTACTTGCCAGAGACAAAAAGAGAGAGGAGAGAAAGCACTCCCCATGGAGGATGCTCACGCTGCAATCCCTTGTTCTCCATCTCTCCCTCCTTTCAGGATTTTGGGGACAAATGTACATGTACCTTGTGTGTTTCTCAAGCAGCCAGATCCAGGACTCAAACTGTGCAATTAGGCGTGTGGGATCCAGTAGCCTTAACCACTAGGCAATGGAGCCAGCCCATCTCATTTTTTCTTCAACTAAGAAAAATCTGCTCCGTATTAGACATTGGTATTATTTATTATTATTCTAACTTTTATTTTGCCAGAGGGTGTATGCACTAGCTAGAGAGAGAAAAAGAGAGGAGAGGGAGAAAGCTTCTCCCCACTGGGGGTTGGTCATATCACAATCCTCCTTTCTCCATCACAGTGAGATATGGAGCACACACGCCCAGGCATAGTTTTCTTTTTTATAAGAGAGAGATTTTTGTTATATTGTATGTGTGTTTGCCAGAGAGAGAGGGGAAAAGTGAGAAATCACCTTCCGGGGGGGATGGCCACAACACAGTTTCTCCTCCTGCATTCTTTTCCTGGGATTTTGGGCACATGTGCATACGTAGCTGGCATGAGCTTCCAGCTGCTGGGTCCAGGAATGGAACCACGATCGGCCATGAGACGATCAAGCGCTTTAACCACTACACCACCTGCTAACCCTGAATTGGCATATTTTTCAAGCCACTGAGGCCAGAATTTGAATAGTACAGTCAGCCATATGGTATCTAACTCCCTTCTCCACTAGGCCATGAGGCCAGCCCTATATTTATTTATTTACTTATGTATTTATATTAAACCCATTGCCCTCCATCAAAACAGATTTTAATATTTTTAAACCTTGTAAATGTAACCCTTTTGGAAAGCAGACCATGTCCCCATCTTGCTGAAGTTCCCCCTAACTTTCTACTGCAAAGCAGCAGCCAGGCTCCTTTTCTCCAGAGCCTCCGTATCGATAGGACGGTCTTTGTCCTGACTTACCCTTTAATTCTGTTCCTGTGGGGGAGTGAGTAGAAACATTAGAGACTAGGAGATTTCTTCCAAGGTTAAGGACATTCCTGGGAACATTTCCAAGCATTCCATTCAATTATTCTCCTTTTATTGATGAGGATTTTATACAGAGTTTTTTCTGGAGGCTTGCACAGTAAGTTTCTGAATAAAGGGGATTTAAGTTCACATCCAATGGCATAACCTGAGAGGAGAAAGGATTATCATCCTGAGAAATGAGGCAGAGGAGGTGGAGAACACTGCAGGGGGACTCAATCAGGCTACACAGTCGACTCAATTCAAGAAACCTTTACGTGCCAAATTATGTTGACCTCGGGGAAAACACACTGGAGAACACTATAAATGGCATAAGCACTTTTAAAATTAAGGTATAATTTACATATATGTATTGTTATTATTTTTTTATTTCTGCCATAAGACACGTGCACTCACCAAAGAGGAGACAGAAAGGGAAAGTGAGAAATCCCTGGGGAGTGGGAGAGATGGCCACACTGCAATCTCTTCTTCATTCTCCTCTCAGAATTTTGGGCACATACACACGTGTGCCATGATTTTAAAGTGTGATCTTCAAGCCACCAGGTCCAGAACTCCAACCAGGGTCAGCTGTGTGGGAATCCAGCTGCCCTAACCACCATGCCACCTGCTGGCCCTTGTATGTAAATACTTAAATGAACAATTATCTGAATGAATGACTAGAGTTCCTAAACAGCTTTCTGAGTAACTACATAAGCCTCCCCCTTATCCGCAGCTTGGCTTTCCAGTTTCAGGTATTGTCACAGTTTGGAGTAAGACTCAGGAGCCGGTCACCTCAGGAGACAAAGGAAAGTGTATTGAGAGAAAGAGCGCCCGGGATCTGAAGCTGGTGGTGTTTCAGCCCACCCTACTGAGGGAACGTGCTGCGTTTATACGGGAGGGGTGGAAGGGCAAGTCATGAACATGGTGGGTATTTTGAGTAGTTTACTTGCCTTGCAGGTAAGCTAATCTCACTTTCTCACAAACCTTGCAGGTCCATATATGGGCGTTGGTGGGTGTTGGCTGCCAGTAGGGGAGGGCTCTGGCCAGAAGGCTCAGGCCAAAGGTCATTGTAACCATCTCTTTATTTTCTGATGAGAAATTACCTAAAGATATTTTGAGAAAAAGGAAGACTACATTCACAACATTTTTATTACAGTATATTGTTATCATTATTCTGTGTATTATTAGTTATTGCTATTAATTTCTCACTGTGCATGCTTTATAAACTTTGTTATAGGCATGCATGTATTGAAAAATCTCATGTGTAGGGTCGGTAATGACTATTGTTCCAGGCATCCAGTGGAACGTGTTCCCCATGGATGAGGGGCCTTCTGTGTTCTATTGCAGATATGAAGCGAAATGGTGCCCTCTCCTCCTCCTCCCATGTGCCACTATTGGAGATGCCCAGGACCTGTTCAGAGCTATTTATGGTGGCAATAAACTGTTACATCGGTAAGGTCAAGCCTGGAGTGGCTGAGTTTAAAGATGGACACAGGAGGGATTCCGCTCTCAAGGAACTCCTTTGGAAAATGTCATCAAACCATCCTGGGATGAGAAGGAATCCTATCTGTTTTTCTTCTTCTGATCAAGTAAGTCTGTATTTCTTTCTCTAACTCGAGCACCTCATTTCCTGTCCTAATTATTTCATTTTTTCATTGGCTCTACCCTTTTCTTGATATTTGACCTTAATAACTGAGCTAAAAGGCCAGCAGCGGTGTGGGGTTTAAGGCAGCTGGATCCCACATGGCCAACTATGCAGTTTGAGTCCCCTGACCCAGTGGTTTGAAAATCGTGCCAGGTGCATGTGTTTGTGTGTCCAAAATCCCAAGAGGAGAATGGAGAAGAGATTGAGGTGCGGCCACCCCTTGAGGGGTGATTTCTAACCTCTCTCTCTCCGGTGAGCACATGTTCCTTATAGCAAAATAAACAAACAAAAGATAAAAGACAAAGAGACAAAGTCATATGTGACTGAATTTGTCATCATTAAAATAGTGTTTATTAGGGACCAGCAGGTGGTACGGTGGTTAAGTTGCTGGACACTCCCCAACCACAGTTCAAGTCCTGGACCTGGTGATTTGCTTTCTCACTTTTCTTCTTTCTCTCTGTGTATCTCTCTGGTCAAATTAAAATAAATGAATGAATAAATAAAATTCTCTCTCTTTTTTTTAAGTAGTGTTTATTGTGGCTGGCAGGTGGCATGGTGACTATGGGCACTGGACTTCCACATGGCCGACCGCGGTTTGAATCCTGGACCTGACAGGTTGCTTTCTCACTTTCCCTCTCTCTCTCACTGTCCCTCTCTGGTCAAAGTAAAGTATAAATAAATAAGTAAAAAGTTAAATAAAAGAATTCTTTAGAAAAAATAGTGTTTATTTTAGAGTTTGTGAAAGAGAAGCAGTTATCACTTGGAACATTTGGAAACTGAGAAAATAAAATCTCACCAGATATAGCAATCTGTAAATCACTTCCAACAACGGGCTTTCCTCATGATGTTGCTGGAATGTTTCCTTCACTCTGAACAGCTTTCCTGAGCTTGCTCACCTCAAACCTGGCTTGTGTACTCTTTGTGCATATTAGCATCGTATAATATTATTTACCACACTCTATTGAAGCTGCCTGTGTACTCACCTGCCTTCCCCATTAGATGATCTGCTCCTTGAGGAAATGCTCTCTCTCATTAACTTTCTATCTTAGACCTTAGGTCAGGACCTGGAGTAAAACAGATACCCGGTAGGTGCTTGTTGAATAAATGAAGACTGCCAAGACACAGCTAGAAATATCAACATGCTGGGTAAATAGGCCATGTCTATACGCATTTCGAGGAAAATTTTAGAAGCAAATATGATTCTATGTTCTGAAATTGACTTTAGTTCTCTTTTAATTTATGTTTTCAATAATTTGTAGCTAGACTTTTACAAGACATTCCTGTACTAAGTCATGGAAACCACGGTATTTGTCATCATTTAATAAATTGAAAATGCGGGACCAGCAGTTAGCGTAATGGCTATGTCGCTGGACTCCCACGTAGTCGACCGCGGTTTGCGTGCCGGACCTGGTGGCTTAAACTCACGCCGGGTGCGTGTGCGTGCGTGCCCAAGATCCCTAGAGGAGAATGGAGGAGAAGGGATTGCAGCGTGGCCATCCCCCCTGGGGGGTGATTTCTCGCTTTCTGTCTCTCTGTCTGTCTGGTGAGCGCACGTGCCCTATAGCAAAAACCTCTCCAAGAAAATAAAAGAAAATGCAAGGCTTATCTCTAACATGGATCTTTTTTTTTTTTTTTCCTAGATTTTTGGCACATGTACTCACCAGAGAAAAATAAGAGAGAGAGGGAAAATAAAAAATCATCCTCCAGGAGCTATGGTCACACTGCCATCCCTTTATCTCCATTCTCTTCTTGGAATTTTGAACATGCATGCACAAGTGCCCGGCTGGTTTCTTAGGCCACCAGGCCTGGGACTCAAACTATGGATTGACCATGTGGGATGCAGTGCCTTAACCACTCTGCCACCTGCTGGTCATAACATGGACTAATTTTCGAACTATTTTTTTCACAGTAAAAAGGATTCTATTAAAGTTTTTAGAAATGAAAGAAAAAATTTAGTCTTGATACCCTTTCTGTAATTATTCATACTGTGTATATTTGTTTCTCTCAGTATTTGATGATTTACTAGGAAAAGAAGTTAGAATGTATGACTCAGAACCTGTTTTATTTATGAGGCAAATTTTGGAGCCTTGTCATCTCTAAGAACTAGCTTATATTTTACTTGTCCTTACAAAGGTTCTATTACTGAGTCATTTTGCTTTAAAGTCTGGGAGGAGCATGTACTTCTGATCACCCGGTAAACTCTTACCTACTGCCACCCTGTCAACGGGATACCTCTGTTAGCCACACACCAAGAAGCTGGATTATGATAGCAATGTAGGGGTTGGTCAATAGGTGTGGCCAACTGTTTTTCTTCCTGGGAAGAACTTAACCCCATTCATCATTTATTTTCTAAAATATTTACATTTAAAAGGTAAGATGCTTTTGGTTCTTTGTCCTATAATAGTAGGCTAATCACTTTCCACTCAGTTTTCCAGCAGAGAACCTTGAATTATCAGCTTGTTCTGTGGCGGAAATTCAATTTCTAAGTAGAAAGGGAAGGGAAGCCCCCTAAGGAAAGGAAGAATGAAATCAGAAAGGTTTTCCTTTAGGAAGAAATATTGAAAAAAGAAACAAATGGACTTGTGAATGTTGGTGAGTTAAAAAAAGGCAACAAAAAGAAACAGAAGAAATTAGAATATAGTATTATTCACACCACTGTCCACAGATAAAGGAAAATCTTTTTTTTTTTTTTTTTGGAGAGGTTTTTTATTGCTATAGGGCGTGTGCACTCGCCAGATAGACAGAGAAAGACAGAGAGACAGAAAGCGAGAAATCACCCCCCAGGGGGGATGGCCACGCTGCAGTCCCTTGTCCTCCATTCTCCTCTTGGGATTTTGGGCACGCACGCACACGCGCCCGGCGTGAGTTTAAGCCACCGGGTCCGGGACTCGAAACGCGGTTGACTACGTGGGAGTCCAGTGACATAGCCATTACGCTAACTGCTGGTCCCCGGAAAATCATTTTTTTTCAATTCTTCTCGCCATTAAAAGCAGTATAACATAGGGATTATACAGTAGGGTATCTAACTCAAGTGCCACACTGAGGTTTAAATGCCCACTCTGCCATCGTGCTTCTCCAAGATTCAGTTTTTCAATCTGTAAATAGAAGTGACAATAATAGCTCCTACCTTGAAATGTTATTTTAAGGATTAAACAAGATAATTAACAGGATGGCATGTGCATGGTGTTCAACAAATACCAGTTATTTTTATTGTTTCTAGTTATCCTACCTTACAGTCTTTAATCAATTATAGTCCCCACCTCCTTTTTCTTAGTTTGCTATAGGGTACATACACTTGCCAGAGGGAGACACACACACACACAGACACACACACACACACACACACACACACACAGAGTGAGAAATAGCCCCCTGGGGGGGGGGTGGCCATGCCTCAATCCCTTCTTCTCCAGTCTTCTCTTGGTATTTTGGGCACATACGCACAAGCACTTGGAATGATTTTCAAGCTGCTGGGTCCTGGACTCAAACTGCAAAATCATGGTATTTCCAACAATTGGTAGCTAGACTTTTACAAGACCTTCCTGTTGTAATAAGTCATAGAAATTGTGGTATTTGTCATTATCTAACGAACTGAAAGTGCAAATCCCGTGTGAGATCCTGTGCCTTAACCTCAAACCACCTGCTGGCCTATAATCCTTTTTTTTTTTTTGGAGAGGTTTCTGCTATAGGGCACGTGCGCTTGCCAGACAGAGAGAGACAGCGAGACAGAAAGTGAGAAATCACCCCCCGGGGGGATGGCCATGCCGCAATCCCTTCTCCTCCATGATCCTCTTGGGATCTTGGGCACGCACACACACGTGCCCGGCTTGAGTTTAAGCCTCCAGGTCCGGGACTCGAACCGCGGTAGACTACATGGAGTCCTGTGACATAGCCATTTCACTAAGGCTGATCCCATGGCCTATAATCCTTTTTAATTTCATTTCCTTGGAAGTAGAAAGGCTAGGAATAAAGAGGCACAGATCACAAACTGCAGTTTCTGAGGAGGACTGCATCTTATTTACTATTGTATTCCCGGTGCCTAGGATAGTGCCTGGTGCACACACACAGTCGATATTTGTTGAATAAATGGAAGAACCAATATTATCTTTTTTTTCCTTTGTAGAGCCAGTATCATTATCATTATTGATATTATTATTATTATTTTGCTATAGGGTGCATGTGCTTGCCAGAGAGAAAGAGAGCAAGCTGGAAAGTGAGAGATCAACTCCCCCCAGGGTAGATGGCCACATGGTAATCCCGTCTCCACTGCTTTTGGGATTTTGGGCACATACACACATGCGCCCAGGTAATTCTTAAGCCATTGAGTCTAAGACCCAAAATGCGAAGCTGGTCATGTGGGACCTGCTGGCCTGACCTAGTATCATTATTACTATTTTGAGTTGTGTAAGAGTCTTTATTATTTTGTTTTTAGTTTTCAGATTAACTTTGCATTTTATATATTCTCCATTATGATGTATACTACACACACACACACACACACACACACACACACAGAACTTTACATTTCTGTCTGTTAAACATTCCTTCCCTTTGCACCTCACACTCACCCTCTACCATCCACTCTCTTCTCTTACAGTCTCTAGTTTCTACACATATTCTCACTACTATCATATTTTCAGCTCTCAATTTCTGCCATAGAGTGCAGATATTCTATATAAATTGAGTGGAGATATGCGGTGTGTATTTTTCAAAGTCTGGCTCACTTCTCTCAACATTAAATCTTCTATATTCATTCACTTCGAATCAGATGATAAGACCACATTGTTTCTGGGACCAGCAGTTAGCGTAATGGCTATGTCACTGGACTCCCATGTAGTCAACCGTGGTTCATGTCCAGGACCCGGTGGCTTAAACTCACGCCGGGCGTGTGTGCGTGCGTGCCCAAGATCCTGAGAGGAGAATGGAGGAGAAGGGATTGCGGCGTGGCCATCCCTTGGGGGGGGGGGGGTGATTTCTCGCTTTCTGTCTCTCTGTCTCTGTCTGTCTGTCTGGCGAGCGCACGCACCCTATAGCAAAAACCTCTCCAAAAAAAAAAAAAAAAAAAAAAAAAAAAAAAAAAAAAAAGACAGACCACATTGTTTCTAATAGCTGAGTAATATTCCATAGTATACATGTGCCACAGTTTTTCAACCCAGTCATAGGTTCTTAGACACCTAGGTCGGTTCTGTTTTAGCAATTGTGAATAATACTTCAATAAACATGTGTGTGCAGCTGTCTTTCCAATGGAGTGTTTTCCTATATTTCAAGTATGTACCAAGGAATGGGATTACTGGGTCATAGGTAGTACTATTTATAGGTTTTTGAGAAATCTTCACATTGTTTTCCACAGAGATTGTACTAATTCACATTCGCACCAATAGTGTAAGAGGGTTCCTTATTCACCACAGTCTTGCTAGCACTTGTTGCTTTTTATTTTATTGATCCTAGCCATTCTAACTGGGGTTAAATGGTATTTCACTGTGGTTTTAGTTTAAATTTTCCCTTAAGACAATAGACTTTTTTTTTCTTTTTCTTTTTCACATAAAAATTTTTTTAGTTTATTGGGGAACCAGCAGTTAGCGTAATGGCTATGTCGCTGGACTCCCACGTAGTCGACCGCAGTTCACGTCCCGGACCCGGTGGCTTAAAACTCACGCTGGGCACGTGTGCGTGCGTGCCCAAGATCCCGAGAGGAGAATGGAGGAGAAGGGACTGTGGTGTGACCATCCCCCCTGGGGGGTGATTTCTCGCTTTCTGTCTCTATGTCTCTCTCTGTCTGTCTGGCGAGCGCACGCGCCCTATAGCGAAAAATCTCTCTCAAAAAAAAAAAATTTTTTTTTAGTTTATTAATCCTCTCATGAAAAATCCGCACAATCACCGCAGATAGTCATTGCAGAATCTTTACTCCTTTGACTGTTCTCCAATCTCCAGCTCACTTTTTGCCAGCACCAACATTGGCCTTTGCAGTCCCCCTGACTTTCTTCATTCTGTTCTTGCGTTCCTTTCGCTGTTTTCTTGACGTCTTTTTCTTCTCATAAAGGCCATGTCTTGCAAGTCTATGTTTGGGTTCATTTTTCTTCACATAATCCAAAGAATCGTAAATCATGCCAAAGCCAGTTGTCTTGCCACCACCAAAATGGGTTCTGAACCAAACACAAAGATGCCATCTGGTGTGGTCTTGTACATCTTTGCTAGTTTTTCCCGAATTTCTGTCTTAGGTACTGTTGCCTTCCCGGGGTGAAGGACATCAATGACCATTTGTTTCCTCTGAAGTCGTCGGTCGGTCATGAATTTCCTGGTTCGGATAGTTACTGTGTCATTCATGATGGCGGTATATCCTCGACAGTAGACTTTAAATATTTTTTCATATGCCTTTTGGGCATTTGTAAGTCTTTCTTAGAGAGTTGTCTATTTAATTTCATTGTCTATTTTAAAATTTGATTAATTATTATTATTATTATTATTATTGATAAGCTGCTTGAGTTTGATATATATCAATCCCTTGTCTGAGGACTAATTGGCAAATATTTTCTCCCATTGCAAGGGTTGTCTTTTCACTCTAATTATTGTTTCCTTTGCTATGAGGAAGTTTTTAGCTTGATGTAATTCCACCTGTCTATTTTGGGGTTTAGTGCCTGTGCTTTAGGGGTCTTATTTAAAAAATTAAAAAACTTTGCTTACCCCAGTGTCTTTAAGAATTCCCCTTACATTTTCTACTAGTAGTTTTATAGCTTGAGGTTTTTACATTTAAATATTTGATCCATTTTGAGTTGGTTCTTGTTAGTGGTGAGAGATAGGGGTCCATTTTAATTTTTCTGCAAGTGGATATTCAGTTGTTCCAGCACCATTTGCTGAAAAGACTTTCTTTTCTCCACAGCATTGCCTTGTACTTTTTGTCAAAGATCAGTTGATTGTATGACATGGGGTTAATTTCTGGAATCTCTATTCTATTACACTTTTCTATGTGTCTCTTTTTGTGCTAGTAACATTCTGTTTTGACTACCACTGCTTTGTAATGTATTTTGAACTTGGGTAGTGAGATGCATGCTATTTTACTCTTTTTGCAGAGTATTGCCTTGGTGACATGGCGTCTTTTAGGATTCCAGACAAATTTAATATTTGCCTTTTCTATTTCTGTGAAGAATGTCACAGGCAATTGGATCAGAATGAGACTGAATATGTAAATTAACTTAAGTAGAATAGACATTTTGATTATATTGATTCTTCCAATCCAAGGACACAGATACAGGTTGGCCTTCCATTTTTTGGTATCACACTCAATTTCTTTTTTTAGTTTTGCATAATTTTCCTTGTAGAGGTCTTTCACCTCTTTGCTTAAGTTTATTCCTAAGTATTTATTTGTTTTGTGACTATTGTAAATGGGATTGCAAATCTGTCTTGGTCTCTTTGCTGCTGGTATATAAAAATGCTATAGATTTTTGTATATTGACTTGGCATCCTGCTATTTTACTGACTTAATTTATCAATTCTAGGAGTTTTTTTCTTCTTCTTTTTTCTGGATTTCTTTGCATTTGTGTGTGTGTGTGTGTGTGTGTGTGTGTGTGTATAATCATATCATCTGCAAATCGGGACAGGTTAGCTTCTTTTTTCCTCTCTGAATCCCTTTTATTTTGCCCTACTGTCTGACTGCATTGGCTTAGACTTCCAGCACTATGTTGAACAGGAGTGAAGAGAGGTAGTAATCTTGTCTTTTTACAGTTTTTAGTGGGAAGGCTTTCTGCTTTTCCCCATTCAGTATGATGTTCATAATGGGTCTGCCACGTATGTTTTTTATTTTGTAGAGGAATGTCCCCTCTACTCCTATTTTACTGAGAGTCTTGATTGTGAAGAGATGTTGTTTTAACAAATGATTACATCTATGATCATATGGTTTTATCTTTCTGATAATGTGATATATTACATTTATTGTTTTGTGTATGTTGAACCATCCTTGCATCTCTAAAATAAAGCGTGCTTGGTCATGGTGTATAATTTTCTCAAAATGCAGTTGGATTTGGTTGGCTAGTATATTGTTGAAAGTTTTTGTATCAGTATTCATCAGGGATATTGGTCTGTAGTTTTTTATGTTCTTGTCTGGTCTTGGTTTCAAGATGGAGGCTTCATAGAATGAGTTTGATATAATTCCTTCCTTTTGAATTTTATACATAATTTGAGTGGGGCCAGTAGGTGGCATGGTGGCTTAGTCACTGGACTCCCACATGGCCAACTGTGGTTTGAGTCCTGGACCTGGCTGTTTTCTTTCTTCCTTCCTTCCTTCCTTTCTCTCTCTCTCTCTCTCTCTCTCTCTCTCTCTCTCTCTCTAGTTAATGCATGTGCCTCACAGCAAATTAAAAAAAATTAATAATAATAAATAAAATAAATCTTTTACAAAAAGAATAAAAGGGGCTAGCCAATGGCATAGTGGTTATGTCACTGGAATCCCACATGGCCAACCACAGCTTGAGTACCAAAGCTGGTGGCTTGAAAATCATGCTGGGCATGTGAGAGTGCGTGTCCAAGATCCTGGGAGGAAAATGGAGGAGAAAAAATTGCAGCCTGCCCATTTCCCCTGGGTGGTAATTTCTCACTTTCTCTCTCACTATCTCTGTCTCTCTCTCCAGTGAGCATATGTGCTTTAAGGGAAACCAAACCAAACCAAACAAAAACTTCTTAAAAAAAAAAAAAAAAAAAAAAAAGAAGACGAAGAAAGAAATAGTTTGAGGATAATTGGGGTTAGATCTTCTTTAAAAGTCTTGTAGAGGGGCCAGCAGATAGGATAGTGGTTATGTCACTGGACTCTCACACGGCCAACTGTCGTTCAAGTCCCAGACCCAGTGGCTTGAAAATCATGCTAAACGCATGTCCATGTGTGCCCAAGATCCCACAAGGAGAATGGAAGAGAAGGGATTGTGGTGTTCTCACTTTTTCTCTCTCTGACTCTCTGGAAAGTGCACGTGTGCTATAGCAAAAATCTCTCTAAATGGGACCAGCAGATGGCATAATGATTATGTCGCTGGACTCCCACATAGTAGACTGCAGTTTGAGTCCTAGACCTGATGGTTTAAAATTCATGCCAGGTGCGTGTGTGCATGTGCCCAAAATTCGGAGAGAATGGAGAAGGGATTGTGGCACGGTCATCCCCCCCGAGGAGGTAATTTCTTGCTTTCTGTCTCTCTGTTTATCTCTGTCTTTCTGGTGAGCACACATGCCCTGTAAAAATATCTAAAACAAAAAAACAAAAACAAAAATAAAACAAAAAACAACTCTCAGGCCAGCAGGTCACAGTGTGATGGTTAAAGATGCGGTGCTCCCACATGACTAACTGTGTTTGAGTCTCAGATCTGGTGGCTTGCTTTCTCACTTTCCTTCCTCTCTCTCTGGTAAAACTGGAAAATAATAATAATAAATAAAGGTAAATAAAATCTTTAAAAAAAGACTCTCTAAATAAATAAATAACATTAAATAAATTATTCTAAAAAAGAGAGAGAACTGTCAAGTTACTTACAAAGGTCACCCCATTAGAGTAACATCAGATCTCTCAACTGAAATGATGTAGTCAAGGAAAAAATGGGAAGACATATTCAAAATTATTTTTTAAAAAATTCAACCAAGAATACTATACCCAACAAGACACTACATTGTTCTAAAAGGATTAATTCACCAGGAAGATATAACAGTCATAAATATTTCTGCGCCTAATGTCAGGGCACCCAAATATTTAAAAGAAAGACTGGTAGATCTTCCCACATGGCCGACTGTAGTTTGAGTCCCAGACTCAGTGGTTTCAAACTCATACCAGGTGTGTGTGTATGAGTGCCCCAAATCCCAAAATCCTAAAGGAGAATAGAGGAAAAGGGATTATGGCATGGCCACCCCCCTTTGGGGGGTGATTCTCACTTTCTGTCTCTCTGTCTCTCTCCTGTGAGCACATGCTCCCTAATAGCAAAAATCCCTTAAAAAAAAAAAAAAAGATGGCTAGATCTAAAGAGAGCTATAGATTGCAACACACTAATTACTGGGGATTTCAACACACCACTGTCACCACTTAGGTCATCTAGACAAAAACAAAACAAAACAAAACAAAAAGACACAGGAATTAATTGATACCATAAGCCAAATGGAACTGACAGACATATAGAGAGTATTCCACCTGACAACTACAAAGTGCAATTTTTTTCTCAACTCCACAATGGAACATTTTCAAAGGCTGACCACATTACAGGCCTCTATAAATCTAAAACTATAGAAACTATACCCACCATCTTCTCTGACCACAATAGAATTAAACTTGAAATCAACCACAGAAAGAGCCCTCAAAAATACACAAAAACATGGAAACTAAACAACCTACTCCTGAATGGCTTTCAAACTACCAAATAGATTAAGACTGAAAAGACTCACTGAAACCAATGATAATGAACATATCACTCTGCATAACCTTTGAAACACAGTGAAAGCAGTCTAAGAGGGAAGTTCATAGCCATTAATGTTCACAAGAAGAAAACCAGAAAGGTGGCAAATGAATAACTTAACATCACATCTTAAGGAGCTGGAAAAGCAACAATAACAACAACAAATAAGAAAGAAAAGAAAGAGTAAAGAGTAGAACAGAAATAAATAAAATAGAGAAAATTAAAAAACTATACAAAAAAATCAATGACACAAAAAGCTGGTTTTTTGAAGGATAAACAAAATTGATAAACCATTGCCAGAGAGAGACAGGGCCGGGGGCAATGTGAAAGTAAGCCACCAGGTCTGGGACTTGAACTGCCGTTGGCCATGTGGGAGCCCAGCACCTTAACCATCTTGCCACCTGCAGGCCCCCACATTTTAAATATACTGTCTCTGTCTCTGATTTTCACCAGTTTGGCTATGATGTGCCTTGGAGAAGATCTTAATATGTTAAATCTACTTGGTGTTTGTATTTTCTGGATTTGGATTTCCATGTTTAAGTTTGGAATGCTTTCAACCACTATATCATGAAAGAGATGTTCTAAGCCTCTACCTATCTCTTCACCTTCTGGAATACTAATTATGTGACTTATGCCATTTAATGGTGTCAAGGATTTCCCGATTGCTGTCCTCATTTTTAGTGGCTATTTTTACATTCTTTTCGGTTGTTTGGACTAAGTGAGAAGTTTAGTCTTAAAGGTCAGGGATTCTTTCTTTTGCTTGGTCTAATCTGCTGTTAATACTTTCAAGGGAGGTTTTAATTTCTTGCATTGGATTCTTTAACTCCAGAAGTTCTGTTTGATGATTTTTCAGTATATCTCTCTCTTTATGGAGTTCCTCCTTCAAGTCATGGAAAGATTTTCTTATCTCCTGGGGTTGATTGTCTGTTTTCTCTTGTATGTCATTTAGTTTAGTTATGATAAATAGTCTGAATGATTTTTCTGCCATTTCCGTGATTTCTTGGGCTTTATCTATTGTTGGTGTGGAGTCATCATGGTTCTTTGTGGGGGAAGTATTTTCTGCTATTCTCACATTTCTTGAGGCTCTGCTGTGATTTTTTTAGACATATGGCGATGAATTCACTTCTTGCTACTTCTTTGGAGTAGGTTTCTGTAGCTGTGCGTGTGCTTCCTCTTAATGTGAATTAGCTGCAGAGTGAGTATCCTTGTTCGACTTCTAGCTCTGCAGCTGCGGGGACTGGGGTGGTGATCCTGAAGGCCAAGTCAGCCCCTCCTCCCACACCCTAGGCTCGGCAGTGGGCTTTGGTGGTGAGCTGGGGCCGGGTGGCCCTGCTTTCCCTCTGCTCCTACTGCCTCTGCAACTGCAGAGACCACGTGGTGGGATCCAGTCCTCTGCCCTCCACACCGGCTGGCCCAAGCCAGTGTTATGTTTAAAGGCAAGTGTTTCAGATTAAATTTTGTCTCCCCCTCTCCAATTCCTATGTTTAAATCCTAACCCCCAGCACTTCAGAGTGTGACCTTATTGGGAAATAGGGTTGTTAAGGCAATTAAAAATGATGTCATGCTGGAGAGAGATGGCCTCTAACTCTGCATGGCTAGTGTCCTTATTAAAAGGGGAAGTTTGGGAACAGACATGAATACCAGGATGAACGTCATATGAAGCTGAACTCAGACATTGGGGTGATGCATCTTGCAAGCCAAGGGATGCCAGAGATTGCCAGCAAGTGACCAGGAGCTAGGAGACAGGCATGGGACAGAGGGAACCAACCTTGTTAGCATCCCTATCTTGGGCCTCTGGCCTCCGGAAATGTGAGGCAGTGAGTGTCTGTTGTTTAAGCCACCAAGTGTGTACACCTTGTCATGGCAGCCCCAGCAAACTAATGCAAGTCAGTCGCATCACTGCTTTGTGGGCTGTAGTTTTGGGCGGTTTGCATCTATTCTGAGATAGACATTTTCGTTGGTATTATTTTATATAAACAGGTATCATTCAAAATAAAATTAAACAAATCACTTTTTTGTTAGGCACAGTTCTTTTAAGAATTATTATTATTTTTGGAGAGGTTTTCGCTATAGGGCGCGTGTGTTCGCCAGACAGACAGAGAGAGACAGAGAGACAGAAAGCGAGAAATCACCCCCAGGGGGGATGGTCATGTCGCAATCCCTTCTCCTCCATTCTCCTCTTGGGATCTTGGGCACGCACGCACACGTGCCCGGTGTGAGTTTTAAGCCACCGGGTCCGGGATGTGAACCGCGGTCGACCACGTGGGAGTCCAGCGACATAGCCATTACGCTAACTGCTGGTTCCCATCAGGAACACATCGGGCACATGGGAGTCCAGCACCCTTAACCACCATATCACCTTCTGGCCCTCTCTATTTTTTTTTTTCCTGAGAGACTTTTGCTACAGGGCGCATGTGCTACCAGAGAGAGAGAGACAAAGAGACAGAAAGTGAGAAATCACCCCTGGGAGATGGCCATGCTGCAATCCCTTCTTCTCCTCTCGACATTTTGGGCACACACTCACATGTGCTCAGCATGAGTTTAAAGTCACCACATCTTGGACTCACACCGCAGTTGGCCATGTGGGAGTCTGGCAATGTAACCATTACTCTACCTGCTAGTTCCGAGGCACAGTTCTGAAAATGTCATCTAGGTAAGTTTTGGGAGGACCAGCATCACCACACTACAACATTCTGGGCAGGAGCATGCTCAGGCCCTGACGTTACTGGTAAGTTGGGAGATCCAGTGAGTAGACCTAGAACAGCAACAGAAGAGTTCCTACTTTTAATTGCACTCAGGTCAAAGTTCCGTAACCACTTTTAACACCGCTATAGCAACACTGTGAAAGATCCCTGGGTCAACTAGCACTAGGGTTAGTTGTCTGATTACAGCAGTATTTCTTTTTCACTTTTAAGGATAACTAACTATAATGGTAACACTAAACTGTAAAAAACAGTTCAACTTCCTAGATCTACCTGGACCTGTTTTTTTTTTTTTGGAAAGGTTTTTGCTATAGGGCGCGTGTGCTCGCCAGACAGACAGAGAGAGACAGAGAGATAGAAAGCGAGAAATCACCCCCCCAGGGGGGATGGCCATGCCGCAATCCCTTCTCCTCCATTCTCCTCTCGGGATCTTGGGCACGCATGCACACGCGCCCGGCGTGAGTTTAAGCCACCGGGTCCGGGACACGAACCGCGGTCTATGACTATGTGGGAGTTCAGCGACATAGCCATTACGCTAACTGCCGGTCCCATACCTGGACCTGTTTTGTACTGAGTCCTATTAGAATTAAGCAGGCATGGGACCAGCGGATCATGTAATGGTCACGTTGCTGGACTCCCATGTAGTCGGCCACAGTTTGAGTTCCAGATCTGGCAGATTGAAACTCATGCTGGGTGCATGTGCATGTGTGCCCAAAATCCCAAGGGGAGACTAGAGGAAAAGGGACTGTAGCATGGCCATTCCCCCAGGGAGTGATTTTTCGCTTTCTCTCTGGCGAGTGCACACACTCTATAGCAAAATTTTCTCTATCAAAAGAATTAAGCAGGCACTTGGAGGAGATGTTAAATAGGTTGGAAATTTACGTGAAACTAGTAAAGTGTGAAGTATTTTAACTACAAGAGACATAATTACAAAGAGCATCCGGCAAGTGGCTGCAAAGAAGACAGACAGTAAATAGTAAATGGACAAATGAAAGAAAAGAATGAATGGATAAGGACCAGCAGATGTGTAATAGTGACGTCACCGGACTCCCATGTAGCTGACCACAATTCAAGTCCCAGACATGGTGTCTTAAAACTCATGCTAGGAACATGTGTGTGTGTGTGTGTTCCATGCCTGAAATACCAAGAGGAGAATGGGGGAGAAGAGATTGCAGTGTGGCCATATCCCATGGGGGGTGATGTCTCAGTTTCTGTCTCTCTGTCTCTCTTGGTCTCTCTGATGAGTGCACACACGCTATAGCAAAAATCTTTTTAAAAAAATAAGGAATGAATTAAGAGAGCAGTTTACTTTTGAAAATTGGGCCACACAGGAGTAACTAATAGTAAATTTTTTGTGGGACCAGCAGATGGTATAATGGTTACATCACTGGACTCCCACATAGTTGACCATGGTTTGAGTCCTGAACCTGGTAGCTTAAAACTCATGCCAGGCACATGTGTATGGGTGCCCAAAACCCTGAGAGGAGAATGGAGGAGAAGAAATTGCCATTCTCCCTGGGGGGGTGATGTCTCAGTTTCTTTCTCTCTGTCTCTCTGGCAAGCACACGTGCCTGACAGCAAAATCTCTCTTAAAAAAAAAAAAAAAGAAAAATTTTTGTGGTGTACTGATCCTCCTGAGATTATGTTTGTCACTTCCATCCTTTTGGGAACAAACTAAAGGGGCTCAAAGAGACGGCAAGGCAGAAAGGAGATAAAAGATCTAAGAGAATATCTGGTTAGAGATGCAGAAATACACTCAGCACCGACCAAGCCTGTGCCTGAAAAATCACCGATCTGCTAAAACCAGCAGGACACCACATCCACCCACTCCACCCAATAGACTCATGAAACACAAATAGCAACACAGCTTGGCTTTTTTGATATACCTAGGAGAGCTGCAGAGAGAGTTAGACAATGGATTTCTGAAGTTTTTACAGTCTTACCATGTGGAGCCAGATTGTGGTGCAGAGTAAGATACAATGCTCTTGGAAGCTGACCCACCTGGGAAGGTTCTTGATTTGCATCCAGAGACCTCCCTGAGTACGCTGAGCACGAATGTGTCGGTGATTTGGGGCTGGTTGGAGCTGAGGGTGAATTGTGGTGTTAAGACCCTTTTGGGGATGCTGTCTCTTTCACTCACTTGCTCATTTATGGAAGGAAGTTTTTTTCCTAAATAATTATTTAATTTTATTTATTATTATTCATTTTTAAATTATTAATTTTTATTTAATTTTCTTTATTCATTCATTTTTTAAAAAATTTGATCAGAGAGATATACATAGCAAGAGAGATGGAAAGTGAGAGAGCAAGTCACCAGGTCTGGGACTTGAACCATGGTTCACCATGTGGGAGTGTCCAGTGCCTTAACCACCACACCACCTGCTGGTCCCATTAGTATTAATTTTTAACTTGTGATAGGGTATGTGTATTCACCAGAGAGAGAAAAAGTGAGAAAGCAAGCCACCAGGTCCAGGTCTTGAAATGTGGTCGGCCACGTGGGAGTCCAGCACTTAGCCACCAAACCACCTGCTGGCCCCAGAAGAAAGCTTTAAAAATTCAAATCTTTAAAAAAATAAGTTTTATCATGAATGGAAATTGGTAATAAAAATCAGAGGTTTCTATGTTGTAGTGCTCTGTAGAATCAGAAAAAGATTCAGTTCTTGAGAAGACCCATTTGGCAAATATTCTAGGGTGATTACTCATCATATTAGCATTAGTATGTATCACAGGGAAAAAAATGTTATTTAAAACTTAAAGTGACCTTAGCTGTGTTTTTCTCTCAGACAGAGTGATAGAATTCACAGGGGAAAAATTACATTTTTTTTTTGAGAGATTGTTGCTATAGGGTGCAAGCACTTGCCGGAGAGACAAAGAGAGAAACAGAGACAAAAAAGCAAGAACTCACTCCCCAGGGAGGATGGCCATACCACAATCCCTTCTCCTCCATCTCCTTTCAGGATTTTGGACACGCACACACATGTACCAGGCATGGTTTCAAGCCACTGGGTCCAGGACTTAAACTGCTGTTGACCACGTGGGAGTCCAGTGCCTGCTGGACTATGTCATCTACTGGACCCCAAATTACTCTTTCCTTCCTTCCATTTGCAGAAGCTGGTAGAGGAGGAAGAAAGGACAGACTAAAATTTCAGTTTTGCAACTTACTCAGAAAAGTAAGACCCAAAGTAGATGACACTTAACTTAGCAGGGCGTGTAATTAATTTTTTTAATTGCCAGAGGGTGGGTACACTCAGTAGAGAGAAAGAGAGAGAGAAAGGGAGAGGGGAAATGCACCCTCCAATGGTGTGTGGGTACACGACCATCACTTCTCCTCCCTCCCGTCGGGATTTTGGGTGCACTCACACATGTGTTTTTCAAGTTGCTCGCCAGGATTGGTCACGTGAGATCTGGCTCCCCTAACCGCTAGCTACAGGACAGTCCTGTAACAAGTTTTGATACACAAAGTTAAACCAGATCCGTCAGGAGGTGAAAAAATAAATTGATCTGGAAATAAGGTGTAGAAATTGTGACAAAGTGGTTTTTCCTGAAAAGACTAGCATGGAAAATGAAACCAGAGACTATTAAGTATGGAAGGAGATTGGTGAAACATTCCAATAGATCAAATTGCAGAGGATGTTTAAAAATAAGCATGTTGAGGGCCAGCCAGGCAACGTGGTGGTGAAGGCAGCTGGATCCCCCATGGCTGATTGCATGGTTCAATCCTGGACCTGGTAGCTTGGAAAATATGCCTGGCACGTGTGTACGCTTGCCCAAAATCCCAAGAGGAGACTGGGGGAGAAGGGATTGAGGTATAGTCATCCTCCACAGGGGTGATTTCTTACTTTCTCTCTCTCTGGTGAGTGCAGGTGCCCTGTAGCAATAACTTAAAAAGAAAAAAAGTATTGAATAAGCTATGGGGTCCTTGGGAAAGTCATGACATATTTTTGCATAGAAAACCAGAAAAAATCATTATGACTTTCCAAACAACCTAATATTTTAAGAAGTTTTACAGAATTGATGTAAACTTTATTCTCTTAATCTTAACCTTTACTAAAGTTTGGCATGTGTAGGGACCAGCAAATGGCAAAATGGTTATGTCGCTGGGCTCCCATGTTGTTGACCACAATTAAAGTTTTGGACCCGGCAACTTTAAACTCATGCAGGTTACATGTGTGTGTGTGTGCCCAAGATCTCAAGAGGAGAATAGAGGAGAAGGGATTATGGCATGGCCATTCCCCTTGGGGGGCAGATTTTTCTGTTTCTCTCTGTCTCTCTAACAAGTGCAGTGCCCTATAGAAAAACTTTCTCTAATAACAAAAATAAAGTTTGGCAAGCATGTTTGTGTATACATGTATTCACACACACTCAGAGCTTTGTGTGCCTCATATGAGTGGATGAAGGGGGAGAGAGAGAGAGAGAGAGAGAGAGGAGAAAGAGAATGAGTGAAAGAGAGAGGTCAAGTTCAGGACCAGTGCAGTGCTCAAGAGTTTGGCATTAGGGGACCAGCAGTTAGCGTAATGGCTATGTCGCCGGACTCCCACGTCGACTGCAGTTCACGTCCTGGACCCGGTGGCTTAAAACTCACGTCAGGCACATGTGCATGTGTGCCCGAGATCCAAGAGGAGAATGGAGAAGGGATTGCGGCGTGGCCATCCCCACTTGGGGGTGATTTCTCTCTTTCTGTCTCTCTCTGTCTGTCTGGCGAGCGCACGCGCCCTATGGCAAAAACCCCTCCAAAAAAATTAAAAAAAAGAGTTTGGTATTAGGAAGTCGGATTTGAAGTCAGCCTGGGGGAACTAAAAAAACACATGGGGAGGTTATTGGATTCCCCATAAACTGTGAGATAAGGGTTTTAACTCAGTTTTTAAATGTACATGTGCAGAATTTATCAGTTCAGATGACATTGGCTGCATGTAACAGAAAACCCAAATTCAATCTGACTTCACAACAAGGGAGTCATGATCTCATATGATAGGAGGTACAGAGGGGGGGCAGGAAATGAGGAAGGGCTGGCTGATATCCAGGACTCAGCTTCTTTCAGTATGTTCACTATGACGTTTTCAGCTGAGAGAAAAAATCTGTAGCAATACCCGATAATACATCCAGATAGAACATTCGGAGACCAGAACGAAGCAATTTCTTGGGCTCTCGCTCTCTAAATTTATGATCCAGTGTGTGCCTGCATGAGAGGGAGGAACGCCTTCCACATGGTCTGGCCGTGTCACGGCTCCCTTCTCGGATACTCACACATGGGCTGGTACGTTTCGGGCTGACTAGGCCTGGGATTTGAACCATGGTCACCTTGTGAGATCTGGGCTTCTAATGAGCAGCACATAACCACTCACCTTGGAGTCAGCCCTAACTCCACATACTTCATGTAAGTGGGGAAGTCATCTCCTTGAGAGGGGGCTTTCTTTTCTTTTTCTTTTTTCTTTGGAGAGGTTTTTGCTATAGGGCATCTGCACTCTCCAGAAAGACAGAGACAGAAAGCGAGAAATCACCCCCCAGAGGGGTGGCCACACTGCAATCCCTTCTCCTCCATTCTCTTGGGATCTTGGGCGCGCACACACACATGCCTGGGGTGAGTTTAAGCCACCGGGTCTGGGATTTGAAATGCGGTCGACTACATGGGAGTCCAGTGACATAGCCATTATACCAACTACTGGTCCCTCTTTTTTTAAAAATCAAACAAACAAATAAACAAAACACATTTATTTATTTATCAATTAATTTGTTGTGATTTTCAAGCTGCTGAATCAGGGACTCAAACTGCAGTGGGCCATGTGGGAATCCAGCACCTCAGCCACCATGCCACCTGCTGGCCCCTGAATGGGGACTTTCATTATTAGAAAAGAAACACTGATGAACCCTCTCTGCTAATGCAGTATGTGGGAGTAGTTGTCATTTTTCCTTCTTCCAGATTTTGCTAAGCTTTCAAGATCTCAATCTGCCAAGGGAAAACTAAGTGACACCAGATTTTCAGAACTAAAAGGTCCATAGCAAAAAAAAAAAAAAATTAGGTTGAAATTAAAGAAATATTGGAGAAATTTTAACATTTCTTATTTTTTTTTTTTGAGAGAGAGGTTTTTGGTATAGGGTGCGTGCGCTCCCCAGAAAGACAGAGAGAGAGAGAGAGAGAGAGATAAAGCAAGAAATCACCTCCCAGGGGGGATGGCCACGCCACAATCTCTTTTCCTCCATTCTCTCGGGATCTTGGGCATGTATGCACATGCACCCTGCGTGAGTTTAAGCTATTGAGACTGGGACTCGAACCACGGTGGGCTACATGGGAGTCCAGTGACATAGCCATTACGCCAACTGCTGGTCCCTCAAAACCACCTCTTTAAAGGTAATTTAGAATATAATTTAGGGGAAAAAAACTGTATCTTCCTTACTACTCTTTATTTTTTAATTTATTTTTATTTTTAATTTTTGGAGAGGTTTTTCGCTATAGGGCGCGTGCGCTCGCCAGAGACAGAGACAGACATAGAGACAGAAAGAGAGAAATCACCCCCAGGGGGGATGGTCATACCGCAAACCCTTCTCCTCCATTCTCCTCTCAGGATCTTGGGCATGCACACACACGCGCCCAGCGTGAGTTTTAAGCCACTGGGTCTGGGACGCGAACTGCGGTCGACTACGTGGGAGTCCAGTGACATAGCCATTACGCTAACTGCTGGTTCCCTTTATTTTATTTTTTAAAATATTGCCAGAGGGTGTGTGAGAGAGACAGGGAGAGGAGGAAGGGGAAAACATCTCCAATGGAGTGTGGTCATGCCACAATCCCTCTTCCTCCGTCTCTCCATCATAGAAGGATTTGGGGCATGCATGCATATGCACCTGGCATTTTCTTCAAGCCACTAGACTGGGATGTGACCCATGCAGTCAGCCATATGGAATCTAGCTCCCTTAACCATCAGACCATGGATCCAGCCTGACTCATCATGCTTTTAAATCTCTGCTCTCCTTGTTTTTATTTTTTTTATTTTTTAAAAGAATTATTATTTAATTTTATTTGTTATTATTATTTTTAAAAATTTGCTATAGAATAACTAGATACTATTGACTCGGACTTAGAATCCAAAGGGAATGGGTGAGAACAATGGCACAGTTCTGAGCAGCTCTTCCTTGGTTTCCCAAGATCCTGCAATACATTATTATTACTATGTTTGCTTCCTTTGACCAGAATCAATCTGTTGACTGCAGCCAAACACCCTGGCAGATCTCATTTTCGGTGGTCCTCAGTTCTCTGACACCCACAGGTAGGCGTCAGTGTTGCCAAGGCTCTTTCCAGGCTTGATGGCTAGTAGGGAGTCTGTGAAGTGCCGCTGATATGGGGCAAACTGCTTTATATTTAGCTTGAACCTTAGAATTCCAAAGGGATTTCAAGTCTATCATCTCTTCTGGTGCAGAGATACAGGGGCACTCTAAGACAATGTGAGCAAAGAGTTTATCCCAGGGCCCAGAATATACAGAACCCTCAATAAATGATATTAATAGTTATCTTTACTGACACCAACTGATACCTACAATATATATTTTTAGTGAAAAGTACAAGCTGCTTTTTGTATATTTGATATTCTCTCATTTCAGTGCGGAATTTTTTTTTTTAGAGTTTTTTACCTTAGGGCACATGTCAACTCACCAGAGACACAGAGACAGTGAAAGAGAAAGTGAGAAATATCTTCCCAGGGGGATGGCCATGCCACAATCTCTCCTCCATTCTCCTCCCAGGACCTTGGGTATGTATGCACATGTAACTGGCATGAGTTTCAAACCACCGGGACTGAGACTTGAACCGTGGTCAACCATGTGAGAGTCCAGTGCTGTAACCACTATGTGGCACTTATCTAGCCATGGTCAGCCACTCTGCTGGCCTCCTCAGTGGGGAATTTATTGTTCACAAATGTAACCCCCCAGATTGAGTAGTTATTTAGTAAATCTCTGCTTAAGGGGTAAATTTTTATAAAAGGAATTGGTGCATTTTGCTAGTATGCCCATAGGAAGAATCTAGAAAAATCTGGAGGGGTGTATTTTGCTAGGACTGCCATAGCAAGATGCCCAGGTGACTTAAACAGCTGAAATGTATTTTCTCTCCATTCTGAAGGCTAGAAATACAAGATCAAGGTGTCAGATGGTCGAGTTTCTTCTGAGGCTTCCCCCCCGGCTTGTATTAGTAGATGGCCACGTTGTCTGTGGCCTCACATGGTCTTTCCTCTGTACACGAATGTCTTTTTTTTTTTCCTTTTATTTTTAGTTATGCTATAAGAATCATGCTAGAGAAAGACAGAAAGGACAGAGAGAGAGAGAGAGGTAAAGTGAGAAATTAACTTCCCAGGGGGGATGGCCACACCACAATCCCTTCTCCTCCATTCTCCTCTTGGGATTTTGGGCATGCACACACATGTGCCCAGTGTGTTTTTAGGCCTCTGGATATGGGACTTGAACCAGTGGAGTTGGCCATGTGGGATCCAGCGTCTTAACTGCTATGCCACCTGCTGACATCATGGTGTCTTTTTGGGTGTCCAAATTTCCTCTTCTTTTAAGGATAACAGTGGATTAGGGTTCACCTTAATGATGTCATTTTACCTCAGTCACTCTTTTTTTTTTTTTTTTTTTTTAGAGAGATTTTTGCTATAGGGCTTGTGTGCTTGCCAGAGAGACAGAGACATAGGTACAGAAAGCGAGAAATCAACCCCCAGGGGGGATGGCCACACCTCAATCCCTTCTCCTCTAGTCTCTTCTCGGGATCTTGGGCACACGTGCACATGCGCCTGGTGTGAGTTTAAGCCACCGGGTCCGGGACCCAAACCACAGTTGACCATGTGGGAGTTCAGCGACATAGCCATTACACTAAATGCTGGTCCCCATATTCATTTTTTAAAAAGAACGAAAAAACAGAAGCAATATTGTGACAAGTTAAATAAAGGGCATTATTTCTCTACCTTTTTTTAATAGAGAGAGATTTTTTGCTATAGGATGAGTGTGTTTGCCAGAGAGACAGAGACAGGAGAGAGAGAGAAAGAAAGTGGGAAATCACTCCCTAGGGGGATGGCCACACCACAATCTCCTCTCCTCCATTCTTCCCCTGGAATTTTGGGCAGGCACCCACACATGCCCAGCCTAAGTTTCAAGTCACTAGGTTAGGGACTTGAATAGCAGTCTGACAAGGTTCAGGACTTGAACAGCAGTCTGCTATGTGGGAGTCCATTACACCTTTACACCACCTGCTGGCTCCCAGGGCAATATTTTTATTTTGTTCGGAGAAGGCAGTTTGAGAGATTGTTAAGAAAGTCACTTTATTCATTACTGACAACATACCTAGGTGCTACCCAGTTCATGTAAATGTTGATATCAGCCAAATTAAAATCTATTAAGGGCTGTCAAAAAAACTCACTAGAGGGACCAGCAGTTAGTGTAATGGCTATGTTGCTGAACTCCCACGTAGTCGACCGCGGTTCGAGTCCCGGACCCGGCGGCTTAAACTCACGCCAGGCGCGTGTGCATGCGTGCCCAAGATCCCGAGAGGTGAATGGAGGAGAAGGGATTGCAGCGTGGCCATCCCCCCTGGGGGATGATTTCTCGCTTTCTATCTCTCTGTCTCTCTCTGTCTGTCTGGCGAGCGCGAGCACCCATAGCAAAAACCTCTCCAAAAAAAGAAAAAAAAAAACTCACTAGAGGCAAAAATTAATGGCTTCTGCCACATCTGCACCCCCTTTCTCTTTCACTGAGGTTTAAAGTTGATTATGTATATTTTAAGAAATGAAGTTTGATATAATTGGAAAGAATGAACTTAATAACATTTTATGATTCTTTGTTGTATTTTCCCTCCACAGATATTAATCTGGAAATCTTTTTCTGGTTTCCTATTTTAAATTTAATTGCATTTGCTTTTTTTCTAAATTTCGATTTTTAAGATAAATTGTGCAATAGTTCTTCATGAAAGAGAACGCTTTTCCAAATGTTTTTCTTTTTTCACTGTAAAAAACATTGTAACACATAAAAGAGCATTTTGAAAAAGAAAAAAAAGGCCTCAGTTTGTTTGTTTATTTATTTATTTATTTATTTATTTATTTATTTTAGAGAAATTTTTGCCATAGGGTGTGTGCGCTTGCCAGAGAGACAGAGAGAGACAGAAGATGAGAAATCAGCCCACCCCCAGGGGCGATGGCCATGCTGCAATCCCTTCTCCTCCATTCTTCTCTTGGGATTTTGCGCACATATGTATGCACATGCACCCGGTGTGAGTTTGAAGTCGCCGGGTTCGGGACTCAAACTGTGGTCAAGTAGGTGGGAGTCTAGCAACATAACCATTACATCATCTGCTGGTCCCACAGGCCTCATTTTAATATTGCCATATTGGGACCAGTAATAGTTACATCACTCGACTCTCACACAGTTGACCGAGGTTCAAGTCCTGGACTTGGCATCTTAAACTCACACCAGGCAGGTGCGTGTGTGTGCATGCCCAAAGTCCCAGGAGGAGAATGGAGGAGAAGGGATTTCAGCATGGCCATCCCCCCTAGGGTGTGATTTTTCGCTTTCCGTCTCTCTGGCAAGCGCATAGTGCCCTATAGCAAAAGTCTCTCTCTCAAAAAAAATATTGCCACATTACTAAATTCTGTATCTAAGAATAATGCCCCCATTTTACCTGCAAAATACACATTTAAAAATGATCTACATGAATACATAACATTTTATACTGCCTTTCACTTATATACCATAAACATTTTCCTTATTTCTATATAGTTCTCATGATAATTTGTAAAGAGTGTGTAATATTTCTTTGAGTAAACTTTTTAAAAAGGATTATTTTATTTAATTTTATTCATTATCATTATTATTACTTAATTTGATGAGAAAGAGAGAGAGAGAGAGAGAGAGAGAGAGAGAGAGAGAGAGAGAGAGAGAGAGAAAGTGGTCCAGGACTTGAACTGCGGTCGGCAATGTGGGAGTCCAGCGCCCCAACCACCATGACACTCACCAGACCCTCTTTGAGTAGATATTTTCATAATTTACTTAACAATTTATTTTATTGTTAGTCTTCAGGTTGTTTCTAATTTTGCTCTATTCTAGACAGAATGTAACAAATATTGTGCTGAGTTTTTAAAATATCTGCTTTTTTTTTGGATTGAATTCCTAAAAGTGAGATATTAGGTAAGTGGATCCAAATATCTCACACTTGATAAACATGTACTGGTAGAGCAAATCGAAAGCCACGGTGACCTTCGGCATCTTTCTCTGTCAGTCTTCCTCTCATCCATCTCCTGAGCACCCTCTGTCAATGGCGCTGGCTCTGCCTGACTTGCTCAGGCCGTGCCCGGGTTCCTTCCTGGGGAGACAGCAAGCTGTGATGAGGTCAGGGTGTCATCGCACTTGGAACAGGCAGAGGCCCCCCAGCAGCTGGGCTAAAGGCCATCACATCTCTGACCTCAGTGCTGCGACCTTTCGTGATGGCCGTCCCTTATTCCAGCACGCTGTCAGAAACAAAACGCTCTATGCAGACAAGTGGGGTGGGTTGTAATGACCACTCCGCAGGTTCTGGGCATCACATGCTTTTCATAAAGGGATATAGAAAACTTAAAGTCATAGAGTAATAATACATTGTTATTGAATAGCATCTTAAATAGAAAAACAAAATGATTGGGGGCTGGCTCCATGGCTTGGTGGTTAAGGCAGCCACGTCCCACATGGCTGACCTCACGGTCTGAGTCCTGCCAGGTGTGTGCATCTACGGCAAACTCCTGAAAGGAGGGGAGGTGGAGGGGAAGGGACTGTGGCAGGACTATTCCCCATGAGAGCAGGTTTTCCTCTGTCTCTTTCTGGCAAGGGCAGTACCCTCTAGCAAAAACAAACAAAACAAAACAAAACAACCCAAAATGATTTAAATGAAAATATATGTCATGGGCTTTTACTTGAGATTAAAATGTCTGAATGTATTAAATAAGTTTTCCTGATATTATTTCTAATAGGTTAAAAATAAATGGTTAGTGGGCCGGTGGGTGGAGTGGTGGTTAAGGTGACTGGATCCCACATGACTGACTGTGCATTTCATGTCCTGGACCTGGCAGCTTGAAAAACACACAGGGTGCATGTATGTGAGTGCCCCAAATCCTGTAAGGAGAATGAAGGAAAAGCATGGTCATCCCCACTGGGAAGTGCTTTCTTACTTTCTCTGGTGAGCACACATGCTCTATAGCCAAAAAAAAAAAAAAAAAAAAAAAAGTAGAAAATAAATTTATGTGTTTTTATTATTTATGTTTATTTATTTACATTAATTCACTGTACATCATTACAGCATGCAAAATGAGATTTTTCATCCAGAGTACACTGTATATTGTCTCAATCAAGCACATCAACAAACATGTTATTGTCAACAAATAATTTTCCATTTCTTGTTTCCTGTATGTTTTGCTTTTTTCCCCCATCCTTGATACCTTATCTCTTACCCTCCGCCATCTCCCACTCTCCTCCCACACTGTCTCTGGTATCTATGTTTACTTTCTACACTGTTAAATTTATGTTTTTTTTTTCTTTTCTGTTTTTTGCCACAGGGCACATGCACCCTATGAGAGAGAGAGAGAGAGAGAGAGAGAGGGAAAGTTAGAAATCACCCCTAGGAAGGATGGCCATACCAAAATTCCTTCCCTCTTGGGATTTTGGGCATACATGCACATAGGCCCAGCATGATTTTTAAGTAGCCGGGTCAGGGACTTGAACTGTGGTGGGCCATGTGGGAATTCAATGCCTTAACCACATGTCACCTGCTGGCCCCTTGCAGATTTTTTAAAAAATGTTTTTGCCATAGGGCATATGCACTCAGCAGAGAGAGAGACAGAGACAGTGAGAAGGAAACTGAGAAATCACGCCCCCTACCCCCACTCCCGCTAGGGGCATGTCTGTGTTGCCATCCCTTCTTCATCCTTCTCCTGAAGTTTTGGGCACGCATGCACACGTGTCTGGCATGATTTTTAAGGCGCTGGGTCTGGGACTTGAATCACAGTCAGCCATGTGGGAGTTCAGCACCATAGCCATTATGTCACCTGCAGGCCTCTCATGGTTAGTCTTTAATAAACAAATGATTTGATGTTTCACAGCATAATTTATAACTGCAAGTTAGAGAGTCCCTGGTTATTTTAGAAGTGTTTTGCAATGTTGCCAAATAAGAAAAAGGTAGTTATTTTAGTTTTAGATTTCTTACATTATGCCCTTATTCCAGTCCAGTTTTGTTTTGCTGGCAAGGACTGTCATAGTATTGTTGCCTGATCACTCTTATTTTATTATTACAGGGATCTGACACGTCATTTATATTTTATGTTTAAAAATTCCATGTAGAGGGCCTTCAGTGGTTAAGGTCGAACCACTGGTTCAAGTCCTGGACCTAGAGGCTTGAAACTCACTCAAGGTGCATGTGAGTGTGCATGCCCAAAATCCTGAGAGAATTGAGGAGAAGGGATTGTGGCCATTGTACTTTCTCACTTTCTCTGCTCTCCAATAAGTGCACTTGCCCTATAGCAAAAATATATTAAAAAAAAGAAAATTTCATGTACAGCCCTATATCCCTTTTATAAATGTATCCATTATACATAGATAATGCTAATTTATGCAATTAATAAGGAACTAAGTGTAACTATTAGTTAGAATGATTGTTTGTGATGTGGGGGTTGTACCTGGTTGTACATTTGTTGACTCAAAAAAGGATTATGACATATACAAATCTGAGTAGGTAAATAAGGTTGTCTCTCCTTTCTTTTAAATCCAGGAAGGTTGTCTTTCAATGTGGCTATGTGAGAGAGCCAGAGCAGGAGAACAAGAGATGGAAACGGCTTGCAGTAGTTCAGGGAATCTCAGCTCACAGGTAGAGATGCTCCACGCGTGTGGAATAGAATTTAATGTGGCTCCTGAGTAAAGGCTATGTGCTTGGGTTGTAGGTGTTTTAGTTCCCAGAGCTTTAAGTAATGAAATGTACTTTTTTGTTACGAACAGGTTTCCTTATGGTATTTTTTTTAAGAAAAATTCTCAGCTTAGAGTTTTTAAAATGAAGAAGCATTCTAATTTCTTATTTGTTGACATAGTCCAAAAACTCAGCTTGCAAATGACTCCACCTCTCTGGCATAGTTTTAGGGATAATCGTCAGCTTCTTGTCCTCATGACCGAGTCTAAGTGAAGAGCATGTTACCCAGAAATGAAACACGCACCAACGTATTGGGGTGCACCAGCACCACCCAGTGGCCATGAAGTAGTTCAACAGCTCCATGGAAGGAGACAGGCTCCAAAGGTGCAGGGCATTGCACACACGTGTGAAAGACCCAGGATTCAACTTCCACAGAACTGAATGTGTAGGTGTCTTTCTGGAAAGATCAGACGATGTGCAGGGCTGAGAAATGGAGTTGGTCGTATGTCGAGTACACTTGGCTCTTCTGGACAGATGTACTGCAGTATGCATAAGCGGTGAGCAAACACCCCTTGCTGAGTTGCGCTGGAATAAATGAAAGCTAAAGACTCATTGCCACAAAGTGAGTTGCACATATTAGCCTCCCATGAAGAGGGCAGAAAGGCTAAGGAGTTCAGGGCCAGCAGGTGGCGTGGTGGTTAAGGGCGCTGGACTCCCACAATGGCTGACCTGGTGGCTTGCTTTCTCGCTTTCCCTCTCTCTCTCTCTCACTCTGTCCTCTCTGGTCAAATTAAAATAAATAAATGAGTTTAACTAAAATAATTGTTTAAAGAAACTAAAGAAAGGCTAAGGAGTCCATGGAGAAATTGTCTATACGTTAAACACATTTTTCCATGTCACTTTCTAGATGATAAAGATCTCCTCCCAGCAGGAAATCGTACTTCCTTTATCCTGCATGTACAGAAAACAAACTTCTGGTAAATTTTTCATTCCTTGTAACTGTTGGTTATTATTAGCAGTAGTTTTTAAAAATTGCCAGAGGGCTTGTGTGCCCACCAGAGACGAGTGAATTAGAGAGATGAAAAGCAAGAACGCACCCCTGTGGGGCGTGGTCATGGCGCAATCCCTTCCCCTTCCCCTTCTCCTTCCTTTTGGGTTTTTGGGGACGCAAGCACATGCATCCAGCTTGTTTTTCAAGCCTCAGGATCTGGAACTCAAACTGTGCGGTCGTCCATGTGGGATCCAGCTGACTCAGTCACCAGGCTGCGGGCTGGTCCATTGCCAGTTACACACACTTCATCATAAAAGTAACACTTGTTTATTGGAGAAGACATAAACAACGCAAAAAAGTGGAAATTAACAACAAGGGAAAGATGTAGTTCACAGTCTCCTTGTCAAACACAATCAGTGCTGCTGTGTTGTTTAGGAGTATCTGTCCCATCACAAACTCTGGTGCCAAATGTGCCGTGGTTTAAATGTCAGTGGGGTCATTTAGTAGCTGTAACTGGACAGTTTTGAGGCATAGGGTTGATATGAGGATGAAACAAATTAAGAAATGCAGTTTTTAAAATAGTAACTGTATAATGAAATCAGTGTGTTAGCTATTGTTCTCTTCATCCTCTATTTCCCCCACTTCCTTCAAGTCCTTTTTTTTTTTTTTAAAGTTTGCTATGGTGTGTGTGCACTCGCTGGAAAGAGAAAGAAAATGAGAAATTGCCCACCAGGAGGGATGGACATGCCACAATCCCTTTTCTTTCTTTTTTCCTTTGGGACATTTCTGGGCATAAATGCACATGTGTCCAGACCAGTGTGATTTTCAAACCACTGAGTTCAGGACTTGAACTGCAAAATTGGCCATGTGGGATCCGCCACCTTAATCACCTCATCACTGTTGGGCCCCCTCTAAGTCCTCCTTCCTAATAGAACTATGTACCCGGTGTCTTGCTAGAAACTATTTTGGTGTGTTTCCATTCACTCTTTGTGTAGTTTCTGTTTTTTTAAGTTTATAAGGCATGTGCACTCACCAGAGAGAGAGAGAGAGAGAGAGAGAGAGAGAATCACCTCCTTGGGGAATGGCCTCACACGCCTTTCTCCTCTATTCTCCTCTCGGGATTTGGACACACACACACCTGGCATGTTTTTCAAGCCCCAGGTGAACCATGAAGTCGGCCATGTGGGATCCAGCTGCCGTGACCACCATGTTACTCACTAGCCCAGTCTTTTCTTTCTTAATAGCTGAAACTAAACTAAAATTTTGTCTTTAAAGATTTTAATATTACATTGCAAAATTACTTACTCATTACTATCATTTTTAAAGATTACTTATTTAGAACATGAGTGAAAGATAGACTTCCCCAACAGGGTCTTTATGGTACTATCCAGCCCCAGCTCCAGCCATCCGAATTCTGCTGCCCAGTTCCTTTTTGTAGATCACATTGCTGTGGCCTCTGCAGTTTTAACAACTGACATGTCAGAAAAGCAGAGTACTCTGGGCTTCTCACCCCCACTTAAAAAAATCCGAGATAGGGCAGGTGGTGTGGTGGTTAAGGGTGGTGGACTCCCATATGGCTGACCAAGGTTCAAGTCTCAGACCTGGTGGCTTGGTTTCTTACTTTCCCTTTCATTCTCTCTCTCGCTCTGTCCCTCTCTCTGATCAAATTAAAAAAAAAAAAAGTTAAATAAAATAAAAATCCCAGATGTCAGCACCTAGAATTAACTTATGTTAGATGATATTTCTGTTTCTAAGTAGCCATGTAACTCAGCTTAATGAGGGATCCAGGGCTTTTGAACTCCCTATGCTAGCTCAGGGGACATCTTGCCTTACCATTCATGTTCACATGAGGTCTTCTCCTGGGAAGACCTGGCAGGTCTACAACGCATGCATCCAGTTGAGAGACATAAGGTAAGCTAGCTTTCCTCCACTCACATCTGTTCTGGGGACACAGGTATAATGAGCAAATCATTAATATTCCTCTGTAGTCCTATGTTTTTTTTTTTTTTTTTCCTTAAAAGCAAACTTGAGATGTTTTCAACACATAGTCTTGTGGACTCACTAAATTCTCAACATCATTTTCTATGAACATCTACACAAACACTGGATATAGACAATGGTGGCAAAGGGAAGCTATCTTCAGGAAATCTTACCAGGGCAAGGCCAAATAAAATCTCAAGATTTACTACACTCATGAAATTTGTACTCAGGGAGGCTTTCTTGAGATGCATTATCAGACATGTTCATTTCATATCTAATATGCGGGACTGAGTAACATCAAGACTTTAGAGACTGCTTATAAGAAGCCATTTGGATTTGAGGTTTTGGCTGTACCCATAGACAAACGTGTATTACAAGATGAACTGGCAAATCCTTGAAATAGTGCTTATACCTGGAGAAATACAAGCTGTTTTTTTCCTGAAAGGGAGGGGGCAGCTGTGATGAGATCTTCACATTGTGATCTTTCTCTCAGGCCGCAGTCAGCCAGGATCATAGGGCATCCAGTACGTTCATGCAGACCCCGGCCCTGAGCCGGGCCTCCCTACATGGCCTCATGTCCCGCAGCAGTGGGCACACTGCCCGCACCACCGTGGCTGGGCTTAATTACTTTTTTTTAACCTAGTGCCACATGACCTTTTGTTTTCCTTTCATCATGCCCCAAGAAGCAGCTGGAGGCCCTCAGCTATGCCCGGCACTTCCAGCCCTTTGCTCGTCTGCACCAGCAGGGTAAGGGCCTGGATGCTGGGCCTGGTGCTGCCCCAGTATCTCAGCGGAGCACTCCCAGATCCCCCTCACTAGCACACAGAGGGGTTTATGCATATTATTAGAAATATTGCATAAAACTACTTTCAAGCTATGTATATAAGTATACATGAAATACAAGTGGATCTCGTTTAGGCTTGGGACCCATCCCCAAGACAAGTAATTCTATGTGCAATTATTCCAAGATCCAAACACTTGTGTTCTCAAGCATTTTGGGTAAGAGATACTCAGCCTATAATAACTTTTTTCTCTAGATTCACTCATACTTATTAAATTCTATTTTAGAGTAAATATTATGAGGGGCCAGCAGGTAGCTTAGTACTTAAGGCATTATACTCCCACATGGACAGTTGTGGTTCAAGTCTTGGATCTAGTGGCTTGCTTTCTCCCTCTCTGTCTGGTTAGCACATGTGCCCTAAAACAAATCGAAAAATAGTAATTAATAAATAATGTTAAAGAAAAAAAAAGGTAGTGAAATCTCAAATGGCCCGATTTCAAATTTGTTGATCCAATTTCTTAATGTTCTGTGAGCTCTAAGGATAGGTAAGATCACGGTGTCACATTTTCTTACTCTGCTGAAAAGACCTATTTTGCCAGATGTTCACTACTATCTCAGTTTATGTCTTTTAAAGTAGATGCAGATGTAAGTACTGGTGAAATAGCAACGAAGGCTATCAACGAGGAGTAATTATTTTGGTGGCTCTGAAGTCAGACAATATCATACAAATTTATGTTTGGAGCCCCAAAAAGTGATAAAAAAAATCCTTTCCTGACCTTGACATACTTAGGTCCTGGAGTCAAAGTTTAAATCTAATTTTGTCTATGCTAGAAAAAAAATATTGTTCCAAGGTAATATAAATGCCAGTGATTTCAGTGTTTTATTCTGTGATTATGAAGCAAACCTGCAGTTTAGTATAACATGGCTAGGGCCAGCAGGTGGCAACGTAGTAAAGGCGCTGGATTCCCACATGGCTGACCACGGTTCCAATCCTGAACCTGGAGGCTTGAAAATCATGAACGTGTGTACGCGTGCACCCAGAATCCCAGGAGAAGGAACTGCAGTATGGCCATCCCCCTGGAGGGTGATTTCTTACTTTCCTTCTCACTGTCTCTCTCCAGCAAATGCATGCATCCTATGGCAAAACATCAAAAAACCTGGAGTATTGTTGGGCAACACCACTAACTCCCCATTTGGAAAGACTAAGTAGGTGATTTTCCTTAGACTTGAGCATGAAATGCCTTAACATTTTCACTGAATGCTTACTTTAAATCAGCACAAGCTTTCTCTTAAGCGACCTGAGGTGATCTTTGAAAATAGTTTGCTAGTCACTTGACGCAGAGAACCCTTTGAAAATAGTTAGCTATTCACTTGACCCAGAGAACCCCGCAAAGTCGTGCAAATCAAGAGGTTCAAATCTTCGCATTCATTTTAAGAACAGTTGTGAAATTGCCCAGGCCATCAAAAATATGCATATCTAAAAAGCTACCAAGCATCTGAAGGATGTTACTTTACAGAAGCAGTGCATACCATTTTGTCGTTACAATGGCGACGCTGGTAGATGTGCCCAGGCCAAACAGTAGGGCTGGACACAAGGCTGGTGGCTCAAAGAGTGCTACATTATTGCTGCACATGCTTAAAACGCAGAGAGTAATACTGAACGTAAGGGGTTAGATGTAGATTCTCCGGTCATTGAGCATATTCAGGTGAACAAGGCACCCAAGATGTCCCATCTTACAGATCTCATGGGTGGATTAACCCCTGCATGGGCTCTCCCTGCCACATTAAGATGATCCTCACTGAAAAGAAGCAAATTGTTCCTAAACTGGAAGAGGAAGTCATACAGAAGAAAAAGATATCCCGGAAGAAACAAATACGGCATTGGAATAAAGTCAGCATAAAATAAATGTAGCTAAAAGTACACACACACACACACACACACACACACACACACAGAATAACATTTTCGTATTTTGTTTTTAATAATTTAATCACAGTATAAACATTGCTTCAGTTTCTCACACATGCAATCTCTTAATTTCAACGTGTATCTTCATATCTAGATACATGTCTAGGCCTGTATATCTCCCTATATTCATGTCTGCCATTGGTAATTCTGGTCTGATTAACTGGAGATCAGGATGACTACCTTAGGTGACAGCAGGAGAAAGTAGAGTGTTGGATTCTTGTTCACTTTTGCTAATGATCAGATGTTGGATAGCAGCTTGAAAATAATAACAACAGGAATTTCTGAACATATCTTAAAAATACACTATACAAATATTAGCAGTGGCAGAGAAAAGGGGGCGTATATTTAATAGTGTTAAGTTTGAAAACAGTCAAATTTCCATAAAGAATAATGCTATAGGCGAAGTATTCAACACAGAAACTTGTGTAGGTTTTAGCCACCTTGTCAGAAAAGTATGCTCTAAGCAGCATTCTGAACATCATTAGAAAAAGAAAGATAGCTTCTATAGCTGTTTGAGGTGCTGTAATATGTCTACAGACACTCCTAGCTGTTTAACTAAATTGGCTGTCTGTTCTAAAATCCAGGTGAGGCCTGGGTTTTCAGCATGTGCACGCGCCTCTGTTCTGCCACATTCTACATATGAACACTCTAGCCCAACAGGACTCTTGCTACAGTTTTTGTTATATTCAGCATTGTTTTCACAGAGTCTTTCATCTTCAGCTTCATCGGTCTTTTTATCAGCTTGAACTACATGACAAAGGTCCATATTCTCAATGGAGTCCAATAAATCTACAACATGGGGTTGTGGAGTGATTGATTTCAGATGTTTGAGCACATACTCTTCACACTGGCCAACTGCATCCAGAAGATGATTTATTTTAGTGATTAAAGTTGAACTATTACCATGAAGGTGACACCAGGACAGCAAAGCACTGAACAAAAATATAAACAAGAATTAAATAGAAAAAAATCGTCACACAATTACAGACTTTGAGAACGTTTGATAAGTTCTATGTATTTTTCTTTCAGATAACACATACAAAAATGGATTAATAATAATAATGCAAGTAAAAAATCAGGTAAGTAATGATGTTACAGTAAGTTACAGGAACAAAACAAAGATATTACTTTTCATACAAGTTGAGCAACTTTACTTAATTACATAAACTGTTGACAATTCAAGACCCTTCCTTCACAGCTCTAGTTTCTCCTTGGGACCAACAGATGGCATGATGGTTATGTCACCAGACTCCCATGTAGTCGAACACAGTTCGAGTCCTAGACCTGGCAGCTTGAAAGTCACACTGGGCGTATGTACTTCCATGCCCAAAATCCCAAGAGGAGAATGGAGAAGGGACTGTGGTGTGGACAACCCCCCCAGGAGGTAATTTCTTGCTTTTTATATCTTTGTCTTTCTGTCTCTCTGGAAAGTGCATGCACTCCATAGCAAAAATCTCTCTCTAGGAAAAAAATTAGTTTCTCCTTTAATGACATCAAACAGCTTCTAAACTAGTGACTGTCAATCTTCATACATACTACAATCACTTGAGGGGCTCTTAAACCTATCGAGGTCCAAGTCACATCGCAGACTAAGTATATCAGAATCTCTAGTAATACCTTTTTCTTTTAGAAAGAGAGGGGAAAAGTGAGAAATCAACCTCTAGAGGCGATGGCCACACTGCACTCTCTTCGCTTTCATTCTCCTCTTAGGATTTTGGGAACACATATACACACACACCTGGTGTGAGTTTCAATCCACTGGGTCCAGGACTCAAATCACAATTGGCTATGTGGAAATCCAATGCTTTAACCATTATGGCTTAACCAGTATCTTTTCTAAAGCTTCCCAAGTGATTTCAAGGTGTAGACAAAGTTAAAAACCATTGTTTTAAGCATATACTTGTTTGCCATCAAGACTGAAGGCTAGAGAAAAAAGTTCTGAAGAAACTTCACTATATTAGGTTTGTTATTGAGTAGATTTTGTTTGCCTAGCTACTAACAATGTTCTTGAAGAAGGTAAAAATTCTTTTAGTCCTAATAGATTTAATATGATTCAGTAGTAAGCTTTCTAGACATGTAAAAGATTGAACTATTGGGTCATCTGAAAAATCGTGATGCATTTTTTTCATAGAAATACATAGAAAAATACATCATGACTTTTCCAATGACCCAGCAGGTGACTTGAGGATGGACACTTGATCATTTTCCTCCTATAATAAACTGTCCCTCACCGCTGAATTTTCTAAATCCTCAAACACAATAAACTCTTTTTTTTTAAAATAGGGACTTTCTGGGGCCAGCAGGTGACATAGAGATTAAGGTGGCCGGGTCCCACATAGCCAACTGTGTGATCTGAATCCTGGAGCAGGCGGCTTGAAAATCATGCTTTCTCACTTTCCTCTCTCCCCCTCTCTCTCCAGCAAGTGCATGGACACTATAGCAAAAGTAACACACACACACAAATTAGAGACTCTTTGAAGCATTTTGTGTATATAGTTTAAAAGATATAAAGCATCAAAGAAGACAAAGTTGAGGTGCTCCTAGTTCTGTGTGTCATTTGACCACACATGCTCTGACCACACTCTGCAGCACTTGTTTATAAACTGAAAAGCACTTGAAACACTTTATTTTTATTCTTTAATTTTTTTAGAGAGATTTTTACTATAGAGCATGTGCACTTGCCAGAGAGAGACAGAAAGCAAGAAATTACGCCTCAGGATGGCTACGCTGCAATCCCTTCTTCTCCGGTCTCCTCTTGGGAATTTTTTTTTTTTTTTTTTTTTAGAGGTTTTTGCTATAGGGTGCGTGCGCTCGCCAGACAGACAGAGAGAGAGACAGAGAGACAGAAAGCAGGAAATCACCCCCCAGGGGGAATGGCCACGCCGCAATCCCTTCTCCTCCATTCTCCTCTCGGGATCTTGGGCACGCACGCACATGCACCCGGCGTGAGTTTAAGCCACCAGGTCCGGGACTCGAACCATGGTCGACTACGTGGGAGTCCAGTGACATAGCCACTACGCTAACTGCTGGCCCCGTCTCTTGGGATTTTGGGAACACATACACATATACTTGGTGTGAGTTTTAAGTTGTTGGGTCCAGACCTTGAACCGTGGTAGACTATGTGGGAGTTCAGCAACATAACCATTATGCCATTGGCTGGTCCCAACACTTTACTTTTATACACTACTTTCATAAATACCTCCAGTAGAATTGAGGTTAAAATGATCCAGCATTGGTAAAGGCAGATGGCGTAATGGTTACATCGCTGGACTCCCCTGTAGTCAACTGCAGTTCAAGTCCTGGACCGGCGGCTTAAAAACTCACGCTGGGGACCAGCAGATAGTGTAATGGCTACATCGGTGGACTCCCATGTAGTCGATTGCAGTTCAAGTTCTGGACCCAGTGGCTTAAACTCACGCTGGGCACTTGTGCGTGCGTGCCCAAGATCCCAAGAGGAGAATGGAGGAGAAGGGATTGCGGGGCATGGCCATCCCCCCTGGGGGGTGATTTCTCACTTCCTGTCTCTCTCTGACTTTCTGGTGAGCACAGGTGCCCTATATCAAAACCCCTCAAACCCCCCCCCCCCCCCAAAAAAAAACTCCAAAAAAACCACTCACGCCGGATGTGTATGTGTGCAATCCCAGAGGAGAATGGAGAAGGGATTACGGCGTGGCCATCCCCCCTGAGGGGGTGAGTTCTCTCTTTCTGGTGAGCACAGGTGCCCTATACCAAAAACCCCTCAAAAAAACCCCAAAACAAACAAACAAACAAAAAAACCACTTACACCGGGTGCGTGTGTTTGCAATCCCAGAGGAGAACGGAGAAGGATTATGGTGCGGTCATCCCCTCTAGCAGGTAATCTCTCACTTTTTGTCTCTCTGGTGAGCACATGCTCCCTATAACGAAAATCTCTCTTTAAAAAAAATCCAGCATTTGAGATTTTTAAAAAGTTTATTTTAATTAATTATTATTTTAAAATTTGCTATAGGACATGTGTGCTTACCAGAGAGAGACAGTGAGAGAAAGTGAGAAAGTCTGGGACTTGAACTGCAGTTGGCCATGTGGGAGTTCAATGCCTCATCCACCACACCACCGGCATTTAAGTTCTTAAAGTACCTCAATGTTCCTCTCAGCTGTCCGTAGTTGATAATGACTTCTGCGCCTTCTTTATAACCTTGATTGAAGCCCTGCTGAAGAGCAACTGCTTTGCCAGCATCTATTCCATCTCTATAACCTTCCTAAGAATAAGTAATGAAGAATTGCAGCTGTAACTAACACCAAATGAACCATCCCAGGCTTTTCTAGACCGGCATAGAACCAATTTAGAAAACTGATGAAACAGGCCTTTGATATGTTACTGCACATAACATGGCATAACTACATAACCAAGTAGACCATGCTTCTCATAAAAGCTTATTATTAGTTTATTTTTCCTTATCCCACTTTTGAAGTCTAGATTTACTGGGCAAATTTAAAAATACTGACTCTTACAGTTTTTAAAAACCCTGTGTTAGAAACTTCTTTACAAAGAAGAAACAAAGACTGTATGTCTGGTCCCTTGGCAACAGTTTAAGTTAATGTGGGTGGATGAAGAGTTAGGGTAAAGTAGAGAGAAAGGAAACTGGCTTAGGAAAAGGGAGAAGTCTTGTTTCAGAAATTTTGCTTGGGGCCAGCTGGTGGTGTGGTGGTTACGCGCTCAACTCCCACATGGCCAAAAGGGATTCTAGTCCTGGACCTGGCAGCTTGCTTTCTCACTCCTCCTCATCCCCTTGTGTCTCTTCTGGTCAAATTAAAATAATAATAGTAACAAATAAAATTAAAATAATTCTTTTTAAAAAAAGAGAGAAATTTTGCTTACTACCTAAATTCAACTAAACTGCAAATTCTCTGTGGGTAGGGACGGTGCCCAGCATCTCCCAGGGTGTCACAGCTCTCAAAAGATGCTCAGTATTTATTGGTCTAGCCCAGACTTTCCGTAGTTGAGTATATGACTCTTGACTAACATTTTTCCAAAACATTAAACTAAGGTGGATTCCCAACTGCAGCTTCGGGGACAATTTCCCTGTTGTCAAGTGTATTCAGGGAATGCAGACCTCACCCAGAACTCAGCTCGGTCTCACAGAAGTGAGGCAAACTACAGAATAACTCACACCTAGCAGATACTCCCTAAACTGTCCGTATTAGCTGCCTCCCACTCCCCTTTCACAACATTCTCAAGTTCACCTTTTCCCTGTGTCTCGACCAACAGCACTCCCAGCTTCGGGGTCCCCACCCGCTCACGCCACTCAAGGACGGAGACACACATCCTCGGACAGCCATGACCACTTACTGCAGCACGGTGGGTGCACGATGCCCCTGCCCCTGCGCTCGGCTGCACACTGCACCTGCCAAGTCCGGGCAGCTGATCTGCGGACATCCCGCAGACGGGGACATCCCGCAGACGCGGACATCCCGCAGACGCGGGCCCGACTGGCGGCCAAGGGGACGGAGGGCAGCGCCGGGCCGTGGGGGTCACCCTCGACCCCGCTTTTCCACGACTCCGGCCCCTGTCCCGCACTCGGGCCCCCGGGGCCCCCGAGCCCGCCATACTTTGACTCGTCTTTGCATGTGACTCCGCCATTCCCGCTGCACCACGAGAGACTCGTCCGCTTCCTCGTCAAACACGTCCGCCTCGTCGCCAGGGCCCCGGACCGACTGCGTGGCTTGAACCCAGGACATCGCCGAGGCAACCACAGCGCCGCACGCCGCCGGAAGCGCCTGCGCCTCCTTCCGGTTTGTGGGGCGGGACGAAAATGGCCGGCGGCCTGCGCGGTGGCGCGTGCGCAGAGGCGGCGTGGACGAGGCCGACGTGGCACGGCGGGACCGCCCCTCCGGGGTTTCCAGGCTCCCGGCGCCCTCAGTTGGCGCAGGGTGAGGGCGTTAGCCGGCTGTGGGAGAGGCGGGTCCTCGGTGCACGACCAGGCTCTCCGCGGGCGGCAGTTGGCGCCCTCAGCGACGCGCTCTCGGCTCCCGCCCGCGTCTGCAGGGCTGCGGGCTTGGAGACGCCGGGCTCGGTCAGACCTTCGGGCGGTGGAGGTGGCGGGCCTGCCCTGCCCGGCCTGTCTCCCGCAGACGTCTCCTCAATGCGTTGGAAAGATGTGAGGGTTCGGCTCTCACTGTTAGGAGCGGGGAGCAAGGGACAGTGGACTCGGAAAGTTCAGTACCGTGGCCAGGGTCTGGCAGACGGCGTAATGGTTTGTGTCGCTGGATTCCCCCGTGGTCAGCCCTGGTTCGAGCCCCGGACCTGAAACTCACGCGGGGCGCCTGCCCTCTGTGCTTAAGATCCCAGGAGGAGAATGGAGGAGAAGGGATTGTGGCTTGGCCATATCCTTTGGGGGATGATTTCTCCATTTACCTCTCACTGTCTCTCTCTCCAGCGAGCACATGTGCCCTGTGGCAAAAAGACACATAATTTATTCAGCGTCGTGATCAGACTATTACATTAGTCAATCAACAGCATGGGTGCAAAAACCTGAAAAACTACATTAAAAGTCTCCGTTGGAATGGTTTACGTTTTTCCTCAGAACAGAAATGAAAATAACCTGTTATACAATTAGTCACAAATTCAGCCTTGTGTTTTTCGTCCATACACGTGAGTATTGGTTAAAACACATCTTTGTAGTGGCTAGGCCCTGCCTCCACTGTGCATGGGGGAGCTCACAAATCTGTTGTAACCTGTAGCTTCCCTGTCACTCCTCTGGCTCTCTCCTGCTAAACTTTGTTTGCTGGCACTTAATTAAACCTGCTGCCACTGCCATAGCTACCGCTGCTGCTGGAACCACCAAAGCCACCTTGATTTCGTGGTCTGGGAAAGTATTGGCCTCCACCGCCATAAGGGCCAGAGCTTCTGCCTTCAAAGTTTCCGCCCTTCATGGGTCCAAAATTTGAACACTGTTGTAATTGCCAAAATCATTGCTGCATCCACCACCTCCAAAATTGCTTCCAGCACCCCTGCCAAAGCCGCCTCAGCCCCGTCCCTTGTTGCAGCTGTCATGGCTGCCACTCCTGCCATAGCCACTGCCCTGGTTTCCATAACCCTGTCCACCAGAGTAACCAGGGCCGCCTTCTCCATAACCACCATCGCTACTAAATCCATTATAGCCATCCTCACTTTAACCAAATCCATCACCATCATTAAAATACCAAAATTATACAAAATAGGAATGAGTAAAGGGATAACTGATGGAGAAGAAAATATTAAAAGTTACTAACTAAAATTTAAGTAACAGGGCCAGGAGGTGGTGTAGAAGTTAAGGTGTTGGGTTACATATGGCCAGTTGGCAATTTCAGTTCCAGACCCAGCAGTTGAAAATCACTCCAGGGGGAACCAGCAGTTAGTGTAATGGCTATGTCGCTGGACTCTCATGTAGTCGACCGTGGTTCGAGTCCCGGACCCGATGGCTTAAAACTCATGCTGGGCGCGTGTGCGTGTGTGCCCAAGATCCCGAGAGGAGAATGGAGGAGAAGGGATTGCGGCGTGACCATCCCCCCTGGGGGGTGATTTCTCGTTTTCTGTCTCTATGTCTCTCTCTCTCTGTCTGGTGCGCACACGCGCCCTATAGCGAAAATCTCTCCCCCCCCCAAAAAAAAAAAATCACTCCAGGAACATATGTATGCTTGCCCAAAATCCAAGAGGAGACTGGAGAAGGGATTGCATCATGGCCATCCCCCACCCCATACCCCCAGAGAGGGTGATTTCTCTCTCATTTTCTCTTTCTCTTTTCCTCTATCTCTCTTTCTGGCAAGTGCACATAGCAAAAACTAAAAACAAATTCAAGAGCAACATACTTAAAAACCTAGTAGGTATGAATGACTTCCTAACAAAATTGACCCAAGAAGTGGAAAACAGAGGACACTAATTACAATAAAGAAAATTTAGAGATAAAATAACTGCTATAAAAATTGCATGGAGACATGACAGTTACACAGTGAAGTCCTTTAGGTCCTTTTCATTTTTTTTTTTGGAGAGGTTTTTGCTATAGAGCACATGCACCCGCCAGAAAGACAGAGAGAGGAAGAGAGACAGAAGGCCAGAAATCACCCCCTGGGGGAATGGCCACGCCTCAATCCCTTCTCTTCCATTCTCCTCTTAGGATCTTGGGCACACAGGCACATGCACCTGGCATGAGTTTAAGCCACCAGGGCCAGGACTTGAACCGTGGTTGACTACATGGGACTCCAGTGACACAGCCATTATGCCAACTGCTGGTCCTTAGTCCTTTTCGATCTTTAAAGAATGAAGGAAGGACCAGCAGGTGGCATGGTGGTTAAGGTGCTGGATTCCCATATGGTCGACTACGGTCTGAGTCCCAGACCTGGCAAATGATGGTAATGGTAAATAAAATGAAAATAATTTAAAAAAAAAAAAACTTTTTTTTTTTTTTTTAATTACTGTTTTGGGGCAGAGAAAAAGATAGAAACTCCCTAAATAATTCTGTGAAGCCAGCCTTACCTGATAAAGATAGTATAAAAAACAAAAGCAAGGGACCAACAGATGGCATAGTGGTTACGTTGCTGGACTCTCACATGGCTGACTGTGGTTTGAGTCCTGAATTCGGTTACTTGGAAGTCATACCAGGTGCATGTATGTGCATGCCCAAGATCCCAGGAGGAGAATGGAGAAGGGATTGTGCATGGCCATTCCCCCTTGGGGTTGATTTCTCACTTTCCCTCTCACTATCTCTGTCACTCTCTTTGTGCACATGCCCTAAGGCAAAAACCTCTATATAAAAATATCCTCTGATGTTCAAGGTAGCTTATGAATATATATTCAAGAGAGTACCCAGTACCTTATCAAAGGAATGATTCAAGAAGTTTAATTTCAGAAAAGCAAGCTATTGTAACATTAGGACATTTATAAGCATATTAAACTTACATTAATAGATGCTGAAAAATCATTTGAAAAAAATTAACAAAATGAAATAGAACTTATAGATTGAAAAAGATGTTAGAAAAAATTTAGCAGCAAGTAGGATTTTTTTTTTTTTTTCCGAGAGGTTTTTGCTATAGGGCGTGTGTGCTCACCAGAAAGACAGAGAAAGAAATCACCCCCCAGGGGAAATGGCCACACCTCAATCCCTTCTCCTTCATTCTCTTCTTGCAATCTTGGGCGCACACGCACACATGCCCGGCATGAGTTTAAGCCACTGGGTCCAGGACTTGAACCGTGGTCGACTACGTGGGAGTCCAGCGACATAGCCATTACGCCAACTGCTGGTCCAGCAAGTAGGGTTTTACACACTTGGATGTTAATATGTTTTAAGTATAGAGAAGAGAATGTGTGATTATCATCATTATTAAATTCTTTTGGAGAACTAGTGGGCACAATAAGAGAGGAAAACAAATTCGTGTAAATACTGGATTGTAAGAGATGACTTTATTTGGGACCAGCAGATGGTGCAATGGTTACGTTGTTGGACTCCCACATAGTCAGCTATGGTTCGAGTTCTGGGCCCAGTGGCTTAAAACTCACGCTGGGCATGTATGGGTGTGTGCCCAAAATCCCGAGAGGAGAATAGAGGAGAAGGGATTGTAGCATGGCCATCCTCCCTGGGGGTAATTTCTCACTTTCTGTCTCTCTTCTCTGTCTCTCTGGTGAGCGCATGCATCCTATAACAAAAATCTCTCTCTCTCTCAAAAAAGAAATAACATTATTTATTTTTTTGATAACATGATTGTATGCCTAGAAAAACTGAACAACTTTGGTTGAAATGTTAAGGAATTTGCTAAGGTCTCTGGATACAAGAAAAATAAACAGACTAATTGCCTTTCTTTTCTTGCAATAACCATCCAGAAAGGTGCTAAAATATATCAGAAAACACTCTGTACTCCTGCTTCAGTTACTGTATACCTGCTCTGACCTCATTTAAAAGGCTGCCTTTTGGTTGGTTGCTAGTTTACAGCCAATCACAGCAGCTAGGCTTCAGACAATAACACACATTTAGACCTTTCTATTTACTTATTTATTTCCATTTGTTATTATTTTTAAATTTTGACCAGACAGAGACAGACAGAAAGGAAAAGTGAGAAAGCCACCAGGTCCAGGACTTGAACCGTGGTCAGCTATGTGGGAATCCAGTGCCTTTAACCACTATGCCACCTGTCAACCTCAGGCATTTTGACTTTTAAACTGTTTTAACGTAGGCAAACTTTAAGATATAACCAATCTAATTGTTTATCTACCTCATTCCTTCATGTTCCTTTTTATACATCACTTTCTCTTTCCTGCACTCATCGCTTTCCTCTTCCAGAACTTAAAGACTGCATGACCACAAGGCCATCCTGAGTCACTCGGAAGTTGTTCTGGGAAACTTCCTGATTCAAATCATGCTTATTTTTGCTCAGTTAAACTCCATTGAGTTAAATCGTCTGAAGGTTTTTCTTTTAACGTGTGTGTGTGTGTGTGTGTGTGTGTGTGTATAAAAGAGGATTTTGCCTTAGGGCTCATGCACTCTCTGGGGATATATATAGAGAGATATATGTGGAGAGGGAAGGTGAGAAATCACCTCCCAGGGGAGATGGTCATGTCACAATCCCTTTCCTTCTCCTCCATTCTCCTCCTGTGATATCTTGGGCATGCACACACACATGCCCAACATGATTTTCAAGCCACCAGGTCTGGGACTCGAGCTATGGTCGGTCATGTGGGACGCTAGCAATGTAACCTCCATGCCATCTGCTGCCCCTACAACATAATATTTTTAAGATTAATGCATGTGGTTGCATGCACCAGTAGATTGTTCTACTTTATTGCTAACTACTATTTTCATTATGGCTATATTCTGATTTGTCCATTGACTCATTGTTGGACATTCGGATTGTGTCCAGTTTTGGGCTATTATTAATAGAGCTGCTGTGGACATTAATGCACACTTCATTTTGTGTATACTTTTTTTTTGAGAGAGATTTTATTATGGGGCGCATGTGCTCACTGGAGAGACAGAGAGAGAAAGTGAGAAATCACCCCCCCCCCCCCGGGGAGATGGCCACGCCACAATCCCTTCTCCTCTTATTCTCCTCTTGGGATTTTGAGTACACATGCACATGTGCCTGGCATGAGTTTCAAGCTACCAGGTCTGGGACTCAAACCATGGTCAGCCATGTGGGAGTCCAGTATCTCAACTGCCTCGCCACCCTCTGGCCCCATGTACATGTTTTCATTTCTCTTAGGTAAATACCTAGAAGTGGAATTGCTAAGTCACATAGGAAGTGTAAACTTAACATTGTAAGAAATTCCAAACAGTTTTCCAATGTGATTGTGCTATGGTACACTCCCACTGGCAATGGATGAGATTGTCATTTGCTCTACAGCCTCTATTTCACTTAGAAGTATCAATCTTTTTATCTTTTCCAGTATTTATTTATTGAGAGAGTGAGATAAACAGGTACCTCCAACAGGGTCCTCACACCACGATCCACTCCCAACCAGCCCAGATCACGGCTACCTGTGTATGTGCCCAGCATGCTCAGGCAGAGCCCTGAATGTGAACCCAGAACTTTTCTCTTGTGCGTCCACCCTGGCTCTTTTTTTTAAAGTATTAGCTGGTCTTTTTTTTTTTTCTTTTTATTGGAGAGGTGGTTTTTTTTTTTTTTTTTTTTTTGCTATAGTGCGCGTGCGCTCGCCAGACAGAGAGAGACAGAGAGACAGAAAGCGAGAAATCACCCCCCAGGGGGGATGGCCACACTGCAATCCCTTCTCCTCTGTTCTCTTGGGATCCTGGGCATGCACGCACACGTGCCCGGCATGAGTTTTAAGCCACCGGGTCCGAGACGTGAACCGCGGTCCACTACATGGGAGTCCAGCGACATAGTCATTACGCTAACTGCTGGTCCCTAGTATTAACTGTTCTGATGGGTGTGTAGTGGTATCTTTTTTTTTTTCCAGAATATTTATTTAATTCCATTTGTTATAATAATTTTTTTTTTTTTTTTTTTTAAATTTTGTCCAGAGAGAGAGAAAGGGAAAGTGAGAAAGCAAGCCTCCAGGTGCGGGACTCGAACCGTGGTTGGCCATGTGGGAATCCAGAGCTCTAAACCAGCATACCACCTGCCAGCCCCATGTTGTGTTATCTTATTATGATTTTAATTTGCATTTTTCAGCTGACTTATAATATCAAAAATGATTTTATATATTTATTTGCTGTGTGGATATCTTTTTAAATAAAATCTTTGTCTCTTACTGTGTTTTAATGGTTCTTTTTTTTTTTTGAGAGGTTTTTCGCTATAGGGCGCGTGCGCTTGCCAGCCAGCCAGACAGAGAGAGACATAGAGACAGAAAGCGAGAAATCACCCCCCAGGGGGGATGGTCACGCCGCAATCCCTTCTCCTCCATTCTCCTCTCGGGATCTTGGGCACGCACGCACACGCGCCCGGCATGAGTTGCAAGCCACCGGGTCCGAGACGCGAACCGCGGTCGACTACTTGGGAGTCCAGCGACATAGCCGTTACGCTAACTGCTGGTTCCCAATGATTCTTTATATAGTCTGTACATAAGTCTTCACCAGATACATGTATTGCAAATAATATTTCTTTGCATTAGTTAGGAGTTCATGAGGTTTATCAGTGGGTGGGGAACATAATACCAGTAAATGAGAAAAAAAAGAAGCACAATTAGGCAGGGAAAGTTTTCACAAAGTGATGCCAATCAGATTCCTGTGATGGGAAGGGAGGAGGAAGCTGATTGGGCAGAGTGCCTCAGGTTGCTAAGTAGATCTGACAGAGTCTTGGCCAACATAAAAAGGAAGTTCTGGAGTAAAGAGGAGCCCTGGGAACCAGCAGTTAGCGTAATGGCTATGTCGCTGGAGTCCCTCGTAGTCGACCGCAGTTCGCATCCCAGACCCGGTGGCTTAAAACTCACGCCGGGCGTGTGTGCTTGCATGCCCAGGATCCCGAGAGGAGAATGGAGGAGAAGGGATTGCGGCGTGACCATCCCCCCTGTGGGGTGATTTCTTGCTTTCTGTCTCTATGTGTCTCTCTCGGTCTGTCTGGCGAGCGCACGCACCCTATAGCGAAAATCTCTCCAAAAAAAAAAAAAAAAAAAAAAGAGGAGCCCTATGCTAGGCACACAGGGGCCAGGCCTTGATATCCTTGCCCTGCTTATTTATTGCTAAGCAGATGCCCCTGAAGAACGAAGAACGTGGCCTTGTCCAGGATCTGAGTCAGATCCTGCAGGTGCTAGCAGGGAGGCTGGTGGCTAACTGTGCCTTCCTTAAGAACCGGATGACCGTTCAAGGTCCTTTCAAGTAGGATTCCATTGTTTCTAATGTAGCATCCCTCCTCCTTTTTAAAAAGCATGAACTGTAAATAACAATGACATCTCCTGCATAAATTTTGGTGTCACAGTGTGGACTTACTCTGAAGTATTTAATAAACTTATCTTGCAGTTCAATATTTCTTGTATAAATACTATATGATGAGGTCAACCTTTAGGATTCACTGTATTTTCTTCCTGTTCTGCTGCTTATCGTTCACCCTTGCCTTTTCTTTCAAAGCCTTTAACAATTCTTTTTTATGTCTTTCTATTTCACATCTCAAGCTAAGTTTTATTCTTTATCTCAGTCTTCCACACTTTACTTGTGCGTTTTGTGAACTGCTCTTTCATGGTTGGTGTAATAAACTCCAAGAGGGCACAGACCTTTTCTAGACTCCTCTTGGAAGTTCCTACTGTTACTGGCTTTAATCATTCAGTCTTTGGCAATTGGTCAGCACATGTAATTTCCATATGCCAAGCGAAGTAGTTCTCCTGTTTTTTCTTGTCACTTCTAAACTTTCCTATGTTCTGTGAGTCTCAGTGGTAGTCAGTGACTAAGTCCTTGGGTGCTGTCTTAATTGCTTACATCAGATTTTCTCTAAGGCTATGTAATGTATGAAAAAAACAGTTATTAGTAGTGAAAATATAACAGATAGGAGAGCATTCAAAATGTAAAGAGAGGGTCTTAGAATAAGGATAATAGGTATATCTTGATGTCTTCTTTATTTTAGTTTTTTTTTTCTTTTTTTGCTAGAGGGCACATGTACTCACCAGAGAGAGATAGGGAGAGAGAAAGTGGGAAAGAAAGAGAGAGAAAATAAGAAAGCACCTCTTTTGGCATGCACATGCACATGCACATGGCTAGCACGTTTTTTAACCTTCCATGTCCAGGACTTGGACTGTGTGGTTGGCCATGTGGGATCCTGTTGCCCTAATGACTACACCACTGGTTGTCCATCTCCTTTATTTTAAAGTATTATGTCTGTAGAAGACTCCAGTTATAATACAGCTGTTAAAGCTAAGATATAAATTATTAGTCTAATTAGAATGTTCGTTGGATATTAAAAAGGATGAAATAGAAATGTCAAATGGGGAACTTGGCTGATCTTTGTAATGGTCTGTGGATGGACAGTTATATCTGATAGCACTTAAACATTTCCAGTCCAGGGATCAGCAGATGGTGTAATGGTTACATTCTGGACTCCCATGTAGTCAACCACGGTTCAAATCTTGGACCCGGTGGCTTAAAACTCACATCAGGCATGTGTGCATGCATACCTAAAATCCCGAGAAAATGAAGGAGAAGGGATTGTGAGTGGCCATCCCCCCTGGAGGGTGATTTATTGCTTTCTGTCTCTCTGTCTCCCTCTATCTCTCTGGCAAGGGCATGTACCCTATAGCAAACATTCTCTCTAAAAAAGCAAAAACAAAACATTTCCAGTTGTCTCACCTTTTAGAAAAACTCTTCTTCAACTCCAAGCTCTCCTCTAGCTATTGCTCTGTGCTTCTCTTTCCCTTTACAGCTAAACTTCTTGAAAGAGCCACTTTCACATCTCTCACTTTTCAACCCACTGCACTCTAACTTCCAACCTTTCTATTCCATGTACAGTGGGCCTGAGGGAGTGGAGGCAATTTCCATGATACTGAGTTGATGCCTCTCAGATCTCTTCCTCCCGTCCAGCTCTCCTCTTACCTCCAGATTCTTGTGTTTAACTGCCTGCAGGGTTAGTCTCTCTACTCAGACTTACCGAAGGGATCTTAATGTATCACATCTGATTTATCTTTTTTTTTTTTTTGAGAGGTTTGATTTATCTTGATTTTTCTTTCAATATTTGTCCTCCTCCTATGTTCTGTACCTTCTTTTTACTCAAACTGTGGTGCCAATACCTGTAACACTGGCATCACCATAGAACTTGTCAGAAATTCAGAGTTTCTGATCCCATTCTGGAACAATTGAATTGAAACTGCACCCTTCGGTGACCGGAATGCAGAGGCAAGTCTGAGAAACATTACTCCTCATTAGATGGCACCAACTACCTATTCATCCTGCAGCCAGAAACTTGACCCTGCTTTTCCTTGCTATGGCCACATTAGCTCATATACCAGGTCTGACATTTGTCCATTTTTCTTCCATTCTCACTGCTACTGGTTCAGACTACTATCCTATTGTACCTGGATATTATAGTAGCTTCTTCTTCTTCTTCTTCTTCTTTTTTTTTTTTTTTTTTTAGGTTTTGACTTAGGGTGTATATGCTCACCAGAGAGAGACAGTGAGAATCATCCCCCAGGACAATGGCCATGCCGCAATCCCTTCTTATTCATTCTCCTCCTGGGATTTTGGGCATACATGCACAATTGCCCAGAATGATTTTCTTTCTTTTTATTTTTTAAAAAGAATTATTTATTTAATTTTATTTATTCATTTATTTCTTTTTTAATTTGACCAGAAAGAGACAGAGAGAGAGAAAGTCAGAAAGCAAGCCATTTGGTCCTGGGCTTTGACTGTGGTTGGCCACGTGGGAATGTCCAGCGCCTTAACCACCACGCCACCTGCTGGTCCCCTGCCCAGAGTGATTTTCAAGCTGCTGGGTTTAGGACTTGAATCGCAGTTGATATGTGGGACCACCATGCCACCTGCTGGCCACTATAGTAGCTTCCTTAAGGTATCTCCCTATATCATGTCCTGTCTCCTCTTCAGCCATTTTCTTCTCCTTTTTTTTTTTTTTTTGTTTTAAAAAAATTACTATTGTATTTATTTATTTATTATTATTATTTTTAAATTTTCTATAGTGCATATACACTCATCAGAGAGAGAGAGAAAGGGAAAGTGAGAAAGCAAGCTACCAGGTCTAGAACTCGAACTGTGGTTAACCATGTGGCAGTCCAGCGCCTTAACCACCATGCCACCTGCTGACCCCAGCCCATTTTCCTTACTCAGCCAGAGCATTATTCCTCAAGCAAAATCTGATAGGGCCATCCCTTGCTTAATTCTTTATAATACTTCTTGATTGCTCTCAGGATAAAGTCCAAATGCCTTCAAGTGGCCAGCAATGTCATGCGTGCTCTCCTGCTCACCTCTCTGGCCACATTTCTTGCTTCTCTTCATTTGCACAAACTTATTTTCAAGCCTTTGTCATGTGTTTGCCTCTGCTTCCCAGAAATAGACCTTCTCCCTCTACCAAAGGCTTCTTATAGTTCAGGTCTTAGCTTACGTATCACTTACGTTGACATGGAATATCAATGTGACTCCAGCCAGTTTTGTTTATTAATAAGTGTTTCATCTCTTACTCTGCCACACAGATAATGCAATAATTAAGTCACAAGCTAGACACTGTGATAGGTATTGGGACAGAGATAAAGTTCAGCTTTTTGCCTTCTTTCCACCTTGGTCTTCTCTTCCCATCTTGTAGATTTTCTCTCTCTTTGGGATGAGATTAGCAAAGGAAGCCTTAAGATCCAGCAGCTGGAGGGAACCAGCAATTAGCGTAATGGCTATGTCGCTGGACTCCCACGTAGTCGACCGCGGTTCGCGTCCTGGACCCGGTGGCTTAAAACTCACGCTGGGCGCGTGTGCGTGTGTGCCCAAGATCCCAAGAGGAGAATGGAGGAGAAGGGATTGCTGTGTGACCATCCCCCCTGGGGCGTGATTTCTCGCTTTCTGTCTCTATGTCTCTCTCTGTCTGTCTGGCAAGCGCATGCACCCTATAGCGAAAACCTCTCTCAAAAAAAAAAAAAAAAAGTAAAAATAAAACCACAAAAAACAAAACAAAAACAAAAACAAAAAGATCCAGCAGCTGGGCAACTGAGGCCGCATTGCTTTATACCTGAGTGACACCTGACCTGTGGAGGCCACGTAGTCTGTTGAGGTCTTGATCTCGTTGGGACTGCAGCAGTTTCCCTTGGGCTAGTTTCCTCAGTGCATTCCTAGGAATTAAAAATTAAAAAAGCAACCTGTCTTTGTTCAAGAAGTCTACCTACAGGATTCACACATCCCACCACCCTCGGTGCAAACAGAAAGACTGCCTTTGGATTATGATTTGGAGTCTCTTCCACATTGGAAAAATGGTAGATATTGCTAATAATGTTACCTGGTTCTTCTCTCCTCTCTGGTTACTCACATTACTATACTTTCTAATCTGGTAACCATAGATGACTAATTCTGACCAGGAACTACTAAGTGACAATGACGTTTGTGCTTGCATTAAAACCCCTGCCTGCGCCCCAGCTCTTTCCTCCCCGGTGCAGTAGCTGTAGTGGTCATGTACTGAACTTGTGCACTCATAGACGGAGCCAGACTGAACCTCTGAGCTACCACGCAAATGGAGCTGGCCTAGAGAGGTGTTAGACTGACAGCAGACTTTATATGTAGTAGAAATGAACTCTTCATTGTTAAGCCACTAAGCTTTAGGGGTAAGTATGCTACCTACTAAAGCCGTACAAATACTACATAAGCAGTCTCTGATCTATCTGGATGCTTTCTCATACATTCCCATGGTTTAAAAATTTTTTTCTTAAAGAGAACATGCTCTTTTTTAAAAAGAAGAATAATTTAATATACTTTGTTGTTGTTATTATTATTATTATTTTAAAAATTTGACCAGAGAGAGAGAGGGAAAGTGAGAAAGCAAACAGCCAGGTCTGAGACTTGAGCCACAGTTGGCCATTTGAGAGTCCAGTGCCTTAACTACCATGCCACCTGCTAGCTCCAGGATACATGCTGTTCTGAGAGAGAGAGAGAGAGAGAGAGAGAAATCACTTCCTGGAAGGATGACCACAACACAATCTCCTTTCTTACTTTCTCCTCTTGGGATTTTGGGCATGCATGCACATGTGCCCAGCATGATTTTTCATTGGTCTAGAACTTGAGCCACACCTGGGATTCAGCCCCTTAACCACCACGCCACCGGCTGGCCCCAGCACTTTGGTGTTTTAATTCTTTCTCTTCTCAACAATATCTCCATACTTGAAATGCCTCTTACCTTTGAGTTTCTTTTTTTTTTTTTTTTTTTTTTTTTTTGAGAGGTTTTCGCTATAGGGTGCGTGCGCTCGCCAGCCAGCCAGAGAGAGACATAGAGACAGAAAGCGAGAAATCACCCCCCAGGGGGGATGGTCACGCCGCAATCCCTTTTCCTCCATTCTCCTCTTGGGCACGCATGCACATGCGCCCGGCTTGAGTTTTAAGCCACTGGGTCCGGGACACGAACCGCGGTCGACTACGTGGGAGTCCAGCAACATAGCCATTATGCTAACTGCTGGTTCCCTTACCTTTGAGTTTTAGGCTTCCATATGTGAGTATAAATTAGACATCTGCACCAAGAAGTGCCATAGAAACCTCACTCTTGGTATGCCTAAAACTGAACTCTTTGTCTTCGTGCCCCAAACCTGGCCTTCCTCTTGTATTCCCAACATAGAGAAAGCTTGCACCATGCCCTTTGTGTATGCTCTGATGTGCAATATAGCACGAGTGGATGAACAGAAGATGGTATATCTATGCAGTGGAATATTATTCAGCCATAAAAGGAACAAAGTATTGATATATGCTACAACATGAATGGACCTCCAAAACATTATGCTAAGTGAAAGAAGTCAATCATGAAAGACCACATAATGTGTGATTCTGTTGTATGAAATATCCAGAACAGACAAATCCACAGAAACGAAAGGCCCTTGACCTTTGTTCTTTCACATCCTCAGGTCTCTATTCAAATGTCACCCATTAGAGAAAGCTTTACCTAACTCCTAGTTATTTTTACATTTTAATTAATTAATTTATTTTAAGAAAGAGATGATCTCTCAGTTTTAATCATCCTGCCTCCACCTCCCTGAGTCGCTGGGATTACAGATGCACGCCACTGCATCTGGCCTTTAGGTTAGACTGGGACTTGAACATAGGCCTCCTATGTAGTGCCATCCTGTGGAGCACAATGTTATAGCAGCGGGCGCCGCTACAGCTGGGTCCTCTATTATCTTTAAAATAGAAAATAGAAACCACTATCATTCCCCTTCTTTTTCCAGGTCTGCCTTACTTTTCTTCTTTGTACTATTGTGATATTATAACCTATTTGCTTATTTTTGGCTATCTTTGCCACTAGAATATAAAATCTATGAGTGTAGGGATGCTATATGTTTTATTTATAATCATATTACTAGTGTCTAGAACAACATAGGCACTTGTTAAATATTTGTTTAATGAATAAATGGATGAAAGGATTAGATGACTCTTAGTTTCCACTCTAGTTAACTCTTCAAAATTATCCTGAGCATGCTTGTGACTGTGAAGTCTTTTTTGCTGATAGCAATTATATTAGGACACATAGTCTATGTGTATGAAATGGAGTAGACTCAATAGATATGAACATTAGCACACATCAGTTGACAGCTGACTTACTTATTAAGAGAATGTTTAATCTGGGCTTGACAAGCTGGGGCAAGATGATCTAGCCCAACATTGTCCAGGTTGGGAGTTTGCATATAGCATTTGAATGAGCTTGGCTTTAGCAAGATCTACATTTTCAGATCTTATTTCTATCACCTCTTAGTACTGTGTTCTTGGACAAGTGATCTAGCCTCTTGGAATGTTCTCCTTTCCAATGTGAAAGCCATTATTCATTTTTTGTGGAGTTAATATCAGGATTTAGTGAAATCACAAAATGTCATAGCAAATGCCTACTTAGTGTCTGTCACTTTGCTCAAGCAGTACTAGTTTCTTTCCACTACCTCCTGACACATATGGTTAAATTAATTCTCCTATTCTGGGATAGTCATTTTTTTCAAAAGAGCATCTTTTATCTGAAAGATTAGTGCAGACAATTCTATTTTATTAAAGAGCTAGTGATTTGATAATTTACTTTGGAACAAACCATGGCTTCCATTCTAAAACTCATCTGGCATGTGCGTAAAGAACCGGTATTATTTTTCTATTAGCAGGACAGCTGATGGGATATAAATACATTACAAATGTGCACAGCACGGGCTACCCTCACACAATGTCTGTACCTGAAGACATAGCATAGAGTGCCCTGCAGTAGATGTGGCTCAACATAAAATCTGTCACTCCCTGAGCACTTGAAATATTTCCCCATTTCTTATACCCCTGTGGTGCACGTGCTTATCTGATAATGTCGGTCTGCCTCCTTATTTCAGTTGCTGAAGTGACACAGCCCTGTTTTATAATTTGTCAAATGATTGAAGGTACCGGGCCTGTTGCCATTGCTCCAGTAATGTCATTGATTCCTAGTTCTTAAAGAAGGGAGGACTGTGAGTATTTAGCTTGAGGGTGATGTGTTCTGTGGAAATGTATATTCTTGGCAAGTTGTTTGTGATTTTTTTTCCTTCCATACAGCCAGAGAAGCAAAGGGACATATTTCAAATTCCCATTGGCAAAGGAGGGCTCCCAGTTCTTTTATAAGGATTTGTAACATTCCATCCCTTTGAATCTTGTCAGCAATCTCTGGATATCCTCCAGGCTTTCTTTCATAAAGCTTTCAACGCACAGAGCTGAGTGGGCTGGGCAGGGCAAGTATATGTGAGTGTGTGCTTGCATGTGTGCGCATGTGTGTTTGTGTGCTTATCTGAAGCTGCCTTGATTGAAATGCCAATATTCTGTCACTCTCTGGCCTGAATTTACTGTCGCCATAAAATGGAAGCGTCTCCCTGCATGGTGAAGTGCAGTGCAGCAGTTGAGTCCTGCCATTTATTTCGTTGAGTCAGCTTAATGGAGATCAGTACTCAGTGCTTCCTTTGGTTCCTTTCTTGTTTCTCTTCCCTAAAGCTTTTTATCAGCCGTTGAGTTTAGGAGAAGTCATTTTCCAGGAGTTGGGACAGCTCTCTATGTGGAGACAGACAGGGATCATGTCCAGTCTTCAGGGATGATAGGTGTGTGCAGAATTTGCCAAGAGTTTTATTGTTTGAAAGTATTTATATTTTTTTTTTATTTTCAACTTCTCTAAGAAAGAATGAATCACAAAATAGTGGCAAGGTAAAGTTTTTACTTCTTCCCAAAGCATCAGACAGTGGATAATGGAGGTTGTCAAGTTATGAAAGTTGGTTTGCAGATTCAGAAAAACACTTTGTAATAGCTCTCAGAATTCTGCAGGGCCCAAAGTGCCTGAGATTCAGGAGGAGCAAAGGGCAGAAAAGTAGTATTAAGCAACAGTCATTTTACCAAGAAGAAAGATCCCAGCTATTGGTTTTGTTCTTTGCAAGTTGAATCACATTCAAGCACTGCGATGGTCTATAAACTAGGATTCTGGACAAAAAAATAAATTGGGTGGTGAGCAGGGCCAAAATGATTTGATTTCCCCCTTGACCTCATGTATAGAAAGAAACAAAACTAAGCTATTCTATTTAGCAGATTCTGCACAGGTTCGCTTTGGGATTAGTTTTGCTTTTGAGGCTGGTAGATTACATATAGCACTATAACTAGATTGATCAACTCATTCATGTATTCATTCTGTGAATACCAAGTTCCAAATACCAGGCCAGGCTGTGAAATACAAAGCTAATTCAGGACCAGCAGATGGCGTAAAGTTTACGTTGCTGGATTCCCATGTAGTTGACATTGGTTCAAGTCCCAGACACTGCGGCTTAAAACTCATGCTGGGTTGGGGCCAGCAGGTGGTGTGGTGGTTTAGAACACTAGACTCCCATGTGGCCAACCGTGGTTTGAGTCCCAGGCCCGGTGATTTGCTTTCTCACTTTCCCCCTCTCTCTCTCTCTCTGCCCTTCTCTGGTAAAATAAAAATAAATAAATAAGTAAAATAAAGTTCAATAAAATAATTCTTTAATATAAAACAGTTTGTGGAATAGATTAAAAAGAAAAAAAAAACTCATGCTGGGTTGGGCTGGCAGGTGGCATGGTGATTGGGGGTGCTGGATCCCACATGGCCTACCGTGGTTTGAGTCCCAGACCTGGTGGCTTGCTTTCTCATTTTCCTTCTTTCTCTCTCTGTCATTCTGTCCCTCTCTGATCAAATTAAAATAAATAAATAAATAAAAATAGACAGCTAAATAAAATAATTCTTAAAATAAAAACAAAAAACTCATGCTGGGCATGTGTACATGTATGCCCAAAATCCAGAGAGGAGAATGGAAGAGAAAGGACGGTGGCATGGTTGTCAGCCCCCTGGGGGTGATTTCTTGCTTTTTGTCTCTCTTTCACATGCCATATAGCAAAAATCTCTCTCTTAAAAAATAAAAAATAAAAAAGACAGGGACCAGCTGTTGGCATAATGGCTATGTTGCTGGAGTCCCATGTAGTCAACTGCAGTTTAAGTCCTGGACCTGGTAGCTTAAACTCATGCTGGGTGCGTATGCATGCATGCCCACGATCCCAAGAGGAGAATGGAGGAGAAGGGATTGTGGCGTGACCATTCCCCCTGGGCGGTGATTTCTCGCTTTCTATCTCTCTGTCTCTCTCTGCCTTTCTGGCAAGTGCATGCACCCTATAGCAAAAGCCTCTCAAAAAAACAAAAGCAAAAAAAAAAAAAAAAGATAATTCAAACATGAATCACAACGTATTTCTCTAACTTAACTTCAAATTGCTTGCCAGTCAAGAGTTTATAGTCTAGTAGGAAAAATACATTGTGAACTTCGGAAAACCATAACATACATAGACTATAACATGCCATTAAAGCATTCAAATAGAGGTAGAGATGAATTGTTCCAAGTTGAGCAAGATGATATTTAGTGGAGGGATGAAGGAAGACTTTGAGAAAGCATTTGAACCTAACTTGAAATTTGTAGGAAAAGAAGGTAAACATATTCCAGATGAACAAAGACACAGACATGGAAAAGCACAGGACACAGAACATGTGTATTTCTTCTTGTGGTGGATGGGGGAGATGAGAGAAGGAGAAAGAGACAGTTCTGTGGCTTAGAGCCTGTTTTGGAATGAGGACTCATGGGGTTCATACACTGTCTCTGGGAATCCAAAAGATACAATTAGGGGTAGGTGGCACCTGTGGGACAAGGGGAAGGAGTAGAAAGTCTGGAGCTATATGGTATTGTCTCATACCACTTTTCACAACAAACGTGTGCCGTTTTCTGACACCAAGCATCCTTTTTCCACACCAATTCTCTGACACAACTGGGTGTCCAATAACTCAGTTCAACCCTGACACTATCTACCTGGAGTTCGCGTCAGATCTCACAAGTTAAAGGGCTTAGTCTTAAAAGGCTGCCCCTCCTTCAGCTGCCAGCCACTAGTGGGGTGCCCAGTCAATTCACTTCTGCCCAGCCGATTGTAGATTTGGGGATATATCTGGCCACTACCCTATCTTGGCTTGGACCAAGGTAATTTAATAATAATTCAATCATTCTTTGGAATGACTCATAGAACTCAGGAAAGTGCTGTTCTTACTACGATAGTTAATTATAAAGGACACAACTCAGTAACAGCCAGACGGAAGAGATGCATCAAGGTATGGGGCTGAGAGATGCAGAGCTTTCAAGTCTTCCCAGTACATTCATATACTCACCAGCCTGGAAGCTTACCAAGACACATAGTTTAGTGGCTTTTAATGGAAGGTCTATTACATAGATGTGATTAATGAAGTGATTGGCCACTGTCGACTCAACTCAATCTCCAGCCTCTTTCCTCTCCTGAGCAGGGTCAGAGGAGAGGGCCTGGAAAGTTCTAGCCCTCCAATTATGTGGCTGATTTTTCTTTTTTCTTTTTTTTTTTTAAGAGCGAGTTTTGCTATATGGCATGTGTGCTCACTGGAGAGATAGAGAGAGACAGAGAGAAAGAACGTGAGAAATCACCCCCCTGGGAGGAAGGGGATGGCCACATTACAATCCTTTCTCCTTTCTCCTCTTGGGATTTTGGGTGCATATGTACCCAGTGTGAGTTTTAAGTCACCAGGTCTGGGATTCGAACCATAGTCGACTACATAGAGAGTCTAGCGATGTAACCATTACACCATTTGCTGGTCCCATGGCTGACTTTTCTGATGCCTAGACTCTACCATGAGTTTCATGGCACTGCATGAGCATAAAAAGACTGTAAATTCTGGGATCAGCAGAAGGCGTGGTTGTTATGTCGTTGGACTTCCACATGGCAAAACCCAGTTTGAGTCCTAGACCTGGTGGCTTGAAAATCATGCTGGGCACATGTGCGTGTGTGCCCAAGATCCCAGGAGGAGAATGGAGAAGGGATTGTGGTGTATTCATACCCCCTGGGAGGTGACTTCTCACTTTCCCTCTCACTTGTCTCTCTGTCTCTGTCTATCTCTCTGTCTCTCTCTCCCCAGCAAGAACATGTGCCCTAAGGCAAAAACCTCTAAAAAAAAAAAGACTGTAAATTCCAAAGATTGTAGGAACTACATGGCAGGAACTTGGGATAGAGATCAAATAATGATTTTTCATTACACCACAGAGGCAGAAATCATTTACTTTACAACCTTGCCAAGCAGGATGGTGGTGAGAGGACATTGTAATAAGGGAAGGGGCAGCATGGCATACCAAGGTAACAACAGACGACACAGCTTGGGTCCAAGCCGGATGTGATGGGGGATGTTCTGGAGCAAGGCGAGGGCTTGGGCCAAGATGGGGTGAGGCGGACCGGGTTGATGTCATCCCATCTAAGACTGCTTCACAGTATTGGCTTCGCTCTGAGGCTTCGGGGCTCTAACTTAGGACAAGTTAGAAGAGAACATGACTTCAGTCTACATTTCTATCTTGTTTTGTAACGGGTAATTTCGATTGTTGGAGTCATGCTCTTCTAGAGAAAGGAAAGTAGGCCCAAGCTAGTGTCAGCTCTGGGATAATCATCTAGAGTAAGTACTTCCTCTGCCTGGCTGAGGGAGATCCATCTCATAAACAGTCCAAGTGTAAATATATAGAGAAAGATTTGAAGAACATGCTGACAAGCTGGCTTGCATCATTCAAAATGTTCACACTTTTCTCTTTGCTGCTGGCAGAAGAGGAATCTTTGAAGGCAAGAACTTAGCTGAACGATCGAACAGTTGAATACGGAAGCCAGCTCAGGACTCACAAAACCGAAGATTAACCTTTTCCTTTCTTCTCTAAGACAAGTAACAGGTCCGTCAGGGCCTCCTTGAAGCCCCAAGGAATCAGCCTTGGAATCTCTTGCAAAGACTCCCAGTTTTAATCTGTTTTACAGTGACAATTGAATCCCACACTAGGTAATTCTATAGAATAAAGTTGATTTAGCTCATGATTTTGGAGGTGTGAGTTCAAGGGTCTTTATCTGGTGAGGGTCTTCTGTTAGTGGGAGCTCTCTGCAGAGTCCCAAGATGGAACAGGGCGTGTCCTTGTCCACTCATCTTACAGAGCTACAGGAGCCACAGGGGCCCGCTCTGGTGACAGCTGGGATCCAGAGCACAGCATCATCTGTAACTCTACACCTCTACTTTTGTGAATAAGAGCACTCAGGCCCCAGGGACACCCAGCTTCACTGCTCTTGCCCAATGTTTTTAAAGTACAAAGCACAGTAAGCGCATCTGCCTAACTAAGATTATGACTTAAGCTATTGCCACATCAACACGGACACGTCTCTGGAGGACCGGGAAATACCAGGTAAGAGAATTACAAATGAACTTGATGAATTCTTCCTCTCCACTTAAATGCAAACTGTCTTAGAATACAAATTATCATCTGCTAGGAGTACCAAAAGCCTGTGTCCCAACTTCTCTTCATGCTCCAATTTCTGGTTCCAGCACTACTCACGAATTAGTGTTGTATTTGCAACAGCTGAAGAGCTCTCTGCAACATAAACACATTTATATTACTTTAAACTTGTTTCTGTGTAGGTGTGGATATAGCATACATGAGGCATGGTAACAGTTCTTTACACGAGCAGTTAAGTGAACATCGATATTGAACACATATGAATGGTTTTATTTATTTAATTAAAAACATTCTTTGTTTTAAAGTTTTTTCTTTTTAATTAATTAACTTACATTTATTCCCTGAGCATTGTCACAGCATATAAAATATGATTTCCCATCCAGAATATGTTGCATAGTAGCTTAATCATATATGTTATGGTCAACAATTTTTCATTTCTAGTGATACATATATATATTTTTTTCCTCTGTTTTTCACCCTCTGCCATTTCCACCCTCCTCCCACACTATCTCAGGTGTCTACAGCTGTTTTCCATTCCTTCTCCCCCCATTTTATTGATTCACAAAATTTCTTAAATAATCTAACTACTTGCAATAGCAAGCTCTGCTGATACATACATATCTGTGAATACATGTCTGACTTTAGGCATGAGACTCTGAGTAGAATGAATGTACTATAAGGTAGCACCTAGCTGATGCTATATAGCTTGCTACAGTAATTTTAAAACATAAATTCATGGGGCCGGCAGGTGGTGTGGTGGTTAAGGGAGCTGGACTCCCACATGGCTGACTGTGGTTTGAGTCCTGGACCTGGTGGCTTGCTTTCTCACTTTCTCTCTCTCTCTCATCTGTCTCTCTCTGATCAAATGAAAAAATAAAGTTAAATAAAATAATTCTTTTAAAAAAACTTAAATTCACAAAAGTGGATGTTTAGAGTTACAGGTAATACTGTGCTGTGGACCCTGACTAATACAGGAACCTGTATGTTCGCTAGTAAATGCATTTGTGTGTGCATCTAATGTGTAAGCTTTAGGGCAGGATTCCCTGCTTTGTGAATGTCCATACATCAAAAGCCTTAAAATATCCCTTTGATTCAATGATTCCATTAAAAAAGAAACCTGCCCTAAATAAATAATGAGTGAATACTAGAAGATTTGGACAAAGATTTATATATACTGCAATGCTTATCACATTTTATTACTTAAAATGCCCAAAAAGAGGGGAATGGCTAGGCACATTGTGGAATATAATGCCAGAAGTAACTATTTCCGAAGTTTTTTCCTCTCCTTTTCTTTTTAAAAAATATTTACTAGAGGGTGTGTGTGCTTGCTGTGGAGAAACAGAGATATATAGAGAAAAACAGAGGAGAGAGAGGGAAAGTGAGAAAGCACCCCCGGAGGAGATGGCCACGTATAATCTCTTCTCCATTCTCTTCTTGGGATTTTGGGCATGTGTACAAATTTTCTTGGTGTGATTTTTCAAGCCACCAGGTCTGGGTGGCCATGTGGGAATCAAACTGCAGTCAGCCATGTGGGAATCCAGCACCTTAACCACCACATCACCTGCTGGCCACAATAGTTATATGATTTTCTCTTTTTTTAAGAATATAGAGAATTGTATAGTATTCTCAACTGGACTGGTCTGAGAAGTATTTCATGTTAGGTAAATTCTTCTTACAAGCCAAATGATGTATAGTGAGTGAATGTTTACAAGTAATAGTAAGAATAAAAAATATCTGAAAAATAAGAAAAGCCATTTGCTAATGATGATATGGCTAGTAATGTCTTTGTCTTGATTGATATGCTTGGTAATATTGCTGGACAAAGAAATGTTATACACTGTAAAGGTATATGTGATTAAATGTAATATAAAAAATAAATTTTAAAAAGTAAAGAAAAATGAATATATCGAATTGTCCATGGCATTATTTTACTCTGTTGTGATACAATATTCCATAACCTATTCCACTTGTTTACATGTGTTCATTAATCATTCTCTCCTGAAACATCCCACTTCCCCTTAATCCCACACTGCCCACCCACTGGTGCAGCTTCTGTTCTGTCATTATCTCTCCACCTGTGCCATCAAGTCCTTCAGTGTCTGTCATAGAGTGCAGACATTTGGTATATGAGAAGCAGGGGCAAACGGTATTTGTCTTGGCAGCCTGGCTTATTTCACTTAGTATTCTATCTTCTAGGTTCATACACTTTGTGTCAAATGACAGGCTGTTGGTCTTTATGGCTGAGTAGTATTCTATTGTGTATATGTGCCACATCTCCTGTAGCCGTTCATCAGTCTTCAGGCACTTAGCCCAATTTCATGTCTTAGCTATTCTGAATAATGTTGCAATACTACAGATTTTTGCATGTGATTTTGTATCCTGTAACTTTACTGAATTCATTTGTCAAATCTAAGAGTTTCTGGGTGGATTTTTAAGTTTTTTTTTTCTATGTATTATAATCATGCCATCTGCAAATAGGGATGATTTAACTAATTTTCCAATTTGGATGCCTATTTTTTTTTTCTTTCTCTTCTCTTGTCCGATTGTATTGGCTAGACTTTCTAATACTATCTTGAATAGGAGTGAAGAAACTGGACATCTCTGTCTTGTTTCAGTTTTAACTGGAAAAGCTTTCAACTTTCTCCTGTTCAGTACTGTTAGCTGTGGGTTTTTCATATATGGACTTCCATTGTGGTAAGACTTTCTTTGCCTATTTTGTTGAGAGTCTTAATCATGAAGGAATGTTGTATTTTATCAAATGCTTTTTCTATATCTTATAGATCTTTTCTGATAAGATCTCTTTTTTATTTTTATATATTTTTCTTTTCTTAGAATTATTTTATTTAACTTTATTTATTTATTTTTAATTTGATCAGAGAGGGACATAGTGAGAGTGAGAGATTGAAAGAGAGAGAGAGAGAAAGTGAGAAAGCAAGCCGCCAGGTCCAGGACTTGAACTGCGGTTGGCCATGTGGGAGTCCAGCATCCTTAACCACCATGCCACCTGCCGGCCCCAATAAGATCTCTCTTTTTTCTTTTTTTTGGAGAGGTTTTTTGCTATAGGGTGCGTGCGCTCGCCAGACAGACAGAGAGAGACATAGAGACAGAAAGCGAGAAATCACCCCCCGGGGGGGAAGGTCACGCCGCAATCCCTTCTCCTCCATTCTCCTCTTGGGATCTTGGGCACGCACGCACACGCGCCCGGCTTGAGTTTTAAGTCCGGGACGCGAACCGCGGTCGACTACGTGGGAGTCCAACGACATAGCCATTACGCTAACTGCTGGTTCCCAAGATCTCTTTTTGATAAGATTTTTTATTTTTATTTTTATTTTCTTTTGCTGTAGGATACATTCATTCACCAGAGAGAAAGAGAACAGAGAGAGACAAAGAAACAGAAAGTGAGAAATCATCCCCCAGGAGGGATGGCTATGCCACAGTTCCTTCTCCATTTTCCTTTCAGAATTTTGGGCATGCATACACAAATGCCCAGTGTGAATTTCAAGTTGCAGGGTCTGGGACTTGAACTGTGATTGACCATGTGGGAGTCCAGCATCTTAACCATTGCACTACCTGCTGGCCCCAAGATCATATAATTTTTACCTATACTTCTGTTAATGTGATGTATTATATTTTTGTGTTTGTGGATGTTGAACTATCCTTGCATCCCTGAGATAAATACTACTTGGTCATGGTGTGTACTCTTTTTATATGCTGTTAAATTTGACTTGCTAGTATTTCATTGTATATTTTTCCTTCTATATTCACCAGAGATATTGAGTTGTAGTTTTTTTTTTTGTTTGTTGTTATGTCTCCTGCTTTTGTTATCATGACAATGATGGATTTGTAAAATGATTTTAAAAGGGTTCCATCCCTTTGAATCTTTTGAATCAATTTGAGGAGATTTGATGTTAATTTTTCTACAATGTATTTGTAGAGTTCATCAGTGAAGTCATCTGGACTTGGCCCATTTATTTATTTATTTACTTATTTTCCTATTGTTGTTTAGAGACTTCTTATTACTGATTTAATCTTGTTACTTGTTAATTGATTTATTCAGGCTTTCTATTTCTTCATGGTTTAATCTGGGTATAAAATACATGTCTAGAAATTTGTCCACCTCTCCTAGAGTTTCCAGCTTGTTGGCATGTAGTATTCCCTAGTGATTTTTTGCATTTCTGTAAAATCTGTGGTGGTGTCTCCTTTTTCATTTTGAGTTTTATCTTTCTGGGTGTTCTATTTTTCATTAGTCTAGATTATGACTTGTTTATCTTCTCAAAATACCAGCTCTATTTTTTTTTGTACTGCTCTTTTGTCCTCTACTTCATTTATTTCTGTTCTTATCTTTATTATTTCTTTTCTTCTATTACTTTTGGATTTCACTTGCGCTTACTTTCCCAGTACCTTGAGACACATCATTAAGTTGCTTATTTGCCATATTCCTATTTTTTTTTTATGAGCAATAGATACCATATGCTTCCTTCTTAGTACTACTTTTGGTGTATCTCAAAATTTTTGAAGTGTTTTGTGTTCATTATCATTTGGTTCAAGAAATTTGAAATTTTATTTTTAGTTTTTTCAGTAGTTCCAAAATCATTCAGAAGCATGATGTTTAGTTTCCATGCATTTCTGTATTTTTGAAATTTTTTTTGTTGTTGATTTTAAGAGCAGATGTTAGATCTGATTTCCATTTTTTAAATTTGTAAATGCTTGTTTTGTGTCTTATGATGTAGTCACTCTTAGGGAAAGTCCCACATAGAGCTGAAAACAAACAAACAAACAAACTCAACTGTATACTTTTTTTTTTGTAGAGGTTTTTGCTATAGGGCATGTGTGCTCACCAGAAAGAGAGGGACAGAAAGTGAGAAATCACCCCCCCCCCCCCCGGGGGGGGATGGCCATGCCACAATCCCTTCTCCTCCATTCTCCTCTCGGGATCCTGAGCATGCACGCACATGCGCCTGGTGTGAATTTAAGCCACCAGGTACAGGACTCAAACTGCAGTTGACTACATGGGAGTCCAGCGACATAGCCATTACACTAACTGCTGGTCCCCTGTGTACTCTTTCTTTGTTGGGTGAAATGTCCTATAAATGTCTGGCAGGTCTCTTTGGTTCATGGTATTATTTAACTCCAGCGCCCTATTTTGTGTAGATGACCTATTTAATGGTGAAAGTGGGGTACAGAAACTCCATCAACTAATGTGTTAGAATCTATCTTTTCCTTTAGGTCTAGCAGTCTTCATTTTTTTTTTTTTTTTTTTTAATGTTGCATGGTTTACTTTTCACTGAAGCAGTCTTCATTTTTATGTATTTGAGTGTTCTAATATTGGATGTTTAAATATTTACAATTATTATATCTTCTTAATGAGTTGATATTTTTATACTTATATAATCTTTTTGTCTGTTTTTTTTTTTTTTTTTTTTTTTTACAAATTTTGGCTTAAAGTCTATATTGTTTAATATTAGGAGAGTAACCCCTGCTTTTTCTTTGGTTTCCATTTGCATAGAATGACTTTTTTCAAATCTTCCACTCTCAGTCTGTGTGTCTTTACTGATGAGGTGTGTCTCTTTTAAGCAGTATATGAGACTTTCTGGTTTGTTTGTTTGTTTTAAAGTCCTCTGTTTCTTTAATATAAAGCTTGGAAACCCAGCATGCAAATGTGATAAAACATAACAGTCAACATTATACATTTCTTTGTGAATGGTTTTTAAAAAATCCATTTAACCAGACTCTATCTTTTGATTAAGGAGTTTATTCCATTTAGAGTCAATGGCATAGATATATGTATAGATATACACCTGACATTTTTTTGTTGTTGTTATTGGTTCTTGGTTGTTTTGTGTTTCCTTATTTCTTTTTTTCTGTTACTGTTAATCTTTGCTATTTGTTAGTTTTCCATGATGATAGAGATTGAATAATTTCTCTTTCTTCTCTGAGTAATTGTTCTATTTCAGTTTTATATTTTCATGTGTTTTCATGATTTTATATATATGTATATATATATATTTCTTTTCTAGGTATAGTATTTTCTTAAGTATTTCTTGAATAACTGGTCTAGTATTGTTAACTTCCTTAAGGTTTTATTTGGGATTTTTTTTTTAAGAACTTTTTGTTTGGTTGTTTTTGAGAGATTTTTGCTATAGGGCTCATGAACTTGCTAGAGAGAGAGGGTGACAGAGAGAGAGAAAGTGAGAAGTCATCCCCTGGGGGGATGGCCATGCTGTAATCCCCTCTCCTCCATTCTCCTCTGGGGATTTTGGGCGTGCATGCACACGCACCTGGCATGAGTTTTAAGCTGAGGATAAGGGACTCGAACCATGGCTGGCTACATGGGAGTCCAGTGACGTAACCATTACACCATCTTCTGGTCTCTTTCTGGGCATTATTTTGTTTCTCTTTCTAATGTGAAGAATAATTTTTCTGGATATAGTATTCTTGATTGAAGGTATTTTTTGTTTAGAATTTTTAATATGTCATCTTAATCCTTCCTGGCCTATAAGGTTATTGCTGAGAGGTCTGAGATTAGCCTGATGGTTATCCTAAAACTAACTTGGCACTTACCTCTAGTCATTTTTAGGATTTTATCTTTATCACTGATTTTTGACATTTTAAATGTAATATACCTTAGAGAAGATGGTCTTATGTTTAATCTATTTTTCATCCTTTGAATTTCTTGGATCTGGATATCTGTATCTTTCTTTAGGTTTGGGGAGTTTCCAACCAGTATTTTATAATTAGATTTTTCTATGCCTTTTCCTGTTTATTCACTTGCTAGGATACCCATCATGTGGCTACTTGGCCACCTAATGGTGTCTCAAATTTCCTGTATGTTAACTTTGTTTTTAATACTTATTTTTTTCTTTATTAATGGTTTGGTCTATTTTTTTTTTTTTTTTTTTGGAGAGGTTTTTTCGCTATAGGGCGTGTGCGCTCGCCAGACAGACAGAGAGAGACATAGAGACAGAAAGTGAGAAATCACCCCCCAGGGGGAATGGTCACGCCGCAATCCCTTCTCCTCCATTCTCCTCTCGGGATCTTGGGCACGCACGCACACGTGCCCGGTGTGAGTTTTAAGCCACCGGGTCTGGGACATGAACCGCGGTCGACTACGTGGGAGTCCAGCGACATAGCCATTACGCTAACTGCTGGTTCCCGGTTTGGTCTATTTTAAAGGTTGTGTATTCGAGTTCTGAGATTCATTTGCATGGTCTAATCTGTTGATGCTCTCTGAAGAACTTTTTATTTCCTATATTGAATTCTTCATATTAAGGATTTCTGTTTGATTCTTTTAAAAGGTATCTATATCTCTTCTTCATTGAAGTAATGGATTGGTTTTCTTATCTCCTGTAATTTTTGTCTGTATTTTCTTACATGTCACTGAGTTTTGCTATGATTAGAATTCTGAACTCCACTCCTGCTGTTTCTGTGATTCTCTGAAATGTATCCATTGTTAGTGGGGAGTTTATGTGTTCCTTTGGAGGACTTATTTCCTTGATTGTTTTTTCCTATTTCAGTACTTGCATTGATATTTAGGCATCTGGTGGAGGACTCACTTCTTTCTATAAAGGGTGTATATTCCTTCATGCCAGTGACAACTGCTACTCCGTAAGATGGCTGTCTGAGTTCTCAAATCCTATGTGGGGCATGGGAATTCTCCTCCAGGTGGTGTGCCTGGGTGGAGATATCACCTGAAAGTAATATCCCGTCGTTAATGGGCTGCCCACACGAGGGATGTGGATACTAGATAAGAAGTTTTCTCAGACGGTGGCTAGTGGTTTTATTTGCCATTCGTGTGCACTCCCTAGAGATGGAAGAAGCTGTCTTCCCCAGTACTTGAGTTTCAGTACAGCTGTGGCACCTCCCTGCAGGTGGTTTATTGTAGGAGGGATGGTCAGGAGCTATCATTGGTGTGGGTGAGGGATTTGAACAGGCCTCTGCAGCACTAGCAGGTGTGCGGGGGCATTAGGCAAGTCTCCATAGTACAGGCAGGTGGGCAGGGACCCTAGTGGGCCTCTGTTGCACTGGCAAAGGGGCAGGAACAATAGGTGGGCTTCTGTGGCATAGGCATTTGGCAGGCGGCTCTGGACAGGCCTTTATGGTTTTAGTGACTGCTAGCAGATACGCGGGGGTGCCCTGGGTGGGCCTTTACAGTGATAGCGGTTACCTGCGTGTACACAGGCAGGCTCTAGGCAGGCTTCTATGGTCTAGCAGCTACCAGTGGGTGCATGGGGACTCTGAGCAGTCCTCTGCACTGAGCCCTTCTCTTTCTCTTTCCTCCTCTCACACTCATGGTTCAGGGAGATCCCATGAAGCTGTGCTAGAGATGGCAACAGAAGAGGCAGGGAGCTGTTTCCGGAGTTTTGTGTCTGGGTAAAGGAGAGTGTGAGTGCAGGTCTGCTGGTCAGTCAGGGGGCAATGTCTGGTTTCCTGTCTCTTTGATGGGGGCTCAGGAAGTGCACTCACATGCCATGTTCTGTTTCTTGGAGCAGTTTTCCGTTGTGTTGGTCTGTCTGTGTTCCACAGTGTATAATGCTGTAATGCTGCATGGGCTGGGGCACCAGGGTCATGGTCCTACTGCTTGGTCTACCTGGGGTGGTCACTGTAGCCATCCATGGTACAGTGATCTGGTAGGGTAGTCGGGGTTTCTCAGAGATGAGAAGAGTTGAGGGCTGTCAGTCCTTGGTGTATGTTTTATTTCAGCAGTTAATCTGTTCTCAAAACAGCACTGCTCTCTGAAGCTGCTTGGGTTTTGGCGTTGTGGTTAACCAGGGTGGTATTCTTGCCTCAATTTATACAGCCCTTCGGATGTCAGGCACTTCTCCTCACTAGGTTCAGGGTCCTGCAGAGTGCTTGACTCCCGAGCAGCCCCGAGTGCCATCCAGCCTGGTATCAGGCACTGCCAGGACCCTCTCACCCTTTCTCAGCAGACAAGAGTTTTCACTGTCAGCCTGCTGATCTCAGCCAGCTGGATGCTTTGTTTCTTTCTTTTCTTTTTTTTTTGGGGGGGGAGAGGTTTTTGCTATAGGGTGCTTGCGCTCGCCAGACAGACAGAGAGAGACATAGAAACAGAAAGCGAGAAATCATCCCCCAGGGGGGATGGTCACGCCGCAATCCCCTCTCCTCCACTCTCCTCTCGGGATCTTGGGCATGCACACGCGCCCGGCGTGAGTTTTAAGCCACCGGGTCCGGGACGCGAACCACGGTCGACTATGTGGGAGTCCAGCAACACAGCCATTACGCTAACTGCTGGTTCCCAGATGCTTTGTTTCTTTTGATGCTGTTTCTCTGGAGTTTCCATGTTTCAGAAATCTTCAGATCTTTCTTTGGTGATTCCAAATGTTCTTCCTTAGAAATTCTGGTTGAAACGTATTTGTATAATTATTATCTCACACTTTAATTGCAAAGGAGATGAGTTCTGGGTACTTCCTATTGGTTATCTTGACTCAATCTCAGTTAATAATTTTTTTTTACTTATTATTATTATTATTTTGCTATGGGGCATGTGTGCTTACCATAGAGAGAGAAGGAAAGAAAAATCACCCCCACCCCAGGGAGAATTACCATGCTACAGTCTCTTCTCCTCCAGTCTCCTTTTGGGATTTTGGGCACACATGCACACGTTTGTTATAATTTTCAAGCCACCAGGTTCAGAACTTGAACCATGCAGTTGGCTATGTGGGATCTAGTACCTTAACCTCCATGCCACCTGCTGGACCTCAATTAATCATTTTTCATTAATGTAACAATTGCTACAATGTTGTTCTTTTGTTTTTGTTTTTGTTTTTGTTTTTGCTATAGGGTGCTTGTACTCGCTAGGAGACAGAAAGAAACAGAAATCACCCCTCGGTGGAGATGGTCACACCACAATCCCTTCTTCATTCCCAACCCCCCCTATTAAATTAGTTTATTTTCCTTTTAACAATACTTTTAAGGGATTTCCTGTAATACAGCCTTCATCTCTAACAGTTCCATCTGGTTCTTTTTTTTTTTTTTTGAGAGGTTTTGCTATAGGGCACATGCGCTCGCCAGACAGACAGAGACATAGAGACAGAAAGTGAGAAATCATCCATCCCCCCCAGGGGGGATGGTCACGCCGCAATCCCTTCTCCATTCTCCTCTCGGGATCTTGGGCATGCACGCACACGCACACGCACCCGGCGTGAGTTTTAAGCCACCGGGTACAGGACGTGAACCGCGGTCGACTGCATGGGAGTCCAGCGACATAGCCATTACGCTAACTACTGGTTCCCCCATCTGGTTCTTTTTTATGGTGGGTATTTCTTCTTTCAGTTCATGGAAGAACTTCCTCACCTCCTGGAACTCGTCTTCTTTCTTCTGCATTTTCTAGAATTCGTTGTCTCTCTTCTCTTCCATCTCTGTTAGCTTTTTCACTATGAATATCCTAAATCCTTTATCTGACACTTCCACAAGTTCCATTGTACTGTCTGTGGATGATGAGTTATTCTTTTCCCTTGGGGGAGAGATATTTTCTTGGTTTCTCATATTTCTTGTGCCACTCAGAGCTCAAACGTAGGTGGCTTATGATTGGCCTGTCCTGACTAGATTTTGGGCTCAGGAGGGTGAAGTCTGAGCCGAAAATCTTTAGTTGTCCTAGTCCCTGAATGGTGCCACTCAGAGCTCAAATGTTCATGGCTAGTGATTGGCCTGTTCTGGCTAGATCTTGGGGTCAGGAGGGTGAAGTCTGAGCAGAAAATCTTCAGATGTCCTAGTCCCTGAATGGTACCACTGAGAGCTCAAATGTACATGGCTAGTGACTGGCCTGTCCTGGCTAGATCTTGGGTTTGGGAGGGTGAAGTTCTCTAATTTTGTTTTTAGGAGTAGTTTTGACAGACTGGTAAAATGCACTGATTGGTGACATGGAGAAAATGGGGTAGACATTTAAATTTTTTTATTCTTTATAATATCATCAGTTCCTTCAGCGACAGGTTTTGATTTGAGTTTTTCAATTTCTTTCTCTAATTCTGTACACCTTGATTTAGCTTTTTGCATTAGCATCACCTACTTCTTGGCAAACTTGATGAGATCTTCTTTGGGTAGTGTTTCCATCTTGGACTTCCCAGTCCCTGGGGTGGCCAGTGAAGCCACCCCATCCTGAGCAGGATCCTCCATCGGTGTGCCCACTGCTGTCCCGCAGCCACTCAGCTCCCTTTCCCTCCATTCTTCTCTTGGGATTTTGGGCATGCATGCACACACACCTGGTGTGAGTTTTAAGTCACCGGGTCCAGGACAAGAACCATGGTCTACTACATGGGAGTCCAGTGATGAAACCATTACACCATCTGCTGGTCCCACTACAATGTGATTTTTAAGTACATGAATACAGTGTCTAATGATCAAATCAGGATAATTAATACACTTTCCTTCTCAATCATTTATAATATCATATATAGAAAGTTGTTATCCACATTCTGTCCACTGTGTTCTCTAGCACTAGACTACATTCCTTCCATCTATCTGCAAATTTGTTTTCAGTAATCAACATCCTTCTGTGCCCAACCTTCAGCCTTTCGATGTCCAATAGTCTTATACATCTTTCTACTTAGAAGGACTCATTTTTTTCCAATTTTCGTATATGAGGGAGAACGTGTAGGGCCTATGCATCTCTCTCTCTCTCTCTTTCTCTTTCTTCCTTCCTTCCTTCTTTCCTTCCTTCCTTCCTTCCTTCCTTCCTTCCTTCCTTTTTTTTTTAAATCACTAAATTAGATTAAATTAACTAATTAATTTTAATTTGACTACTGAGGGACAGAGTGAGAGAGGGAAAGTGAAAAAGCAAGCCACCATTAGCCATATTGACCAAAACCACAGACAGAGACAGATACTAAAACTGGCGAGAGAAACATCAAGTTACTTTCAAAGGATGTCCTATAAGGCTAATGTCAGACTTTTCATTGGAAACAATGCAAGCAAGGGAAGAATGGGAAAATATATTCAAAGTGTTAAATGAATTTACCAACACCAGACCAGCTCTCCAAGAAGTGCTGAAGAGAGTGCTATACCAGGAAAACTAAAATTGGACACACAGAAATAAGAGTACAAGAACCGACCAAGAGAATGGCCAGCCTAACGGTAGGTGCAAGTCTGGAGTTGAATGTTAACTTCCAGAGTTTAAATGAGAAGATCAGACCACGGTAACACTGCAAATTCAATAGAAGAGAGACTAATTACGTGAGTCCGAACTAGTGAAATAGAATTTTTTTCACTTTACTGATTTTCTTCAATGCTTTGGTTTCCATATTTAAGGATTTTTGTCTTCTCTTGAACTGTTGATAGATTCATCTATCTACTATTTGAACTGAATCCTAACCTTTTTCCTGGCTTTAAGTTTTACGCAAATTTCTCTTAACATTTTTTGATTTTGATGTATTAAAACAAAAACTTTTTTGACATTAGAAAGTACTTGTTAATACCTATTTAATGACTGCAGTGAGCTGTATAGCCCCAGTGAGGTGCTACTTTATAGTATGTTCACTTTCCTCACTGAGGTTTATGCGTCAAGTCAGACATGCGTTCATAAATATGTATATATCAGCTGTGCTTGCTATTGAAAGTCTTTAAATTAATTAAGATTTTTAGTGAATCTGGACCAGCAGTTAGCGTAATGACTATGTCGCTGGACTCCCATGTAGTCAACCGTGGTTCAAGTCCTGGACCCGGTGGCTTAAACTCACGTGAGGTGAGTGTGCATGCGTGCCCAAGATCCTGAGAAGAGAAAGGAGGAGAAGGAATTGCGGTGTGGCCATCTCCCCTGAGGGGTGATTTCTCGCTTTTTGTCTCTCTGTCTCTCTCTGTCTTTCTGGCGAGCGCACGCACCCTATGGCAAAAACTTCTCCAAAAAAAAAAAAAAAAAAGATCTTTAGTGAATCAATAAAATGTGGAAAAAAAGGTATGGAAAACAACTGTACATACCAGAGACAGTGTGGGAGAAGGCAGGGAGTTGGCAGAGGGTAAGAGGTAGAGAATCGGGGTGGGGGGGGATAACAAAATATATAAGAAACAAGAAATAGAAGATTGTTTATTGATGATAACATATATGGTAATATCCTTGATTGAGCCAATATACAATGAATGCTGGGTGGAATATATATATATATATATAATGTTATATATATAACCTTTTAAAAAACCTAAAAAAACCTAAAATGTATGTATGTGTGTGTGTGCGTATGTATGTGTATGCATACACAAAGACACACACACACACACACACACACACACACATTTTAGGTTTTTTAGGTTTAGGTTTTTGCCATAGGGCGCATGTGCTCACTAGAAAGGAGAGAGACAGAGAGATGCAGAGAGAGGACAAGTGAGAAATCGCCCCCTCCCCAGGGGAGAGGGCTACACTGCAGTGCTTTCTCCTCATACTCCTCGGGTTGGGGATGCACGCACATGTGCCTGATGTGATTTTCAAGCCACTGGGTCTGAGACTCAAACTGCACTTGGTCATGTAAGAATCCAGGCTCCTTGACCACCACGCCACCTGCTGGATCCTGTATAGGTGTATGTAAGAGAGGGTTTATTGGGGGAACCAGCTTGCACAATTATAGTGGCTAAAAATCTACGCCAGATTGTCTGCAGGCTGGAGGTCCTGGGATGCTGGTGGCCTGGCTCAGTCTCATCCCGAAGGCTTGAGTGGTGAGAAAGAAGCCAAGATCTCTTTTTTTTTTTTTTTGGAGATATTTTCGCTATAGGGTGCGTGCGTTTGCCAGACAGACAGAGAGAGACATAGAGACAGAAAGCGAGAAATCACCCCCCAGGGGGGATGGTCACGCCGCAATCCCTTCTCCTCCATTCTCCTCTCGGGATCTTGGGCACGCACGCACACGCGCCCACCGTGAGTTTTAAGCCACCGGGTCCAGGACGTGAACCGCGGTCGACTACGTGGGAGTACAGTGACATAGCCATTACGCTAACTGCTGGTTCCCAAGAAGCCAAGATCTTGAGAGCCCCAGCCGGGGAAGGGCTGGTGTAAGTCCTGGAGTCCAAAAGCAGGCGAGCCTTGAATTCTGACATCCGAGCCAATAGAAGGAAGTCTACTCTGCTCTTTTTGTTTGAGGTTTTTTTTTTTTTTTTTTGCCTTAGGGTGCATGCACTAGCCAGAGAGTGAGACAGTGAGAGGGAAACTGAGAAATCACCCCAGGGGGATGGCCAGGCTGCAACCTCTTCTTCATTCTCCTTCCGGGATTGTGGGCATGCACGCACATGTGCTGGAGTGTTTCAAGCCACCAGGTCTGAGACTCAAACCGTGGTCAGCCATGTGAATGCTACACTGTCTGCTGGTCCCTATCCTGCTCTCTTAAAAGCCTCATCTTTCTTCCGCACTTGCCCTATCTGGGCCCCCGCTGATTGAATGGTGCGGCCCATACTGAGGTTTGCGCTTTCCCACCTACTTTGCTCAGGCTCACTTGTTACTTTCTCCCGGACACATTCCCAGACATATCTACAATATGCTTTATCAGGTTTCTAAATATTCCTTAGTCCAATTAAGTTGATACCCAAAGCTAACCATCACAGCATGTATTTAAAAATGGTTTTTGCACTAAAATAAACTTGTGTTTTAATTACACTTTTTCCACGAGCTTTTCAAAATCCCTTTACACAGTCTATGACTGCTAAGGCAGGCACTATGGAAGTGCTGACACGCATTCAACGCTTCGATAGCTTTGTTGCCACGTGTGAACAACTGCCCTAGGTGCTGGGATATAGTAACGTACAAAACAGATCAAACCCCCTAATCTCATGGAATTTACATTCAAGGAGGGAAAAATAGATACTAAGGTAAATGTGTAAAATACGCGGTATGTTAGAGTGTGACAAATGCTGAGGAAACGAAGGAAGGAAGAGGAAAAGAGGTTTTGTTTCATTTTACTTTCTAATAATTTAAAATCCTTCTGGATCAAGGTGATATTTTATTAAAGGAGGTGAAGGAGTGAGTCATGTAGACATTTTGGGAAAGAACACTTTAGACAGAGCAAACAGCAAATGCACTGACCCCGAGGTGGGAGTGGGCTGGCCTGTGGAGAACTGAGGATGCTAGCAGCTCCTCTTGCACTAGCCCCGTGGTGCCCTGCTGTCCTTGTCCATTCCCAGGACCCTGCCCACAGCTTTGTATTCGTTTTGCCAACAAACTCTTCTCAGTGATCCCTTTTGAAGGTGCCATCTGTTTCCTGCAGAGACTTGATGGATACGAGTGGATTCCATCCTATATAAGAGAATTCCAGTTTGTATAAAGAAAGGCTGAAGGCATTAAGAGGAGAAAATCATTGCAGGATAAAACATGTGAATCTTCGTTGTGACCTTGGAGAGGGTACAGGCTGAGCAATTCCTAATCTCAAAATCTGAAATCTGAAATGCTCTAAAATCTGAAACTTTTTGAGTATCAGCATGTCCTGCAAGCAGAAAATTCCACACCTGACCTCATGCAATGGGTCTCAGTCAAAATGCTGCAGTAAAAAAAAAAAAAGATATAAAATTGCCTTCAGGCTATGGGTGCAAGGTATATGGAAAACATAAATTAATTTTGTATTTAGACATGGGTGTCATCCAAAAGCTTTCATATGTATTTGTGAATATTTCAAAAATCCAAAAAAATCCCAAATCCAAAACACTTCTGGTCCCAAGTATTTTGGATAAATGATAGCCGACCTGTATAATACAACAAAGTTATTTCTGGGATTGTGCTTCTGATGAATGGTAACTGGTCCATGGACTCAGCTAGAAGTCTATCTAGGTATTGTCTTGAATTCTTCCTCATCCTCTGCCCACAACATCTAATGGTACACTAAATCCTGTCTGATTTTCTAGATCTCTCTTAAATTTTCCTTTCTGGACCCTTGTTGTTTACCAGCTGGGAGCTCACAGCCTCCCTGTTTCTGGTTTCCCGCTTTCTTCAAAGTGACCTTTCTAAAATATGAGTTTGCCTATTTTGCTTCCTCCTTTAAAACCATTCTCCATCCCTCCCTGGTGTCTGATAGATGGTCCACATTCCTTTGCAGGTGTTCCCAGCCGCATTGCCCACCACTTCTCCTTTTGCATATTCTGTCCAAGCCATCCTGACTGGCTTGGCGTTCCTGCATGGTCACACTTCCAGAGGAAGATCTTCACATGTGCCCCCCACGATACCAGCAACACCATTCCTCGGCTTTTGTTAGCTGACTCCTTTCTATCACTCAGGACTCACCTCGAAGACATTCTTTCAACACGTATTTGTTGAGCAAGCCTGTGCAGGCATTGAGCTATGTGTTTTATGTATAACCCATACATGGTCCTAGTTCTCATAGAGCTTATGTCTAATTACTATTCATTATTAGCACTATTAATTAGACATTATCAATGTCTAATTACTAATTGCTAACATCGATTGTTTGGAAAGACAAACCTTAAAGATGGAAACACACAAATAAATATGCAGCAACAATTGTGGGAGTTGCCTTGAGGTCTGAGGAGACTGCGGTGAGCAGGGTGTGTGCACGCAGGCAGGGGTGTGGATGGGGTTAAACAATGAAAGTGACTAAGGGGTAGAAATAGGGCATGGGGATGGGAGTCTATTAGTGGGAAGCTCAGGGGATGACAATAGCTAGCCAGGTCCATCCGGGAGTCTAGGAGATGGTGGCTGCTGGGGAGGGTGAGCGTTTCATACAGGGGGAACAGAGGGATTGGAGACGGAGAAGGGTCTGGGCAGGAAAGAGCTTGGTGCTTCCTAGGACCAGGATGGCAGGGCTGGAACTGACTCATTGTGAGGGTTTCAGAAGTAGGCATGATCTCCCTATTGTGTGTGCCCCAAGTATTGAGTTTATTTGAATGCATAGGAAGTTCTTAATGTTTTCCAAGCACAGGAATAACTTGACTTTCTTTTTATTTTGGAAAGACCACTCTGACTGCATCTGAAGAGTGTCCTAAGGGAGGTCAAGAGTGAAGAGGTGATGAACCTCGCTCTGGGTCAGGCGTCCCTCTGGCACATCCCTGAAGCACCAGGTGCTTATTAGAGGACTGTGCTAATCGACCACGCTCACCATTTTCTGTTTACACTTGTCCATTGCCTCCACACGTCTGAGGGCTCCTTGAGGGTAGGGATCATGTTTTTATCTTCATGCCATAAAATAGATGTTCAATAAATGTATGTTTTTGAGAAATGAAAAAGAGATTGCTGTAACTCAATATAGCATCTAACTGATTTTTCTCTAGGTCTCTCATCTGGGAAACAAAAGGTCTCCATTAAGAAATGTGGAGATATGGGACTAGCAGTTAGCATAATGGCTATGTCACTGGACTCCCATGTAGTTGACTGTGGTTTGCGTCCCGGACCCGGTAGCTTAAAACTCACGCCGGGCACGTGTGCGTGCATGCTCAAGATCCCGAGAGGAGAATGGAGGAGAAGGGATTGCGGTGTGGCCATCCCCCTTGGGGGGTGATTTCTCGCTTTCTGTCTCTCTGTCTCTTTCTGGTGAGTGCACGCACCCTATGGCAAAAACCTCTCCAAAAAAAAAAAAAAAAAAGAAATGTGGAGCTATAAAATTCTGTTTAGGGGAGAAGAGAGGCATTTCAGACGAGGTGTCACAGTGGGAGGTCTGAGGAGACTGGGTGAGCAGGGTGTGTGCACGCAGGAGTTGTGGATGGGATAAAGGGAGCATTGCTTGTCTGGAGCTTGTTGGTTCAACAGCAATTTTAAATCACTAGAGTATTTCTGGCTCATGAAATAGTTTCTAAATTTGGGGGCAGACAGCCAGATCTCCCACACTCATTGGTGCAAAAACAGAGCAAATGTCCTCTGGGGCAGCACCACTCTCAGAGCCCACTTTGACTCCTCAACCCAAAGCAAGGAACTGGCAAGCTCTTTTATTTCCCCCCAATTTAAAAAAAAAAATTGCCAGAGGGTGTCTGAGCATGCCAGAGAGCGAGCTGGAGAGAGAGAAAGAGAACGAGAAAGAGAAAGTGCCCTTCTTTCCCTAAAGGAGGGTGGCCACTCCGCAACCCTTTCTCCATCTCTCTATCCTGTTGGGGTTTGAGGCATGCATGCAAATACGCTCTGTGTGTTTTTCAAGCCTTTGTGACCAGGACTGGAACTGTACGAGTCAACCATGTGGGATCTGCCTCCCTTAATCACCAGGCCCCAGGGCTGGCCTGCAAGGCACTGGAAGCTTTTAACTCACAAAAGTTTGTGCAATGAAGATCTATACACCAGACACCGGGTTCTGTACCATAGTAAATAAGATACGAAACATAACAATGAAATGAAAGAGACAAATGAGAAAATAAATTAGGTATTTTATAAAATTATTTTGGGGGAAGGAGAGCTCATTAGATTGTGAAAATGAATCTTGGGAGAACAAGCTTCCGTTGCAGAGCATCACTGACAGTGGAGTAATTCTGCAGCTGTCGTGGGCTCTGTGTGGAGAGAGGATTGATGATGATCCTCCTTTATTGAGATTTTGAGCTTACATCTCATTGATGTTTATGCCGGCTCGATGGCAGAGCCTTTATTTGTCATTGTATTTCTCAGATGTTTTTTGATCTCTGAGGCTCAAGTGCAAAAGTACTGAAGTGGTACAGTGAGCCCACACAGGAAATGCATCGGTAAACACTCAGAAAAAAAGGTAATGCTGAGGACAGGGCCTTATTGTGCAGGATCACAGGGCTAGAGCTAAGAAAAGGAAAGATGGATGTCCAAATCAGGAAAAATACCCTGGCCATTCAACTTACAGAACAATTTCTCAAGGGAAGCTGTGAAAATCCCACCGCTTGAGACATTCCAGAATAGGTTGGATGCTGTACTTGAAAATTATCTTACAGGGAATCTTACTTCCGGCTTGGAGAGTAAAATAGCCACAAAACAACCACAGAATGATCTTTTGTGGTTATGATACTGGGAGACCAGTCAAGTTTTGCTTTATTGAATCCTTCACTGTAACAAATTCCTCAAGTGGAACTGAAGCACTGCAGCTCAGGAATGAGCTCTGGTGGGCCCCCATGCCCATGGCTGGCCAGCCAAGGGCTTAGTCAGCGTGGCAGCTGTCTCACAGAACTTCATTGCTGATGGTGTGATCTCCCCTCCCCACCTTTCTTCCTCTCCATTCTCTTTCTTTCTTTCATGTTTGCGTGAGAACTGATCATCTTGGTGTGCCTGTTGGACGGTTCTGCATTGCACTGTGGTTTGACGTTTCAAGAACATGAGTGTAAACCCACCAGAGTCCACATGAGACAAGGGGAGTGCTGAGGTCTGCTGGCTATCCCACCAGTGGACAAGTGCTGCACAGTCTGTAAAATCGCTATGAAAGTCCTCTCTTTCTTGCTCTCGCTTGTCCACAGATATGCTGGGAGTCCTGGGTCTTTTCTATTTTATAGCTATTTTTCTTTAAAATAATTATTTTATTTAACTTTATTTATCCATTTATTTATTTATTTCAACTTAGCCAGAGAGGGACAGAGTGAGAGAGCGAGAGAATGAGAGAGACAATGCAAGCCACCAGGTCTGGAGCCCAAACTGCTGTTGGCCACATGGGAGTCCAGCACACTTAACCACCATGTCACCTGCTGGTCCCATATTTTGTTTGTTTGTTTGTTTTTAATAAAAAAATATTTACTTAGAAGCATTCAGAATGTCAAAACACAGTTGCAACCTTCTTTTTTCTTTTTTTTTGCAATTACAGAGTGGTATTCAGTTAACAGAAAAATAATTATTTCGTATAAGCTGCATCAGAGACAACTGAAGATGATAAAAACTACCATCCCTATATAACTAATTTGTGCTGTGCACCTACAAGAACCTGCTCTAAATTTCCATGCCAATTTACAACCCCCATACTGTACCAGGCAAGGTTAGTGGCTATTGAAAATACCACCAGGACAGGGTTATCTAAAGACACATTCAGCAGTGTGTTAACTATTCAAAAAAGATACTGCACAGTTTAAAAACAAATCTTACACAGCCTTATGTTTCAATTTTTTTCTTTAAAAGAAGTGAGTTGTGTAGAGGAGGGGTTAAATGCTCTATAGATGGGGGAAATGCTATAACCAACTTAATCATCATCATCTTCTTCATCCCCTTCATCTTCCTCTTCTTCCTTATCATTTTCTCTTCCTTGTCTTCCTCCTCCTCCTTTTTCTCTTGCTCTCTTCTCTTTTTTTTTTTTTTTTTTTTTGGAGAGGTTTTTGCTATAGGGTGCGTGCACTCGCCAGACAGACAGAGAGAGACAGAGAGACAGAAAGCAGGAAATCACCCCCCAGGGGGGATGGCCACACCGCAATCCCTTCTCCTCCATTCTCCTCTCGGGATCTTGGGCACGCACGCATACGCGCCCGGCGTGAGTTTAAGCCACTGGGTCCGGGACATGAACCGCGGTCGACTACGTGGGAGTTCAGCGACATAGCCATTACGCTAACTGCTGGTCCCTTACTCTCTTCTCTTGATAACTCCCTTTTTTGCTGCATCAGGCTTTCCTTTAGGTCAGTATGCAGGAATATCCTTTTCGCGTTTTTCCTTCGGCTTAGCAGCTTTCTTTTCATAGGCTGTTCATCATCTGCAGCAGTGTTATTCCACATCTTTGCCAGTTCCTTTGCAACATCACCAATGGACAGGCCAGGACGTTCTCATTTGATTTGTTTGGGCAATATTCAGAACAGAATAAGAAAAAGGCCAGAAGAGCCCTCTTGGGTACATTGGGATCCTTGAACTTCTTTTTTGTTTCCCCTTTAGGAGAGATATAGGTTTTCATTCCTTTTTCATAACGGGCCTTGTCCGGCTTTGCCCTGTCTTCAAACTTTCCTTTCTCTTTAGCAGACGTGGTCTTCCACCTCTCTGAGCACGTCTTAGAAAACTCAGAAGTTGTCTGAAGCATCTGGGTGCTTCCTCTTGTGCTCTTCCTGCCTCTCGGCTTCTTAGGATCTCTTCTGCCCATGTTTAGTTATCTTTCCTCTGAGAGGCAGAGTCGCCCAATGCCTGTCTGGCTCTCCCTTGCCCCGGCCCTGTCCCTACAGAGCTCAGTGTACTGCAATGCTATAGCTATTATTAATTATAGCATTGCAGTACACTGAGGGGGTTAGTTACCTAAGAACACACCAAACCTGGCATTCACGTTCAGCTCTAAGAGACTGCAGAGTGAACAAGATGAAGGCCTGCTGCCCATTCTTCATCCTTCTCCTGTTTAGTTGCAATTGATCAGTTCTTGGGGAGTTTCTCTTCACTCATTAATTTATTCCACATTTTCTCAGCTGATTGGGATATGCAGCTGTTTTCCCACATCATAGACTCTAGTCACTCATGGTTGTGACAGTAACAGTTTCGGCACTTGAGTGTAACTGGAAGACTAATCTGTTAGGGAGAACATATAATTTTGCTGAGTCGTGAATTTGAATCACTAACACTGAGGGTAGTTGTGCTGAGGGTCTGTTGCCTAGTGAGCAGACCCAGCTTGTTGCCCAGACTCTACCCCTTATAGCAAGCAGCCTTTTTCATCGTTCTGTGTGAAAACATTTGGAGACAAATTATGGTGAATGCCATGACTTTTTTTTTTTTTTTTAAGTTTTCCCATAGGGCACATGCGCTCACCAGATAAAGACAGACAGAGAGAATGAGAAGGAAAGTGAGAAATAACCGCCCAGAGAAATGGTCATATCACAGTCCCTTCTCCTCTTGGGCACACATGTACATGTGGCAGTGTAATTATTTTTAAAATTTTAACTTTATTTATTTAATTTATTTCATTTTATTTTAACTTGACCAGAGAGAGAGAGAGAGAGAGAGAGAGAGCGAGTGAGAAAGCAGGCTTCTGGTTCTGGGACTCAAACTGTGGTTGGCCATGTGGAATTCCAGTGCCCTCAATCACCATGCCACCTGCTGGCCTCTTAAAAAGTCCTTTTTTTTATTTTTGAGAGAGTTTTTTTGCTATAGGGCATGTGCACTTGCTGGAGTGGAGAGACAGAGAGACAGAAAGTGAGTAATCATCTCCCGGGGGATGGCCTTGCTGCAGTCCCTTCCCCTCCACTCTTCTCTTGGGATTTTGGGCATGCATGCACACATGCCCAGTGTGAGTTTTTGGCTGCCGAGTCTGGGACTTGAACCTCAGTAAACTACGTGGCAGTCCAGCAGCATAACCATTACACCATCTGCTGATCCCGCCAGTGTGATTATTATTATTTTTTTTTTTTGGAGAGGTTTCTGCTATAGGGCGTGTGCGCTCGCCAGACAGAGAGAGACAGAGAGACAGAAAGCGAGTAATCACCCCCCAGGGGGGATGGCCATGCCGCAATCCCTTCTCCTCCATTCTCCTCTCGGGATCTTGGGCACGCACGCACACATGCCCGGCGTGAGTTTAAGCCACCGGGTCCAGGACTCTAACTGTGGTTGACTACATGGGCGTCCAGCGACATAGCCATTATGCTAACTGCTGGTCCCCCGCCAGTGTGATTTTTAAGCCACTAGGTTAGGACTTGAATTGCAGTCAGCCATGTGGGAGTCCAGCACCTTAACCAATATGGCACCTGGTGACCCTAGAATATCACAGTTCTTAGATGTCTTGGTACTGTAAGCACACCTCAGCCTAATCTTCCTAAACATGCACAGTCATAGAGAAAACCCCAGGAGCAGTAAGAACAAAAACTTCAATCTTCTCAGCATTATTTAGTAATCTTTCATGTGGCAGGCTCTGTGCTAGTTGTCATAAAAAAATACAGAGATGAGTAGGACCCAGTTCTTGCCCTAAAAAACGAACAACACAACTGATAGAAAGGGAAAAAACCCAATAACATGACTTACCATAACATAGGGCAATACCAGGTTCTAGGGTGTTTTCCCACACCTGGGACCAATTATGCGATGGTCTAGACACCAACTGGGTGTTCAACAAGTCAGTTCAATTCTGTTCTACGGAGTTAAAGTGCCTCTAGCATACAGGTATGTTCACCAATCCAGAAACTTTTCTGAACACTATTGTTTAAGAGGTTTTACGGAGGTTCCACTAGTGTTAATGATTAAATCACTGGTCACTGGTTATTAATGGTCTCCTACTCTCTTGTTCAAAGTTGGAGGGGTGAGGCTGAAAATTCCAAGCTTGTAATCAATGCTTGATCTTTCTGGTGACCAGACCCCATCCTGAAGCTCTCTAGGAGCTCCCCAGCCACCAGTAATCTCATTAGCATATGAAAGACAATTTATCATTCTGGAGACTCCGGAGTTCAGGAACTCTGTACCAAGAACTGGGGATAAAAACCAAATATTTATTTTTTATTCTATTACAACCACCAAAAAGGAATTACAAGGAGAGTGTTATGTAGCTTCAAATAGAAGAATGATCACATTCTTTTTTAAAAACTCCATAATGAGGGACCAGCAGGTGGCATAGTGTTTATAGCACTGGACTTCCACATGGTTGATCATGGTTTGCATCCTGGACCCAGCAGCTTGAAACTCACACCGGGCGTATGTGCTTGAATGCTCAAGATCCCAGGAGAATGAAGAAGGGACTGTGGCATGGCCATCCCTCCCAAGAGGTGATTTCTCACTTTCTCTCTCAATGTCTCTCTGTTTCTCTTCTCTCCAGCAAGCACACACGCCCCATAGCAAAAAAACCAAAACCAAAACAAAACAAAAGTCCTCGAAATCTTAAAACAAACAAACAGCTCCATAATGGAATATCACATAAAGCTCCATTGGCCCTTAATCTGATTTCTGGGGCAGATCTTACATTCTTCTGGCGTTTCACTGGTATCCTCAACCCAAGAAGTGGAACGTCAGTTTTCCTATCTTGGTTGATGTTCTGTTGCTATACCACAACACCACAGACTTGGTGATTTATAAAGAAAAACATTTATTTGATTCCTGACTCTGGAAACAGGAAAGTTCAAGAGCTTTCCAGGGCATCCTGCATCAGAAGGTGGAAGGCAGAAGGAACACGTGAAAGAGAGGTCACCCTAAACTCATCCTTTCCCCCTGAATTTTGCCAGAGGATGCATGTACTACTGGAGAGAGACAGAGGGAGAGAAAGTGAGAAAACACCTCCCCATGGGGAATGGTTACACCATAGTCCCCTCTCCATTTTTCCTTTCTGTTAAGATTTTGGGCATGCAAGCATACATAACCGGTGCGTTTTTCAAGCCACCAGAACTGAGATCGGAACCACCCTGTTGGCCTTTCGGTATCCAGCTGCCACTGACTGGTCCTGAACTCATCCTTTTTCCAGGAATTCATTCCTGAGATAATAGCATCAGTCACCTTTCTTTTTTTTTTTTTGAGAGGTTTTTGCTATAGCCACCGGGTCCGGGACTTGAACTGCGGTCGACCACATGGGAGTCCAGCGACATAGCCATTACGCCAACTGCTGGTCCCTGCATCAATCACCTTTTAAAGGCCCCACCTCTTAATACTATTATGGTGGCAATTGTAGTATGAGTTTGGTGGGGACATGCAAACCATAGGACCCTCCAAAGAGCATACAGTAGCTCAGACCGCTGGCAGGACAGGGCTTCTAGCTGTGGCCTGTTATTTTGTTCGTGTGTCTATTTGGTCCTCTGTGGAGCTTAACCTCTGCAGCCCTCTTTGGAGGGGTCTTCTGATTGGCTGGGCCTGGCCTAACTTTTTTTTTTTTTTTTCTTTTCTTGTTGTTTCCAGAAATTACAAAAAGATGAGGAGATTGCTGCTTGAAACTTGCAATCCCATTATCTGTCAGCCTCTGAAAGATAAAAGTGCCACTGGTGTATCCAGAAAGTCATTTTTCAGTAGCCATTGGTGACAAGAATTATGTTTCTTTGCCAGGACATCTTGATGTGGCACGTCATAAATATTCAGGTTCTGCAGACTTTTTAAAAAGATATATCCTTTCTTGTGTAACTTCAAGGTCAGATTCATGATGACTCAAAAACAGGAACTAGGAATTCTTACACGTGAGAGAAAAGGGGCAGTCGGGGAGCGAGCTGAGGGAGACGGAGGCAGTAGAAACCGAGAAGGGAAGTGGGGCTTGGGTTTGCAAATCACATGGTGAGGTGTATCACCATCAGACCCAGGCACACGGGACCTCTGTTCCGGTCCAGCGCTTCTGAGGGCCTGCCTTCTCCTAGCCATGCCTTCCCCAGGAGCTGAGAGGTTCAGAATGTGCCCACCTGGAGTTCACGCCCTGTCTACTTCTAGACCACACTCCAGGTATCAGGGACAATGGAATTGCTGCCCAAACACCAAGGTCTGCCTAGGTTTCTTCCCCAGGTCTGCACTCAAGGGGGCCAGTAGTATGATCTGTGTGTCCTGAAGGTGGCCGGGGGTGGCTATTTGGCAGGCGTGGTGGGGGACCGAGGGAGGGAGACGGAGATGGCTGGGTGAGCTGGGATGTCCATGTGCACATGGAGAAAGTCCTTACGGTCTGATCAGAACCAGGACAGGCAAAAAATAAAGGTCACTGTCCAGGAGCTTCCATTTGTGCTATTGTTCTCTGTCCATAAATGTTGGGGGGGCTGCCTGGGGCCCCAGTCTTATTGCTTTTCAAGAAAAAAATACTGAGTTTGCAAATAGTTCCTGAAAGAAGTAGGCTAGCTTGCCCATGCGATAAAACTGCTTTTTACCTCTCTCTGCTAGGTTACTGATAGGCAAATAGTTTACAGCACTAACGCTTGACCTCCTATGGTCCTTGTGATGGGGCACATGTGTACACATGTGCAATGTGGTTTTCAAGCCACTGGAGCTGGAATTCAAACCATGGAATGGCCACTTAACCACTAGGCTATGGGGCTTCCCATCCTGAACTTTCCTAACTTCTCTCTGATGCCTGGGACAGGCAGGCGGACACCTGGGAGAGGCATTGGTATCCGTGTCCCCCTGTAGGGCATGCTCCCATCCTCCACTGCTCGTGTACGGTGGGTGACCAGATGCCCCAAGAACTCTGAGCCTTCTACCTGTCATGTCATCTCAGACCTGGGCCTAGACCCTAGACTCAGGAGGATGGCTGGAGAGCAGAGCTCCTGCCAGCCAGCCAGTATTTCTTTTGCGAGGTCTTGAGAAATTGGTTCTCCAAGTCGTGCTGATACACTGATGTTGGTAACTTGAATGTGTTGTGGGACGGCTTCTATGATGCTATCCAGATTCTTGGTGTTTCAGACAAAGAATTGAATGAAACATGTCAATAGTGAAAGGAAAAGGTAGTTTCTTAAGTAAAACTGAAAGTACACTCCTGAGAGGTAGGAGCAGGCCTCAGCGAACAGAGAAAGAGTGACTCAGATTGTTCATGCAGAAAGAGGTCCTGCAAAAATATATTTGCCTGGGCCCCACGTGCCCTAGGAATGGCTCTGGTCAAGTGCTTGTACAAGTGTCCATCTCTTCCCCCAGTATTCCTTCTGAATCTGCTGTTTTCCAAACCCCATAGCAAGGACTCAAATGTTATAAGGAGCAGAAATCAAAAGGCAGAGAGGGAAGAGTTGGGGGTTGAATTCCTGTCTTGTGAGCATCCCGACTTCTCAGCTGCATGGTGCTTTGACACCAATTTTCACATGCAACCAAGGCCTGCTTGAGCCCCACAGACACTGGAAGGTGGAGGTGGTCTTGTCTCTATTAGAGAGTTAATTGCTAATGAGACAGGAGCAAGCTAATCAAATGGAAGCAGATAAGGGGGCTGGAGAGTCTTCCCATGTGGCTAGATAAAAAACAAAACAAAACAAACAAACAAACAAACAACAATCAGGGCAGAAAATTCCCTTCCCAAGATAATGTAAGCAGGAGATTAGTGGGGGGTGTCTAGCTGATTAAGCCACATTTGCCATAGCCAATGAGAAATCAGTGGGCCCAGCCACGTCTGATAGAGTCAGTGAGCTGAGAACAATCAGTGGGCCCAACCAGTGATGAACCGACGTAACCTAGATAAAAAATGATAAACCTCACAGAATGCAACTGCCAGGGCCTTTTGAGCCACTCTTTTTCCATCTGCTCAGGCCCATTCCTACCTCTCACAAGTGTACTTTCACTTTTACTGACTAAACTACCTTTTCCTTTCACTATTGGCATGTTTTGTTCAATTCTTTGAAACACCAAGAACCTGGATAGCATCATAGAAGCCATCCTGTGACAGTAGGGTTTTAAGGAAGACAGTGTTTGATCCCTGGCAGAAGCTGGAAGGGCTTCTGTCCACAAAGCCAAGTTCCCAGCACATTCTGCTGTCTAGCTCGTCCCCACCCAAGGTCTCTGCTGTGTCTTCCCTAAGAAAGGCCCGTGGAGGAGAGAAATGAACACAGACTGGGAAGCCATGTCACGTTGTTGCTAGTGATATGCGGAGTCGCAATTCACATTTTCTGGGCATGTCATATCCATTATCTGGTTTTATCTCAATGACCAAGTTTGAGGTGGGTACCATTATGTTTTCCATTTCATAGGTAATGGGATAAAGGCCGGAGTGGTGGAGACATTTACTCAGGATTTGGTGGCTAGTTCATGGTGATGCCAGGATGCAACTCCGAGTCTACCAAACTGCTCACAGCGTTTGTTACCCAAGGCCTGTGCATTGTGGGTGAGGAGGCTCTACCTGCAAGAGAAAATCCAGGACTTTGAGGTCCTCTCTGGGGCTCAGGAGAGAGCTCTTAGAAGGGCTCTGTTAGCTTTTTTAAAAGAACCTTATACTGGGACCATCACTTAGTGTAGTGGCTATGTCGCTGGACTCCCATGTAGTCGACCGTGGTTCAAGTCCTGGACCTGGTGGCTTAAACGCACGCCAGGCACGTGTGCGTGCGTGCCCAAGATCCTGAGAGGAGAAAGGAGGAGAAGGGATTGTGGTATGGCACAATTCTCCCTCGGGGAGTGATTTCTCACTTTCTGTCTCTCTCTTTTTGGCGAGCACACGTGCCCTATAACAAAAAAACCTCTCAAAAACAAAAACAGAAACCAAACCAAAAAACCCCTTATACTATTTTCAGTGACTGATTTCTCATTCTGAGTCAGCAGCTTTGGAGCATAACACACTCCAGCTGCTCTTAAAGGGTAACTGAAAAGTGGGTGTGAGATATTGACATTCAAAAAAAGCAAAAAAAAGAAGATTGTATTGTGGTTCTTTTCACCCAAGCACTTCAAAAGCTTTCTAAAACACCTCATGGGAAATCCTGTTATCACACTTTACAGAGTAACAACTGGCCATATTCATTCAGAAGCCAACAGCAGATCAAGTTCTATTTGGAGAAATGGAACCTGACTTGAGACCCCTCTCACAGGTCAGCTCCAAACCACCCCATAAACAGCCACCATGACAGCTGGGCTGCCTGGTCCTAGGTGTTGGCATGTTTCTTTTCTTTTCTTTTCTTTTCTTTTCTTTTCTTTTCTTTTCTTTTCTTTTCTTTTCTTTTCTTTTCTTTTCTTTTCTTTTCTTTTTTTTTGCTAAAGGGCATATGTGCTCACCAGAGAGAGAGAGAGAGAAAGAAAGTGAGAAATTACCCCCCCGCCCCGAGAGAATGGCCATGCCACAACCCTTTCTTCATTTTCCTCTTGGGATTTTGGACATGCATGCAAACACATCCAGCATGTTTTTCAAACTGCTGCTGGATCCGGATTTCAGCTGCAAAGTTGGCCATGTGGAGTCCAGTTGCCTTAACCACCACACCACCAGCTGGCTTGGCACATTTCTTTTAATGTGTGTGTGTGTGTGTAACATAGATTTTTGCTACAAGGTGTGTGCACTTGCCAGAGAGACAGGAAGACGGTGAGAAATCATTCCCTCCCCCCCAGGCCTGCAGTGCCTTTTCCTCTTGAGATTTTGGACATGCACACACACACATGCCTGGCTTGAGTTTCAAGCTACCAGGTCTGAACTCAAACCATGGTTGGCCACGTGGGAGTCCAGCGCCTTAATCACTATGCCGTCTGCTGGTCCCTGTATGCAGTCTTTATAAGGAGGCTGTTTTATTAAATGGAGATTTATGGAGGCTTTCAAGAACACATACCTGCAAGGTGACTAGAGAACATGCAGAATGAGGAAGGAGTGAAAAAAGAGTGGGCCCCACGACGAGTCAGTAAGATGAGTGGAACACGATGAACTCAGGGCCTGCCATCCTGGGAGTAACCAGAGTCTCCAGGCACCTGTCTTCTCGCAGGGCATGCCATGTACAGGAGCAATAGTCACATCCAGAACAAAATGAGCTTAGCTGGCCCTAGAGACTCATCTCCCATTGCATGTATTTCTGAATTCCTTTCTCAGGCAGGCAGGCGTGGTTCAGATCTGGGTTCGGATTTCACTGTGTGCTTTTTGGACAAATTAGGCTTTTGGACCCTTGATTTCTTTATCTTTTCCTTTCCTTCAAAACAGGATAGTCAGATTCTCCTCGCATTGTTTTGAGGCATGAATGAGAGGCTGTGTAGAACACTTGAGCATTTGCATGTTGTAGGCTCTTAGTGCGGGCCACGTGGTCCTCTCCCTTCCCTCTCTTATTCTGTTTCGCTTCACTCTTTTCTTTCAAGTATTTTTTCAAGTTTAATTATTTATCTCTTCAGAGAGAGAGAGAGAGAGGCACCACAAGTAGGTTTTCATACCACAATCCACCCCCAGATTCAGCCAGCCAGGATCACAGGCATGTGTGTGTGCACCTGGCGTTAACAGGGAGACCCTGGGACACAAATCTGGGACTTTGCCATGTGGCTTCAGCACCGCAAGGGTGTTGTCTTACAACTCTGCAGCTAGCTCTTCGAGCATTTTTCTCAAAAGTGTTTTAATCCACTCCTTTTTTCTCTTAGTGATGCAGGAATGTGAGGGTGCAGGGGTGATCAGGCCCTTGTCTTAGGCGCATGAAGAAATAGAGACACTGACATGGAGAGGGGATAGCAAGTGCAGTTTTTTAAGAGGGGAAAGAAGAGCAGAGCTCCCAAGCAGGGAGCAGGTCCTGGAAATATAGGATGCTGAGGAAAAACAGGGGCGGAGGGTTTTTGTCTGGGTTAAGAGTGACTTTTTCTGAGTTTCTCTTATGCATGCATTACCCTCATGTATGTGTGTGTGTGGGGGGGGGGCGGGAGGGGGAATGTCCACATGCTGGATGGTTCCAGTCATTTTTTTCCCTAATTTTGGAGTATGAAGGTCAGAAAATTTTTTGTCTAGAAACTTTGGGGAATAAAAAACATTATCTTATCTTCCAGGAATGTGGTAGCGCCTGGGAAAAAGCCTTCATTTTAGGTCTAGGTCCTAGGTCAGTCATTGAGCTGTAAGCTGTCTCTCCAAGCAGCCATCTTGTGATTCCATTTTGGACCTGTACCCTAACTATATTCTTAGGGTCTCTTCTCCTACCTTATTAGAACAGGTTCAATCTCTCTCTCTCTCTTTCTTTTTTTTTTTGAGAGGCTTTTTTGCTATAGGGCGCGTGTGCTCGCCTGACAGAGAGAGACAGAGGACAGAGAGACAGAAAGCGAGAATTCATCCCCCCAGGGAAGATGGCCAAACCGCAATCCCTTCTCCTCTGTTCTCCTCTCGGGATCTTGGGCATACATGCACATGCGCCCGGCATGAGTTTAAGCCACCAGGTCCGGGACATGAACCGTGGTCAACTACGTGGGAGTCCAGCGACATAGCCATTATGCTAACTGCTGGTCCCAGAACAGGTTCAATATCAAACTGCTCTCTAGGAGAGTATTTTCCTGGAGATGAGGTAGGTGGAATTGGAATCCCAGGGCACTGGGCACAGTTCCTGATGAGGATAAGGTCTTTGATGCCCAGAAGGGTGGGCAGAGGGGTGCCCAAAGGTGAGGGTAACAGTGTGTGTGTGTGTGTGAATGCACACGGGCGTGGGTGTGCATATGGCTGTGCCCAGGTGTGCATACACAAGTAAATGTGTACACACACGTGTGTGGAGGGTCAGAGGGAGAGGTCTCCCTGCAGTCCAAGACTCTACTCACAATGGAGGTTAAGAACCTAACTAGTGAGACCTCAGACTTTTTGTGTTCAGTGAGGATGAGGCCTTTTTTCCCCCTTCAGAAATCTCTTGTGGGAAATGAAGATAAAAGAGGGAGTAAAGGCTTCCTTGAGAAAGGGCCTCTTTCTTCCAGTGTGAAGGGCTCTCCAGGAACCCCTGCAAGACCTCAAGGGCTCTCACTTTCCTCCCTACCTCTTCTCCTTTCTCCTTGATTGTCATCCTTGCTTTCTCCAGCCTCCCCCGCCCCCCTAAGCCTGCACACCCTGCTCAGGTTCCCATTTCTCCTCTCCTTCTCCCTCCTTTCCGTCCATCTCCATTGTCTTTGGCTTTTTATCTCGAATGCGGGTGTTCACGAGAATGCATCTCTTCTTGTTCCTTTCACTCATATTCCGATACAACCTCCCTGTGAGCTCTGGGAAATGTCTGTTTCTTGTTCTCCTTTTCTGGAAACCATTATTTATTTAATGCTTTTCTATGGCTTGATGATGTGCCTGTTCTTCTGTGGAATATTCCCACAGACCGAGCTTCAGAGACTGCCGTTTAGAGGTGCTGTCGGTGTCTGTCACCCAACAATTGCCAGCCTCCTTCATGTTGTGTAAAGGGGGGGGAAAGTCCAGAAAGACAAACTTACAGCCTTGCCCCTAGGTTTGTACCTCACTGGCCACAGTGCCAGAGTGGTTATAAGATCTAAAAAAGCATCGACTCGAGGCATGATTTTTCTTGTTAGTCATAAACAAATGCTTTTTACATAAACAATGCTCCATTTTAATAAATATAATAGGAATTAGAGTCCAGCTGGTTTCCAGTAATAAGGACGGACACAGATTATACTTTAAAAATTATGCACAGCCTATCAGTGCTTGTGGCTCTGAGTTACTCACGCCATGGTAGCTGTGGTTGGACAGACAAAGCCGTCCCAGAAGGCACAGGACAGCAGCCACTGGAGTACCCTATGCTTAAGTGAGTCTCCTGGATTTTCTTGGGCAGGGGAACAGGGTTTGTTGCCGCTTCTACAACGTAGATCTTTTCTGGGAGAGGCACTTGCTGTGCTTCGAATTTGTTCTCCCCAAATTCCTATGTTAGATTTGGTTGTGACGAGAGTAAGCAGGTGAAACCTTAATCTAATAATGGCATTGCAAGGTGGGAGTATTTGTGAGGATGAAACCATCAGATGGGGTCCTCATGTTTAAGTCCGGGTGGGTTTATCAGGAGAGGGAAAGAGACAGACACACGGACGCAGACATGTGTGTGACCCACCAGCAAGAAGACACTGCATGTGGCCCCTGAGCCTTGGGCCTCCAAACTATGAACTGAATAAACCCCTGTTCTTATAAAACATTCAGCTTTAGGTATTTTCTGTTATTAGCAACAAAATGGACTAGAACAAGGCTCATACGGAACTGCTAGAGGGTTCGATTGTTTTGGTAGAAGTGGGTTGGGGGCCCACTCTGTTGAGAATAACGGTGAAAAGAACATGGCAGTGCAAAGAGCTCTTTGAGACCCTGTTTTCATTTCTTGAATGAAAAACCGGAAGTGGGATTGCCAGCTCACACGGTAGTTCTATTTTTAACTTTCGAGGTACTTCTATACTATTTTTCACAGCAGCCACACCATTTTACCTTCTCACCAGAAGTACATACATGCTCTCCCTTTTCCAAGTGCTTGCCAACATTTTCTATTTTCTGTTTTGATAATGGTTATCTTAATAGGCATAAGATGATATCTCATTGTGGTTTTAATTTGCATTTTTCTGATAATTAGTGATTTCAAGCGTCTTTACATATTGGCCATTTCTATGTTTTTTTTTTTGGGGGGGAAATGTTTATTCAAGTCTTTTGCGCATTTTAAAATTGAGTGATGTGTTTTTGTTGAGTTGTAAGAATTTCTTATACTGGGGCCAGCAGGTAGTGTGGTGGTTAAAGAGCTGGACTCTCACATGGCCTACCACTGTTTGAGTCCTGGATCTCATAGCTTGCTTTTTCACTTTCCCTTTCTCTCTCTGGTCAAATTTAAAAATGATAATAACAAATGGAATTAAATAAATTAATTTAAAAAAAAGAAAAAAGTTTCTTATACCCCCCCTTTTTTTGGGGGGGGGGCGGGAGAGATTTTTGCTATAAGGTGAGTGCACTTGCCAGAGAGACAAAGACAGAGAGAGAGAGAGAAAGCAAGAAATCACCCCTCCACACACAGGTGGATGGTCACACCACAATCCCTTCTCCTCCATTCTTCTTCTGGGATTTTGGGCATGCATGCACACATGCCCAGTGTGAGTTTCAAGCCTCTGAGTCTGGGATTCAAACCACAGTTGGCCATGTGGAAGTCTAACATCTTAACCATTACATCAGCTGCTGGTCCCATATTTTGGATATTAACCCCTTATCGGACGGTTTGCAAGTATTTTTTCTCATACTGTATGATGCCTTTTTACTGTTTATTGTTTTCTTTGCTGAGCAGAATATATATATATTTTTATATATATTTTTGGTTGTTTGTTTTTCCTATGGGGCTCGTGTGCTCACCAGAGAGACAGAGAGAGAAAGAGAAAGATAAGAGAGAGGAGAGAGAGAGAGAGAGAGAGAGAGAGAGAGAGAGAGAAGTCACACTCCGGGGGGATGGCCATGCCTCCACACCTTCTCCTCCATTCTCTCCTTGGGATTTTGGGCCTGCACGCACATGGGCCTGGTGCATTTTTCAAGCCTGAGGGTCTGAGACTCGAACTGCAAAGTCAGGCATGAGGGATCCAACCACCCTACCTACCACACCACCAGCTGGCCCCTTTAAGCGGGAACTTTAATTTGATGCAGTGCCACTTATCTTTGCTTTTGTTGCCTATTCTTTTGGGTCATATCTATGAAGCAGATCAAGCTCTCTTTTTCAAAGGAGGAGAAACACAGAATTTGTGAACATAATGAAAACCATCACATATGTTAATGTTTGTTTGTAATATCATAATTAGTGGCTATAACGTTTATTGGAAAGCAGTATCTATAACCAAAGTGGATTTAAGTTGTGGCTTCATTATGTAATTTATTTTGATTAGAATTTTTGTTTTGTTTTGTTTTGCTGTAGGGTATGTGCAGTCACCAGAGAGACAGAGAAAGAGAAAGTGAGAAACCACCCCTGGTGGGGATAACCATGCTGCAATCTCTTTTCCTCCACTTTCCTCTTGGGGTTTTTGGCACACACACATCCGCCTGGTGTGATGTTCAAGCTGCCGGGCAGGGACTCAAACCATGCAGTTGGCCATGTGGGATCCAGCAGCCCAACCTCCATGCCACTGATTCGAACTACATACGCTTGACCAGTCCCCTCTTAGTTTCTCTGCTCCATTCCAAACTATGCATTCAAAACTTTTCAGATGATGTGACTTTCATCATTGGATAGTCAGACTTCGTTCATTTCTTTCAGGCTTTGAGTTCTTGGGATGGGTTGTGTGTGAGAATTTACAAATATGAATTCATTTATAAAGTGCATTCTTGTTTGGGGCTGACAGGTGGCTTGGTGGTTGAGGTGTTAGACTCCACATGGCTGAGCGAGGTTCAAGTCCCAGACCTGGAGGTTTGCTTTCTCATTTTCCCTTTCTCTCTCTCTGTCTCTCTCTGGTCACATGGAAGAATAACAATAAATAAATAAAATTAAATAAAAGAAAATAGAATCGCTGTCTTAAAAAAAACAACTCTAGTTTAATCTGGCTTTAATTAACAGAAATGTTTTGTTGTACTCTATTTTAGGTAAAAGTATAATGATAAAAACATACTTTAGCTTTTTAAAAAAAATTTCCAAGAGGCCTCATGTACTTGTCAGAGAGAAAGAGAAAGAGGAGAAAGCACCGTCCAATGGGGTGTGGTCATGGTGCAATCCCTTCTGCATTTCTCCATCCCGTCAGGATTTTGGGCCCACACACTTGCCTGCTTGGCATGGTTTTCCAGTTGCCAGAGCCAGGATTCAAACTGTTAGGGTCAACCATGCATGTGGCTCCCCTAACCACTAGACTACGGGGTTGGACCACAGATTTCAGCTTTTAATGTACATCCTGAGCTCCAAATAGGTGTTCGTCTTTCATCTGTACATTTTTATTTTCAGAATGACTTTAAGGTCCCTCTATCATTCTGAAACTATGATAACTCCTATTATTTCATTCATATATATATATTAAAAAATATTAATGCCAAAAGGCATGTGTGCTTGTCAGAGAGAGACAGAGAGATAGAGAGGGAGAGGGAAAAAGCACCCTTCAATGGGGTGGGGTCATGCCACAATCCTTTCTCATTTCTCCAGCTTGTTAGCTTTTTGGGGCATGCATACACACACATGCACCGTGAGTGTTTCCCAAGCCAATGGGGCCAGGAGTCAAGCTGTGTGGTCGGCATGTGGGATCCAGCTCCCTCACCCACCAGGCCATGGGGCCAGGCCTAGTTCTTGTATTTTTCTCAGGGAGGGACAGGAACCAACATCCTATTTTGTAAGAATAATCCAGCAGGTAGCATGGTTAAGGCACTGGACTCCCGCATGGCTGGCCATGGTTTGAATCCCTGACCTGCCAGCTTGCCTTCTCTCTCTGTCTCTCTGGTGACCACACAGGCCCTACAGCAAAATTTAAATAAATAAATAAATAAATAAATAAATAAATAAAAGAAACAGTTCTAAGCAAACTTCACACTTTTCTTAATCCTGAGTTATGAATGAAGCTCAAGAAGGAAGAACTTGTTTTTCCTCAAACACATTTTAATCATTCAAGGTAATCTCTCTTTAAACAATAAACACTATTTTCAAAGAAATAGTATTTGTACCACGTAAAAGGAAACTTGCTGATATTATTTTAAAGTTACCTTATACTTTATAAAATGTCCTCTTTTGTATTGTTTCGGTAACAACTATGATAATTAAAAATAAAAAAAAAAAAAAACAAGTGAAGGAGCCAGTAGGTGACACAGTGGTTAAGGCACCACTGAGCTCTGAATCCAGCTGCTTGAAACTCAGGCTGCGCGTGTGTGCCTGAGCACCCAAAATCCCAAGAGGAGAATGGAGAAGGGATTGTGGCCTGGCCGCTCCCCTGGGAGAGGGGGTGGCTTCTCTCTCTCTGTCTCTCTGGCAAGTGCATGTGTCCTATAGCAAAAATTTCTAAGGAAAAAAACAACCAAAAACCAAAAACCAAACCCAAAAAACTGAGCTCATTTGGTGTGCCAAAGGCCCGGCGAGTCCCTGAATGGACAGTGATGAAATCAGTGTCCTTTTATATGAAATTTGCCTACATTTGTGAGCTTGTGGCTGTGTTCATGAAACTTTTGTCAAATTAGGACCTTTAAAAAGAAATCTATGAAGTTTTTTTTTTTTTTTTTTTTTTTTCCATTTTATTGGCTAAAAGCATGATTAGACGAGTTACCACCAGGTGGCGCTGAAGGACCGAGCTTGGAACGAGCCTGGGCTTTCCTGCGGTCGTGGGAATGAGGGGCAAGGGACGCTCTTTATGTCGCTGTACGGAAGGGAAGAAGTCAAGCGTTGCCCTTCCTGTGTCCTGTCAGAGGACAGCGTTCCGTTACAGCGTCTCCGTCACACTTTGCCCATCAAAGTGTCTAAATCCCTTTCCTGGAGAGTCATGCTCCCAAAAGTAATGGATCACTAAAAAAAAAAAAAAAAAAAAAAAAAAAAAGTTATGGATTGCGTAGTAACTTTACTGAGGTCTCAAGTGGAAAAAAATCAGAGTTTTTCTAAAGGAAAATGAAAACAACTCTCACATAAAATTGCTTTTTGGAATGGATCTGTCTTGCTCTCACCATTGAGAATGTATATAGGACTAGAGAACCAAAGCAAAAAACAAAATCCGCCAAAATTCACTCCCTCAGGAGTAGATGGTGCAAAACCATCCCCACGAGCGTGGGTTTTATTATTTAATGCAACTTCCCTTTCCTAGAAGTCTCCACTTGGCTCACAAGTGTTTTTCTCTAGGGCTGTTGCCAGGAGAATAAATCTCAAAATGGATACCATACAGAATAAAAATAAAATCCTTCTAAGAGGAGAAAAGAGGAAGGAGCAGGAAGCAAAGTAAAAAGTCTGTCTACTGGAGCCGGCAGGTGGCAAGATGGTTAAGGGCAGTGGATTCCTACATGGACCACTGTGGTTTGAGTCCCGGGCCTGGAGGCTTGCTTTCTCACTTTCCCTCTCTCTCTCTCTTGTTCTGTCCCTATCTGGTCAAATTAAAAGTAAATAAATAAATATAAGGTTAATAAAATAATTTTCTGTTATTATTATTATTTTATTTTAGAGAGAGTTTTTTTTCTGTAAGGTGTGTGCACTTGCCAGAGAGACAGAGAGTAATAGAGAGAAAGTGAGGAATCCTAACGTGGGGGGATAGCCAGGCAGCAATCCCTTCTCCTCCATTCTCCTCTCAGGATCTTGGGTACCCACACACACACGCCCAGTGTGAGTTTTAAGCTGCTGGGTTCGGGACTTGAACTGCAGTCGACTATGTGAGAATACAGCAACATAATCATTATGCCATCTGCTGGTACCCAAACAAAATAATTTTTTTTACAAAAGTTTGTCTACAAGAGAAATGGACTCCAGAAGCCTGATAAATAGAAATTACTAAATTAAAGAGGGACAAATATTCCTGGAAGGAGTCAGGCCTGTAAGAGGCTGGTTTCCTGGGCAAAGTTACCAGAACATTGAGAAGGAGAGTCTATCAGAAGTGATTTATAGGGCTGGTTGGAAAAGGGAGGATATTCTAAAAAGTGTCTAAATTTCTACTATCACTTCTCTATTTTCTGTAAAATCAGGTCTCTTACAAAAGCAGCCCAGGACAGCTGGTAGCAGGTACTTAAGTTAGCTAGATCTTACATGACTGACTGTGGTTCAAATCCTGGACCTGGCAGCTTGAGACATGTGCTGGGCGCATGTAAGTGTGTGCCCAAAATACTGAAAGGAGAAATGGAGGAGGAGAGATTGTGGTGTGACCGTCCCCGTGGGGAATGCATCCCCACTTTCTCTCTCTCTGGTGAGTGAGCAGGCCAATAGGTAAGCATCTGCTGACCGCTGGATGTACAAGATCTCTTGCAAAGTGGTTCTGGCACTCCCTTAGGCAGCAGTGTATGAGGTCTTCCAAAAGGTTTGAAAAATGTGTATTATGAAGAAACTGTGCCTGGATTTGACATTTCTTCCAACCAAAATGAACCCATTTTTGAATGACTGTTTTCCAGGAACTGAAAGGAAAGTGAGAAAGCAAGCCACCAGGTGCGGGACTCAAACCACGATCGGCCATGTGGGAGTCCAGCACCCCTAACCACCACGCCACCTGCTGGCCCCACCTAGGAACTTTTAAAAGTCCCTTTGGATTTTACCAAGAGCCACTTTTGATATGAAATTCCAGCCAAGTAATCCACCTAGATCGGCAGTTCACCCTCGGCCCAGGCATCTCCATAAAGCGTGCTGTCACTATTTCCTGTCCTCAGTTCTCTCCTGTCAGAGAGAGGCTGAGTGCGAAACCTCCTGAGTGCGGTGAACCCCAAACATAGGCTCAGGAGGTGAACTGTCGGCTTCGAATGAACTGATTTCCTTATTCCAGATCCTCAGTGAGACAGGGAGAGGGAAGGCGGCGTGGAGGGCTACCTGCCCTGTCTTTGGCTTGGTTGGCATCACCTAGAGATCAGGTCATTCCCTGGCCAACCGGGAGCTGCATTTTCTCTTAGATTTTCTGTGTCTATTTCTCTTAGATTTTCTGTGTCCATTTTCTCTTGAAATCATTATTTAAGACATTTTGCTGCTAATTGGAACCCACTCAGCCTGTGAGAGCATTAGGACCAAAGAAGGGTATGATTAGGTATTTCAGGAGTTGAGGTTCAGAAATGTGGTTAAGGGGACCAGCAGTTAGCGTAATGGCTATGTTGCTGAACTCCCATGTAGTTGACCTTGGTTTGAGTCTTGGACCCGGTGGCTTAAATTCACACTGGACGCAGGCGCGTGTGCGTGCCCAAGATCCCGAGAGGAGGATGGAGGAGAAGGGATTGCGGCATGACCATCCCCCCTGGGGAGTGATTTCTCGCTTTCTGTCTCTCTGTCTCTGTCTCTTTGAAGAGTGCATGTGCTCTATAACAAAAACCTTTCCAAAAAGAAATGTAGTTAAAAAAATCTTTTCTTCCCACAGAGAGACAACGATTCCACATTAGCCCACGTTTCTATATTACTGGCCACTGAAGGCCTCAAAAGGGTTCTACCGGTATGTACTTACATACACTGAAGGAGGGGAAGGGTTTCAGTGAGAAAACCATGTGGAAAAAATTGAACCCAGTATTAGGAGACCAAGAGAGTCTTGGCATTGCCGCCGATTGGCTGAGGTGCAATCTCCTTGGGTATCAGTTTCTTTTTATTATTATTATTATTATTTTTAATAATTATTTATTTTATTTTTTATTTATTCATTCACTTATTTTTTTAATTTGACCAGAGAGAGACAGAGGGTGAGAGTGAGAGAGAGAGGAAGTGAGAAAGCAAGCCACCAGATTCAGGACTCGAACCATGGTCAGCCATGTGGGAGTGTCCAGCGCCCCAACCACCACGCCACCTGCTGGTCCCTGGTATCAGTTTCTTGTCGGCAAAATGAGAGTAATGCAAGGAGGGTGTCCATGTAGCTCTAGTCAGCTTTGGGAAAGAGGGGTGATCGCCCCCTATTGATAGTCCCTTACATCCCTCACCTCAAATCCAGCCGTTTATTTTTTTTCTGCCATAGTATCTATGTGCTCACCAGAGAGAGACAGAGAGAGGGAAAGTGAATAATCATCCCCTGGGGAGGATGGCTATGTGGCAATCTCTTCTCCATCTTCCTCTAGAAAATCTCGCATTTTTTCCCTAGGAATTATTTACTTAATTTTATTTAGTAGTATTATTTTTTAATTTGCTGTAGGGGACATGTGCTTACCAGAGAGAGAGAAAGTGAGAAAGCAAGCCACCAGGTCCAGGACTCGAATCATAGCTGGCCATGTGGGAGTCCGGCATCTTAACCACCACACTACCTGTTGGCCCCAGAAAACTAGCCTTTCTAATATAACAGGGCGATTTCCACTCACTGCTGTGTGCGGCTCCAGCTCACTGGGCTGGCGCTGTCCATTCACACTGCTCCTTTAATACAGCCCCTACTTCCCCAGCAAGGAGGGCCAGGCGCTCTCCAGGCCCTACAGAGAGAATCTCGGGTTTCTTTCATCACGAATTTTCAAGAACAAACTGACTCTCCGTTCTAGAGGGATCAGGACCTGCAGAAGAATCCTTCCTAACAACCTCGACAATAGGCAGAGCCATTCTGTCAGGGTGGCCTTAGGATCTTAGAGTACTATTTTCAGCAGTTAGTCTTTTCATATTTTTACACAAAACAATTGAAAACGGTTCTCACAATTTTGCACTGTTTCTTTTGACTTACCGTTTGGTGGTTACGAAGAGACACCACCACACTCGGGGGTCAGGGCAGAAGAAGCTCTCTGCGTTTCCCAGGTAACCGTGACCGGTTGCCTTCTCTAGGTCTACATGGCTAGACGACCAGGGTGTGCTAGCATGGGCGTTCCAGAAAAGGCCGTGCCATCTAGGTGTCGGGCAAAGCCCTGCAGATAGCCCTGAAAGGGTCGACTCACACTCTCCTTTCAAAGGTGTCGAGAGCTACCTGGCCAAGCCTTCATCTACTTGGGTGCTTCTCCCTGAGTAGACTTTGGCAAAGGTGGGGCATCCACCGGTATGACTTAATATTGCACTACAAACCCCCTTCTGTTTGGGAGTAGATTTGAGGCCGGAAGTTGGGCCAGGGCATACTAAAGCCCCCCAAGAATGTGCACTTCCCTTCTGTCCACTCAGAGTCCAACAGCGCAGAAGCAGCTGCTGTTCTCAACTCACAGCAAAGGCAGCACTGGGCATTTAAGATGAAAGGGAACCAGCAGGTGGCATAATGGCTATGTCGCTGGACTCCCACGTAGTCGACTGCGGTTCTATTCCCGGACCAGGTGGCTGAAACTCACGCTGGGCACATGTGCGTGCGTGCCCAAGATCCCGAGAGGAGAATGGAAGAGAAGGGATCGCGGCATGGCCATCCCCCCTGGGGGGTGACTTCTCACTTTCTCTCTGTTTCTGGCAAGTGCACATGCCCTATAGCAATAAATAAATAAATAAAACCTCTCCAAGATTAAAGGGTACTTAGAAAACATCTAAAATATTGCAAGGATGATTACAATTTAAAACTGCAGTGCCTTGATGGCTTGTATATGGTCTCCAGGTCTGTCAGTAACTGTAAAGTCTTAAACTTAATGTGCTATTTTTAAAAGTCCACATGCAAGCTAAATCATGTGCGTGTGTGTGCATGCATGTGCTTAATGCTCGCTTATTATCAAGCCCTTTGTATTTTAATGAATGTATTTGTAATGGCAGGGGGCATATTACAGATGCATTTTTCTTTCAGTCACTGGAAGCTTTTAAGGAGTTGGAAAATTTGAGCTAATAGAGATAATGTTTTATGTAGTCCCCTAGTGCATCTGTTGAACATGTAGTCAAAGGAGTTCATTGAAATAAATGCTGCGGTTGAATTTTTAACAGCAGCTGCATAAATATGCAGCCATCTATAACCCTAATGCCCATGGGAGCCAGGAAAATGATCTGTATAATTAACCCCTTGATTGATCTGGTCTTTCAGCTGTCAGGGTGGGAAGCCTGATTTCCCACAGAGCAGAACGGACCCATGAAGCTCAAGGCAGCTGACTGTATCGTGTGTCTGTGGGGGTCTTTGGAAGCACTAAGTAAGCGTTCCTTGGACAGAATCTTCGAATTATTCCCTCTCCTTAAATTTCTCTATGGGAGAGTTAGGAGGCCTGGGGAAACCATCTGGGATCTCACATTGGTTACTCCGATTCAATAGATACCGTACAGGAGGTAAAATAAGGAGATGGCCCCCAAGACCCCCACCCATCGTGTACACACCCTGTGTAATCCCCTGCCCTGGAGTGTAGGGTGAACTGGGAATATGGTGGGGTGCCACTCTCTTGACTTGAGCGTGTTATATAGTGAAGTGATGATGGTTGTTAATGCTTTACGTCACATTACGTTACCTAGGGCTTCCTCTTAGATTGGAGAGGTTGGAAGTAAGAACTCAACTCTAGCAGAAGCTGCTGCTCAGGGCTGCTATTCTACAGCGCAGCAGAAAAGTCAAAAGAGACAAAGATGACGTCTGTTTGGTTCGTTTACACAATGGCAAGAGACTTCACAATTAATTCCTGTTTTCTCTTTGAGAGTCCAACCCCTTCAAAACTGCTTGAGTAAATTTTGTGTTATGACTATTTTCAGTTAAAAATTAAGATTTGTAACATCACATAAGCTTTCCAGTTTCCACCATGATTTTAGAAAGTATGAAAGATCAAGTATCCTTTCATATGTCTCCAAAATATTAGCGAATCCTAAGGGATCACTAAATGTGTACTGGGGACGACAGTGCCTCTGTAGTAGTTGGAAAAATGGTAGGTAGACAAATGAGTTCTCTGGGACAGCAGATGGCGTCGTGGTTATGACACTGGACTCGTTGATGGCAGTTCACATCTCAGACCCAGTGGCTTAAAACTCACATTGGGCGCGCGTGTGTGCATTCCAAAATCCTGAGAGGAGAATGGAAAAGAAGGGATTGTGGCATTGCCACTCTCGGGGTGTATGTATGGGGGATTTCTTGCTTTCTGTCTCTCTGTCTTTCTCTGTCTCTCCAGCAAGTGAAAGCACCCTATAGCAAAAATCTCTCAAAAAAAAAAAAAAAAAAAAAGGGAAGAAAGAAAGAGAGAAAGAGAGAAAAAGAACAATGGGTTCTGTGTCTTTAATTCTGTGCAATTATCTTTAACTCTGTCTCCAGCCCTTTCTGTGACCAAATTCTCTGTCTCCATCTCTCTCTCTCTCTCCCTCTCTCCCTTCATCCTCACTTTTGTTGTTTTCTGTCGAGTGGTTTTTGAGGTTAAGAACATTCAGCTCCATTGAGATTTCCTAGCTGAACCAAACGGCCAGAGCCTTCTTAATCCTCAGGCCTTTTTCTTCTCTCTTATCATCTCAGTCCCCTCTGCCTTATAACATAGGCTTGCTGCTGGGACTCTATTAGCCGAGCCATCTGGCTTGTCGTTTTAATTCATACTGTACTCAAATATGAAGGTTCTGCTCTGTCTGTGTATTTCTATGATTGTGTAAGGTAGTTTAGAGAGCCTTGCCAAGAAGCTCTAAGGAAACACTATTAAACTCAATTTTGAAGCTATTTTGAATGCTGTGGGACTAATGAGTGCCCTGATCAGGTCTGTTGGAACAGAATAAAGGGGTGTGTTGGGAACCAGCAGTTAGCGTAATGGCTATGTCGCTGGACTCCCACGTAGTCGACCGCGGTTTGCGTCCCAGACCCGGTGGCTTAAAACTCACGCCAGGCGCATGTGCGTGTGTGCCCAAGATCCCAAGAGGAGAATGGAGGAGAAGGGACTGCGGCGTGACCATCCCCCCGGGGGGTGATTTCTCGCTTTCTGTCTCTCTGTCTCTCTCTGTCTGTCTGGCGAGCGCACGCGCCCTATAGCAAAAATCTCTCAAAAAAAAAAAAAAAAGAAAAAAGGGGTGTGAGTGTGAATGTGAGTGTGCTGGGTGTGGTGGGGAGCAGTGAGTATGTGGAGGGCAGTGGTAGTCTGGGAGCCTGCGGAAGAGCAGCTGACCCACACTGTAGATTTGTCTATACTTCTGGATGTACATTGTATCCTTTTATTCAGAACCAAAGGTGGGTTATCTGGCTGGGATATTTGTTCTGCCCTTGTCATGGTGACTTTCCTTGTCATGGTGACTTTAGTTTTATAACTTTTATTTGGGGGGAGGAAGTTCTTTTTGGAGATATAAAGATGCTTTCCTGTAGTTCTGACACCAGCCAGAAGGTTGGGTCTCTGTCTTTTTTATTTTTGTCGAATTATTCATTCAATTTTATTTATTCATTCATTTATTTCAATTTGAACAGACACACACACACACACACACACACACACACACACAGAAAGTGAGAAAGCAAGCCACCAGGTCTGGGACTTGAACTGTGCTCGGCCATGTGTGAGTGTCCAGCACCTTAAGCACCATGCCACCTGCTGGTCTTCGGGTCTCTGTGTCTTTAAACCCACTGTGCTACCCGGGGCTAAATGCTGTTTCATTAAGAAATGAGGGACCAGCAGTTAGCATAATGGCTATGTCGCTGGACTCCCACGTAGTCGACCGCGGTTGGAGTCGAACTCGGTAGCTTAAAGTCAAGCCGGGCGCGTGTGCGTGCGTGCCCAAGATCCCGAGAGGAGAATGGAGGAGAAGGGATTGGCGTGGCCACCCCCCCGGGGGGTGATTTCTCGCTTTCTGTCTCTCTGTCTCTATCTGTCTGGCAAGCGCACGCGCCCTATAGCAAAAACCTCTCCAAAAAAAAAAAGAAATGAGACTTTGTATGCACCAGCTGTCTTCCCAGAGCCACACCTTAGTCTGCATGTTAGGTCAGTAATTAAATGTTTTATTTTTTGGGGTAAGATAGGAAGTAAAAAAGAAAGAAATATTAGTTGTATATCTTTTTTTTTTAACTTTCACTGTCCTCCTGCAATCGGTAAAGCTTTATAAAAACATAGGAATTGGGTGTTTGGAACAACCCCTGGGGGTGAGAAGTGATATAGTCTTGTTAGACATGGGGTGGGCGGGCTTGCAACACGCTCTGCTTTCTAGATTAGGAAATGGAGGTACCCAGGGTGTTCATTTTCCAGGTTAGTGATGGGGACCCTGTTCCATGTTGCCGGTCTTCAGACACACAGACACGTTAGACAAGATTATAACCTGTACTGTAGCTTGCATTTTGTTGTAAATGTGGAATAAGCACAAGGGCTGAAAGACTTAGCCTGCTATTTATGGCTTAAGAAATCTGAATTTCATTTTCACCCTAGAACAGTTCTAGTTATGGGCCCTTAATAATCATGCTCATTGATATGAAATGTGTATTCAAAAGTCTATATTCAAATTCAAAGACATTGTGTCCTAACAGATGTATTTGTCTATTGATGGTGATTTGAAGGCAAGTAGCGTTAGGTCCATAGGTGGTGGTTAATAGAGATTGTAAACTCTAGTGAGAAGTTTCGGGTTCCGGTAAGTCTGACTTGTCTAATGGATGGAGACATACTCTCTGTGGGAGTAACCTCTCTGGTAATGTCTGCTGTCAGCACTGCCCCAGGCTTGTCAGGCTGTTGCCAGTGGAAATATGGTATCAGCTGGCTCCAAGGTTGATAGGATATCTCTGCTGTGAGTTGGCATTGGAGCATAGATCTGAGGTTTGGGTTGTACTTGTTAATTAGTATTATGTATGCTGCATTTATCTCAGGGCACACCCTTTTTAAGCCTTCAACCCAGTGTTAAATGATCTTGGAATTTAAAAAAAACGTTTATTTTAGTCCTTATAGAGCACAATGAGTGCCTGCATGAGGGGGGGGAGAGAGAGAGAGAAGATGGCACCCTCAACAGGATCTTATGCTACGGTCCCCTTCCTCCAGTTCACCAGGCTCTTGGGTACCCATGTCTGTGTCCCTTGTGTGTTTCAAGTCATAGCTGGCCATGTGGCTTCCACACTGAGGATCAGCATGCTGCTGCCCATGCTACTGAGGTTGGGCCTGATTTTGGAATTTTTATCCTGGAATAGCTTTAAGAACTTCTCTATAAGGCAGTGGTCCTCAACTTTTTGGCACCAGGGACCAGTTTCATGGAAGACGGTTTTTTCACAGAAGTGAGGTGAGGGTTGGGGATGGTTTATGAAAGAGTGCAACCTATCATATATCCTTCATGTGCGCAGTCTGCAATGGGGTTGGCGCTCGAATCTGCTGCTGCTGATCTGAGGAGGTGGTGCTCAGGTGGTAATGCCAGCAATGGGGAGCAGCTGTAAATACAGATGAAACTTCTCTCCCTCGACTGCCACTCACCTCCTGCTGTGCAGCCATTTCCTAATACACCATGGACTGGTACCAGGTCATGGCCCAGAGTTTGGGGATCCCTGCTATAAGGAGAGTGCTGTTGACTTGACCATGGGCCAGCTCAGAAGCAAGCACTATCTAGAACACGTCTAGAATAAGCTGCCTCCTGAATAAGTATTTGACACCATGGAATGGAAGAAGCCAGCTCAGTGATTCCTGGTAGAGATGGATATGATCCAGCTTGGGCTAGTGAGCTGGGAGCTAAGGGAGAGGAATGGTTGGTCTCCAAGAAAAAGGCTCTGCATCAGGAAGAGAGATGTAACTTCATGAAACCACTCGGGGTTTCAGCTCTTAGCTATGATGGTGCTGAGGGGGTGAGGGAGAGACCGTGTAGGAGAACTAATATCTTGTCTTAATCTCTCCAAGGGAATTTTTTCTGAACTGGGTTGTGCTAAACATTAGGATTTCTCAAGATGGACTATTTTCAGATCACGTAAGCTTGACAAATACTTTATATAATATTTCCCTTTTGAAATGAATAATGCATTTTAACTTCCTAATGGTCTTAGACAAAATTCTTCAGGATAGAAACCTAATTTAACAAATTGACCATTTGCTTCACTTACTTGACCTTTAAGAGCTAAAAAAACATCTTTAGCCCTTAGTAAATTTGTATACCAAGGAGACCTATGGATGTTTAACGGGTGACTAAACATTTCCTGTTTCAGTTTATTTATTTATTTATTATTATTTTTTTTAACTTGTCAGAGGTTCCTTAAAGACCTTCAAATAGAACTACCATGTGATCCAGCAATTCCATTCCTGGGTATCTACTCAAAAGACAGGAGAATGCTCAGTTGGAAAAGTGCTTGGACAAGTATTTATTGTGGCATTATTCATGATTTCTAAGACATGGAACCAACCCAAATATCCACAGATGAATGGATTGAAAAAGTGTGGCACATATACTCCAAGGAATATTATTCAGCCATAAAAAACAAGTCCCTGGAATTTGATAAAAAGTGGATGGACAAATGTGGAAGATTTGTTGCTGAGTGAAACAAGGCAGGCTATGAAAGAGAGACATTGTATGTCTCCACTTAACATATACAACTGTCTGCACTCTACGGTAGAGACTGAAAGACTGGAGGACATAAAAGCATTGAAAATTGTTATGGACACTAGAGACAAAGTGGAAGGAGAGTATGGGAGGGGAAGAGTGTAGGAAAGGAAATTTGGAGAAAAATAGAGAGAGAAGACATTTTTGGGACACAGATATGGTTTATTATCTGATGATGATGATGATGATGTATCTAGTATTCTCAACTAGGCTGGACTCAGGTGTATATCATGCTGGGTAAAGTCTCTTTACAATCTAAATGGTTGTGTAGCAATTTAATGTATAAATAATAATAAAAATAAATAAAAAATAATAAAATAGTCAGAGGGTGTGTGCATTTACCAGAGAGAGAGAGAATGAGAAGGAGACAGAGACTAAGAAAGAGTGGGAGAGGGAGAAAGCATCCCCCAATGGGATGAAGTCATGTCACAATCCCTTCTCCATCTCGCCATTCTGTCAGGGTTTTGGGCCACACACACATACTCCTGGCATATTTTTCAAACTGGTGGGTCAGATTTGAACCACAGTAGGCTATGTGGGGTCTGGCTTTCCTCAACCACCAAGCCATGAGGCCAGCCCCTAATTCAGGTTTATCATTCTGTGTTTTATCTCTCATTGCTTCTAGATGAGTCTGGTAATGATAGGAGAGTGGGCTAATTTACATTTGTTACAAAGTATGTTAGCTGTGACAGTCACTGTTCTCTTTTTCCTTCTAAGCTTTGCATGACTTAAATTTTTACTAATCTCTGTGAGTATGCTGATTACCCTGATCTGATCACTGCACATTGCAGTTATGTACTGAAAAATCACATTGTAACAATCATTATGTTAACAGAAAAATTTAATTAAATTTCTGTTTTTAACCAATCTCTTCATCACCTATCAATTAAGAAGATGAGTAAAATACTCCAAAATGCTGGAAACTTAGATCTTCATTATAAAATGTTACTGCAAGATGCTGAGTAAGGGAATTAGGAAGAAATCATATAAACCCTTGTATGTTTCTAGCAAGAACAACTTTTGTTGGAGAAGAAAGCGATGTGTATCAGTTTTTCTAAACTGTGACATAAAATATATAAATATTATCGGTGTGGAGTAGGGATGTCTGATGTTCACCCACATTAGTTCCCTGCCGTTCCTTTCTCTTTCGGGACATGCATGTGAATGATACTCCCCTCCCTGCAGTTAGGTGGGCTCATATGATTCATTGTGGCCATGCACTGTGAGCGGAAGTGACGTGTAATCTCCAGTCCGGAAACCTCCAGCTCTCTCCTTCATTCCTGCGTCGTCTTTTGAGGCTGTCTGTTTCTGGCAATGCTTAGATCTCTAAGTTCCTGTGTGAAGAACAGTGACCTTGGAGAGTCACCTGAACCTATAGTCGACTGTGTAGGAAATAATTTTTTTGTGTGTGAAATCAGTGAATTCAGTGAATTTTAGTTATTGCAAAACCTAAGCTATCCTGGGTTATCATGAAGGACTAAATGAAATAATCCATGTCAACTTTTCTAAGACTTAGTTTTCCCTTTCGTAAAGTGTAGTCAGTATTTTCTAACTCAGAGTTGTAAGTGTTAAATGCCACAGATCACGTAAACCATTTTGCATAGTATCTGTCTCTAAAAAATCTCAATGATCATTAGGAGTCAAAGTATAAATAAATAAATAAATACATATATAAAATATTAAGATATAAACAAATATAAATATTTGTTGGCATATTTTCTAGATATAGATCTTTTATCAGATATGTTATTTGCAAACATTTTATCTCTCTCTTTTTTTTCTTCCTTTTTTTTTTTTTTTTAGATTTTTGCCACAGAGCACATGTGCTCTCCAGAGAGAGGGAAAGTGAAAAATCACCCCCCACATGGGATGACCATGCCACAGTCTGTTCTCTAGCCTCCTCTTGGGATTTGAGGCATGCACACACACAAACCTGGCATGTTTCTCAAGCCACCAGGGGGTAGGACTTGAAATGCAGAGTTGGCCATGTGGGATCTATTACCTTAACCACTGTGCCACTCACTGGCCCGATTTATCTCATTTTGTAACTTGTCTTTTTATTTTCTCAATAATGCATTTAAAGAAAAAGATATTTTAAATTTCAGTAAAATTTAATTTAGTAATTTGTTATTTTATGAATTGTGCTTCCTTACCTCTCACCGTCTGCCAACTCCCCCCTTCTCCCACACTGTCTCTGGTATGTACAGTTGTTTCCCATGCGTTTTTTTTTTTTTATCATTTTACTGCTTCACTAAACATCTTAATTAATTTAAAGACTTTCAATAGCAAGCATAGCTGATATATACCTATTTATGAGTACATGTCTGACTTTAGGCATAAAGCTCAGTGAGAAAAGTGAAATACTATAAAGTAGCACCTCACTGAGGCTATATAGCTTACTGCAGTCATTAAGTAGGTATTAATAGATATTTTTAATGCATTTTTTAATTTCAAAAAAGACTTAGTTTTAATAGATCAAAATAAAAACATGTTAAGAGAAATTTGCTTAAAACTTAAAGCCAAGAAAAAAGTTAGGATTCTGTTCAATCAACAGTTCAAGAGAAGACAAAAATCCTTAAATATGGAAATCAAAGCATTGAAGAAAATCGGTAATGTTTTAGTCTAAAGTAAAAAAATTCTATTTCACTAGTTCAGACTCATGTAATTAGTCTCTCTTCTATTGAATTTGCAGTGTTACTGTGGTCTGGTCTTTCCATTTAAATTCTGGAAGTTAACACTCAACTCTGGACTTGTCCCTCCCATTAGCCTGGCCATTCTCTTGGTTGTTTCTTGTACTCTTATTTCTGTGTGTCTGACTTTAGTTTTCCTGGTGTAGCACTCCCTTCAGTACTTCTTGGAGAGCTGGTCTGGTGTTGGTAAATTCTTTCAGGTTTTGTTTGAGAATGTTTTTGTCTTTTTTCCCAAGTGCGAGATAATCTTGCTGGGTATAGTATTCTTGGTTGAAACTGTTTTCCGCGTAACACTTTAAATATATTTTCCCATTCTTTTCTTGCTTGCATTGTTTTCAATAAGAGGTCTGACGTTAGCCTTATGGGATATCCTTTCAAAGTAACTTGACGTTTCTCTCTTGCCAATTTTAGTATCTTGTCTCTGTGGTTTTGGTCAATCTGGCTATGAGGTGCCTTGGGAAGATCTTCTTGGGTTGATTCTTATTAGGGATCCTTTGTACTTCTTGGGTTGATTCTTATTAGGGGTCCTTCATATTTCTTGGGTCTGGATCTTTGACTGCCTCTCTAGGTTTAGAAAGTTTCCTTCCAGGATTTCTTGGAATAGATTATCAGTGCCCTTATTAGTTTCTTCACCTTCTGGGACATCGATGATCCAGATGTTTGGGCGTTTAATGATATCTAGTATTACTCATATGCTATTCTCATTTTGGGGGGTTATTTTATCAGTCTTTTTGGTGAATTTTTCTAGGTCAGAGGTTCTATCTTCTATATTCGAGATTCAATATTTTGCATGATATAATCTGCTTTTGATATTTCAAGGGAAGTTTTGATTCCCTGTATTACAGCCTTTATCTCTAACAACTTCGTTTGATTCTTTTTTATGATGTTTATCTCCTATTTCAGCTCGTGCAAGAACTTCCTCACCTATTGGAACTCAGTGTCTTTCTTCTCCTGCATTTTATGGAGTTTGTTTTCTATTCTCTTGCATTTCTGTTAGCTTTGTCACTCTGAATATTTAAAATTCTTTATCTGACATTTCCATGAATTCCCTTGTATACTTTGTGGAGAAAGAGAGTTATTCTTTTCCATTAGAGGAGAGATATTTTCTTCGTTTCTCATATTTCTTGTGCCTCTGCAATGGTTTCTGATCATCTGATGAATTATGCATTTTTTCCCTATTTTTGGAGTTAAATCTGAGCATTCAGAGGAATGCAGAGGAGATGACCTGCAGTCTCTAACTAGTACTGTTTTTCTCCTTTAGCACAGCTGATTCAGTGAAAGTTGAGGATTAATCTGACCCTAAAAATATTCAGATATTTGGCTACTGAGCACCTAGACCTGTCTAGAAAATCAGTGCGTAGGGGCTGAGCAGAAAAGTGAGAAAGAAAAAAAAAAAAAAGACAAAAACAATAAGAAAAAGAGAAGAAAAAAATTTTTGTCACAAAATGAAAACTGCACGCTGCATGAATGGGGCTGCTCAGAACTCAGATATACATGGCTGCTGGTTGGCTTATCCTGGTTCCTGGGTAGGCCTGGGGAACAGAAGGTGAAGTCTGGGCAGAGGGTGTTTGGTGGTTGAAACCCTTTTTTTCCCCCTTAAAATTAGTTTCTAGCATGTAAATATCTTAAAATTTCTTCTGAATGTCACACGTCTAGATTCTGATTACACTGGACCAATATTTCACATAGCTGCAGTCAACATAAGTTTATAGAAGCCGTACACCTAAGATGGGCATCTCTGTTTCATCACTATCCTCACTCAGACTGCTTCTCTCTTTTTTATTAAGAGAGATTTTTTGCCATAGGGCATGTTCACTCACTAGAGAGACAGAGAGATAGAAAGCAAAAAGTCACCCCCAAGTAGGGATGGCCACACCGCAATCCCTTCTCCCGTCTCCACTTGGAATATTGGGCATACACACACGGTCCTGGTGTGTTTTAAGCTGTCGGATCCAGGACTTGAACCATGGTTGACTATGTGGGAGTCCAGTGACATAACTATTATGTCATCTGCTGGTTTCTAAATGGCAACAAGCTTTTTATTTATTTATTTATTTTAGTTTGATAGAGGGCATATGCATTCCTTGAGCGACAAAAGAGAGAGAGAGAGAAAGCACTTCTGTGGGCAGGGTCAGACCACAATCCCTTCTCCACTTCCTCCTCTTTTGCGGATTTTGGACACGTTTCTCAAGCTGCTGGGTTCATTTGAGCCACTCAGTCAGCCATATGGGATCCAGCCACTTTTACCACCAGGACATGGGCTGGTCCAAACTACAGAACCTCATTATTAAATCTGGACATCCCCTTAACTGTTTTCCTAGGATAACTCTAAAAGTTAAATTGTATGTCTTTTAAAAATCTTGCTAGGAATTGACGAATTGTCTTTTTTTTAAAAAAATTGTATCAATTTATATTTTCAACAGCAATATATGAGGATACTATTTCTTTACAACCATGCAAATCCTGAAACATACTTTTGTTTTCATCCTTGCTTATTAGAGAGTGGATAGAGTATCTTGTTATTTTTTTTCTTGCAGTTTTTTGTAACTTCTTATTTACATTTAATAGTCATACATCTGGGGAGGTACAATATATTTTTTCAGGAACAGAGGAGTGGATTGAAAAAATGTGACACATGTACTCTGTGGACTACTACTCAGTCATAAAAAAACAATGAGACCCTGACATTTGATACAAAGTGGACAAAAATGGAAAATTTAATGCTCAGGGAAGCAAGCCAGACTATGAAAGACAGACATTGCTTGTCCCTGTTTAATATATATAAAATATTTTGTTATTGTTTTAATCTGCATCTGTCCTATTACTAAAGGACATTTCGTGTGCAATCATCTTTATTCACAACATCTGTTTCACCAGAATACTAGTTGTTGGTTTATTTTTTCGTTAGTTGGGGAGTTTCAAACTCACCATGTTGCGATACTTCCCCTGAATGACAGAGACCCAATTTCTGTCACTAAATATTTAGTAGTGTAGCAGGGCATGCTAGTCTAAGGTCCTTTGAGATGCAGTTGCCAACATAAGACTAAACATAGTGTTTCATCGGGGGGAAAACCCATGTGAAAGAAAACAGAGACAGCGCTGGATAAACTGAGAGACCTCAGACCACAAAGCAAGTCTGCTCCTGTGTATTTAACAGGAGAAGAAAGGTTGAGAGGAAATGTCCTAGATGCCCACGTAGTGCAAGGCAAGCTCATCATGGCTGTGCGGGTGTGCTCGAGCCGAGACTGTTAGAGGAGCTCTGTGACTCCAGGCTTAGGCCTGCCTTCTGCACTGAGTTCTTGGCAGGGGGCCGCCCAGGGCAGGCATGGCTGTGGCCATGGCCTTGGCAAATGCCATGGTGGGTTTCAGAGCATGGCAGCTGGGCTCCTTGATTAAATATGCTCCCTCTATGAAAATCTGTGAGGTAACTCTCGATTTATGTCTCAGCTTTCTTCACCAGTGGGAGTTCTCTTCTGGTGGAGCGTGCTTTCTAGAACACTATCTGTAGGAGGGATTCAAGAACATCTAGAGAAAAGACTCATCCCAAAGGAAGAGATGGTCAGGCCCAATGGGCTGGGCAGACAACCTTGTGATGGGGAGCAATTCCAAGAGGGGCTTCCTACCCACTCATGGCTCTGCTTCCTGGTCCAGTCTCAGGGAGGGGAAAGGAGAGTGGAAACCTCTAAGCAACAATCAAAAAAGCTGGTCGAGACAGGCCCTGTATACTAGGGGTGAAGAGAGCTAATCACAGATCAAATCCTGGTCCTGAAGTTGCTTAAAAACTGCACTTGGTACGTATCATGCCCCAAATCCCGACTGCATGGAGAAATGGAGGAGGAGGAATTTCAGTGTGACCATGCCCCATTGGGGTGTTACTTTCTCCCTCTCCCTTTCTGTCTCTCTATCATTCCCTGGAGAGTGTACATGCCCTCTGGCAATTAAAACTAAAAGCAGATGCAGGTAAAACATTTCAGAAAGACACAGCACCATTATCATATTTCCCCAATAGAGTTTAACACCGAAAGATAGAGAAAGGTATTTATCTCACCTGTGTTTCAGAATCTGGATATGCAAGGCCTGGTGGGAAGTGGCAGGCTCCAGCAGGAGCTGCAGTGGTGTCCGGGGCTGGCTTTCCTCATACAGTCCAGTAGAGAGAGTGAGCGGAGAATATGAACTTATTACAGAGCTCCTTGAGGAGCCACACGTGGTATTCTTCGGGAACTCTCAGAGATGATTGTGGCTGGACGTTGGGCCAGAGTTCCAGGGGGCCAGTTGGACACCCACTTTTATTTAGCATTAGAGTCATTCTAGGAATCTGTGTCAGTTAGGTTGGGCAGGGTTATGCTGCAGTGTAAAATAATTCCCAAACACTGGCTAAAACAACAGAAGTTTATTTCTTGCTCACGTTACTTCCATAGTGGGCAAAGGGCTTTGTTCTACCACAACACCTGCATCATATCAGGACCCGGAGTAACAGAGCAGTCGTTTCCTGGAATACCGCTGGTGACCTGACAAGGGAGGACATGGTGAGATGCAACTGGGCTATAGAAAGCTTTGCCTAGAAGCGATGCACATCACTCTCGGCCCAAACTAGGCAGTTGGTGAAACCTCAGTTCAGTGGGGTGGGTAGGTTAGTCCCCTGGAGGGTCAGGCAGAGCATAGTGGTAAGAGTAATAGGTTCTATTACAATCCTTCTTTGGGGGCTCCACTCAGCTTAGGACATTGATGGGAGGAGGTAAAGGAAGGAAGGAGTTGCACAAGTTAGTTCTGGACATCTCTCCCCTCCTCTGCTACATAGGGTCATGTAAGCTTATTTCCACTTTAGGGACATTGCACTGGCTGGTTCCTCTTATTAGGAAACTTGTCTCCCAGATGTTTGTGAGACTAGTTTTCTCTTGCATGTAGATGTCAGGTATAAATACACTCCTCAGACACGTCTTTGCTCTTGTCCCGTCTACAGCAACCCTGTTCTCTTTCCCTACCAACTCCCCTTTTTGCTTCACTATCTTCTGCTTTCTTTGTGGCATTTACGCCTATCAGAAACCACGATCTGACCGATTTGGTTTACTGTCTATTGTCTCTGTTCCTCACTGTACAATAAGCTTCAAATTTATTACTCTACTCCCCACCACCACCTTTTTTTTTTTTTTTTTTTTTTTTTTTTTTTTTTTTTTTGGCTAACCAAGATTATAGGCTTTAAGATAGGGTAGAAAGATTATACTAGAATGGTGGAAGGAGTCGAGCAAGGGAACAACCCAAGCTCTAATGGACAGGGTGAGGGCTAAGAATGCCTGAAATACTGTGTTACAAGACAGAGATTTAGAGAGTGTGCATTTCTGAAGAGCCCCAGATGTGTGAAAACAAGAGGAGAATAAAACACCATTTTCAAAGAAGTGCTACTGAATGTGTTAATGTTCCTTGAGAGATTCAAGAGAAGGTCAAAATACTCCTTGATTATTTGGGTTGCTGTAATGTATATGTGACCATGACACTCAATATCAAAGGTAGCCTGGATTTCACAGTGTAAGAGGTAGGTATTGTTAAAACATCGTACTCTGCTGAAATTCTGGTTGGGTGTTTCACCGTCCATAAAGGTAGGCCCTAGACTAACACAGAATGTCTTTTGGGTCTCTGTGGCTGGGGCAGGGTTTGAGGATTCTGAAACAGTCCCTCACTTTGCTGCCAACGGGGCCAAGAGAGCTCAGTACTTGATGGTCACTGGAGAAACATTAGTTTCTAGAGACAATGAGGTGTTCTTGGGCTACGTAGAAGGAGTGGGACACAGATAAGGTTTATCATCTGTTGACGAGGATGTGTATAATAGTCTCAACTGGGCTGGACTGAGGTGTAAACCATGCTGGGTAAAGTCTCTTCACAGTCTAAATGATGGATAGCGATTTGATGTACAAAAAAATAATAAAAATAAATAAATAAATAAAATTTCCATTTTCATGGAAAAAAGAAAGAGTGTGGGGTGGGAGAGGTAGGCAGACACTCTCTTCCATCCCCTTGATGTTAGTGTGGGGAGGTGCTGGAGAGAGGAAGAGGGCGAGAGCTGGCCCTTCGAATATTATTCCTGAACTTGCCCCTCAGGGAGAGTACAGTGAGAATGTATAGAATATGACTGTTTATTGAAATAAAGACAGAAGACCCGGTGCTATTCTTCTCCCTATCTTTATAAATCATCAAGTCACAGGTTAATATGCTGGCCTATGACTTGTGAGTCTACCCAGGCCTTTTTTGTGGTTAAGCGTTAAGTAAAATACCTCAGAGGCCTGCAAATGGAATATTGAGGAGAGAGCCTGACTGAACAAATATCAATAGATTTCAGTTTGAGAGCCGGATGATGAGTGAGCAACTACACTGGCAGGTGGCCAGGGCACAGGGTTTTAAGTCGGAGCGTCTTTGATGAGA